>CM068744.1:73466010-74066010 GCA_035084275.1 Hydrolagus colliei | reverse complement strand
TCTTTTGTAGATGTGGGTGTATAGGGTGATCACAAACAACAACAACAGCATTACATTTGCAAAGCACTTTTTATGTTGCTGACTAGTCAGGGATTAGGACTCAAAAGTAGGGGGCAGGGTTGGAATGAGGGAGGGCAGAGAGGTAGGAGGGTGCCTGACGGCACGATCAAAAAGGATAGTCTTGATCCATCCCTTGAAGGAGACAAGGGCAGGAGCAAGGAGAAGGGATTGTAGGATGGAGTTCCAAGCGTGGGGGCAGAGAGGCTGAAACCATGGCAACAGATGGTCAGGCGGGAGACATGAAGTGGGCCGCAGCCTTCTGAACGGAGGGAGCAAACAGGTGCACAGGGGGGTCAGCTGGTCAGAGAGGTAGGAGGGCAAGGTCATGGAGTACCTTGAAAGTGAGGACGAAGATTTTGAATTCTACCTTCTGAGGGATGGGGAGCCATTGGAGAGGGTGATGGGATCACGGAGCGCAGTTTGGGAGAGGTCACGAGCTGCAGAGATCTGGATGATCTGCAGCTTGTGGAGGAAAGAGTTGGGGAGGCTGACAAGGGGGAATTTCTGTAATCGAGCCTTGAGGTGCCCAATGCACATATGCGGATTTTGGCAACCTGAAGGGTGAGGCAGAGGTGGGCAATGTTGAGGAGGTGGAAGAAGGCAGAGCGGGTCATGGCATGGATATGGGGGAGAAAGGGTAGTTGAGGGTCAAACAAAATGCCCAGATCGTGATACCATTACCAATGCCCAATATGTCTTAAAGAAATGCTGATTATTTTTTAGGTAATAGGGTAGATATGACAACTTTGTAGTCACCCTGTAAATGGAAATCAGATGAGAAAACCCAATTAACCTTGTAAATGCTGTAGAAATAAATTAAAAATTAAATTTTTTTAAAAAAAGCTTATTCAGAGAATACACTGCGTTTATAAGGTACGTTAATAGTTACAACCTAAAATTCATCATTATCTTTGTACATTAAGAAATTTCAACTATCATTGTAAGATAATATTGGACATATTTATTTACAAATTCTCCCCACTCATTTTCTTTCCACTCTAGCTTTTCCCAACCTAACTGTTCAGCGCCTCGAGATGTCCTCCCGATGCAAAGGCGCTCTATAAGTGTAATTTTGTGTTGTTGTTGTTCAACAAGATTGCATCCAATCTCCCCTGACTTGTAAACTGATTTTGATGTCTTGCTTGCGCTTAAAGCAGTTTTTATAGTGCGCAATTGGCTGCCGTGTTTCGCCCACAAATATACAGTCAATTCACTTTGCAGTATATTCTGTGAAGCGCTTTGAGACGTCGATAAGATGTGAAAAGCGCTATATCAAAATGCAAGGATTATTATTATTAAGAAACAAAATTGCTCTCCGTTGATTTTCATTCCTGTTCTCCACAACCGTCCCTCACCTCTCCCCTCCAGTGAACACTCTTACCTCAGTGTGAGTCTCTCCAAAGACAGGATTTCACTGAATGAGAGGAACTAAGCAAACACTCTCCATCCCCCCATGAACGCATTTGTGCAGTGTGCCATTGTGATAGGCAAAGTGCATGAAGTAAAAGTTAAGACAATCTTTCAGTGCAAGAGGTTTGAAATATCAACATAAAATCTAAAAGCTCATATAGCAATGAGTGTAAACATAGATTTTCAAAATCATTTTGCAAATCACTGCCAGCATCCTATCTCAATGGGTTTCACTCAGCACAGATAATTTACAGCTAACAGTGAACTACAACAACAACAACTTCAATTTATATAGTGCCTTCCACGCCGGACGGTGTCTCAGAGTGCTTGAACTATGCAACTATTAAGATGTAAAATAATCAACATATATAGAAGTTAAAATTTTGTCACAAACTTAAAAAAAACAGTTTTGCTTTGTTGAGTGATTTTGTCACTCTATCCTCAGTTAGTTATACAGGTATCCCTCCCCAACCGCGGGGGATACGTTCCTGTAAACCTCCGCGATTGGTAAAATTGCGATTGGAAAATACAGGGCACTATGGGAAACATGGAAACATTTCGTAGAACTAAATACAAAAAAAAACACATACAGTTATAACATACATGAGGATAGGGGGAGTAAATTTGGGCGCATCTGCAGCAATCCGCGAGTCTGACTGACTGACTGATCTACACACAGACAGAAGGAGAGAGAGAGAGAGAGAGAGACATGGAGGGTTGGGGGGGAGAGGCTCGTCTGACTGACTGACTAATCTACACACAGACAGAGGAGTGAGAGAAGGTGAGGGGTGGGGGGGGGGGGGGGGGGGGAAGAGAAGGTGAAATAGAGAGAAAGTGAGAGAGAGACCTTTCTAATGTCCGAGATGCACTCAGAGAGAGAGATAAAGAGATCCCTCTTCAGCCTGAGATACAGAGATAGAGACTTCTACAGCCTGTGATACACTTACACAGAGAGAGAAATCTGCGGATCCTGGCAGCCAGTGCTCCCAAACGTACCAGCTAGGCTGCGGAGAAGCGACAATAAATTTATGTTATTGTATTTACCTTAATCCTAAGAGAGAAGCGTTGTTGCTGGTTGATTGCAACATCGCAACTGTGTCCTAGCGCTATACTCTAGCACAAAACGACATCGAGGCTGGTTGATACAACTGGGTCCTAGCGCTAAACGCTAGTGTTAGTGTTAAAACCCGTGGATAAGCAGGGGTTATAAGCCATGGTTTGCAAGGGTTGTCGCATTTTGCAAACCATAGGTGCGTGCGTTTCACGGTTCACGAGGCCACGGTTGGGGCGGGATACCTGCATATATATTCATGAGTTACTTTTAAGTAGAAATAATGACAATGTATTCCTCTTAGCTTTCATTTGGACTGTGTCATCTGATCAAGACCTTACAGTGTATGAATAGTGATGGGTGGGTGGAAGACAGATAAATATGGAAATATTAACAGCTGGCCAAGGGGATATTACATAAGCCTTAAAACATTCCAGAAGGAACGGCAAGATTGAAAATATTTTGCAAAAAAAGTATGTGATGCAGAAAAATCAGTATTTCTATTTCACTTTGCACCCTGCATAATACGGTGCATATAAAATATATACAGTGGTTGCACATGATATAAACTCATGATATCATGATATAAAATCACGAGCAACCACTGTGGATTTATGAAGCAGCAGAAACATAGTCTTTGATTTTAAGTACGTATTATATGGGGCAAGTGATTTCAGTGAGAAATTCCATCTCCACAGTTTCATACAGAATCATAATTGAAACACTGAAGGAAAAAGTAAACTAATAAATACCATTGAAACTTAAATATTTATTTGGCCTTAGGAGAGACCTGTGATACCCACCATGGTCAAGTAATCTGAAACATCAATTTTAATGCTGATTGTTAAAAATAGCTACTCTTCAGTACCTTTTTCTTGTGATGGAAAATGAAGCAGATACATATGCCACAAAGGGAAATATAGGGAACAGCCAAATAGTGTGTGAAGGAGGGCTGGAGATTGACACTGAAAGGCTTCAAATGGACTGTGGATGGGCAGTGTGGAGAGGGAAGACAATGTAATCAAACAGAAAGCAACTACTACTTGGTACTGTTCCTTTATATTCTCAAAAATAGATGAATTGTGAGTTGATATTGACCTACAACAGAGATCATAGAACATGAGCAATCACATAAGGGACCATTCCATTACTATTTTATGCCAATTACTATAGTTAGGCACCAAAGTGTCAGAAGACAAACCATTCATCTTACAAGTGCGATCAATTCTAGGCAGGGAGAAACCTTGGGCAAGTTTCCTTACTCCACACGCCTAATAATAATCCCTCAAGGAAAGCAATAATAAATTGGTCATTTCAATCCACGACTGTTGTAGGACGCTACTGTGTGTAATTGGCTGCCGCGTTTCACCCACGAAATATGGTCAATTCACTTTACAGTACATTCTGTGTAAATAAAATAATTACCCATCTAAATTGTTTAATAAATCTAATCCTCCTCGTTCATTCTAACCATTATTGGCAATTAAGTAGCCTATCTCCACCTATCAAGTTTTAATGCTGTATATTATAATGTATAAGAAGCAGGTGGTATTCCTGGAATAACGTCACTGCATTATTGGAAGAAACTAGAGAGATCTTGTTGTTCACAATTTTATTTTGCTGTTTTCACATAGCTTTCCTTCAATACCAACACTCCAGCAACCCTCACTCGCGACACAGTGATTCTCTGGATTTACATATTTTGTGAAAGTACGTCCTAAGGCGGTGTACAGTCACAAATTTGGACCCGAGCTGGGGGCTGGCATACGAAGAGGTGGAGGGTAGTAGGTAGAGGATGGGCTTGAAGAAGGCAAGGGTGGGTGAGTGAAGGAAATATAGGATGGAATTCCAAAGGGTGATAATAGAAAGGCTGAAAGTGCAACTACCAATGGTCAGGTGGGCTAGACATGCTACAACAACAACAACAACTTTGATTTACATAGTGCCCTCCACGCCAGACGGTGTCTCAGAGCTCTTCACAATAATGGATCTAGGGGAGGGGGAGATAGGTGACCAAAGGCACGGTCGAAGAGAAAGGTCTTTAGCTGAGATCTGAAACCGGGAAGAGAGGGGGAGAGACAAAGGGAGTGAGATGCCCAGATCGTGAAGGGAGTTCCAGAGCCTCGGAGCGTAGTGGCTGAAGGCACGGCTGCCGATGATGAAGCGGAGGATTCGGGGGGCAGGGAGGAGACCAGACCCGGTGGAGTGAAGGCAATGGGTGCTAGTTTGAGGAGAGAGGTTGGAGAGGTAGGGGAGTGCAGAGGAATGGAGGGATTTGAAAACAAGGGTGAGGATCTTGAAATCGATCCTCTTCGGGACAGGGAGTCAATGAAGTCTGGCAAGGACTGGGGTAATGGGGTAATGCTCCTACCGAATGGCGGGATTCAACAGGTAGGTCTATATGGGGTCAGTGGTAAGGAGGAGAAATGCACAGCAGTAGGGAGGAGAAAGGCTTGGAACACTTTGAGCCAGGATGAGGATTTTGAACTCTGTCCTCTGGGGGATGGGAAGCCAGTGGAGCCTCGTGAGGGTGATTGCGTCACAGAGCCTGATGTGGGAAAGAGAGACAAGCTGCTGAGTTCTGAATGATCTGCTGCTGATCTGATGATGAATGCAAGGTCTAAATTTCCTATTGATCAAATATGATTTATCAGGCATCTGTGACGAGTGATCTGAATGTGTGATCCCCACATGCTCACACATTCCACTGAATGCTCCACTGAAAATGGAGGGGGTGCATTTCAACGCATTTAATTAATTAATATTCAATACATAGGAATCTCGTAGATTGTATTGCACTTATTAAAGGGAACAAAAAATATTTTAAAACTCTTCAAGGTAGATACAACCCAATTGTAATACCAAAGTCTGAATCTGGCATCTCAGGCTCTTATAAGAAACCATGCCACTAAGATCAGTCACATCCTACGTGTTGTAAATGAATACTTTGGGCAAACACGCCTGATGCCTGATGCCTTCACCAATGATACCAGCAGCATGTTTTGGACGTAGTGCACATATGCAGTGAGCCACATTAGTGTGCACTTCATGTGCACGCATGCAACGTTCAGGAAACCAGCTAGTTACTCCACAAGCCTAATAATAATCCCTCAAAAAAAAACCACAAGAATAAAATTGGTCATATCAATCCACGACTGTTTGTGGGACACTGCTGTGCGCAATTGGCTGCCGCGTTACGCCCACAAATATACAGTCAATTCACTTTACAGTATATTCTGTGAAGCACTTTGAAATGTCGATAAGATGTGAAAAACGCTATATCAAATGCAAGGATTATTATTATTATTCTGATGTGGTTGTCCTGCATTCATGTAAAACCAACATATTTATGTATTTTCTTCTTCAAGTTTTTTACCTCCTGCGAGTCAATAGTTTATAAGTACTGTATAGATATTTATAGTTCATAATGAGATTCATGGGAGAATGGGTATTTTGAATAAATAGATGGACCAATAGACTATGTTTTTGTAGCGTGCAAAAGGTGGTTGAAAGAAATTAAAATGGAACATAAGGCAACAGTTAAAAATTATTGAAAAGATTAACAGGAATTTGGATATGAAAAAAGATTTTGGGTTTAAATGTCTGATAACAATTTTTAGTTTAATTTATTCTCTGCCTGCGAGCACGGTGTCTACCCACACTCTTGGCTGGGATGTGGTGCTACAGGAAAGGAAGGGGGTGCTGAAAGAGAGAAAATATCCCATCGAAATACATATCAATTCCATTGCTTATGATTTAAATCAATATAACTGCGCTGTGCAATCCATAAGTGAAGTCACATTTTGCGTATAGCAGTCAATTTTAAACAACATGTGAATAGGATTTAAATATATTTAATCTCAATCTAGTGCGTTTTAAGAGGTTAGTGTTGCACAAATTGAATCTGTGAACTGGTAAACTGAGTATTAAAAAATACTCCTTACTTCAAATTTAGACTACTCCATAATCATTTTAATAAATCTGGATTGATAGATTGATCTAAACAGATTTTCAACTTTACAGAAAAAAATTGTACGATTATTTTAAATAAATCTGACCTTGTAACATGGAACGTTTATTATAGAAAGAAATGCTGGTTTTGTTACCTTTTTTTTAATAAAGTAATTAAAGTGGAATGACAGTAACTCTACTAATAAGTAATTAATGTGAATGATATTGACGTATGGAAAGAGGTTGATAGGCTGTCTGGGCGCAAGACCATATGGTAAGTCTCCTGCATTGCAACTGTCAGGAATATCTTAACACCTTGCGAACTCAAATTATCACATGAAAATAAATGCTTGCAGGGTACATCAGCAGTACAGTAAATTATTTTCTTCAATTCAACTGACAGCGCAACCCCAGCTGCCCCCCCCACACCCACCACACCTCCCGCCACCACTGAAAAACACTGCTTGTAGACATAATTCATGAAATTCGACCAAAAATGTTGCCTTTAACAGAAGAGAGAAGACCAGGGAAAGTTGATCAGTTTCACTCTGGCTAAGTTTACACAACACAAATATGTGCTCCAGTGTGAACTGCATCATTGTATCACTGTTTAACAAAATAGTTTGTCAAACACTTTCCAATTCAGACTCTCTACTTCCTTTAAGGGACATCAGAAAACTGAATTTAAACACGCAAGAAACTACACCAACACCATCAGTTAAAAAAAAAATCACAACCAGCTGGAATAAATGCATTCTGAATCATGATATAATCAATTAAGTTAAATAGATTATAAAAGTTTGTCCTCAAAAGAAAATGTAGCTTTCAATATTCCAATGTCAACAAATTATTCGCCTACTTATGTGGTTATAGAGAGAGAATAATTCTGTATTCTCTATAGCGCCTTAGCTGGCCGACATTTTATTACTGTAGATGGCAAAGGAATACTGTAAAGCAATGGCATCTAATAAGCAATGACTTATAATGGGATTCTCTAATGAGGAAATCAGAAGTATGTTGTTCTGAGCTGTGGGAACTCTTATGCAATGTACTTTCAAAGAGGAGTTATGGTTAGCATGACTGTTCAGTTACCAGATTGCAGTCTGTATGCTTAATAAAGAAAAAAGTACTGTAATTAGCCCCGTGTTTCAGATCAATGATCTATAAGTAAGAACAACACAAGTAAGTTACATTTCACCCATTTATTTCCCAATCTGTAGACCCGGTAAAGCAGTGAGGATGTATTGGTACAATAAAGAAGACATTTTGGGAGATGAATTTTGGATGGAGTTTTTCATTTCCGTATCAGAATATCACGTCTTCTAGACATCTCAAAGCACTTCCTAGAATATACTGTAAAGCGATTTGGCTGCATATATGTGGACGAAACGCGGCAGCCAATTGCGCACAGGAGTGTCCCACAAAGATTGAAATTACCAATTTATTATTGTTTGTTTACTTGAGGGATCATTATTAGGCATGTCATGTACAGTCAATCACAAAGTTCACTTCGTCTTAAAATTGAAAAAAAAGAGGAATCCAAGATTTCATGTGTCAGCTCAGCTGGTAGATGATTGTGAGTTTAAGTATCTGTCTGGACTTTCAGTTCATAATCCAGGCTGGCATTAATTGATGAAATGCTTGAGTGTGCTGTGTTACTGGAGATGCTATCATTCAAATGAGATGTTAAATTGTAGTCTGCCGATTGAGGGGATGTTAAAAATCCATGGCATTATTCGAAAAGAGAATTGAGTTCTCTCGATGTCCTGGAAAATAATTCGCCAATTAAACCAAAAGTCATTCACTCCCTGGCTATTTGGCAGATCATTACAAATGTATAAATTGGCTGCATTTGATATAGGGATTAACTCAAACCACTTCAGTATTTAGTCTAAATGTAGTGATTAGGCATAGCTTTTTGGAAGTGAACATCAATTGCAACGACCAACATCTAAATGGGTTTGGTACATATTGATTTGAAAAAACAACAAATTCTACAAATTTATTAATAGTATTGATGATTTCATTTTCCTTTCATGAACCTGGACAACAGAAGATAGTCAACAAATGGTTTTCTTTAAACAGTAGACGGCAATCTTGCTGTTACATCCTATGAACCTGTAATGATCCGGGTCATAAACAGTTAGCAATTATTGTAAATAAGTGAGGTTAGGTGGAATCACGTAACCAGAAGGATGCGATTGTTATCGTGAGGAGGGAGGTGACCTTAGGCTTGGTCAAATTCATATCCCACAAACAATCATGGAGTGAGTGACCAATTTGGGGTACTGCCAGGACATCGTGAGAAATACAATTCTCTTTTTGAATAGTGTCATGACATCATTAAATATCCACTTGAACAGGTGGACGGGATCTCAATTTAACGTCTCATTGAAGAACGGCACCTCCAACAATGCAGCTCCCCCTAGGACTGCACTCAATGTCAATTTATACTTAGTTCCAAGTCATGGTTGTCAAACCCACAAAACGATTGAGCCACGATGACACTCAAATGACTGATTTTACTGAGTGGTAATATTCAGAATAGCTGTTTGAATTAATGAAACATATCTCAGGAATGTGGTAATACATGGGTGACAAACCCCCCCCGCACCCCCATCCACCTACATGATATTTTTGTAAGCAAGTCAAAACATTTGAAAGAATATTTGAAATAAAAAGTACATAAATGAAAAACTATTGTTGAAGAACACTAGCATTTACTACAGTGCAAACCAGTTGTGAACATCATTCCATTCAGAATTAGTTGTTCTGGGAGTTGATCATTGCAAATAAATTGAGTGCATTGTGGCTATTTTGAAAGAAACTAGAATTAACTGGACAGGATGTCAATGAAGCAAGCATAAGATGAATGTTTTATAAAGAGATGCAGCATGTTTTTCCAAAAAGGTAAAAACGTTTAATTACAATCTGTTCAGTAAAATGTGTGATATCTGAGGCAGAGTGTGACTGTGTAACAGGCGAAGTGTTCTGACTAGCTCAAACCAAATTCTTTTTTGGATTATTTTGATGAGCTGCAACTTTTAGATGCAGCTTATCCTGAAATGTAATTTTAAAAAATTGTATTGATTTATCAAATAAAAGACAAGAGAATACACATCTGGAGGTTAAGGCAGGCATTGAATTCCCATGTGTTCACATAATCAGAGGAAACTGAAATTCAGTAGGACAGGTCAGTTCCAAACTGATCAGTATCAAGGCATTTGCACGAAGCCCACTTACGCACAGATTTATAAGGTATACAGGCTCCAGTACTCAGACTTTGTGATTACTTCTAAAAAAAAACTGGCAACAATCCCAGCAAGAAAAAGCAAGGCTTTAGAAGAAGTGAATCGAGTTAGTTGTCAGATGGGTTACATTTAAAATAATCACAAAAATAATTTAAAGAGGTTAGGAAAACAGTCTTTTGCACTGAGGGGGCTGGAATTATGAAGTCACTGCCAGAAAAAAAGTTCGTAAATTATTTTAAAAGGGAACAAATAAGGAGAGTTGGAAAAAAAACCTATAAGACTTATTATGGAGAAAAATACCAACACAGACTTGATGGGCTGAATGGCCCTTTTCTGCACTTTAATCTTTTAGGGGAACTATTTTGAAGTATTTCTTCACGGATTTTTTAAATTAAGAAATCTGGAAGTCCATGATGCCAACTCACAAAAAAGCCTCTCCAGCTCAACGCTATACTGAAGCAGGGTTCCTCTTGCCTCAATGATGTACATATCATCCACTTTCAGTTAATACAAGGAGCCCTCACTCAGATTTCATATTCCCAGAGTATGCATGACAAGTGTTCAGTTTTAAAATATTGATTGTGAGATACTGTCATTAATATAGGTATGCTCTTTTCACTGCATAGATATGTTCTAAAATTCTTCAATTACACCATAAGAGCATCTGATCACTGAACATCTTGTTGTTAATCAGTCTTGTACTCTCTGCTGTTCAACAACAACAACAATAACAACTTAAACTTATAAAGCGCCTTTCACGTCGGGAGGACGTCCCAAGGCGCTGCACAGGAGGCGTGTGACCCGAGCTGGGAGGGGAGTGTTCGGGAAGGGGTGAAACACGTAGGGGAGGTCGAAAAGTTCGGGGGGGTACAAAAGGCACGGTCGAAGAGGAAAGTCTTCAAACCGGCCTTGAAAGAGGAAAGGGAAGAATCAAGGCGAAGGGATTGGGGGATGGAATTCCACAGGGTGGGAGCGGAGAAACTGAAGGCCCGGCCTCCAATGGTGCGGCGGTTCGGGCGGGGGGCTTGGAGCAGGCCAAGTCCTGCTGAACGGAGGGTCCGGGTGGGCTTATAGGGGGAAAGTAAATCGGTTAAGTAGGGCGGGGCAAGGCCGTGTAAGGCCTTGAAGGTGAGGACGAGGATCTTGAACTCGATCCTCTGGAGGGTGGGGAGCCAGTGGAGACGGGCGAGGGTGGGGGATATGTGGTCATGGAGGCGGGTGCGGGATAGTACACGGGCTGCAGAGTTTTGGATAACCTGCAGCCTGTGAATGGAGGAACTGGGGAGGCCGACGAGGAGAGAGTTTCCGTATTCCAGCCGTGAGGTGATGTACGCGTGCACGAGTGTTTCGGCAGCGCGGGGGGGTGAGGTAGTTGCGGAGCCTGGCAATGTTGCGTAGGTGTTACAATTGTTACAAGGGAATGGTCTAACCATGCACAATAAAATAACAAAATGTTTCACCTGTATGAAATCTTTCACCTAGAGAGAATGTCTCAAAATGTTTTACAAAGACTTCGAGAGAGATAGTAGGGGCAAGGGGGAAATGGTAGATGGTGTACAGAAATAGGTCTTCAGAAAGATTTTGAAAACAATAAGGTAGGAAGTGAGGGCTTGAGGGATTTTGGAAGAGAGCTTTGGGGGGGGAGGGGCCAACATGCAGTGAGGTGATACATTTTGCGAGAAGAAATGAGGGGAGGCAATATAGGCTAGATAGTACAATCTTAAGGGGTGTGAGGGAACAGAGAGACCTGGGGATTTGTGTTAGTGACTCTTTGAAGGTGGCAGGACAGCTAGACAAAGCCATTATGGGATACTAGGCTTTATAAACAGGGGTATAGAGTACAAAAGTCAGGAAGTGCTGACTAATCTCTATAAAACTTTGGTTAGGCCTCAGCTGGAGTACTATGTCCAATTGTGGTCACCACACTATCGAAAAGATGTTAAGGCATTGGAAATGGTGCAAAGAAGGTTTACTAGAATGGTACCAGGATAGAGGGACTTCAGTTATGAGAAAAGGCAGTAGATAGGCTAGGTTTATTCTCTTTAGAACAGAGATAAGGTTGAGAGGAGACCTAATAGAGTTTTATAAAATCATGAGGGGATTTGACAGGGTGAATAAGGATAAACTGTTTCCATTGGTGGGCGAATCTGTGACTTGTGGTCACAGATTTAAAATAGTTTCAAAATGAAGCAGAGTGGAGCTGAGGAGAAATGCTTTCACTCAGTGAGTTGTTCGAATATGGAATACATTGACTGAAAAGTGGTGGAGGCCGATTCGATAACAGCTTTTAAAAAAGAATTAGATCTTTATTTAGGGAGAGCAGGTCTGTTAGGTTATGGGGAGAGAGCTGGGCAGTGGGATTGAGTTGCTCTTTTCAAAGAGCTGGCGCAGACTAGATGGGCTGAATGGCCACCTTTTGTCCCATAAAATTCTATGATTCTATGACAAACATGTCTGAAAGCTTGCCTGCCAAAGGTAGGGGAGAGTGGGTGGGCAGCAGCAAGCAGAAATTGGGCAGTTTGAATGGAGTGGTTTGAAGAGTTGATTTGCAAGAGATCATAGAGGTCAAGTGGGGCAAGGCCAGGGAGACATTGAAGGTAAGAACAAGTGATTGTTGATCCACAGGAGGATAAGCAACACTTGGTGGGGAGGATGGAGGCTGTGTAAGGATGGAGTTAATTGACTCACAGTGCCTAGTGAAGGTTGCTAACTGCAGAGTTTTGAATGGTCTAGAACTTTTGGAGGATGAATCTTGGGAGGCCGGTGAGCTAGGCATTAGAAAAGTCGAGTCTTTAAAGAAATTCATCAGCAAGAAATCTGAATTGAGACTCATTCCAGTAATTGAACGTACATTACACGTATCATTAAATTGAGGGAACCCTGCTCTAGAAATAGAATGAGATTGCGCTCTAGCGAGTCGATGTCATGAACTTCCAAATTTCTTAATTACATTTATTCAGTTAAATGTTATGAAATTTATTAATTAAAAAAAATCTGTTAAATAATTAAACACAGACCACGTAAGATGTTACAGCACAAAACTAACTAGAAGTCTTCTACACAGGTTTCTATAGAGAAAACAGAAAAGAAGATAATAATCATCCTTGCATTTAATACAGCGCCTTATCAAGTCATTAAGATATCTCAGCGCTTCAGAGGGTCTATTGTGGTTTGACTGGGTATTTTGTGGGCAAAGCAATCTCCTATGGCATTGCTTATTTATTCAGTGATATGATGGGACACAGGTTTGAAGCATAAGTTTCTTTACATATTAAATTCACAATCTTGCTGGTCCATTAGGGACAACAGAGCAAAGTCAGGAGATATTTTTCTAAGAGAGGGAGAAAAGAATTTAAAGATATGATAGTTACTCTCAGACACTTATAAAGAATGCTTCGAGATCAACTAAGGATCAATTGATATCGCAAGGCACTGATCAGTGATCAGCGTTTTGATGAAAATGTTTTAAAAAATTATAATCAGAATAAAATCGTAGTTCCTTCCCTTTCCTCCTTTCCTCCCAATTTTCCCCAATTTCACTGCATCTTCAAGATTCTCTTCTCCATACTCTCTCTTACCCCCACCTTCACTCCTCTGCAGAGTTGCTACAGCTGGGCTTTAATATTCAGTGTCAATTCAAAGCAACAATGTTTTATACACTACTTCTGCTGCCGCCTGTGGAACTTTCTCCCAGGCACTGTTGTCGCATGGAACTCTTCACCTCTTATGCAGAAGCTTAAACACAAAGTTACCCACCACCTGCTGAACCAAGGTTGTTAATAAATGCATTAGGGCCATGAGACGGTCTGACACACGGTACAGAGATTTTGGTTGTTCCTGGCTCTCTGTCAATTTCATGAGACATTTACCATCAATATAGTTGTACTACATTGTTGTACAATATAGTAGTACTATATAGTTGTACAATATAGTTGTACTATGTACAAAGCGTTCTGAGACGCTGTCCGGCGTGGAGGGCGCTATATAAATCGAAGTTGTTGTTGTTGTATATTGCACCATTCGATGTGAAAACCTGTAGAAGGTACCCAATTATCATTTGAAGACAAAACGATAGTTATGCAGGTGTTCCCAAAAATTTGGGGAAACTTTATTCCATTTTAATTTTTCTCCTTATTTCAACCTGATTATAATTGTGAGAATTCTCATTGCAACACTAGCCACCAGTATCAAACTGCGTACCACCATCATACCAGTTCTAGCCAGGCTTCACTGACTCTGTAATGCCAATGGATCGATTTCAGGATCCTCATATTCATTTTCAAATACTTTCATGCCCTGGGACCTCCCTAGCACTTTGGCCTGTATACCCTGCAAACCCACTGCCTCCGCTCGACTGGCTCTGGCTTTCCTGCGTGTTCCTTGTGGCCTCTGGGTGATGGGTGGCCGAGCTTTGAGCCACTAAACCCCAAACTCTGTAACACTCTGTAACACTCTTCCTCTGTCCTTGTGCCTTGCCCCCTCCATCCCATATTCGGGTCTCACCTGAAGACCTTCCTATTCAACCCCTATCACCACCTTGGTGTTATGCACCACCACTGTCAAGCGCTCTGGGATGCTACTCTGCGTGAGGGGCGCTATACAAATTGTTGTTGAATTTGCTGATATATGGCCTATTAAAAACTTACTCTATTTAGTTCAGTGATATGACGGAAGTAAGGGTTTTATGATTTGAGAAGAATAACAAGAATTTCAGATTAGAAGGAGGATAGGAGAACTTTCAGATTACACCAACAAAAACTAGGTCAGTTTCCATTCCTGATTTTGACTTTGAAGATAACATGCTTCATGAACACCAACAACTACAATCTAATGAGCCTTGATCATTACTGGCAGTAACATACTGTATACGTACATGGTGTTCTTGATTTTCAATTTTAAAAACAAAAATTTTCAGGAATTTACTTTTCACCTGATTTTATATTTTTTCAGAAACAAGGGAGAAACAAATAATTTTTGTGAGAAGGAAACATTTGGAGTTTGTAACTTCAATCTTGCAGACAATTCTGCAGAACCTTTACAAATTATTCACCATCATTGCTGCGAGCTTTCTTTTTTAATTTTTTTTTGTAAATTATGTTGATTTTGTTTTTTTTTCCAATGATAAACACTGCAATCTCTATGTTTCTCAGAGACAGGCAGAACATCGAATCTATTCTGAAATGTCACCTTTTGCCATCCATTCCTAGACAATGACTCAAGAAATTTCCACCTCTCAGCCTCAGCACTATAGTTGGGCCCAATGATTTTCCACTCCATTGCTGTTTCCAATCGCGGAGATCATCACTTGAATGCAGCTAAAAATAGGTCCTTGACTTAACTCAATTGGTATTCTGTGAAGCAGTACTGAACTACTGGCACAGAAATGCAGTTTCCAATACAGTAATAGAAATAAGTGATAGGGAACAGAAAGTAAGTGCACTTACAGATACATATGTCTACACATAAATGTACACTTAAACCAGTTTTACTGACAGAGGTAGAGGTCAGGGCTGGAGCAGATATTTCCATGCACAGCACTCCCTTGTCTCATGCCTAGTCTTCTGGGATACAGTTACTGAGCTCTTCTCCCTTAGATTTACAGTCCTTGCATTTGATATAGCGCTTTTCATCTCTTCAAAACATCTCAAAACTCTTCCTAGAATATACTACAAAGTGAAATGACTATATTTGTGGGCAAAACTCAGCAGCCAATTGCGCACAGTATTTTCCCCACAAACAATCGTGAATTGAGTGACCAAATTAATATTGGTTTTTTTTCTTGAGGGATTATTATCAGGTGTGTGGAAATTTATCCAAGGTTTCACTCTGCCTGGATTCAAACCCAGGTCTCTTGTTTGCAAGGTGCGTGCACTAATCACAAAGCTACAGGACTCACGAGAATGACGATAGAGCAGGAGTTTACTATATATACATATTATATATATATATACACATACACATCAATAATATTCAATTGATTCTTTACAGTTGGTTCTGATTCTGATTGGTATTAAGCCACCTAACTATGCTACTTGAATTGAGGCCATCTGAATCAAGCCTAAAGTGGCCATTATAAACAATTTTCAGTATAGAGTAGACCCTATGACAACAGGGTTCATGATAATGTAGGTTTCTCTGATGCAGCACACACCCCATTCCTTGCCCATGCACCCTGCAGCTGGCTGCCTCTTTTCGAGCACATTGCCAGTCCCACACTAACAATGGCTGACTTCCAGGTCATAAGATGGGCATTGACATCAAATTTACACCATGTGCACAGGATGTGACATCAGTGGCAACCTCATGACCCAGATTCATTGGCTTTAACCATGTGGGAAGACATCTGGCTGGTGGGTTGTGTGGAAGCTCACTCAAACCAGCTATTGACAGCCCCATCATAATGTGGTTGGCATTTTATGTATTCAAACTACCATGTTATATCAGGGCTCTACTGGAGTTACTTTTAAATATTAGAACTCATTTATTGCACAGTGCCATTGTGATGCCAACTGTTATACCCACATCCGCAGTGACAACAAATACTCCACCTGGCAAGCTCCCAGGGCTGAGGACTATAAATGGGAATGATGCCAAATAGTGGTTATACGAGATAATTGCTCTTGGCAAAAGATATCCTGCGTTGGGCTCTCTAAGGGGTAATGGAAGTTAGGGGCTCAAGGAAGATTGAAACTGGTGTAGACAGGGAAAGGTCAAGATTTACAAAAAAGGGGATAAGAAAGCGTTTGTATACAAACTGGGAGAGGTCACAGTAGAAAGGCAACTACAGATGTAAAAGTTGTTGCAATATGATAATAGTAATAATCCTTGTATTTAATAAAGCGATTTTCATGTCTTCAAGACATCAGTTGCCCAAAGTTTTGCCCTGCCATGAATCGAACCCAGGTCTCTTGCTTGTGAGGCGAGTGCTCTAACCACTGAGCTACAGGACTCCACCATAAATTAACAAATATAAAAGAAATTGTAATGATAAGTGTGAGATTATAAAGTTTGATTTTTCTGTACAAAAGTATGTCTGCTTCTTATGTTGCATTGCAATATCTGGAATAGTAATAATAGTAATCCTTCCATTTGATATAGCGCTTTTCACGTCTTCTAGACATCTCAATGCGTTTCACAGAATACATACACTGTAAAGTGAATTGACTGTATATGTGTGGGCTAAATGTGGCAGCCAATTGCGCACAGCAATGTCCCACAAACGGTCGTGGATTGAAATGAGCAATTGTGATCTAACTGAGGTTCACAATCCTGCACCAAATTAAATTTACGAGATGATGATAATGATAAGAATACAATATGTTTCTGCCTATTCGGTTTTCCAGGCGTCGCAATGCACAATAAGTAGGAGCCATATTATTGCACAGAAAAATCTAACTTTTTAATCTCACACTTAGCAATACAATTTCATTTAATGTTGTTCATTTATTCTTGGATTATTATCCTATTTTTCTCTCTCACCTTTCCCTCTCTTTTCCATACCATGCTGAGATGGTGGGCAATTTACCTACTTTCAATGTATTGCTGTGTCAATATCAGTGCATCAATAGACAGGAAATGCACAAAGGATAATTGATTTTTTAAATCTTTTCCCTGCTTAACTATGGTGAGGGGCAAGTCTCAGATTCTCACTCACCCTGATCCACAGCTACAATTGCATATTTTGTGGTGTATCAGAGGTGCTCCAATGCACCGTGCCTCTGTACTTTCATTAACCACACATTGGTTAAAAGCAAATTGAAACGGTTTTCATTGAACACATTATAAGGTAACAACAACAAATTTCATTTTTAAACGGCCCTTCACATCCCAAGGTGCTGGATAGTGAAGAGTTCTCACCCTAGTAGGGGCTTGAGTCGAGAGTGGAAAGCAAGGTGGGTGGAGTTGGGAGAATGATTGAAGGTCACAGTCAACGAGGAAGGTCTTGATGTGGGTTTTGAAGGACGCAAAAAGGAAGGGGTGAGGCATAGAGGGTCTTGACTGAGGTTTCAAAGGGCAGAAAAACTGAAGGACCGACTGCTGATAGTGGAGCAAGCAGGCTGAGGGACATGGAGCAGTCGTGTAACCGATCCTTGAAATGGTCTCTCTTCTACAACAATGACAAAATTACATTTGTCTAGTGCCTTTCACGTCGGGAAGACATCCCAAGGCACTGGACAATCAGTGTTTCGGACCCTAGCTGGGGTCGGGATCTGGGCGGATGGAGGGAAGGGAGGGGATGTTGGGGGGGTGATCAATAGCACGGTAAAGTTGACCCCATGTCTGCGGATAATGCCACCAAGGGGGAGCAAACCTCTATCCCCCGCACGGACTAATGTGGTGTTCCTCAGGTCTCCATCCTTGGTCCCCTCCTCTTCAACATCTACATGCTCCCTCTTGGTGACATTATCCGCAGATATGGGGTCAACTTCCACATGTATGCAGATGATACCCAACTCTATCTCTCTGCCTCCAACCTTTATTCCAGGACTACTGCTGTCTTGAAAAAAATGGCTGTCAGATATCAACTCCTGCCTGAGAGTGAACATCTAGAAGATCGAGGCCCTCCTGATTGGCTCCCTCACCATCACCATCTATGAAGGCACACGCCAGCTCACTAAGTCAGTCCGGAACCTTGGTGTCTTGTTTGACCCTCAACTATCCTTTCTATTCCACATCCATGCCATGACCTGCTCTGCCTTTTTTTCATAGATTCATAGAATTTTACGGCACAAAAGGAGGCCATTCGGCCCATCTAGTCTGTACCGGCTCTTTGAAAAGAGCGATTCAATCCCACTGCCCTGCCCGCTCCCCATAGCCTAATAGACCTGTTCTCCCTAAATAAAGATCTAATTCCCTTTTAAAAGTTGTTATCGAATCAGCCTCCACCACCTTTTCAGGCAATGCATTCTAGATTCGAACAACTCGCTGAGTGAAAAAAATTCTCCTCAGCTCCCCTCTACTTTGCCTTGAAACTATTTTAAATCTGTGACCACGAGTCACAGATTCACCCACGAGTGGAAATAGTTTTTCTCTATTTGCCCTGTCGAAACCCCTCATGATCGTATAAACCTCTATTAGGTCTCCCCTCAATCTTCTCTGCTCCAGAGAGAATAACCCTAGCCTATCTAGCCTCTCCTCATAGCTGAAGTCCCTCAATCCTGGCACCATCCTAGTAAATCTTCGTTGTACCCTTTCCAATGCCTTCACATCCTTTCTGTAGTGTGGTGACCAGAATTGAACACAGTATTCCAGCTGAGGCCTCACCAAAGTCTTATAGAGGTTAGTCAGCACTTCCTGACTTTTGTACTCTATACCCCTATTTATAAAGCCTAGTATCCCATATGCCTTCTTAACAGCCTTGTCTACCTGTCCTGCCACCTTCAACGAGTCACTAACACAAATCCCCAGGTCTCTCTGTTCCTTCACACCATTTAAAATTGTACTATCTAGCCTATATTGCCTCCCTTCATTTCTTCTCCCAAAATGCATCACCTCACACTTCTCTGCATTAAACTTCATCTGCCATGTGTCTGCCCACTTTACCAATTTGTCTATATCCTCTTGCAGATGGCTACTATCCTCCTCACTATTTACTATTCTCCCTAACTTAGTGTCATCTGCAAACTTGGAAACACCCAAGTCCAGATCATTGATGTAGATTACAAACAGCAATGGTCCCAAAACTGATCCTTGTGGCACACCACTGCTCACTTCCCTCCAATCTGAAAAACAGCCGCTCACTACAACTCTCTGCTTTCTGTCTCGCAGCCAGTTGTGGATCCACGCTGCCACTGTCCCTTTTACGCCATGGGCCTTTAATTTCATAATAAGTCTCTCATATGGCACTTTGTCAAATGCCTTTTGAAAGTCCATGTAAACTACATCAACTGCGCTACCATTATCAACCCATTCCGTTACCTCATCAAAAAATTCTATCAGATTTGTAAGGCAAGATTTGCCTTTAACAAATCCATGTTGACTGTCCTTTATTAGCCTATATCTTTCTAAGTGAAGATCTACCTTGTCCCTGATTATGGACTCTAGAAGTTTGCCCACTACCGACGTTAGACTGACTGGTCTATAGTTACCAGGCTTGTCCTTCTGCCCCTTTTTATACAAGGGAGTAACATTAGCTATCCTCCAGTCCTCTGGCACGACCCCGTGTCCAAGGAAGATTGAAAGATCGTGGCCAGAGTCCCTGCTATTTGCTCCGGTGCCTCCCTTAGTAACCTAGGGTGCATCCCATCCGGACCAGGTGACTTATCCACCTTGAGCAACGTCAACCTTTTTAGAACTTCCTCTCTGGTTATAATTATTCTATCCATTTCTCCTACCCTCTCCTCTGATACCATGACATTGGCTGTATCCTTTTCTTTTGTGAAGACAGAGGCGAAGTACTCATTCAGTTCATCAGCCATGCCCTCTGCCTCCACAATGAGATTTCCTCCTAGGTCCCTAATTGGCCCCACCCTATCCTTGACCAACCTTTTACTCTTAATATGTTGGTAAAAAACCTTAGGGTTCCCCTTAATCTTACTCGCTAATTGTTTTTCATGCAGTCTCTTTGCCCCTCTAACTTCCTTTTTTAGTTCTATCCTACACTTCCTATATTCTGCTTGGTTCCCTTCTGAATTTTGAGCCTGACACTTATCATAAGCCTCTTTTTTTTGTTTTATTTTGGCCCCGATTTCCTTAGTCATCCAGGGAGGTTTGGATGCCTTACATTTCACCTTTGTGGGGATGCTTTTGACCTGTGCCTGAACTATCTCCTCTTTGAACGCTGCCCACTACTCGTTAGTTGTCTTACCTGCCAATTTTTCTTTCCAATCCACCTTGGCTAGGTCCCACCTCAACTCATTGAAATTAGCCCTTTTCCAGTTGAGTGTCCTCACCTGTGATCGTTCCTTATCCCTTTCCATAATTATTCTGAATCTAACGATATTGTGGTCACTATTCCCTAGATGCTCACCTACAGAAACCTGTTGAACTTGCCCTACCTCATTTCCCAAAACTAGATCCAGCAATGCTTCTTTCCTCGTTGGACTGGAAACATACTGATCAAGAAAGTTGTCCTGCACACACTTCAGGAATTCTTCTCCCTCCTTGCCCTTTACTCTACTATTCTGCCAGTCTATGTTGGGATAGTTGAAGTCACCCATTATCACTACTCTATTAGCTCTGCATTTCTCCGTGATACGCTTGCAGATCTGCTTGTCTATCTCCTTCCCACTATTTGGTGGTCTATAGTATACCCCTAACAGTGTAACTGCACCTTTTTTATTCCTCATTTCTAACCAGATAGATTCGGTTTTTAGTCCTTCTTCCACCTCGTTCCTTTCTAAGGCAGTCACTGAGTCCTTAACTAAAATTGCCACCCCGCCCCCTTTTCTCCCTTCTCTATCCCTCCTGAATACATTATAACCAGGAATGTTCAACTCCCATTCCTGCCCATGCTGGAGCCAAGTCTCTGTTACTGCAATAACATCATATCGCCTCGCAGCAACCTGAGCCTGCAGCTCACCAATTTTATTTCTCAAACTTCGTGCATTTACATACATGCACTCTAAGGCACAAATTACTTCCTCTGCACTTTTCTCCCGTCTTACCTTTACCCCCTGTCCTCTTTATTACCCCTCCCATATCTGAACTACTGATCAGTTTCCCACCCTCACCCCCCGGGATTAGTTTAAAGCCCTCCCCACAAAACTCAACAACCTCCCTGCAAGGAGATTGGTTCCAGCCCTGTTCAGGTGTAACCCATCCATTTTGTACAGGTTCCACCTACCCCAGAATTGGTCCCAATGGTCTAGGAACCAGAAACCCTCCTTCCTACACCACTTCTCCAGCCATGCATTGATGTGCCTTATTCTAGCATTCTGGAACTGGCTTGCTCGAGGCACTGGAAGCAACCCAGAGATCACCACTCTCGAAGTTCCACTTTTCAGTTTACTCCCTAGTCTCTGGTACTCTCCCTGGAGCATCTCAGGTCTTTTCCTCTCAGCTTCATGGGTCCCAACATGGACCACCACAAGTGGATTTTCCCCTTCCCCTAGCAGAATGTCATGCACCCGCTCAGTCAAGTCTTCAACCCTGGCACCTGGTAGGCAACACACCTTCCGAGATTCGCGTTTCCGTTCACAAAAACGCCTATCTATACCTCGGACAGTTGTATCTCCTATTAAAATGGTCTTTATGGAGTTGGTTTGTCCAACCTTCTCACAGACCTCCTTATCCAAACAGGTTGAAAGTACTTCATACCTGTTGGAAATGGTTACAGTCTGGGGTTTCTCTGCACCATTCTTGTGGCTCCGCATACCCGGTCGTCTGACTGTCACCCAGTCCTGACCGTGGCTGGCAACCTTCTCTCACCTCCGCAATATTGCGCCACTCCCCCACTGTTACACACTGCTAACAACTTGCTTGTCGGCCTCCTCAACCCCTTCCTCCAGAGATTGCAGACCATCCAGAACTCTGCAGTCTATGCCCTTTCCCACCCTTGGCTCAGTGACCATATCACCTCCACACTCGCCTGATTCTACTAGCTTCCCATCACACAGAGGATACAGTTCAAGATCCTGGTGCTCACCTTCAAAGCCCTCCATGGTCTCGCTCCTTGCTAACGCTGCCACCTCCTAACCCCATACTAACCTGCCCTCTCCCTCCTGCTCGATGGGCTCAAGCCTGCTTCACATCCTCCACATCGCCCGTCCCACCATTGGCGGGTGGGCCTTCAACGATTCTGCTCCCACCCTCTGGAACTCCATCCCACAGTGCCTCTGCCTTGCCTCCTTCACGACCCACCTCAAGGCCTTCCTCTTTAATGGTGGTTTTGATGAACCTCCTTCCCCCACTGCCCTCCATCCCCCCCAATCCCTACCCCTAACTCGGGAACACTGTCAATGCAGCGGCTTGGGACGTCCTCCTGATGTGAAATATACAAATGTAATTTTGTTGTTGAAGGTCACCAAACGTATCACTATGTTTGCCATATGGTATGCTTGTGTAGATTTTTATGTTACATTAATTTGTTCAAATATAGATTCTGCTGTTACATGGGACTATTTTTGATCGACGGCGTCACTAGCAACATGTTTAAAGATTGCTTTATATGTGAAGTAAACAAACATTTTAAAAGATAATCTGAACAGCACCAACAAAGGCACAGCAAATCTCTAGTTGTAATAGTTATCTCTGGTTGTAAAAGTGGTTTAGGAATCTATCAAATAATATTATAGTTATTAAAGGAGCTCAGGCTTAACGAGAACAAATACTTGATTGAAATGCAGCTCTTATCTATTAAAGGGATTGAATTGTATAATACTGCATCTATTATTAACAAAGCACATAACTATAAATGAATATCATACATCTTTTGCAGCAGTCATCAATTCATAAAGATTCATATACTGTATCGTATTGTAGCATTGCTAATTAAAAATGATTTGCAGCAACAAGACATCATCAGCAGTATCAAATGCAAGGATTGTTAGTATTCAGCTTCTCTACCTTCACCCATTGGAACTCCATCCCACATTCCCTTAGCTACGCTCCCTCCCTAGCCTCCTTCAAGGCATGTCTCAAGACCGTCCTCGGCCACCATCCTACTATCGCTGCTCTTCACCCTCCCTGATCCCAATCCCCTGCTCGGATCCAAATCCCTGACTGTCTAGTGTCTTGGGACATCCTCCCAACGTGAAAGGCGCTATACAAATGTAATTTTGTAATGTATTCTATTTGTGGTAATTGATTTAGACATTTAAAGAAAAAAGACAGGATATTTCAGGTGGTTGCAGACTTTGAAGCATTAACATAAATAAGATAGTAAACTCAACAGCAATGTAAGTGCAATATTATCGGAATACAGGTATATCAATAAAAATCAAATTTAGGGATAAGATAATGGTAACAATCAAACTTTCACACCATGACAGCCATTTCAGCAATAGAAATATGTGGCACAGGTTAAAGTAAATTTATACTTGATTATTATAATTTATTATTTCAGAAATTAAATGATATTATTGAAAAGGTATTTCTCATTTTAAATACATAGTAAAAAGATTGCTACTTGTAGATATCAACATAGACCCCACTAACTGGGCATTTTTCCAACTGCAAGATCTTGTCTTAGAAATATGGTGGATAACAGATTTAGCGCATATCTGAATGAGAAGTGGACTGGGCTGCGGTTTGTCACAATAAGTTAAGCAGGCAATTCCATATATTTATATGCTTCTCAATTTAAATTTAGAATGAGCAGTTTGTGTCAGATTTCTGATTTGATAAATATGTGTCTATTTTGATCCAGCTGGACTGAACGCTTCAATTAAGGTGAATTACCTTAGCGCTAATAGAGATGTATTGAATCTTGATTAACACACGTTTGCCAAGCAAAATGATGCTTGGATCAGTGTAAGCTTAGAGACAAATTTTTACAGAATGCTTACAGATAAAAAAAAACTGACTTGCACAAATATTGCTGCTTCATTCTTTAGTTATTTCTATCAGTTATTTGGGGAGGACAGGTTTGCAGGGCTATGGGGAAAGAGCAGGGGAGCAGGAGTGATTTGAACATCTCTTAAAGAGCCGGCATAGACATAATGGGCCAAATGGCCTCCTTTTGTGCTGTATAATTCTATGATTAAAATTGCGTTTTGCCTACAGTCAATTCACTTTACAGTATATTCTGTGACGTCTAGAAGATGTAAAAAGCGCTATATCGAATGCAAGGATTATTAGTATTATTAGGGTTCTATTCTATGATTCTACGATCATTCCATTTTCACTATTGACGCTATAACTAAATCTGAATGAAACACAAATGAAACAACACCTCAAGAGGTTTCCACTGTGTAAAAGGTAATGCTGTGTTAGACTGACAATATTAAGATACAGTAACAAGAATTGGTAGGCAAAGCTCATTATCTCTGCAAATAAATAGTGAATGTATATGATGATCAGGCGGCTTGAGGAAAATAAACTATTGAGATGAGCTGGATGTTGAAGCCATGAGTGCCACAGGGGCAAATTAATTTTGTCAGCTATAACATGGGATGATTTACGTCTTTCAATAACGGATCCGAATAGCTGTGCTGCTTCTATAATAGGCCTGAGTTTTGAACAAATTTTGTTTGGGCAATTTAAGTCAACGTAGTACTTAACATTTTGCTGTTTTTCCTCAAGGGAAATATACTTATGTGGATGGAGTGCAAGGCTGTAACATGATGCGCATTACACCCACGTGAAATGGCCCCAAATTAACCCCAAAAAAACACAGCAATTGAAATTCTATTTCTTTTTTTAAAACAAAAACCTTTCAAAGATTTTATTATCAACAGAGAATGTACTGGAAGTGGGTGGATTGTGAAAAAAAAGTAAGCAAAGCACCCTATCCTAACAATTCCAACGGTGACTAATCAGATTCATAAATTGTCACAACATAGGCTACAAATACATGTATGAATTAATCTTTACATATGCTGTATGTGTATATACATATATGTATCCCTTTGATTATAGTTTAAGTTCAGCACTTCCTTTAATAAAAGAGATTAAAAAATATATATATACAGTTAATTAAACAATATTAATGCATGGGTTGAGCCCATGCTTATAAGAATTATTCCTTGACCAAAATAATATTACAACCTAAGTAAACAGCACCACAGAATTCTACCCTCAGATCCAGAATCATTTTAAAATAAAGAAATCAATGAAAATATTTTTGAGCTATTATACTCAAGTCACCTTGAAATAGGATTTGTAAGAACAGAAGTGCTCATTTCTGCTTGTTTTCACTGAACGTTTTCAGTCTTCGTTTGGCACTTATAAGAACATAAGAGCACAAGAATTAGGAGCAGGAGTAGGCCATTCGGTCCCTTGAGCCTGCCCCGCCATTCAACAAGATCGTGGCTGATTTATTCTAACTCCACCTACCCTCCTTATCCCCATATCAGCATCTGATCAAATGAGGTATAATTTGGTTGTGCGACCTACCTTTGTTTCATTTTTTCGTGCATTTCGCCATGCTGGATACATTGTTCTTCCATTTCATCATTTCTCTTCTGCAATTTCTCTAATCGTTCCTGTAAATATTCTTTCTCCTGGAAAAGATTACCCACATCCGATCTGGAATAGATGAGGATCATAATAAGAAAATAATGATAAAAAAAAATCACATTTGATACAAAGCACTTTTCACACTGGGAGGACATCCCAAAGCGTTTCACCAGTAAAGTGCAGTAAAGACTGTATTTTGTGGGCAAACACACACATAATCTTATAAACAAGAAGCTTCCATGGAAAACAGGAACCATGAGATTGTGTATGATTATGTAAGCATTTGTCTGGAGAAAGCTAGCTGGAAAGGGAAGATTCTGCAGCTCTACACGGACAAAGTGATAAATTAATAATAATTGAAAGTATATTTACAAACCCAGTTCTGTTTTAATTCTAGGAAACACAAAGAAAGAGATATGGTGAACATAAGTGACACTGTTGAATTTGACAGTGGTCACCTTATGGACAGTCAGAGTATTTCATTCACAGGCTATAATACCTTTTTATGAACTTTCACACTTTTGTTTCTGCCCTGCTGTTTTACTAGACATGAAAGTCTATTCTGCAGTACAGTTATCTAATTTCTCAACATGAATAGCATCCTGTGTAGCTCAGTTGTTTGAAGACTTATTAATAATAATCCTTGCATTTGATATAGCGCTTTTCACGTCTTCTAGACATCTCAAATCACTTCACATAATGCACTGTAAAGTGAATCCACTGTATATTTGTGGGAGAAATGCACAGCAGTGTCCCACAAACAGTCGTGGATTGAAATGACCAATTAATTATTGTGTTTTTCGTGGGGGATTATTATTAGGAGTGTGGAAGTAAGGAAACTTGCTCAAGGTTTCGCCCTGACCTGCCTGGATTTGAACCCAGGACTCGTGCTTGTAAGGCAAGTGCTCTAACCACTGAGCTACAGGACTCCATTTGTATCTCAATCAAAAAATCAGCTTTCACTAATCAGTAACACTCAGTCCAGTTGACAATACAATTCTCCAGGACTCTAAAGGCCAGGAGTGAATTAATTCGAATTCGAATCCAGAAAAGTGAGCCACTGAGCCTTTCGAGGTTTCATTTTTCAAAAAAAAGTTTCCAGTAATCTATGGAGGTCAGTGTTCAGTAATAAGAGTGGATGGTTAAACATGCTGAGAGAGGGGGTAAGGCGGAGGGATTGAGGTACAGTGTTCCAGAGTTTGGGGGGGGTGGGGGGTTAGTGGCTGAAAGCGAGACCTCTGATGGTGGGATGGAGGGTGCGAGGGACAAGCAGGAGGCTGGTGCCAGTCGAGCAGTGGCTCCGAGTGTGGTTTGGGGAGTGAGGTCAGAAAGGTAGCGAGGTACTGTACCAGGAAGTGTGGATAAAGGAAATAAACACTTTATCTTACAACTGTACTTCAAGTCAGATCTAACACAATACAGTATTACACAACATGTTCTGGTGGTCAGATCCTCTCTTCGTTTGGTTTAACATCTTGATTTTGCAGCATTTGGTTAATCTGTTTTGAACACATTGTCTTTCTATGTTCATTTTCCATTCTTTCCAGAAATTGGATGATTACACGAAATACACCATAGGTATTCACCCCAACATGCTATTCAGGCCAGTTTTTCTTCTTTGAGTGGATGGATCTATTTATAGATCCTAAGACTTTAAATGACTATACAATACTTAATATTTAATATAATACAGTATTTGGTGAACTATTACATCTAGATTTTTTTTTCTTAACTCAATAAATCCAATACAAGATGGCTGTGTGGATCCAATATCTCCAAGGCTGTGTAATGACAAAGCACAATAACATGACAGACTTCCAGGTCATGGCTTGTGTTATTTTGTGAAGGAAGTAATATCAGAGGCGGTTAAAGGCATCCGACGGTTAAAAGATCTGCCAGATTCTAATAAATCGGTGGACCAGGCTTAATGGCTGAGTGGCCTCCTCCTGTTCTTGTTTTCACATATTCCTAAATTATCTTTGTGTATAAAATTTCACAGGATTAAGAGGGAAAAATGCTGGTAAAGAGTTAAAGGCCAGTTAAATGTGTAAGATGTAAATATTGGTGCCAAAAATATCCGGTCGATTATTTTGAGCTGAAGGTTGGAAATAATGTGGTTTTATGAATGTGGGGTGGTCGAAGTGTAACAAAATTAATCCTGTAAAAAAAAATCTATTTCTTTCATGTCCTGAAGACAGCTGGCAACACTCACGATGAAACAAATTATGGTAAGCTTGTGTGCAATAGGCTACATATCATTTGCAATACCACATGTGCAGACATCTGCACAACTGTTGTATGGGCAATAACATTAAGAAAAAAAAATGTCCTGTAATCAATTCAGAATTATTTAACTCAGGATTGACTCCCGCTGCTGTTTAGTTAACAGATGCCTCAGTTACAGAGTAGCAATATCTGGACAAAGCCTTTAAAGAGAATAAAATTGTGATCCAAAATGCGTCCCCCAAATTAAAAGCGTGCTAAAAAAAAGTCTCATTCGCTAAAGGTGAGAAATTAGTTTTCTTCAAAACATCAAATAAAAATCAATGTGTTAAAATATAAACTACACAAATCCAAACAGATAATTATGGATCTCCTTTTCTGTGTCTGCCAGTATTTTCTCGATACGCGACGGAAAAAAGGCAACATATTCTAGCCAAAAAAGCTCAGTTCCTAAATATTGCTTGTTATATATAGGACGCAGATCATAATTTTGCGACCAGCCAGATAGTTTGGCTCGCGTCTCTTACTTGGATTATTTTCTCATTGCCACATAGATGCAACAGTAAAGGCAAACTTCCACTGCAGTATTCATCAGTCTACCAGAGAGGAGGAAAAGACAACGGAAGGAAATGTCAAACGATCTGGAAAGTGACAAAAGGTAGTCATGAATGATTAGAGCATTTTTGTGCTCAAAGGAACAATGCAGCTCAATTTCTGAAAGGTAAAATGTCAGCATGCATTTGAAACACTGATCACAATTGCTCCTTTTCAATTTACATATTGTGATATTTTACTATAGGCCACAATTCTACACAAGGTTTTATACTAAAAAAAAAGATTAAATTAAGTTAGAAGATCACTATGGATAGTTAACCAGAATGACCTGAGGAAAAGGAAAGCACTGCCAGTCCAAGTACAATATTGCAATTAGGGGAAACAATTATAAAGGCTGTTTATAATTATCATCCTCGCCCGACTCCACTAGCTTCCCATCACACAGAAGATTCAATTGAAGATCCTGGTCCTCACCTTCAAAGCCCTCCATGACCTTGCCCTCTCCCCCACTCTTCTGTGACCTCCTAACCCCCTACCAACGCAACTGTTAGCTCCATCAACCGGCTCCAACCTGCTCCACATCCCCTGCCCCACTATTGGTGGGTGAGTCTTTAGCTACTCTGTCCCCTAGTTCGATCTGTTCCATCCGGCAATTCCACCACCTCTCCCGTTCCCTAGGCTCCTTGAAGTCCCACCTCAAGACCCTTCTCTTCGACAGTGCCACCCTCCCCGATCCCGACACCAGCTAACGTACAAAACACTGACTGGCCAGCGCCTCCTGACGCAAAAGGTGTTGTTGTTGCTTTATAATTATAATGGGATGCTGGGCTTTATAACAAAGGTCTGGATTATAAAAGATGTATTGTATCGAGTGTTGGTCAGACCTCAACAACGTTAGGAAAGATATCTTCGAATGTATCTAGTGATGATACCCCACATTATTTCCCAGTATGAACGGATTTAGCTATGGTGAGTTCCTGGCAAATTTGTATTATATTCCTCACAACTCAGAAGGTTAAGGAGATGATTGGATTGAAGCGTTTGAAACAATTAGAAAAACCTGTGAAGTTCTTCTCATTTCTTCAAACAATATGCCAATAATGTGGAATACCCCAGTGTAGTGGTTAGCGCGCTTGCCTTGCAAGCGAGAGGACCTGTATTTGATTCCCGGGCAGCGAAACCTTGCGCATGTTTCCTTACTCCAAATGCCTCCATTTGGACGTTCTCCCGCCTTAAAAGGCGCTATACAAATGTAATTTTGCTGTTATCCTTGCCACGACCAGCACTGCCTGCCACCACCTCCGTAACATTGCCAGACTCTGCCACTGTGTCACCCCTAAGGCTGCTGAAATCCTTGTCCATGCATTTGTCACATCAAGGCTTGACTATGGAAACTCCCTCCTCGTCGGCCTTCCCGGCTTTTTCCTTCACAAGCTGCAGACCTTTCCCCATTCCCTCCCTCTTCCCTCTTGCCCCCATTTCTCCCTGACCTTGCCCACCACCCACCTTTCCCTCTCTCTCTCTCTCTCTCTCTCTCTCTCTCTCTCTCTCTTACCCCCCTTTCTCCCCCCTCTTCCTCCCTGACTTTACCCTATCCCACCTTTTCCTTTCTCTCCCCACTTACCCTCATTTCCCCCTTTCTCCCCTGGCCCATTTCCGCGTTTGTCTGTGGGACACTGCAGTGCGCAATTTGGCTGCTGCGTTTCGCCCACAAATATACGGTCGGCTTTCCTGCTCTCCTGTCCCCTGCCCCCCCCTTGCCATCTTTCCCCCTTTTTTCCCCTAATCCCACTTCCATGACTGTTTGTGGGACACTGCTATGTGCAATTTGGTTGCCGTGTTTCGCCCACAAATATACAGTCAATTTTCCTACTCTTCTTCATCCTACCCCGACCCCTCCCCCCCTGCTCTTGTCCCTACCTAACTGTACAGCGCCTTGGGACATCCTCTCGACGTGAAAGGAGCTATATAAATGTAAGTTTTGATTGAATGATTGATCATCCAGAACTCTGCAGCTCGTGTCCTCCCCCACACTAAGCTCTGCGATCACATCACTGCCACCCTCGCCTGGTGCCATTGGCATCCCAAAGAGGATTGAATTCAAGATCCTGGTCCTCACTTTCAAAGCCATTCATGGCCTTGCCCAGCCCATCTCTCCGACCTGCTGACTCCCTATAAACCTCCCCACCCCCTCCGTTCATTGTCTTCAGTCTGCTCAATGTCCTTTGCCCAACCCGCCCTACCATCGGTGGCTGGGCTTTCAGCCTCTCTGCCCCCAAACTCTGGAACTCCGTCCCACAGTGTCTTTGCCTCGCTTTCTCCCTTGCCTCCTTCAAGGCCGGTCTCAAGACCCTCCTCTTGAAGTCGTGCCTCCTGCCGCCCTCCCAACTGTTTCACTCCTTTCCTAACTCTCTCACTCTCCTCCTAACCCCCCACCCTGGCTCCCCCCTTGCTTAGATCCTGTTTTCTGACTGTTCAGTGCCTTGGGATGTCCTCCTGATGTGAAAGGCGCTCTATAAATGTAAATTTGTTGTTGTTGTTTACATATCAGTAAGTAGGAAACCAACTGGTTGTTAATAAGCAAACCACACCTACCCACTCACTCCATGACTGTTTGTGGGACATTGCTGTGTGCTCACAAAATACAGTCAAATCACTAAACAGCATACCCTAGGAAGCTATTTGAGATGTCTCAATTACTTGATAAGGTGCTATGTCAAATGCAATGATTGTTATTATTCTGAAATTTGACAATGTAACATGGTTATTCTTCATTATGATAGGGGATCCAAAACAAGAGATATAATTTCGACACAGAGGGAGTTTCTCCTGATGTCCTAGCCAAAAATCCTCCAGATAAATTGGTACTTTACTTATTGGCTATTTATGGAATCTTGCAATGCACAAATTAGTTACTGCATTTGTTTCTAAATATAAAGGAAAAATTGTTATGATGTAAAGAGTGGAACAAGGATAGTAAATTTGCTCAGGTTGTGTTAATATGTTAAAATGTTGAATATAATTCCACTGTTTTTTTAAAACGAAAAAATAAATATGGCTTACAGATCCAAGCCTAATTGGACTTCAGTAATAGGGTGTCTTGGAGGAAACAAAAGTTTACTTGGTGAACCTTGTTATTTTGCATATGAAATCAGTATATGCTTACAGCTGCTCAAGGCTGGTCGAAAGATTGTCTAAGTCATTGAATAATCTCACAACTACAGAAAACAACATTTTTCAACAAGGAACATTTTCCCCTTTAAGAACATCTCTTAAAATAATGTGATCGGCCTGGTATGTCACAATTTTACCCCATGCCTAGGAGATGATGAGGACAAAAAGATTTGTCTTCAAACAAGTTGGACAAATTTACAACTTGTAGGAAGACAATTCAACAGTATTTTAAAGATATATTAGGATTACAACATGGAAAAAAGTACAGTACAATAGATGGGGATTAAAGACGACATTGATTCCTATACATATGACTGGTGAATAGATCCTGGTCTATTGGGATGTATCAGCCAGATGTTGGGATGTATCAAAAGATCAATAGCAAGCCGAAATAGTGAGGTAATCCTGTCAATGTATGAATACACCGAGTGATAGAAGAGCGAGCACCTTTTCAGCAATGACTGAATTACTAAGCACTCTGGAAGCCTGGGCATACATAGAAAACAAAATACAGTAAAAGCCCGTTTATTGAGCACCCGCAGGACCTGGCCAATGCCGGTTAAAGCGCCTGCCAGATATTCGTGGTCTGCGGCTGAAAACCCACCACAAAAAAATTAAAGTTCTTTTAACACACACCATACACACCAGACTAAATAAAAACAGATAATAACAGAATATTGTATTGGTACTTATTGTTAAAACTACTCTCTTGTGCTTCTCACCTTTACCGATTGAGGTTTACAGTCCAGCGATTCTTTTTTAAATGGAGAATGCTGTGTGGGTGAAAAAAAACGGCAGCGCGATTTTAAAGACGCGCGACTTTACTAGTGGCAAGCTGATAACCCTAGACTCTATTAGCGGTAAACCGAAATACTGTACCTGCACGATAATGTGGGTTATCGGTTAGCGTTATCGGCTTGCCGCTAGTGTGGCTTTAAAGTCGCACTCTATTTTTCACCCGCTTGGCGTGCTCCATTTTAAAAAGGATCGCTAGACTATAAACCTCAACCGCAGCATTATGGCTTCAAGCGCAGCATCTACCAGTAAAGGTGAGAAGTGTAAGAGAGTAGTTTTAACAATAAGTACCAATACAATATTCTGTTATTCTGTTATTATTTATGCATTTACAAATGCTCCACCGATATTGTTCTGGATAAGTTCTGGTATATCGAATGGGGACTTTTTTTTTTGGCGTGCTGGTTATACGGAAGTGCCAGTTCATCGAGTCACGGATAAACGGGCTTCTGTACACAGCTTTGAATACATTCTACCAAATTTCTCTCTCTACACATCTAAGATCAGCAAACATATTTAAGATTCCCTCAAATGACCCACAGCCGTGCCCCTTGCATCTCTTGTGGCCATTGATGATTTATTTTGGGAAAATGGGATCTACCTGCTTGAAATGCACATATAAGATGGCAAAAGGCTGGAATGCTACCCTGCTGAAACAGTTTTACATTATTTGGTACCCAAGATTGTGGTTGAGTTTTCTCAGTGGAAGAATTTTAACTTAACATATGGCTAATAGATGGAGTACCTTCCACATTATGTGCTGCGCCATTATTGCTGTTCTGCAGTTAAAGTTTATGAAATGTGAGTGTAATTCCAATATCCTCATTTAGATTACTTCCATATTTTTATAGTTCTGTATTAATAACCTCATTTATGCAATGTTATATGTATGGTAATAGTTAAATTTATATTATCAGCATCAATGAAACGTTTCATGATTTTGAACTGTTTGAAATGTAATAAAATCTAATATGACCCCCCATTTAACCATCTGTTTCTTCTTATACTTTCAGCTAATGTTCAGTGATAGCCAGAGACTGACATATATGGGAGGGGTGTGGTGACGGTGAATACAGTGAAATAAAGAACATAAATACTGGATGAAACATGCATATCCATGAGCTGATCAATGTTGTTTCCTTGGTGAGATCAATGAATTTTCTCTCCAGCCTGGCATGACCAGCCCTCCTTGTGTCACTGCTAGATGACAGCCTTTTAGTGATCCTTAAATATCCTGTAATAGAGCCCCTTCTTATGGTTGCCTGTGCCACTTCCTACTCGTTGAATACGTCAGCAAAGTTCGACTGGTGCAAATAAATCTCATAAAGTATCATTAACTCCCACAATGTCTTACAATCGGAATTTCAACCTCAACAATCACTTAATTTAAAAGTAATTACCTCTGAAGTGCTTTGAGATGTTTTGACATAACAGGTACTATATCAAATACAAAGATTATTATTTGTTTAGAGGGGTTAATAAAATAATTAGTCTATCTTTTATTCTCACTTATTATATTCTACCTATTATGGAAAACCTATCATATATGTTCCTATTTTATCAGAACATTATGACTGTCTATTGAAGTATATGAATTATTGAATATGAAATGATGTCAAACAGTATGAGATAGCAATAAACAAGACAAACAGGATGCCAGGCCAGATTGCCAAATCAGTTGAGTCCAGATCATCATTAGTCATGCTCACAGTGCTCGGGTCAGACTGCGTATGGAATTTAATACCAACTTGCTTTTCTATAGTTCCTTTCACATGGGTAACTCTGTACAGTTATGGTCAAGAAATATAAGGGAGCTGCTCAGACAACAACAACAACAACAACAACAAATTACATTTATGGAGCGCCTTTCACGTCGGGAGGACGTCCCAAGGAGCTGAACCTTGAAGGCAGTGCAAAGGAGAGCAACGAGGATGATATTAGAGACATTCTGTGCAACAATTAGACACGTTAGTGCTCTTCAGTCTTGAAAAGAGACGTCCGAGAAGGGACTGCATCAAGGTGTATTATATGATTTTAAACGGATGGGAAACGTAGATACAGAACAAAACTTTCAGATATTTCAGAATGGCAGAGTAAAAGGGCACACATTCAGAGTAGCCAAAGGCCATTTCAAGACAGATAACATGAAGTATTTATCTGCCCAAAGGGTAATTCCCCCACTGTATGGACTTCCAGGAAGAGTGGTTTGCCTTCATCACGTCCAGGCTGGGTTATGCCAACGCCCTGCTTGTTGGCCTTCCCATATTCCTCCCACTAGGCTGCAGGTAATCCAGAACTCTGCGGCCCATGTCCTATACTGCTCCAAGATCCGGGACTCCATCTCCCCCGTTCTTGCCCGACTCCATTGGCACCCAGAGGATTCAATTCAAGATCCTGGTCCTCATCTTCAAGGCCCTCCATGGCCATGTCCCACCCTACATTTACGACCTAACCCCCTACCAATCTGCCTGCTCCCTCCGCACAGCAGGCTCCGGACTGCTCCATGTCCCCCGACCCACCCGCCCCACCATTGGCAGGTGAGGCGTCAGCCACTCTGCGCCTAACCTCCGGAATTCCATCCCAGTCACTCCATCTCTTTCCCTCCCTGGCCTCCTTCACGTCCCACCTCAAGACCCTCACAATCGACGGTCCCATCGGTCACCCCAAATCCCCTCCTTTCCCTCCACCCTCCCCGACCCCAGCACAGGTCTGAAACATTGACTGTCCAGCTCCTTGGGAGTCCTTCCGACGTGAAAAGTGTTATACAAATGTAATTTTCTTGTTAGGATGCTGGACTTTTTTTTTGAAGAAAAAGCTTGGTGCTGTGATGGGAAGACAGTAGATTGGGAATTTTTGAAAGATAAGATCAAAGGGACCAAAGGAACTTCTTCATGTGAATCAATCTTTGGTCAGTCAGGAACTTGCGATGGGTAAAAACCCGTTACCACGCTTAAGAGGACACGGATCAGACTTCTACATATGCCACAGATGGGCAAAAGTCAAGGTCTAATGACCCCAGAATGTGCGTTGGGGTACTGCTAGAGTTGAACCAGTTAAAACCGCATAACTTCCATTGAAAGCATTGCCTAGCAATATTTTATTGCTTGTCCATCTGAGACTATCTTTACGCCTTAGGGTTTTTGACTTGCAGGTTGGCTGCTGTGCTGTGGACCCAGCTCAGCTCCAAGGAGACCTACATACCTCTCCCTAGGTGGATAGTAACCAATTTTGTTAGCTTGTGAGGTGTTGATGTCTTCCACACCTAAAATGCTCAGACTAGGCCACAAATTGGCTTATTTGCTGGTAAAATGCAAGTATGTGTGTAAAGGCGTTGTACTCATCTGTGTTTCTCTTTATTTAACCTTAGTGTAAGATGTAATTTTCATGTTGGAAATTCCATCATGGATAACTATACTGTTTAATCTATTCATTTCAAATGGAACAGTGTGGAGGATTCCTGTTGTTGAGTTGAAGGATATCAGTACTGAAAAATGAAGCACTTTCATTTTCATTATACAGGTCAAGTGTAACACTGGTAAGAAGTAGGCTAAATCCACCTCAATAATGTACATCGAGTACATTATTGTACCTCAGAGGAATCCCATCTCCTGTACCAGTGGGATATACCTAGCTCTAATGTCAACCATCCTAATTATCTGTCTGAGAAAGACTGCAAATCTAATGTTAATTAGTTCCAATTTAGGAATCATTTTATCTGAGCCCACATAGAACTGAATGAAGACTGTTCAAACTAACTTTTATCAATCATTCTTAGTCAAAAAAGAGGGGACATTTTCCTTTCATTCTGGGACAGATTTTGAACCACAGCTTAAAAGGCTGTTTCACCAATATGCCATACTGTTGGCTCAATGTTCTTATGTAATTTTTCTATTCAGGTAAAAACAAAGCATTCTTTTGCACATCAGTATAATGAAGGCATATGTTCCCTCACTGTGAGGTACGAGAGAAAAAGGATACAATAGTGATTCATTCAAGTGGATCAATGGGAATAAATAGAGCATTCTGGGCAGGAAGGTAGGGCGATTTAAATATCTGAAGGTAAATGAGGAGTGAGGTGAAATCGGATCAGATTCTAACTCTCACCATTCATCAACTCTCAATCTTTCGGAATATAAGTGTGATTTACAGGAGCTTTCAAAGATTCAGGTTTTGGGGACAGTGAAGTGAATTGGAGATCTGATGTTTTGTGTTACAGAAGCATAAATGATAGGTTCAAGCCCATAAATCCCCAAGTTCCCAATCCTGTACAGAATCCACCATACTGCACTGAGCAGAAGCCATAGTAAAGAAAAGGAAGAAAGGATTAATCATCCTAGACCGTGACTCATATCTGCTGGCTGTAGTGAGGCACTGGCAGGCAAGCACCCAACCTCTTGGCTGGGAAAAATGTGTAGTAACCGGGAAACTTTACAAAGGGAAAACGTGATCAAATCAATTATTAAAAACAAAAACAAAAAATCAAGTCGAACTCGCATTGGGGAGCACAGGACTCGTGAGGAGTTCTGAATGGAACCTCTTTGTAAAGTATCGTAGGATGAGTGCCCACCTGACACTTTTATATGGTGGTATAGAAAGCTTTTGCATTGCACTCTGATCAAACTGGGCTTCGGTCCAGGTTCTACCAGAATACCCAAATAGTCGAGAATCACAAGGATCCTACACAGCACGGGATCCTGTCCATGATCTTGGCACCAGATGGCAAACCTTTTCCACTTACTGTTATAAACAGACTGTGTGGAAGATTTCCTTGCAGCTACGATGATCTCTATCACCTCTTTTCATAAGCCCCTGTTCAACAGCCAAGCCAGCAGCTGGAGGCTGGATGTTTTTTGGTGCCAGACTCTCTGAGAGAAAAGGCGCCTCATGTTGAGAAGGGAAAAAAGTGACGGTCTCTCTGTGAATAAGACCAGAAAGTCTGAGAGATATGGCTGTCAAAGCCACCTGGAGGCCATAAGGTTTATTCCGTGCCCTCATCCTCCCAATTTCCTGAACAAGTGGAATCTGGAATAGTGGGGGCAAGATCATACCGTACAGCTGTTCATCTACTGATTGTGTACAATTTTGAAATCATACAGAGTGTGTGAACTGGGGGTCAAATAACACAGTCAAACATTTCCATGGTTATTACATCCTTAATTTCCCTGTATGGTTGCCTGGTCTGCGACTATCTTGATTAAGTTAATGACCTTGGCAAAATGCACATTGATGGCATTTGCCCATCTTAAGGGAATTACTGACCAGCAGAATTTCACCCCTTAAGACCTATTGATAATTACTTATTAATAATAATAATATTCCTTGCATTTGCTATAGTGACTTTCACTTTGGGAGGACATCTCAAAGTACTTCATAGGATATACTGTAAAGCGGAATGACTGTGTATTTTGTGGGTGAACAAGGTAGCTGAGTAAATTTGAAATTCTTTGGTTAAACATACTTAACAGGAAAAGGGCCAGCTGGGACCACCCAACATAGTGGCCTTTGGATTGCAAGTTAATAAGAGCCAATTTGGAGAATCCCTGCCCCAAGTGACTTATCTGCTTCTTAAAGTCCTTTTATCAACAGTGCCTCAGAGGATTCACCTGGATAAACTCAGGAACTGCAAAGGGTGGCAAACTCTTTGATTCAAACATTCCAGTGCCAAGGACACTCAGTTCAACAAAAATAAAACTACATTTGTACAGTGCTTATCACGTCGGGAGGATATCCCAGGCTACACTTACCCCCCCACCCCCTCCCATAATTCCCATAGTTGAAAGAGCCTTTTGCAAATATCACATTTGACCACTGAGTGAAAAATTTGGGTCAGTGTAATTGTAATGTACATTCATATATGCTGTTTCCAGACTGAGTAAAGAACCTTAAAAAGGCAGGACTAATATAACGACAGCATGCACTAATTTACAGAAGGGCCTTCCACATAGGATGAATGACGTGAAACGGTAGACAGAGATGAAAGAGAGAATAGGCAAGGAGAAAAAGAAGGAACATTTATGATGTTGATCAAAAGCACAGTTAATTGAATAAAATCAATGAAAGAGGATTCTTAGAGAAAAACTAGATGAGGGTATTTGGGGCAAAAAGTTCTTAAGAGCAGGGCATAGCAGAAAACTCAGCAACTGCTGATAGAATAGAAGTGAGGAATGAGCACCTCCAGCGAGTATAGACACACATCATACTGTTCTATATTTCCATTTTCATGTTTCTCTAAACTAAGATTACTACAGTGTGCTAAGAAAACAACACTGAGATTGTCAGCGAATACTAGCCTATTTCTCCCGAAATGCCTTTAGTGTTACTTTTCAATGAATGCATGTTTCCCAAGAAGTGTTCTTAACGTGGACGCACTGATGAGAATCAATAGTCAGAAAGTGACTCAATTAATAAAGTCAGAAGTAACGCCTACCTGTTTTTTCCTGTGACTTGTTCAAGTTTCCAATTTAAAGTTCGACACTCGGCTTTCATCTTGTTTATGAGGGCATTCTGGGAATTAAGGAGCATGTCCAGGTCTGTAGCTAAAATTAGAAGCAAAGGTTACAGAGAGTTAATTGTCTGTAATGCACCAATTACACCCTGTGGTTAGAATCTCTATGGTTATTTAGCATTTTTCACTTTATGCATTTCCATTCACATTTACTCCAGTGAAGTACTTGGACAACACTGCATTGTTGGAAGTGCCACCCATCAGATAAGTTGTTGAACTGAGGTCCGCCTGTTTGTTCAAGTGGACATTAAAAATTTCATAGCATTAATCTAAACGAGAAGGTAGTTTTTCCCAATAACCTGGTCAACAATCCTTCCTATAAAATTGATTGTTCACTTTATGTCTGTTTGGGATCATTGTGGAGTCATGTAGCTCAGTGGTTAGAACACTCGCCTTGCAAGCAAGAGACCTGGGTTTGATTCCAGGCATGGCAAAACCTTGGGCCAGTTTCCCTATTTCACATGCCTGATAATAATTCCCCCACCCAAAAAAAGCAAGGTAGTGTTAATAAATTGGTAATTTCAATCCACGACTGTTTGTGGGACACTGCTGTGCACAATTGGCTGTCGCATTTCGCCCACAAAATATACAGTCAATTTACTTTACGGTATATTCTGTGAAACACTTTGAGAAGTCTAGAAGATGTGGAAAGTGCTATTTCAAATGCAAGGATTATTATTGTTGTTATTATTTTTATTGCAGTGGACAAATTCATCATTACAGTCACTCTACAGTAAATCCTATGAATTTTTTTTAGACAAATTCGATAAAGTCAATTATGCACTGTAGCAAACACAAGGATTATTATTATTTACTTCTCTACCGGTTAGAAGCAACAAGGGATGAGTTTGGAATATAGACAAGGTTTGACAAGTTTGGTGTTATTGAGGCACTTTCATTTGCGACAGTGGGATCTTACGATGCTGATTGCTAAAGGCAGCTCATTTCAGAAAGTCTTTTTCCTTAAATGGAAAATCCCATTGCTCAGATGTAATAAAAAGATCACTGTTGTTATCTTACTACATAGGAAAATCCCCAAATAAATGGATTTTATCTACGCAGTATAGACAGAGCTGGTATCTGGTTTCTGTGTTGTTCCTTTACCTGGAGTTCTGTGCATTCTGAAATACAGTTTTTTGTTTTGTCCAAACTCACAGATATTTGAGGTAAAATTATTTGATGAGGCTATGGGAGTCTGAATATTAATTGAGGTTTAGATAAACTTGTCCCTCCAGCTGGGATTTCAACACAACCAACAGCTGTGCTAAGTCACTGCATTTAAAATACCACAGGACATATAGAATGTAGTTTCACTGGTGTGCAAGTGTTTATCAACTGATTGATTATAGTGGTTGGTACCAGAGGTTCACATCTCTGTGGTTTACTGGATGTGAGGTTTCTTCACATTCAGTCATTCTTTGGTTCTTGTATCATGCTTCTTCCGCCGGAATACAGCAGGAAGAAAAAACAATAAGAGATAGATAGCTTACATTTGAACCTGCATATAATTTTCTTATTTTTACAACATTAGTTAAATTATCCGATTAAATATTATTAAATAATATTGTGACTATTTTTAATATGGACAATGTTTTTCTATACGATGTGATGCAAAATATTGCCACACAATAACTGACACTATAATACCTTTAGAGCAGAAGCTTAAAAAAACTTTTCTTGTGAAAGTAGTTTGTTATAACTTGCCAGTTCTGCTGCTTAATGGGTTACATATTACCCTTTGATGTGGATGCTTCTCGGTTAAGTTAGGCATGTGTGAATGAGTCTATTGATACGATTAGTACTATATATTCTAAAATTGTTTAAGTAAAATTAACTCAAGATTAACAACATAAAGGTTAATTTTCTTACCTATATAAAATATATTCTACACTTGAATTAATCCTTAAGCCACTAACACAGTTTGGGTGATACAGTACCATTTTTACACTGCGGCAAGTTTGTCTATTTAAATGTGTAATTAGATCTCTGCATAAAAATAGTGTTCAAAGCATTAACATATTCAGCACTCCAACAGAAATCAAGTGCTAATGTCTGTGGGAGCAGTTTATTGTTAAGAGAACTAGACAAAGAGGATTCAGTTTTGACAGGCTCAATATGTTTGAATGTGGGACATGCATAAATCATTGAAATGAATGACTATGGTATACAAATAGGTTAGGCATGTTTAATTCGTCAATTAAAAATTAAGAAACTTTCTAAGGAGCTCCTTCTAAATATTATTCACGGAATAATAAAATATATAAATGATGTGTGGGAATATCACAATTTACAGTTTGTAATGGTGGTACTCGTGTAAAATCCAGAGTTTAAATGCTTAACATTGGAACTCTGTTTTAATATAGATCGGAAACAAACAACAACAACAACTTCCATTTATATAGTGCTCTACACACCGGGTGGCGTCTCGGAGGGCTTCACAATGGTGGAGCCTGAGACTAAGCCAGAGAAAGGTGACTGGAAGCATGGTCGAAAGCTCTTCAGGCATGAACATGGAGCGTAGGATTCGGGGGACAAGGAGGAGGCCAGACCCAGTAGAGTGGAGGCAGCTGGTACTGCTGTGAGGAGAGAGGAGGTTAGAGAGGTAGTGGTGTGCCAAGGAGTGGAGGGATTTAAACACAAGAGTGAGGATCTTGAAGTCGATCAACTCTGTGACAGGGAGCTAGTGGAGTTTGGCAAGAACTGGGGTAATTGGGGTACGAAGTTTGATACGGGTGAGAATGTGGATGGCAGAGTTTTGGATGAGCTGAATTTTGTGGATGGTGGAGGAGTGGCGACCGACGAGGAGGGCGTTAGTGCAGTCCAGCTGAGAGGTGACAAAAACATGGACCAGGGTTCAGGCAGCTTTTACTTCAGTGGTGAGATATTGATGGAGACGGGCAATGTGGCGGAGATGGAAGAAAGCTGGTGAGGGATCAGATATGGCGAGGAAGGATAATTGCTGGTCAAACCTGATGCCTAACAACAATATAATAATAATAATATTAATCCCTGTATTTGATATAGCACCTTAGCATGTTTTCGAGACACCTCAAAGCTCTTCACATAACATACTGTACTTTGTGGACGATACTGCAGCCATTGCATACAACAGTGTCCCACAAACAGTCGTGGATTGAGCAACCACATTTTTATTATTGTTTATTTTAAAATACTTTATTTAAGGGATTATTATCCCCAGAAAAACAATCTGCCAATCAACTAATAAAGGTACATTTAAGTAGATTTATATAGTTCCATTCCTCTAAGTAACACTTCAAAACATTAACAATAGCTAAGGGCTGATATCAACCATAAATGCAAAAAATAAATTCCTTAACAAACCAGCAAAAATATCTATATTTGGGCTCTTATAGTTTACAATCTCAAAAAGTATAATGCTGATCTTTACAGTAGTTCATATGGGCAATTTTAGTTGTAAAACAAAGGGGGAAATAAATTCACAGAATCTCAAATGGAAACCTATTAGTCAGAATACTTACTAATACTGTATGCAAATTGCCAATCTTTTCGCTTTCATGTTTTAATATGCACACCACTTGCAAAAATGTATTCTCTCATTCTATGGGTTTACGCCAGCAATGGTTAATAAATGTTTTAAAAAGCCGACAGAATGGGGAATGAACCAGACTGAATGAAACACTTGAATTAAGACTGTTGAAATCTCTCAGATCCTTCAACTTCCAACCATTAGTGAGAAATGTAACACAGAGTACTGAAATACAGTTATCTTTCATTGAAACATGGATTGTAATTAGGTTCACATCGTAACTGAGACCCAGCATTTACCAGCTTTTATTCCACTGAAAAAATACATAAAAGGTAAAAACATAATATATTTCCGCATAGCATTGAAAGATATTCATTCTAATGTAGAACACTGATGTCCTGAAGAGCATGAATAGTGTCCATGGTTAAATGGTTATACATTAAGCTCACTTAAATTGCTCCACATATAGTCATGCATCAAATGGTTTCCCATCATCTGTATAACCTAAAGTAATGGCATCTGTCACTTACATTTTCCCTGCGTTACAGCATTCTCTTGTAGCCGTGTGGCATTCACTAGATGACGAGAGTCGGTTGCTCTAAGACCCGGATCTTACGACATCTCCTTTTTACCCCCATGCAACCCTTTTATTGCCACAAATTTTTTTAAAAATCTCGCACAAAAAAATCATTCAATACTTTCTGTTTGATCAGCTTTTTCTTTTAATTTTTTTAAAAAAAGTAAGCCAAATCCATCTGACAGCCTGTGAAGTATATACACAAAATAAAAGGAGAACTCAGGAACAATGTAAACTAATTATCAGTAATTCACAGGAAAAGAGAAAAGCAATTTTCTTTTCTAGGCTCCCAATGGTGTGCTTTAGGTGTTATGATCAAGACATTATTTCGTAGCACAAAATCTGACCAGTACAAGAGTTATGAGTTTTTACAACAATGTATTCACATTTGGGAACACAAAACCCTCAAAATTTGGGAACCATAAATGTAATTTCCCAATTATAATTGGTAAATAATTTTATTAAAATAGTGCAGCATTGATAAATTATTTGATTTCAACCTTTTGAAATGAATTATTGTTTAGATTATTTATTAAAGTGGACCATAAAATAATAATAATAATCCTTGCATTTGATATAATGCTTTTCACCTCTTATCGACGTCCCAAAGCGCTTCACAGAATATACTGTAAAGTGAATTGACTGTATATATTTGTGGGCGAATTGCAGCAGCCAATTATGCACAGCAGTGTCCCACAAACAGTCGTGGATTGAAAAGACCAATTTTATTATTGTATTTTTTTGGAGGGATTATTATTAGGCTTGTGGAGTAAGGAAACTGCCCAAGGTTTCGTCCTGACCTGTCTGGATTTGAACACAGGTCTCCCCAGCTTGGTCTCCCCAGCTTGCAACACAAATGCTCTAACCGCTAAGCCAAAGGAGCTCCAAAAGTACTTGTATTTAACATTCCGAGTTCTGTGACAATTAATTCATTATAAAATCTACGTAGATATGTTTGCTGGTTGACTTTTCAGTGTCAGAATTGACGCGGTTACAATCTATGGTGTGATCAACTCAGGCACGAGAATCTGGATTGCCAATTAATTGTAAAACTGCCCTCTTACACTATTCTTAGTCCTCAATGCTTTTATATTAAAATAAATGTTGCTCCTGCATCCAAAATGATAGGAGAGTAGAAGGAAGAATAGGGCAGTACAAGCTCAAACAAAGTAAAAAAAAGTCAAGTAGGCAAAAATAACACTGAACATAACAAAATTAAGATAATTAGAGAATAAAGAACTGGGGAGAAAAAAAGATGCCAAAAGAGCACACACAATATGCTAAAAACAAAGTTACATACTATATTTAATAGTTTTTTTTCACATTCATACATTTGGCCACTGGGAGGCACGCAGGAGTGGTGGTAAGGGGTGGGGCAAGGAGGGGTGGTGGGGGGGGGGTCGACAAACGAGAATAAATGTTCTGTAAAATTTTGACTCGCTTTCCTTGACAATCCTCACGCAGCAACGCAGCTGAGCTAAGATACTCAAAGGAATGAAAAATGAACTGGTGCCCTTTCTCACCAAAGTATTACATACTCATTCTCCGAGATGTGCTTGGTATAATATATCCTATTTTCCTTGCACTTTGTAAAAAAAACACTTGTTGGCCTTTGAAATGGAAGCAAATTTTTAAAAGAATTTTAAATGAAAATATTTTAAAAAAACTGAAAATAAAATGAGATAATGGGCAAAGTAAAGCTGAAAATCAAAACATTAATGCTAATGTATTAACTTGTAAATTTGGATTTTCTAATGTTATTATAAGTCAGGTCACTGCCACCAATTAGGAACAATGATGATAATGGTGACAGAACGTTACTGAAGAGCATGCGGTATGAAGACCCTTTATTTACGTACAAGAATACTGCTCATCTAGTGCTTTACCGTAACCTTAGAAACATTGAAATGCTGTAAAAGAATAAATCACATTGTCTGTATTATAATAGGGTAGAGGAGTAGGAGAAAGAGTGTATGTTCCCACCGTAATACATAGAATTACAGTTTACGTGAAGTGAGGAATTTATAATAACCCTAAGAATTCTGATTCCTCTATGAACCAGGAAAATGAATCTCACAGTTTGCAGGCATTATGTGATCCCTGGATTAAATTACAGCCTTATAATCAATTATCATAGATCACTTTTTAAATACTGCATAAGCAAAACAAATAGTACCAATGCTATTTAGTGGTAGAGTTGAAATATTGGACTATGTTATGTAAAATATAGTTTTCTCTAATCAGATTTGCTGCGTTAATTGTGATTCTAGTTTCTGAATATTGAATTATGAAATCCATGGTCAGTGGATCACAATCTTAAAACAGCGCAAAAAATACATCTACATTTTACTAGCTGTTTTAAGATTGCGATTCACTGGTCATGAATTTCATAATTCAGTATTCTTTGGTCAGTATTCATGAATTCCACAAACTTTGCAAGCTGATATTTTCAAAACAAAAGTCGCAAACCAAAATAGGTCATTGACACAACAAATTCAGTTTGCAAATATTGCATTTAAATTATAGTACAGTAATACTTACACTTGATATATTATGTTGTCAAAACATTTCAAAGCGCCTCACTGTGGAGTGCAATAACTCAGCGATTGTAGGTGAATCCAGCAGCCACAAAGTAAATGCTGAAATTTATATGGGAGAATTGTTGGCCAGATCACTGAGAGATGGCACCTCTAGCAATGCAGCACTCCCCCAGCACTAACCTGCAGCACCAGCCTGGATTGAGAACTAAAACTTCCGATACGGGGCTTGAAAACAACAACTTTCTGACACTTGGATGAGAGTCCCACCAACTAAGCAAGGCTCACACCTAAGAAGAAAGGTATCTTATCAAAGGATCGATTGAGTTCAGATCCCCCAGAATTCACGCTCAAGGGAAATGTTGTACCGAGGCAGCACCTGGAGTACTGTGGTTGCTATAGTGGGAAAGAAGGGTTATTCTCGAGGATTTAGATTAAATGGGTTGAAGGGTCTTCTTCATCTGACCATCTTGTGACTTTTTCAGTCTGTCCATCTGAAAAAGATGGGCTTGTCCATAAAGTCAGGAATGTTTACCTCCACGCCAGTAGCATAGTCTAGTCTCACAACACTTTCTATTGGAATTTGAATGTGCTAATAAGTTTCAACACTGGATATAGGAAAATATATCAGTGTACAAATGTACAAACATCGGTGACACTGTGGCGTTTTTTTTTACTAAGAGTGAACTTACTCTTTTCTTGTAGTAGGGAACCATCACAGAATGCTCCCTGAAAACAGGATTTCTCACTTGTCAGTACAAGAGAAATAAAGGCCTCTGGAATGCTGGAGGCAATTCTTTCAGGGCCGCATATGGTGTCGCTGCTTGAGAGAGAAAATAAATCATAAAACGAATGCACTCCATGTGAGTCAAACTCTACCTGAGGAGCCATCAGTAGTAGTGCTCGCATTATATCCACAAGATGTTGTGCATTTTAACAATATTTATGCTCCCTATTAGAAAGTACTTCACTTTTCCATTTTCCCCCCGGTACTACAGTATTGGGAGTATTTTGAAATGCTGAGCATTACATTATCATTCATTGTGGAAGCCTGTGGATACTTCAGTTGCCCTTTGTGGAGAAATAATACAGGCAGCGTTCCGACACATCAAATGATGACCGAAATAAAACATAAAGGTGGGAAGCATACAGAAACGGGATGAGGAGAGCATTTCCAATGCTTGAATTTATATTATCTAATGAGTCGGACACATTAAGTGACAACTATACGTAAAGATGAACTCCAAATCCAGAAGTATTTGAAGTCATCAGGCAGTAAAAGTAGTTATTCAAAATCTGTGTGACAACAGCAAGATGGCATTCAAAGAGTTTTAACCATAAGCTGGCAGCATTTCCCGCTGAGCTTCTGATGCGATTTTTCTCATATAACATGTGTGCCCTAAAATCCAGCCAAGAGAAGCCCCTTTGTTCTTTACTTTGCGCTGGCAACACTCTGCTTTAAGTTTCTTAACACAGGTAAATAAACTCATAATCCAGATGGTGCAACAGATGTGAGACCAGCATTCTGAAATCAACAGACAGTGGCCAACGGTTTTCATTTCCCTTTTTAAACGCTAACTGATATGTAATTCGGAATCTCCGGTGAAGTTAGCAGCTGCTCTCTTTGGCCAGCCAAAGGTTACAGGTGTTCCTGATGTCATTTCACAGTGAGGTGTGGGCTCGGTCTGCAAAGAGTGGTGTCCTGGCTCTAATCTGTGCCTACCACCTACCGGTCTTGTCATGCTGGGCCTCCATTTGCTGCATCCTTTCTGTTAGCTCCTGCTCTCGATGTTGGGCTTGAAAGGCCAGGGCCTTGATATCATCACTGTGGCTGCGGAAAAAGCTGTCCTTTTCCAGCCTGAAAAAAGACAACAAGGTCAAAAGAATAAGTCAGTGAAAAATATAATAACAATAATAATCCTTGCACGTGATGTAGCGCTTTTCACATCTAATTGACATCTCAAAGCGCTTCACAGAATATACTGTAAAGTGAATTGACTGTATATTTGTGGGCGAAAATAACGATTGCAATCCATCAGATGACGATATCAAAGATCACAATCACGTATCAAATACTTTTAAAAGGTGCTGTATTCATTCCAGGTTTATGAACACCACTGTTTGAATTAAAACTTATTTAAATGAGAAAATAGCAACAAAAAAAATGAATTAAATGCCTCCATCTTGTAAGTGATTTAACTGTCATGATCAACCTCAGTATAATCCTACTATGTTTTTAGCGGAAACTCACTACACAGTTTGCACACCATTATTGACCATACAGTGTCTGAGGGTAACGGAAGTAAACAATTGGACACAAAGTTTATGCAATTAAGAGAATAATTTCAGATGCCGATGTTACTGTACACTTCAAGTCGCTTATGCAACACGAATATTCCAAAGCCTTTTTGGGGAGGGGGACGGGGTGGGTGGGGGGGAGGTGTGGGTAGGTGTAGCACAACCAGTTCTGCAAACAAAAGTGAGCAGACGGGAGTGTGCTGTTTGAATCATCAAGCTCATCAGTTCGTTGTTAATAGATTGATGAGCTGGATCGGTCAAACAGCACTTCTGTTATTACATTTCTAATAAGTCTTCAACTCTCCGTCATATACTCAACTGCAATGTCAACCACCCCTAAGCACTGTAAGTTACCTTGTGCCACAAAAGAATAAAAGACTCACTATACTGTACTGGAATGAATCACCATGACAATCACATAGCATCTTAAAATAAAATCCAAACAAATCAGTTCATTGTTAATAGATTGATGAGCTGGATCGGTCAAACAGCACTTCTGTATAAAAGGCTCACTATACTGTGCTGGAATCATGACAATCACCATGACAATCACATAGCATCTTAAAAAAAAATCCAAACAAACAACATCCTACACAAAATGCAAATGTATTTAGAAATGGGTTTCTGTTGAATAAGATGGTTATTTTACTTTCTCACTCATGAATTATACAAATTCCCTTCTTTCATGGAACAAACATTGCATTCAATAGCTTCCTACATAGTGTACACCATCCATTAACGAACACAAATGCAAACTACAACAAGCAGAAAAGATAAACTAGAACTTGAATTATTTTATTTTTGTTGATTGATTTGGCTACATTTTATACATTGCACCTTAATCATCTGTTTTTTTTATTCCATTGCAGAAACAACATTAATCAAACTAAACCTACTCTATATTTCTGTCATACTAAGCTCTCAACACCCCCTCCCCCCGGGTGGCTTTGGTTGTTGTGATATTTACCCTCCTCTGTGCATATATTTATCCATCTATTCCATAGCCTTTCCTTCTTTCCCTTCCTCTAACTAAACTGGCTCTGGCTCCCTCCATCTGGTTCCCCTTCCGTCAGCAGTCCCGCACCTGTTCACACCTCCTCTCCTGTTGGATTCCACTAAAGATTTCCTCCTCTGCCAGGGCTATTCTGGCACACACAATCTTTTTGTCATTCAATCCATCTGTCAGAAGTGAACTTTGTTTACCATGAGCTAGTTCTTCTTTCTTGAAGTAGCACAGATCTTCAAGGTCACTCGAGATGCCCTGTCGTTAGTTGATTTGCGTTACCTACTGTCAACTATGAGAACTAAGTTTGACGATTTGCAAACTAGTCAACAACATAAATAATTTAAAGAAATGGTGAGTATTTCATTCGTTTTACCAAGGAGGTTTCATTATATTACTGTAAGTAATTGATCGCAATTGAAACAGTTTTCAGATGTACAGCACTATGCTGCTGGGAACAAAAGTCATTCAATACTCAAAAGGTATCAGTAAATAATAATGTAGTAATCCTTGCATTTGATATAGCGCTTTTCACATCTTATCGATGTCTCAAAGTGCTTAACAGAATATACTGTAAAGTGAATTGACTGTATATTTGTGGGCAAAATAGACTGAAGATGGTGTAAATTTCCCAGTCCTGTACCCACTTGGAAAAATGATTGCATTGACATCGAAGGAGGAATATCAATGATTTAGCCAAATGTTGTAATTCAAACAGAGATGCTCTTTCATCTCATATTAAAGATACAAATGGCAGATTAATTACAGCACATATTGGGTTTGATATACAGGTTGGGTTAACCATGTGCAAATGCATACAAATGCTTTTAACTGTGTAATTAACAATCAGTGTTAAGGACACCATATGATTCTGTCATGATATCCATGCACATATGGAATTAATTGCCCAAATCCATCTCACACATGACTTTAGAGTCCCAAGGCTTGCATCCAGTCATTCAGGACTAGATTCAAACATACAGGTGAAATGACAGTTGCTAACTATACATGTGTAACTTGTGAGTAGTTTCACAGTAGCATTTACCAGTTCTGTTGTGAGCTTGTAGCCTCGGCATTTCACGAGGAGTGATTTACTGGACACCACCATATTGTGGACAACTGGCTCACCTGGTAGAATCTGCGGAAATGGCCTGTGACTGAAATGGGGTGAATTCAAATCAAATCTGCAGAAACATTTCAGTGAGCAAGTAATACATGTATGGAACAAGATCCCTAGGGAGATGGTGGAAGCATAAAATATTGATTCTTTCAAAAGTAAATTAGATACATTTATTTTAGGAAATAATATCTCGTGGTACAGTATGTAATTTGGGACATGACATGTGCATGTGACTGCCAGGATACTAAAGGTGAATAGATCTTGGTCTTTTGTCTAGCAATTATTATGTTCTGATGTTCTGATAGCAAGAGAACATTGAAAGTAGATCTGCAAAAGTCCTCCAGAGAGATTATGTGTAGCTTTGAATGGGTTTTAGATGCAGTGAAATTATATTGAAATATCTTTTGCTTAAAAAGTTAGCTACTCCAAAAAACAATTTTTACTAACCATTTATACACAAAATTGTTTGCAGCATGCAGAAAATCCCATCATAAGGAGGTGCTATTAAAACAGCTATTTTATATTTGAGAATAATTTATATGTATATATTATATAAATAATAATACTAATTATATATATATTTCCTTTCTGTAAAAACTTTTAACTTAAATTTTTCCCCCAATACATTCAGATCAATTGTGCAGGTTAAATATTTACAGAACATATTTTCCTCCAGCACAAAAAATCAGTTTTGTCATTGCCTCTTGGTGCATCAACCCCTCTCCCTCCCTCATCACATACATACACTTCTTTTTATATTTTGCTTTGATTGGCATCTATGCAACGATACCCTAAAAAAGACCCCCCCACCAAATTTTTAATTTTGCATTTCACATATTTTGGCTAGTTTAAAAAAATGTAATGCACTAAAGAGTTCTGCTGTGGAAACATGTTCCTACAAATGTGTGAACACTCAAAGGGTTAGCTCCGCAATTAATGATTGCTGGTGGTTTTATGTTATATACAGGAACAACTGAGTGGCAGACATTTTCTAAATGCAGTTTGAAATGAAAGTAAAGATCAGAAAAGACAAGACAAGGTCTTAGTCAAGGCCACTAGGCGCACCACTGTAAACATCACAGTGTTTCACAGTCACCCAGCAGATCCCATCTCTGTGGTCAGTCCTCCCAGCTGCCCTATCTGTTACTGTCTGATTAGTTCTGCTAAGTAGCCCCTCCCCTGCCATCTTTCTCTGCCATCTGTTATAGACAACATGGCTATTTCCCAGCAATGCATGCTGCCCTCCTACCTGGCATCCAGCTACTTGCCTTACCCCAAAGAGCTAACACAGGTTCTCGCTGCTGGCATAATCAGGATTTCATTACTACTACTTTGACAAGAGCAGGGTTGCTTGTAATTTCTCTTTTATCCCCGTTCTGATTGTACAACTACCTCCCACTGACTATGTTTGCTGCAGTTTTGTTGCACACAGATTTTACTCTCCACATTAATCTCCCTCTGGCATATTACTGCATCTGTTCACTTTTTATTAATTTTCAAATTCCCACCCTTTTTCAGCAAAGGAGTTGTGCTTCATTCTGTTTCCACAATTAGATTATTACAATTTACAAGGAACGATTCTTTCTATAGATCATATGAAAAGTTTTTTTTTAGTAACTTACTTAAATTTAATCAATTAATTGAAACTACACGCAAAATTTTGTTTAAAAAAGCTGTTGTTTTTACTGGAATCAAACACTTCAAACCTATGCAACAATCTATTTTGTAAAAAAATGCTTAAATATGTTTATAATCAATTCAGCTAAATAGCTCGGCAATAATCTTAGCATGTTTTTGAGAAACTGAAACATATTGTGCATTTAAAATATACAAGAATTTTGAAGTACAGTATAACAATTTGTTTCTTAAAAATTAAAGGTGTAAATATTTTACAATATTATTTATAGTTTAAGTAGGTTAACAATGGGAAAAATATCTGTAATATAAACTGCTTGTGAAATCACCAGTAATTTTTAAGCTTTTTAAAATTTCTTAAGTCACTCACAACATTTCTAACTTTGTTTTCCTTGAGCCCTGCTCATTAGCTTTTAGCATTTGAGGACAGTGAGTAGCCTACAAATTCATTCATGTATTTCTGATATTCAGAATAAAATGTCATTCACCACTAATGTTTGTAAGGACAGAGAGCAACAGAGAGCAAATAGGCTGCTGCATTTGCCTACACAATATACAATCACTGCACTTTCCAGTAAATAACCGAGATACTGCATTAAGTGGAAGAATTATTTTTATCCAATGAGTAACATAGGATACATTTTGTATTAGGTACAGCACGCTATTCATTATCTTTGCACAAACGTTTTCCATCTACTGTACATTTACATTTTTTCATGAGCTCAATTCCGAAGAAAAGGTGAAGACTAGAAAAGGAGGAACATCTATATGGCATTTCGAGGCTCCTTACTAATTAATCCAGAGTGGTTTAAATCTCCGTATGAGCCTCACAATTTTTGCCACAGTCAATCATAGCGTTTTGCCTTAAAATAACTTAAGCTAGATCTCGACACATCTCTTGCAGCTATTCAAGCTTTGTAGTAGTCTTATGTGATGCTGAAAATCAATACATCATCTTCATGTCCAGAGCACGGAATACAGATAGAGGACCAAAAGGAAGATCTTAATATTTTAGTGCTGAAAGGTGATCTCTGTAAAGCATTCTCACAGGAAGTGTACAAAGCTGTAAAAATACATACTAATGTTATTACTTGGACTAAATGTTTTTAAGTATTAGTGGAAACTTGCACGTGTATAATTTTACAGTAATGCATAAAATGATTTTGGCTTTAACTCTATGGCTCAGGCATGTTTCAGGATTTTACCTAATTCCCATTCGTGTTAATTACATTGAAGAATGGATATAAGCAAAGTCTTAATGACTAGAAAAATGTTACTAATATTCATCAAGGAAAATAACACATTTTCCAGCTAGTTATGCATCTAGGTTATGTGTTCAATGTGGATTGGTTCTTGTAGTTTAGTGCGTTCAATAATCAAAGTAGCATGATGCTGGGTAAACTATCATGCCACAAATACATCTTGGCATGAAACAATCTAGAAAGAATCTTGATGGCATTTCTAACTTGCAGACATTTTATTACTTTTAAATGGTGAACAAATTATGCCATTCCATGTACCAGTTTTGGTTACCTCCCAAGTTTTAAGACAGAAAAGTTGCAGTTTTTAGAATGCCATCTGCTAGCATTGATGGTGGTTTTTTGAAAATGGTCAATCATAACTTCCTTTTATCTTTTTTGAATTTTCACTTGAGCAAGCAGCGCAAGTGGGCGCAGAGCCAGGGAAGGAACATTTTGCTATTATCAGTTTGACATTACGTTTAGAAATGGAAATTCCCTTACAAATATTGCCTTTGTTATTATTAGCAGGTTCACTCTCCAAAAATTACACTGGCCATTGGAATAGATTGAAAACATTTCTGTGTATACAAGTCCATTGGCAAATTAACCCACTTTTACTGTGATGAATTGTGCTAAAGAGTGATGTTGACTTAATTCTGCACTGTTTAAAATGAAACCTTATTTTCTCCTTAAAAGCTTCTTAAAAACGGTGAGGATGATAGGTTTCCAAGGCAGATTTTAAGGAAGCTTTCAGCTGTGTCTAATGGAATGCTTTATTATTCAGGGCTCAGTGAGGAATTCTTCTGAAGTTAGCTGCTGGAGCTCTGGCTCAATAAGGAGAAGCTGAGGCTAATGTTGCTGTTGGTGGCAAAAGTTGGCAAGAACAAATAGTTCTCGAGCTTTGAAAGAGGACAGATACATCCAGCCTGCAGCAGTGGCATAATGTTGTGTTGGAAACAGCACAACTGGAAAAGGCAGCATTCACTTCAGAGAGCAGATGATTTTATGAAAAGGTATACGGACCCAACGAAAACTGCACAGTAATAGGGTGTTGCCAAGGAGGCATGAATGCAAGCCAGTGAGAGGTTAGGCAAGAGACGGATCTTTGAAATGTCTAGCAACAGAGGGACTGAGCATTTAAAGATTTTAATGAACTTAAAATGTGTTTTTGTAATGTGATTCAATTGAATAATTCTGTGAATATTTAAATACCAACACAAATTGAATTTAAAGAACCTTTGCAAGTGTCTAAATGTGCAGAAGACCTCAACGATACACAGAAACCATAACCAGGAATTCCTGCTTTTGTTTCTCTAACCCAGCAAATACATCTTCCTCCTGACTTTTAACTCTGTGCTTATTCCAGTACAAGCCAAGGGCAGTGCGGATTTGCCCAGACTCTGCAATAAATCCAATTTGTAATTGAAAATATAGGCATCTTCAAGATGAATGATAGAATAATCAACTCTTGATCAGAATCTGATGTGAATCTATAGTGCTAATTCCAAGCCCAAACAACTCAAATATTTTTTAAAAGGTGCGTCTGTTTTCAATAATTCTGTTTAGCACTTTTTTGCTTTAAGCCGTGCCCTGTCAAAAATACATTACAACATGCTGAGTTCGATAAAGAGCTGCATTGTAATTCAAGTATCAAAAAGCAGAAGCTGGTAATGCAGGAAATGTTGACTCCTGTAGCTCAGTGGTTAGAGCACTCGCCTTGCAAGTCGGAGACCTGGGTTCGTTTCCAGGCAGGTCAGGGCAAAATCTTGGGCAAGTTTCCTTACTCCACAGGCCTGATAATAATCCCGACAAAAAAAACAACAATAATAAATTGGTCATTTCAATGCAAGACTGTTTGTGGGACACTGCTGTGTGCAATTGGCTGCTGCGTTTCGCCCCCAAAATATACAGTCAATTCACTTCACAGTATATTCTGTGAAATGCTTTGAAACTAGAAGACTAGTTTTCATACTAGAAGACATGAAAATGTACTATATCAAATGCAAGGATTATTATTTTTATTCTTATTAGACAAGCAAAGGAATACTGCAATCCACATTATTTTTGATAAGATACCACAACTACACTTAACATAAGTACAAGTATAGGTTCACAAAGAATGAAAATCAAATCATTTAGCTCATGAAATGACTTTCAATAGATTAAAAAGTTGGGATAAACATACCATAACTTTTGGGGGGTAAGGTGGGACAGGAAGCTGAGCTGCCTCTGAGATGACGCCAAATGGAATGTCAGAGTAGAGTTAATCCTTTATGGCGCTCTCGGTAGTCCAGTTTGCGAGTCAGGCGGGCTGCAGTACATCTGTGATGTTAGACCAAGTAGCCTGGCTCACCTCTCGGATTCTGAGGGCAGATAGGGAGCAGGAACTGGTCCACTCAGCTTCTGTTTACTCAATAAGCCAAAGCCCTAACAGATAAGGTGATCCTAGATGGACTAACAACACAAACCTTGGTAGACAGTGCACTCGAACGCTATGCCGTTTTTTACTGGTTAAACTTCAGCATTACCCAAACATATTTTCTATGTGTTTGAGAACTACTAGGATCCTCAGCCTCGATGCTGGCCAAACTGCAACTAATACTCTTTGGAATTAGGTAAGCATCCCTCTGCGGACAATGTGTGCACTCCTTGCCAATATATGTGGGGAAACTTCCATAAGTAGGTGTCATATATGAGGAATTGTGTTTTAAATTGGATAGTTTTAAGCATGGTGATGAGTTTACACATATGTCAGTCTCCTGGCTATCCAGAAAAGAACCTTGATATTGATTACTTTGGGAAGTCTTAGCTTGGAAGATCATTTTGTTTCAAAGTTCCAAAGTAAGCAGAATTCGGGAACATTCAATCTTAATTTGGAATTAATCTTAAATTGGAAGATGGCTCTTTTTAAAATTTAATCATCAGTTCTGGCTTCAACAAGAGCAGGTCTAGAGGGACCACTACTCCATATGCACTTGTTACTGCATATCTGGAGTTAGCATTGCCAAAGGCAGTAGATAAGTGGTGGCTCCATAGGCATTGATCTATCATTGATTCTTTTTTCTTCAATGAAAATAAGTTCCTACAGATCTGGAATCATTCTGACTTCTCTCTGAAGCCTTTCCCCAAAACTTATATTTTCCGCTTGAAGTTATAATAACCCAAACTGCACAGTGTAATCCAGAAGTGACTTTCCATTTGCAGTGTATCACAATCTGCTATGCTCTAAATAACAATGCTTTGGAACAAGCATTGCAATTGCTCGTGCAGTGGAGTAGAGCAAGTCATCTGTGGAGGAGCAAGACATCTGTAATGGGCTGCCAGCTACCAGTGCAATTCGGAGCTGCGAATAGTGAGTCTCATTCAACCCCAACAACAGAAAGAATGAAAATCGAGCATTCAATCGAATTTCAAAACAGATGCAAATAAAATAATACCTCACGTTTCCTGTATTTTTGTGGTATGTTTCCTATCTAGTTTGTTCTGTATATATACCCATATTTGTTATATTCTCTGTTCTCTTTGCAGGGCAGCACATTGGAAAAGCGTCATTAAAAATTCAACAATAAAAAGGTGTGATGAAACTCTGTATTACACCTAGAACACTGTAGATTACTACTTCCTGCTTATAATATATTCAGGATAGATTGTGTATGTTTTAATGGTTTGTATGGTTTCTCTTTGCTTTCAGAAGCTGTTTTTCTATGAATGGCCCTTGCCCTACTTAATGGAATAACTGGTCCAGATTTATTTTTTTTAGAAATAAAGACTTACTCAAAATGCTGGATTTGTCATGAACCACAAATCATCATTGACTGTTGGTAAAATAGTAAACATTTAACAGGCTAAAATAGAGAACTGAAACACCAACTAAATTATGTGAGGAACAATAATAATATAATAATAATCCTTGCATTTGATATAGTGCTTTTCATGTCTTCCAGACGTTACAAAGCACATCATGGAAAATACTGTAAAGTGAATTGACCGTATATTTGTGGGTGAAATACAGTAGCCAATTGCGCACAACAGTGTCCCACAAACAGTCGTAGATTGAAATGACCAATTTTATTATTGTGGTTTTTTGGATGGATTATTATTAGGCGTGTGCAGTAAAGAAACTTGCCCAAGAATTAATAAAATTTAAATCTGGTATTTTTCTGCCTTTTTTCTGGGGTCTTTTTTTTCTGTTAAAAATATAAGGGAACATGTTAACACAAAAATCTGAATGGGTTTCAGATTTCATGAGCATAGTTAGACTTTCTTGGTACTCTCTCCTATTTCTGGATCTGATTCTCAAGCTGATTGCATGACTCGGCTGCAAATCACTTTTACAGGATCTCTGCTTGGTATCATCTGGTAAGGAAATGATGAACTGGAATGTGTGGATCAAGATTTTGTGTAAGATCTCTCAGAACATAAAACCAAGGATGTTTGAAACAGTGAACAGGTTCCGCCTAGACTTACAAAATATAGAGTCAATTCACTTTACAATATATTCTGTGAAGCTGTTTCAGATATCTCAACTATGATAAGACCCTATTAAAATTAAGGATTATTACTATTATTATTTAACGTGTGGTTCCCTGGAAATATGCTGAATGGCAATGTTGTACTTCAGAATAGCTTCTTAACAGTCTTTCCCAGCCAGCAGAGAATAGATAGGTATTGCAAATGGCTAAATCATACTTCAGGAGGAATAATAGGCACCTGAAAAGGGTAGAGAATGTATATTGGCACTAAGTTCAGTGCTCTTATACAAGAACAATTTGTTTTCCCTTTCAAAAAAGCTGAGAACATTTGTATCATTTAAAACAGTTGAAATAAGATTAGTAGAAGCATGGCTTGACATACAGTAGTTTATTTGGAAAGGAATTTAATGTTAAGAATCCAAGTAAATGAAAATGAGTGAAAACATAATACAAATTATCTACTCATACTTTCATAACACCATTTTCTTATTAAGGCCATTTATCACAATGTTGTGTATTGTTAGCAGTTCTGCTAACTGCTTTCCACATTATTAAAATGCAAACTGACAGACTACAAGAGATTTTAGAGTACAAAAATTTCCAAAATCTCAGAACATCTGGTAATCCCACCATCCACCCATATGTTAGGAATATCGTGCTGCGTTTCCCTGAAGACACATTAGATAATTCAGCGCATTTGGGTTTTAATAATTACATACCTGGAGCCTGGGATTTTAATAGCTTCACCTATTAATGCTGCAGTAATTAGTAGGTAAAAAAAGAAACACAGTTGGTACCGCAAAAACATAAAAAATATGTAAAATGTTTTATTGCCCATAGTAGTGACAGGCAATTCAATATTGGCGTTATAAAGTGCCACTTATACATAACAGGATTAGCTGTACCTGGTGAGATGCAGTTGGTGCTCTGATTTGCTCAGTTGTTCTGTCATCTTTAGACATTCACTTTTTGCCTGTGCTGTGTTCTGCTGGGCATGCTCCAAACGGCGCTTAGTTTCACTTAGTTCCAGCCTAAGCTTCTGCGCCTCCTAAATGGGAAGAGCAGAAATAATGCACATTTCAAAACAGTAGAATTCCACTTCATGAACAAGTGATTGGTTAAGTAAGGATAAATAGTCACACTGTTATATTAGCATTCAAGAGACACAGTAATGACTTTAGGATGGGATACTGCATATCTCATTTAATAAAAAAAACTATATTTTTGATCCCACTAATTTTCAGAAACACATGGACATCCTTTCATTAAATGAGAAGTGAAATAACAAATTGTAAATTATTTTTGATCAATTACATGTATAGGCTGCACAATCCACAATTCGATGTGTGGAGGTAGTCAAATCTAATAAAGCTTCATGTAATCAAATCAGCTTTTATTCCTGAACAGATTTTCAATTATGAAATGAATTCTATTAATTTCTAATTTCCTGTTTCAGAAAAAAACACTCACTGAAAATGAAAAGAATATTGTGGAAAATGCATGCAATTATTCTAATGCACAAAATAAATTTCTCTTCACTCCCACAGTATAGAAGATGTGAGCTAAACATTTCTCAATTATCCTCATCATGCATAGTCAATTTACTGCTTAATTTTTACCTAGAGACGAGTGCATTTTAAGAGGTCTGATGACTTTAGTGTAACATATACAATTTGTTCAGTATTTTATTGCAGCGCTTGTTATGAATACATTGTGAAATAAATCATTAAATGGGTTGCGGTACAAAGATTTGTAAATTGTTTTTTTTTATCTGCAGTTTACAGAAATCCTTACCAATGTATAATCCTGATCAAGCATGAATATTTTTGGAAAATTAGTTATGCATTTATCAGGATTCAACTGCATCATATGTCATTGAAATAAACCTTCAGTCAAACAACTATCAGCAGCAATTCAGCTCAGCTCTAAACCCCTAATACTACAAGCTCGGTATGGCTCAAACTCCCCATATTGACATACATCATCATCTGAACTTTCTTTTGTTGGATTTACTTTTCTTATCAGTTTAACCTGAAATAAGTGCCTCAGGACACATTTCAGCACACCCATTGCAGAATGAACATTTATAAACTCACTCTGTTGGGGTTTCACAGACAGTGAAGGGGAAAGGAGAAAGTATTTTTCCATCTACACAGATGAGGTTGTGACAATAATACAGAATAGTACCATGGGAGTCAGAAGATTGTGTGTTCACATTCGAGATTTTGAACTCACAGATTACACTGATAATCCATTGTTGAAGGTTCCGTCCTTCACATGAGCAGGCAATCCACTTTACAGTATATCCTGTAAAGAGCTTTGAGACGTTTCAACAATATGATAAGGCACTATACCAAAATGCAAGTATTATTAAACCAAGATTCCGTATGCCTGTTTAGGTACAACAACAACAACAACAACATCACATTTATAGAGTGCCTTTCACGTCGGGAGGATGTCCCAAGGCGCTGGTAAATGGATTCCATAGCACTATTCAAAAACAGAAGGGGATCTCTACCGGTGTCTTGGCCAACAATCCCTCAAATAAAATTGGCCATTCGCTTCATGACTGTTTGTGCGACATTGCTGTGCGCAAATTGGCTGCTGGGGTTGCCCACAAAACACTTTACAGTATATCCTGAGATGTCCTCTCAAAGTGAAAAAGTTATGATACCCAATGCACTGACTATTATTATGTAGAAGATGTCCACTGCCAAAGGTAGAATTATAAAAAGCCTTTAACAGTAGGAATGCATTTGCCATGCATGCCAAATTCTCCCTTTTTCCAAGCCAAAAGCAATGCAATTTGAGTGGAACTTTTATCTTCTTTTCTATAGATGACAAAAGTGGTGTATTTATCGAATCATAATTTCTCTACATTGGTTACAGATCAAAAACCCATGGTTATTGATCCAGGTTGCTGTCTTCAAGGAATCCTTGCTTACAGTATTCAAAATTCTTTCCTCAGATCATTCCGTGTTGACATATTGAAAATAAGTATAGCTTGAAGGCATATTGTGTTGGGATTCCAATATTCTGTGCCGTGGAATGAAAGGATTTGGGATGCTAATTCCCCACACTCATTTCTGATCTTGGTCATTGATGGCAAAGCTACAAAATTGAGGACTTTGTAATAAGGGTGTTTGCGCCTACTTAAGTGTAATTCTAGTAGACATAAAAGGGGAAAATAAAAAATATATTTTAGAATAGTCATTCTTTTAAAAATAAAACATTACCTGTGGAAAATAATTTACCTCCAATATATGGAGGGCAAAGTTAGTTCGGCACACTATAATAATAATCCCTCCGAAAGAACCATAATAATAAAAAATTGGTCATTTCAATCCATGACTGTTTGGGGGACACTGCTGTGTGCAATTAGCTGCCGTGTTTCGCCTACAAATATACAGTCAATTCACTTTACAGTATATTCTGTGAAGCGCTTTGAGACGTCGATAAGATGTGAAAAACTCTAGATCAAATGCAAGGATTATTATTATTATAGCTTTTGTTGATTATATTATTCACCAAATCTACAGGAAGCTTTTGTTGGTATACATAAAATATATAGATATTTCACAGTGACAGTCAACATGCATATAGCAACGTCCCACAAACAGCTATGGAGTCAATGTCCAATTTTATTTGGAAGATTATTGGCCAGGACAGCAGGAAAAACTCCTTTCATCTTTTCAGATAGTGGCATGGGATCTTTAACGTTTAGTTTAACATCTCATCTGAAGGATGACACATCTAGTAATGCCTCACTCCCGCCCCCCTGCACTGCACTGGAATGTCAGCATTTACTATTTTAATTCCCAAATGTCTGACGCAGAAAGTCCTGCTGACTAAGCCGGCTGACACACCTTCTCTGAGCTGCTTTCTCATCAGCATAAATGCAATATGTACTTCCAGACAGAGTGATAAACAACCGTTTTCAGTAGACTTTGTACAAACAATGGTAATATGCTAGAAAATCTCAAAGTAAGTATAACCACATCTGCTCTTAATTGCCTAGATAACAGTACAGTGCTGCTGCTCCAACTGATAGACTGATAAACCAACAATGCAAGCCCTATTCCAAGATGACACCATTCACACCAACTAATTTATTAGAAGAACAATATTGTCAGATGCACTGGATAAGAGAACTTAAGGGAAGGGTTTGAAGGGCAAATTTAGAACATATATCAGGTGTTTAACAGGAATGAGGGAATACAGTTAGGATATGGTATAACAGAGTAGGTTAAGAGGGGACCTAATAAAGGATAAGCAATTGAAAGATCATTCAAGAGAATTGATGAATCAATAACAAGGAAGGCCTAAGATCAAGATAGCCAATGAAAGAGTTAAGAGATAGGTGAGAATCTTTATTTTCCCTCAGAAGGTTATTAGAACATAATGTGCATTGCCAAGTAATATTGAAGATAACACTGTATCATTAAAATGGATTCAATAACGGGGACAAAATAAAAAAAGTGATAGAAGAAGGGAGATTGGGATTCGAGTATTCAACTTCAGTTGGTAGGAGCCAGTACCACCATAGGCTTCAATGGGCCAAATGGTTTACTTCTATGTTGTAATTCCGGTGATTCTAAGTCCTTTCAGAACACATGTATTGTGAAGGCAATGGCTTTTCAGGCACATGTAAAGTGTAAAGGGGCAGAATGCAAAGCCACTAACAGAATCAGAATCAGAAAATGCATTTACAGTAAAAGCCCGTTTATCTGTGACCCGATCAACCGTAACTTCCTTATAACCGGCACATCAAAAAAATGGTCCGCGTTCGATTAACCAGCATTTATCCAGAAAAATGCATTATATATTTATTTTTTTTAATTCTGTGTTTTTGGCCGAATATCCGGCACGCACTTTAACCGGCATTGGCTAGGTCCCGAGGGTGCTGGATAAACAGGCTTTTACTGTATATTGCATTTAATAATTTAGCAATTCGCTGCCGCGTTTCGTCCACAAACATACAGTCAATTCACTTTACAGTACCTGTATATTCTGTGAAGCACTTTGAGACGTCTAAGAGACGTGAAAAGCGCTATATCAAATGCAAGGATTATTATTATTATTATTAACTCTTTGAGGACTTGAGTGAAACCACAGCACCTCAGTTTAAAAATAAAATATAACTGTTTAATTAACCCACCACACTATATATGAGGGAAATAATGTTAATTGGCTCTGTGGATTTCTCCAATTATACTCTCTGACAACAGGAGGCAAACAAAATCATGCTGCTAGAAGCTGAATTAAATTAAAAGAAAAAAAATTATACTTTGAAAGCCAAACTAATTATACCACATGCAAAGGACCATAGAACAAACAACATATGATGAAGACATATTGTCAAATACCAGGAGATACACATGATATTATAGTCCTCCAGTACTGTATGTATATGTAAATCACTACACTCAAATTAAGAAATTAGAATTAAACAAAAGTTTGATTATTGCAATTTGAAACTAGAGAATTTTGAACTCCGTATAACCCTTCCTAGACGCATTATCTATGCTTATGTGCGCGCATACACACACACACACAACTACATTATGATTGTAGATATCTGAAAATAAAGCCAATTAAAACAATGTAAGACTGGAGAGATTTGGAGAATTAACTGCTCAATTCAATACTCTTTTGCAGGGCAACAAACCCTCCCACAAAATATAAAACCTTCAGAATTAAAATTCATACATAATGATACATACATAATGCTCCACGTAAAATTCAGGGACAACTTAAAAACAAGGCTGAGCTAATCAAGGGAAATTGTCTACACAGCTACTCTAAGTGCAAGCTATTCCCGGTGTGAAGGAAACTAAATTGTTAGATGAATTGATAAACACAATTAGAATTAATATATTGTAACTTATAAAGAAGAAGACAATGAGATAATACCTTCTCTTGGGAACTTTTTTTAAAAAACGGGAAAGGACATATCACAATATAGATTTAGACAATCCCTTTCATATAAAATAATGTCTTGAATGCTTGACAAAAACAATGAGCACAAAAGTGAGCGATTTAAAGATGGGGACCAAAGGTACACTTGAAGAGTGTATGTTTTAGGATATTTGGAGGGCGGGGTCAGCATCTCAGCACCTCGGGACGTCCTCTTGACGTGAAAAGCACTATACAAGTGTAATTGTGTTGTTGCTTGATTAAAGATTTTTGAAGAAAGTAATAGAGAAACAGGGACATAGCAACTGAACACACAGCTGATATGGTAGAGGGAATGAAATCAGCAGCAAGCATTAAGAGTTAGACGAGCAAAGAGTAATGGCCGATTACTTAGTTAAATAGGGTGATTCGAGATAAGGATCTTAAACATTGACTGAGGATATCAGATCTGCAAGGTGTAGACACAGTGATGTGTTGTTGTGAAGCAGTGTCCAAATCACTGCCCCGCGTGAAGTACACTAAATAAACCTAACTTGTTGTTCTTCCCATATCATTAATAGTAGGATATTCTGCTTGCATCACCATAACCATGTCTGACAAAAGTCCAGCAACGCTCCACAAGGACGTCCTATAAAACACACCACTGGAAATTAATTCCAGATACTCCAGCAGTGTTATGAAATACTGATTGGAGGAGAGGGTGCCTCAATCAAGTCATTTTTGTGAAATACAGATAACCTTTCAGCCTCTGCTGTTTTGACAAACAATTATGTGAATAACACATCAGCCGGCCAAGTTTAGGTAACCACCAATACATTCAATAATGGAGGAAATGCAGGAACAGAGCAGAGAAGGAGGTGAGGACAGTGGACAAATGTTTTCTTGGTCTCTGTTGCTTACATAATGCTAACAAGAACTTTGTTTAAAACACTTTCAGTCTTAATGGGAGATTGCTTGTTCAATGAGGATGGACTGGCTTAGTGCTGTACCTGCTGAACTTTCCTCTTTGAAGACATTTGTCAAAAGCAACACAAGCTGCATTGATGCTCTTTCAATCTTCCTAGGATTATGGCTACCTTAGACACACATATACCAGTTTATTCTGTAAATCAGGCAGAAAGCCTGAGATCATCATCTGTGCTAAATGCTGACGGCCATTGCCACAGCCCATTTCTAACACACTGATAGATGAGTGCTGCAGAGCTCAGCGTCTGGCCAATGCCATCGAGAAAAGTAGTCTGCACCTGGATCCTGCCTGTAGCGGGAATCCACATGAGAACTAAATGAATCTGGATGCATTATGCACATGCACCCAATGCCTAATAAAAGTCTGTTTATCTGGTAACATGTTTCTTCCCTCACATACCCAATTCCTTAAATTCCTTCTCTAAGACTTTCGACCTTGTCTGTAGCTAAAACTATTAGTGAATTCCATAACAAGTGCATTGAAAATGGGCCTTGGGACGTCCTCCCAATGTGAAACACAGGCAGTAATTTGTTGTTGTTATTCATTACGGTCAGATGTATAAACCATTTTCCAGCTTGGCTGGAGGTTTGAAAAACTACAAAATAAATATTCCAGAAGAAACATATGAAATTCTATATACTGAGAAAGGCCACTCGCTAGGGTCCGTCGATATGGAAAATTTTCCGATTAGATATATCGATGGGCTCATATCGAGATATACCGAAATATCGATATTTTCATTTTTTTCGGAGTGCGCGTGCATTCGGGGTGCGCGCGCATTCGGGGCCTATCTTCTCAGGAGGTAAACATCTTTCTCTCTCTGTGTCTCTCACTCTCTCCATCTCTGTGTTTTTCTGTCTGTGTGTCTCTGTGTCTCTCTCCTCTCTCACATCCCCCCCATCTCTATCTATCTGCATATTATCACATCCACCCCGTCTCTCTCCCCGCGCCGCCGTCCCTCTCTTGCACCACCCACCCCCGTCGTCTCTCTCCCCCACCACCCCCCCAGCCGTCTCTTTCTCCCTCCCCTCCCCCCCGCTGTCTCTCTCCCCCTCTCCCCCCCCCAGCCGTCTCTCTCCCCCTCTCCCCAGCCGTCTCTCTCCCCCTCCCCCCAGCCGTCTCTCTCCCCCTCATCCCACCCCCCCAGCAGTCTCTCTCCCCCCATCACCCCCCCACCCCCAGCCGTCTCTCTCACCACCCCAGCCCTTGCATACCTGTATATTGTATTTGAGGACTGTGAATACAATATGGCGGCTTTGCACCTCGGTCTGTGCATTGTGTATAGAGATGAGCATTCTGGGTCTTGTAGTTCAGTGTGATCGCATCCCGATTTTTTACCTCGATATATCGATATTTTTGAAATGTCTATATCGGCATATCGATATGAAAATTATATCGGGTTTTATTGATATATCGATATATCGCCGGACCCTACCACTCGCTATAAAATATTGTAAGCAACTTAAAAAATACAGTACACATAAAATTAGTAAAACATTTTGGCTCTACTGAATCCTACATTTTATTTCATGTAAAAATAAAACTAATTCTTCACATGACACCTTCTTCATTACTGTAATTTTATTTTCTTAGTTGTTTGCAACTTTTAATCAGTATTTGGTTGTTCCTTATTTAAGCAAACTAAAGTAATGCCTATGTATTTTATTTTCAGCCTTTGAATGAAAATGTCACAGGCGTCAGCCTTTTAAATGAACTGTTAACCACAGCAACGTTGTTAAAGCAAAATGCTGTAATAAAAAAGCATTTGAGATTGTCTATGTTAGTGTGCATTATTTGTTCTCAGTAAAGGAATCTAAAATGATAGAGGAACAATCACTGATTGTCTGCTCCTACGGTCAGCAGGTCTTCTCCATGTCTGCCCGACCCTCCCTACCATTGGCAGCCGGGCTTTCAGCTTCTCTGGCCCCACCCTTTGGAACTCCTTGCCACAAGCCTTTCTCCTTGCTCTCCCCCTTGCCTCCTTCAAGGCACTACTCAAGACGTTCCTTTTTGACCATACCTTCAGCTGTCTCCTACCTCTCTGTCCTCCCTCAACCCAACCCTCCACCCCCATGCTCGGCTCCTGATCGCCCACTGTTCAGCGTCTTGGCATCTCCTCCCAATGTGAAAGGCGCTTTACAAATTAATACATTATAGTACAATAGAATATACAGCACAGAAACAGGCCATTGCCTGACTGGTCTATGCTGATATTTATCCTCCACATGAACCTCCTCCTGCCCTTCTTCAACTAAGCCAACAAGCACAACCTTCAATTCCTTTCTCCCTCATGCACGCATCTAGTAATTTTGTTGTTGTTTAAATGGAGAAGCAAGCAAGTGTAGTAGATTAATGAATGACTACTACTGATGTTACTGCTCTTCAGAGGACAGAACATCTTACTTTAGCTGTTTCTTAATTTCCAAGATATCAAAATCTTATTACCCCAATCTTGACCTCATCAATCCAAACAAGAATCTTAACAGGGCGGTTTAATATGGTATCTCTAGGCAGAATTATCAAAATCACCCAACCAGACGATGTCTGTGTTCTGTGGACCTGAAGGACACTTATTTCACATTCCAACACAGAAAAACAACAAGCTTTTTCAGGTTTTGTGGACTAGGATATTTTATCCCTACAAGCTCCACCATCTGGTCCAGCTTCAGACCATCAGGCAATTAAAGGTATTTTTTTTTAGCAGCTGTAGAAATTGCAGCTCATCTATGGTTTCTGGGCATCCACGATTCCACATGTATCTGGATGACTGGTTAATCAGGTCCGAATCAGACATATCAGCCTCAGAAATTAAAGTGCTCATTCAAACCTTCACTCATCCTCATTTTCAATTTCCGATGATCTAGCCTCATTCTCTTGTAAAAGGGGATGTTTATAGCAACTAGGTTTGCAACAGATGAGGAATGAAATTTGCCTGGGGAGATTAGGTTGAAGTGTATCTACTGTACAGTGTGCCTCTTCAATCCTGCTTAATGAGTTAAAACCAGAAGGGTCTTACATCTGTTGTGCCTTTGCAGAGATTTAGGAGATATTGGTCCTCTCTCATGTCTCAATAACTATATTTTTCATTTGGATTTATTAGTATTCTCTCTACTCCAAACCATACCAGACCAAACCAGAAAACATTGTTTGATGGAGTTTTTTTCCTTCACTTTATTAGTATACTTACTTCCCCTCTTCCAGCAAAAAAATCAACCAAGATCCTAAACTAATATATTTTAACACAGTAGCAGATATTGAGTTAAGTATCAAACATTGATTTGGACAATGTTGCATAATGTTGAACAAAGTGCTTTGGGAGTATTTTTTGTATTGGGTTTTCCAGCATCTTTTAGAGAAATAACTGACAGGAGAGTCTAGTGATCCAATATTCACTGTAATCAGAATTTAAACCAGGCAGCAAATTAGTCCACAAAATGCTCATTTGTTCAGTTTATAAAATCTGCATTACCTTACCTCATGTTGGGTAGCTTCATTTAAACTACGGTGACATAAAGACATCCATATTTACAAAGTTATCCACAGCATTTTGCAATATAAATCTTATTCGATGTAATGGTGCACTAATTTTTCTTCTTCCAACTTCTGTTCCTGCAAACTTATGCGATTTATTCCCTCAACGTTCAACTAACTCGTTGGGCAGAATATATGTTACCTTAGGCTGCTCCTTGAAACAAACTGCGTTCAGTTTAAAGTTTAGGTTTCCTAAATAGTTTACCGTAAATCAAGTTACTTCAGCTGTGCAATTAATCTATTATACATCTGAGCAGGTATTGATCTGGCTCAGTTATAACTCTCACCTCTGAGTCAGAAGGTTAAGGGTTCAAGTCCTGCTTCAAGTCCTATAGACAAGGATGGCACTCCAATACAGTACTGGTGGAACACTTCATTGTTGGAGGTGTCGACATTAAATTTGTTTTTAGTTGAATTATAAAGAAACCATGGACATATTCAAAAAGAGAAGACCTGGTTACCTGGTCAACAATGTCTTTGTGGAACATTGCTGTGTCCAAATTGTCTTCTTGTTCGCCTACAAAATAAAGTGCTTTGAGACATCAGCTCAATTTGAAAGTTATATATCAAATGCAAGATTTCCAAAGTAGTACAAACCTCCTGTTATTAAAGAGTATTCAGAGTAAGAGTACAATGCAAAGCAAATAAAGGAATTTCAAAATCAAGTACAGTAAAAGCATGTCCGCTCTACAGTTTGGTGAAGATGTAATTAAATGTACTTATGCATTTATGAAAAGTATTAAGACACATGTGGGTTTGAACAAACCCATTTTCAAAAGATACCGAATAACATTCAGGACAATTGGTGGAAATAGAGCATATTTCTGAACTTCCAAGATTCTAAACTATTGTTGAAAATATTTATACATATATGGTTAGTGACAGCACTGGTTTTTGGAAAGCTTTTTTGCCAACTGAAGAGTCACTGAAATCGTCTTGTTAGCCATTCTTTGTAATCTGTCAGGTGCTTGAAAGGACAGGAAAGGCTATCTACTTCTTCAGTTTTAATGGAAACTCTTTTGATTCAAATTGTCATTAATTTTGCCCAATTAAGGTTTCTACCTGTTTCCCACAAAGGGATATTAGGAAAGCCTCCAAGGTATTTTGCAGACTTCATTTTATATCACAATTATTTTTTCTTGACTGATTGCCTACCTTGGATTAACTCCAAACGTTCTAGTTGCTCAGGAGCCAAATATTTCACAGAATATTCCATCATGTCTATGTGTTTAATCCAATAATCCTCAATACCATTGCTATAGACAGATACATTAGGGGCTGTAGGGCTAAATTGATCCAATGTCCCTTGTTTATGACAGAGTAAGAACTCAGAAATTCCATTACAGGGCTACCTACATTGGTGAACTGGTAAGCAGGTCACACCCACTTTTGGTCTCATGACTGACAGAAACAACCACTTTATGCTGATATGCATTTTTAAAAGTTGCATATAAAAACACAAAAATTAAGCATATACGTAGTACAATTAAGTTTTTCTCCACCTAAATCAATTGCAGTACTGTAGAAACCTTGACTATTTGCTCTGTCATTTTTTTTTATTAGTTGTGCAATTCCAATGATATAATATATTCAGTATAATACATCTGTAGTCCTACATCAGTCCATAGCCTGTTCAAATGGTGTGACTGGATCTTCCACTGGAAAAATCAACTGTTACTGTGAAAAAGAAAAAAAATAGAAACTGCTAACTCAATACAGCAGATTCTCTCTATCTTTCTCTGCACTGCTCCTTGATGGCTTGCTTTGATTTAGAGTGATTTTCCAACATGCCCACAAAGCAGGCACCAAATTCGGCATGCGCCATACTCATTCCTCATCAAATTGCTTTCTGAAAGAGTTTCGCAAATCGCAGATTTACTTTGCTGTTATTTTCTGTTTCGCCAATTTTAAATGTTTTATTGCTATTATGTGGGACTAAGGCCCCCAAAAGTCAATTAAGTTGTAATTAAATGGAAATCATAGCCTCACTGGCATGGGACTTCCTCCCTGGAACGTTCATAGCACTTCTCTTTGATAAACATTCCCTGCAGCAGCTAAAATGTCTGCTGATTTTCAATTCAGTTGAAAATGTGAACAGTCCAGCTAAAAGTATTGAATGCAACCTCTGCTTACATGCCCTTTGTGCTAGGAATCCAATTATTTTAAAACAGTTACCCAATTTTGCAAAGCAGCAAAATGCCGCTTCACAAACATGGTAAAATTCTAAACTGCAGTTCAGTGAAACTGACAGATGTTTCAGGATATTTGGCACTAACATCTGAACAGCTATACTGATAAACAGAAGTAGCACTCGAGTGATATACTGGGACCTCTCCCAACCCATAGCAGCTCACAACTCTTTCGAGAAAAAATCTTTAGCAGTCTAATTTGGCAGCGATTTGCCGTCCACAATCTGACAAACTTGCTGCCTGAACGGAACAGACTTGCATACATATGGATGACATACATGGTTTAGTCATCACATTACTTACTGATATCAGAATGTGATGACAGATTGTACCTTTCTATTATTGTTAGATTTCAAATAACTTTGTTTGAAGTTATGAAGTTTGTTTTCCTAATGAAGTCACTGCATATAATTCAATTCCGATTGCTTAATAGTCTGAAATGTTTAGTTTGCAGCTTTCAAAATATTGGGGCCTATTTTCAGACCACTGAAAGAAAAGCGACTTCAAAAGAGTTGAGGCAGGAACCCTGGTTAATGAGTTATGACACTTCTTCAGCTCACTTTTGGCAATGGGCAAAATCCCCTGACTCAAACAAAGAGGCAGTGCTTGGATGAAGACGGCACAAAGTTGAACACAATCTCTCTAAATAGTTGCAAGGTTGGGTAAAGAAAGGGTCAATCATCCACGCCACTGAGTACCTGATGAGAATTACTTTTGATCTGACTGATTCATTTCTTGAGATTCTATCAGAGGTACAAAGCACATTAATGAATCTTGAGCTTGCAAATACCGCTGAACAAATTGCTAAAACTTTACTAAATGTTTTCAATGTTTTCCAAAAAGTGATTGAATTTCAAAACCCTAATGATTTTAAAACAAGAGACACACAGACGTTTCAGGAAAACAAAAGAGGATTGCTTTGTGTCAGACAGCTAGTTAGTGTGAGTAAGGTAGTGCTCAATAGTTTGTTACCATCAGTGTTCACTCATCCAACTGTACTCTTGCTTGTAGGAAACATTGCCTTAGTGCAAAATTAAATCTACATGGCCCACCAGCCCTGTTCACAATCAACTGCCATAATTTCAGGCATCACATCAACTAATGGTTTCTTTTTACGAAAGAAGAAGAAAATATCCACTGATCTGACTTTCAGTTTCCTGATCCATCAGGATTAGCATTGTGCAGGTTCAGCATTCACATCCTCATTCCTCCAGTGGAATCTCATTATAAAGTGGTTGTTGAGGTGGGGGGAGGGGGGGTCATCCATAAAATCCCAATCTGCTTTATATTCTAATAGGTTGCCAGAGCTGGTTTCACTGACATATACGCATTGGCAACCAACTTGGTTCCTATGAGCATCACAGGACATGGTTCCTATGAGCATCACAGGACATGATGTACAAGATAAGTTGATGACCCAGAAGTTAGCCTTTTTTTTGCACGGGAGACGGCTGGGAGTTGGGCTGGTCAGCTATGCACATGCACAATGAATGGGTCCACCTCCCAGTCACATTGTAAACAGACCAACAATCTAATATAGCGTGTTATAATGGGGGATACAGTATAATTAGCCTTCAAGTGAAAAATATTCTGTCTGTCACATATGAAAATAAACCCCATATGTATGGATGAACACATACAGAGATAGCCCCCGATTATTTATTTTTCTAATCTGAATGACACCAAGTTTGGGATGAACTTTAACTTCCTTTAATTAAACATCAACAAGATCATGGTTCACTTGCTTAGCTTCCATCAACTCCTTCTTCGGTGGTCGTGCCTTCAGCTACGATGCCCTGAGGCTCTGGAATTCTCTTCCTCACTCCCTTCATCTTGCCCCCTCTTTTCCCAGTTTCAGGATCCAGCTGAAGATCTTTCTCTTTGACCGCGCCTCTGGTCACCTTTCTACCCCTGCCCCTGGCTCCGTCCCGGGATCTGCTATTGTGAAGCGCTCTGAGATGCTGTCCGGCATGGAGAGTGCTATATAAATTGAAGTTGTTGTTCTTACCTCAGATGCTAACAGCATCAACTTGCACGGTTGTGCACTCCACTTCACAGAGCCAAGCCTATCACCCCCATCCTTGTTCACCTCCATTATCTCCCCAACCCCAGTGGATCAAATTCAAGATCCTCGCTCTCACTTTCAAATCCTTCCATGGTCTTGCCTCACCCTACCTCCATGGCCTCCTTCAATCCAACTGACCTAATTGCTCCTTCTGCTCAGCGAACACTGGCCTACTTCATGTCCCTCCCCTAATTGGCCTAACATTGGTGGGCAGGCCTCCAATCATTCTGAATCTACTCTCTGGAACTTCATCCTGGTGTCCCTCCAACTTGCTCCCTCAATCCTTTCACTTGTTCAAAGCTGTCTCTTTCGGTCGACTTTCCCATCTTCACCCTTGGATACCTAGTTTCAAGTGCTTTGAGATGTTGTTCCAAGGTGAAACACATTATATAAATGTAAATTGTATGATACCAAAAGTATTCATTGAGCAGCATGATTTTTCTTCTCTTTCTCTGCATCTGCTTTGATCTGAAACCCTACCTCCCTTACTTTGATTTAAGACAGCAATGGCAGTTAACATAAGCTGAATATTCATACAGAGGATAAGTTCAAAGTCCTCTGGGTGATATTTTGCCCAAAAAATATACAGTCAATTCACTTTACAGTATATTCTGCGACGTCTTTGAGATGTCTAGAAGATGTTTTGCGTTTGTCACCTCTCAGCTGGACTACTCCAATGCCCACCTCGCTGGCCTTCCCTCTTCCACCATTCATAAAATGCAGCTCATTCAAACTCTGCCACCCACATTCTTACCCGTACCAAATATTGTACCTCGATTACCCCAGTCCTTGCCAAAATTCACTTTCATTCCACCTAAGGCACAGATCATGATATTCTGTATTAGAATGTAAGTGGAGTTAAGTGGCTCTTATTATATATTAGCCCCGCTTGATCCCTATACCCCTTCAAGACCCTCTCTTTCATATGCTCGTCTGCTTCCCTCTTGAAAGCTACAGTGGAATCTGTTTCCACCACCCTACTTGGAAGGGTATTCCACATCCAAACAACTCTCTGGGTGAAAACAATCCTCCTAAATTCTTCTTTTGCTCTTCTTGCAGCTCCTGTATTTATGTCCCCTAGTTGTGGAGTCCTGTAGCTCAGTGGTTAGAGCACTCGCCTTACCTGTGTTTCGAATCCAGGCAGGTCAGGGCGAAACCTTGGGCAAGTTTCCTTACTCCACACCCCTAATAATAATCCCTCAAAAAAACCTAACAATAATAAATTGGTCATTTCAATCTACGACTGTTTTGGAACACTGCTGTGCGCAATTGGCTGCACGTTTCACCCACAAATATATAGTCAATTCACTTTACAGTTTATTCTGTGAAGAGCTTTGAGACGCCTAGAAGACTTGAAAAGCACTATATAAAATGCAAGGATTATTATTCCCGAAGCTTTGAAACTCCCTCCCTCAACCCCTTCACCTCACCCTCCACCACTACTTTTCCATCTTCAGGTTGTGCCTGAAGACCTTTCTCTTCGACCGCGCTTAAGGTCTCTTTCCCACTCCCCCTGGCTTGTCCTTGGGCTCCACCATTGTGGAGTAATCTGAATCGCTGCCCGACGTGGAGGGCGTTATATAAATGCAAGTTGTTGTTGCTGGCGATTATATATATCAAATAAACTAGGAGGCTCAGTAAGTAGTGTTGATTGGAGTAGAAAGTTACAAAGGGATTTAGTGAGTGGGTGGGCAGATGGAGTTTCATATAGGGAAGTGAGAGGTCATCCACTATGGACCGAAAAAAGATCATGCAGAATATTCTCTTAATAGGGAGAAATTAAGAGCTGTGGAGGAACAAAGAGATTTGGGTGACTATATCCACAAATCACTAAAAACTAATTCCCAGATGCAAAACATAATCAAAAAGGCAAATGGGTTGTTGGCCTTTATCTCGAGGGGGGTGGAATACAAAGGGGAAGAAATTATGCTTCAGCTGAAAAGAGCATTAGTCAGACCCCACCTGGCGACTGTGTCTAGTTTTGGGCCCTACACTTCAGGAAAGATATATTGGCCCTGGAGGGGGTGCAGCGCAGATTCACCAGAATGTTACCAGGCCTAAAAGGGTTAAGTTAAGAGGAAAGGCTGCGTAAACCTGGATTGTACTCCCTTTAGTATGGAAGGTTGAGGGGTGATTTGATTGAGGTATTTCAGAAGATAAAGGGATTCGGTAGGCTAGATACAGAGAAGCTATTTTCTCTGGTGGGGAATACAAAACAAGGGGACATAGTCTTAAAATTAGAACCAGGCCATTTAAGAGGAAGCATTTTGTCACTCAAAGGGTGGTAGAACTCTGGAATTCTCTCCCCGAAAAGGCCGTGGATGCTGGATCCATTCACATCTTTAAGAGTGAGGTTGACTGATTTTTGATACGTCAGGGTGTTAAGAGATAAAGGGTGAAAGTGGGAAATTGGGATTTAAAGGATTAGTTGAGGTACAGATCAGGCATGATCTAATTAAATGGTGGCACACAGTCAAAGGGTTGAATGGCCTACTCCTGTTCCTAAATGCAAAGATTCTTATATTACTATTATTATTATTATTGACAGACACCAATAGGCAAGAATACCATAGCACTAGAGAATGAAACTCACCTGGCAAGAGCTATAAATGTACCAACTATTGTGGAACCGCTCGCAAAGATCCAGCGGCGTTCACATTTATAAGAAGTGATAATAGGAATTGTTTCATTAATCCACCAATATTTTGCATTTGTCTTCCTTTGTTTGCCTCCAAGCGAAAAGGCATAAGGACAAACATTCTGCTTCTAAATCTAACACTTCCCTTTCGCCTTTTGCATGTTATTAACTCATGTTCTCCCATGGATGGATCAAGTGTGCTGAGATTCAGGCAGGTTTCCCGAAGGCAGCGTTCTGTTCACTCTTCATTGGAACTGCCTGACCCTTCCAGTAACGTCTAATCAGATAATCAAAATGTAAAATGTGGTAAGGACAAAATAATAATAATCATCCTTGCATTTGACATAACGCCTTATCATGTTGTTAAGACTCTCAAAACGTCACAGGATATACCTCTAACTTAATCTCAGCTGGAAGAACTTTAGCAAACTTCAAAATGTTATTCTCAGCATTACCCCAATTACACTAATGTAGCATCAGACTCACTGTACCTCTTCCAGAAAAACACACCACTCATAAAATTATGAAAAATGAAGGTGAAAAGCGCTATATCAAATGCAATGATTATACTGTAATCATCGAATTATACAGCACAGAAAGATTGCACATCGTGTCTGTGCTGGCTCTTTGAAAAGCACTGTCCAAATCAATCCCCTCTCTCCCCATAGCCGTGCAAACCCATCCTCCACAAATAATATGCTTGGAACCCACAGCCTCAAACCTTTCCCCACTTTGCCCAACTTTGCTCTTCTTCAGATCACACCTGAGAACTTTCCCCTTTGGCCATATCTATTATCATTTCTCCCCAGCTTGCCGGCAAGGTACGCCACTGTTAAGCGCTCTGAGATACTACTCTGGGTGAAGGATAACAACAACAAAATTACATAGGAATGCAAGCTGTTTTGTTGTAATGCCATTGCAATGTTAGCCTACCCCTCACACATATGCAGGGTATTATTATCCTCATTTTCTAGGAAATCAATCTGCCCTCTGGAAACAGAAGCAACTCAGAAGGCAAACCAACTGCAAAATACTGCAGATCCTAGAAAGTGAGTTAATGTTTCAGGTTGATGACCCTTCATCTGAACTGGGGATGTTCAGACAAAATAATAAAATTGATCATTTCAATCCATGACTGTTTGTGGGACACTGCTGTGCGCAATTGGCTGCCGCGTTTCGCCCACAAATACACAGTCAGAGATGAAAGTGGCAAACATCTGGAAGCTCAGAGTTAAAATAAATAATAATATTTATATTAATTATTATAATAATTATTATTGTAGGAGGCCATGGACAGAGAGATCAAACTGGCCGTGGGAAACGGAATTAAAGCTTCAAACAACTGAGGTGCACTTGCGGATGGAACAGAGGTATTTGGCAAAGCATCCACCTGTAACATTAATTTACATTCCTCTCTCCATAGATGCTGCCTGACCGGTTCGAGTGTTCCCAGTGACTTCTGTTTTTATTCCAAAAAGTAATAGCTCAGATGGGGAAATTCAGAAAGAATTAAGAGTTTCTGCGCTTGCCTCTGTAAACAAACTGGCAATATAACAGCGGCAAAAATATTCACTACGCCAGGCAGTATCCAGGCATTCAGTGTACCAAGCCTGGCCATGTGGTGGATGAGGAAGCAATTCACTCCTGCTTATTAATGAATCTGACATAGACAAAAGAATCGTTGAAACGTTCTTTAAGTTCATTGACTGTTTGCAGGACGCTGCCAGAATAATTTTATATGAAATCATTTTATAAATTTTTTTAAATGGGCACAATTCTCCGGAAAGTATGACAAACAACTGTAAAGCATTAAAACCATCAAAAACAAAGCATGAATGAAGCTTTCTGTTTCCATTCAGCATACAAGGAAAAATTGGGAAACTAACGATCACAAAGAAACATTAACAATCCAATTCATTTTCAATTCATTGAAAAATCTAAAGCTACTGCTGGCTTCAACTTATTAGAAATCATAACTTTGTTCCAATTGTTCAATTTTTTTCAATAGCATATCTAAGAATACTTCAAAATATCCTCTTTTGCATTGGGTTAGAATAAAAATATAGCTTTAGCCTCTAGGTAAAGTACTCTGAATTAGATCTAACAACATTCCCCCTATACTGTTATCTTGGTAATATTACCTTTTACAATTCTGTCCTCTATATTCTTTGTGAAAACTTTCTGTGCACTATTGTCACGTACAGACTTAATCTATAAACATTTGTTCTTTTTGCTGAAACATTTTGTGAAGCAAAAACAGGAAACTGAAATAAATAATAAAATAATCCTTGCATTTGATATAGCGCTTTTCATGTGTTCTAGATATCTCAAAGGACTTCACAGAATATACCGTAAAGAGGATTGACTGTACATTTGTGGGTGAAAACTTGTAAATAAAACAGATATTTTCTTTATTGTGCAGCCACAGATCGAAGACTGCTAAATCAAAATGTGAAAAGGATAAAAATGTGGTGAGGACAAAATAATAATGATAATCCTTGCATTTGATATAGCGTCTTAACATGTTGTTAAAACTCTCAAAGTGTTTCACAGGATATATTGTAAAGTGGATTGATTGACTGTGTATTTTGAAGGTGGAACAAATATAATGAATATATAAATATATAGTATACACTCCATAAAATTTTATGAATCTTCCTGCTTTTCCATCCTTCTCATGCTTTGACAATTTCACTAATTAATGCTGCAATATTGCTTGTTTCAACATTCTGAAAAAGGCTGTATAAAAAATTATATTAGCTTTCAGAAAACAAAGCCAAGTTATCACCAACCTTCCACCCATTTTAATCTCAAAATATAACACCAAGTACTGTAGAATCTAGGAGACTAAGAAAAAGGTATCATTTGTTTTTGAAAACGACAGAATTCTTTGGGTTTCTTTTTTTAAATGCTAGATTTTGGTTCTGTAATGCTCAATATACTGTCTCTCACCTATTTCATTCTTCTAATATTTGTTCCCTGTGATTTTTCATTTATAAATTATTGCAATAGTCTTCTTACTGACAGAGCTACAAGGAAAAAAAAAAGTAAGCAGGCAAGGCCAGCTGGCTCATTTTAAATGTACCAACGTGGCAAGTCAGCCAGTAAGGGATGTTGCGTCATCAATTCCAAACAAGGTAGAACAGTGAGAATTACAATTATAACAAAGCTTTGCACTGTTAGGAAACTATAATTTTATATATATTATTCTTAAATATATGCCATGCTTTGCTGGATATCCCAAATACAGTATGCATTTCAACCCTTTTTGAGAATTGCTCACTCCCCTTCCAATGCTGCATAGGAGCTCAAAGCATTGGAGTAAAACAAAACTTATCAAGCTAAAAACACACTTCTTGACCAAATCCTGGAACCCTTGTTAAGTGTGCAGCACATTTGCCAGTGTTTCATCACTCAGCTGGAACTAAGCCCCAACCAAGCTGCATAAACAGGACAGTTACCTCCAGTGTACCCCAGAGCTCTCTCCTGGATCCCTTCCTATTCTTCATCGACATGCCGCCTGCCACTTGGCGACATTATCCGCCACGTATTCCTCAGTGACATATTTCACATTCACATCATTCACATGCGCAGAATTACCTTTCAATTACCTTCTATTTCTCTATAACTACTCTTGATTTCAGGACTGTTGCTTCTTTGTCTGACATCAAATCTTGGATGAGAAGCAACTTTCTGCTGCTCTGGCACTGACCAAACTAAAAGCATCTTGTTCATCTCTCGCCAATGCCTACGTGCCTCTGGAATAGGGTTTATTAACTTCCCCTTCTCACAATAAATCCTGTAGTGTGCAACTGTCTGCCAGTTGTATACTGCAGTGAGTTTCAAACCATATCTCAGATGCACCACATGTCACAGTAAAAATCTTGTGAAGCCTTTGAGACATTTTGATAATGTGATAAGGCACTATATCAAATTCAACATCGCTCCCTGACCCACAGCAGATTGATTTCAAGATTCTCAACCTTTAATCTTTTTCCAAGCCTCGTTTCAATAGGTGGAGTCCACCCTAAGAGTAGGACTCCAGCTTGCTGCTCTCTGCACTTCATAATTAGAGACAGTCTTCAGTCACTAAGTCTATGTCCACAGGAGCTTTCATTCAAAACCAATTTGTCTTGCTTCCCCTCCCTCTAAAAACACTCACCTCTTTGACTGCGTATTCAATCACCTCTAAATATCTTCACCCATAAGTGTGCAGTCAATTCTTTTACAGTATATTCTGTGAAGCACTTTGAGATGTCTGGAAGACATGAAAAGTGCTACAACAAATGCGAGGATTATTGTTATTATTATAGCTTGATCTGTGCCCACTGTTCCCATTATTAAGCATTTCAAGATTTGGTCTTATATGACGGGTGCTAAATAATTGAAAATTTGTTGACTTACACTTGAGGAGTGGTAATGTGTAGAGCAGAACTGGGCAACGTGTGATCAGCTGGGCTGTCAAGCAGCTGCCGTAACATCCGCACAAGTCTAGATAAGTCTGTATTTGATCGGGAGTGTGTGCTTTCAGTTTTTTTTTCCTTGATTGAACAGTTCTTGATATCTGGCATAAATCAAGAAGTATTCAATAAAGAAAATGCATTTTGTTGCCTGTCTGTAAAGGTTGTCCACCACTCGTGTAGAGAAATATAATCCTTAGGTCCTGGATCTCGTACGTCATTCAAGCCTACGGCAATTTGGAGTTATTTATTCATAGAAAACAGTTTGTAGCCAGTTGTAAAGCAAATTTCTTATTCCTAACAACAAAATATGCACTTATGTAGCGCCCTCCACCCATGCAAGGTTGTGTCTCAGAGTGCTTAACAGTGGTGGGTTAAGGCGGGAGGTGGCTGAAGAGGAAGGTTTTCGGGTGGGACTTGTAAAAGGGGAGAGGGGGCATGGCAGAGGGATTGATGGGGAGTGTTGCAGAGTTGTGGGGTGTAGTGGCTGAAAGCGCGACCTCAAATGGTGGGGACGGTACGAGAGACAAGCCAATCTCAGTTGAGCAGAGTTGCTGAATGGTGGATTGGGGAGTGACGAGGTCAGAAAGGAAGGGAGGTGCCAAGGAGTGAATGGATTTGAACACAAGGATTCTTGAAGTCAATCCTTTTGGTGATGGGCAGCCAGTGGAGCCTGGCCAGAATCGGAGAGATTTGGGGGGAAAGTACAGTGGGAGGCGGGCGATGTGGCGGAGGTGGAAGAAGGCGGTCCTGGTCAAGGACCAGATGTGGGGAAGCAAGCACAGCTAAGGGTCGAACCAGAAGCCTCGATTGTGCACTGGTTCGGGTCTGAGTCTGAGGGAGACCCCAGGGATTTGAAGAGTTTAGATCTGCAGGAGTGAAGATGTTGATGGGAGACAAGGAGTATGGCTTCTGTCCTGTCCATATTCTCCTGTAGGAAGTTTACACTCATCCAAGTCCTGATGTCTGCCAGACAAGTTGATACATTGGTGGATGTGGAGGAGGCAAAGTAGATTTGTGGTCATGCGCATACATACATGAAGAAGTTTATTCCATGTCTGCAAATGACATCGCCCAGAGGAAAGCATATAAATAAGGAAACAAAATGGCCAAGGATGGCACCTCCCTATCTCTCCGACCTCCTCAGTTCCCAGTCCTCCATCCGGCACCTCTGATCGACTGGCCCCCTACCTCCTGCTCATCTCTCGCACCCTCCACCCCACCATCTTAGGTCGTGCTTTCAGGCACTACGCCACAAATCTCTGGAACACTCTCCCTCAAAATTAAAGTTTAAATTTTTCCATAATAAGTCTATAAAACTTGCTGGGATAACACATAGTCCAATTGATGCTCACATTGATGTTCTCTATCTTCCAGACATCATGGCTTTAAATGTACTCTGAGACACTCCCGGGTGTGATTGGTTCTAAATACAGTATATTTAAATTGTTGTAAAGGTCAGAATGACCAACAATCGCACACTGGTCAGGGCAGTTACTGTATCACCGGAGTGGAGTCATAGGGCATGTAGCTGAAATATCATGCAATGGAACTTAGTGCAAGATTTATCTTTATCTAGCTCCCGGTGTCTACCGCTTTATGAATCTTGCCTCCATAAATGTTGGCTCATGTACTTGTAGGAGAGGTTGAAAATACTATTGAGAAGCAGTAGGCCAACCCTATCATAACATACTCTGCTTCAGTGGACATCATTGGGAATAAAGAGTTTTTGTTCCTGGGTAGGCAAAACTGTAAGAAACGTAATGTTTTGTCATAATGAAAGGAAACAAGAAACCAAAGTGGCAGTGATATGACTTTTATTAATATAGAAAACCTGAACTGAATTCTCACTCTGCCTTGTATTAACAGCTCAGAATCCTGTAGCTCAGTGGTTAGAGCACTCGCCTCGCAAGCGAGAGACCTAGGTTTGATTCCAGGACAGGTTTGATTCTAATAATAATCCCTCAAAAAAAATTGTCAACTCAATTCACGACTGTTTGTGGGACACTGCTGTGCACAATTGGCTGCCGGGTTTAGCCCACAAATATACAGTAAATTCACTTTACAGTATATTCTGTGAAGTGCTTTGAGATGTCTAGAAGACGTGAAAAGCGCTATATCAAATGCAAGGATTATTATTATGATAGTAGTTAAACTGGAGGGAGGGAGAAAACAGCTGATCACAATTGCACCAGAGTTTCATCTTCCCCCACATTTCTCCATTCTCCTACTGACTGCTGGCTTGTGCCCCATCCCGCACTGCGTCTCACTACCTCGCAGCTCATCTTCCATCTGGTGCTCCAAGTCTTTGTTTACTGCCTTATTGAGCTGCTTGACTGAATTACACCTACCCAACCAAATCCTAAAAAAAAGTCACAGAATATCAGTTCCCCTTTTCGAGGGTCTGACAATTTTTGGAAAAAACACAGGAAGGATCGTAATTAACAACTATATACTGTACATGTTTGTCTCTAATCACAGAAATTTCAGCTCCACATCTTCTGAACTCCCACATCTTCTGAACTTCCTCAACCAGAAAGATTCAAAAAAGTAGTCAGTTACAATAAATAATAATAATCCTTGCATTTGATGTAGTGCTTTTCACATTTTCTAGACATCGCAAAGCGCTTCACAAAATATACTGTAAAGTGAATTGACTGTATATTTGTGGGTGAAATGCAGCATCCAATTGTGCACAGCAGTGTCCCACAAATGGTCGTGGATTGAAATGACCAATTAAATATAGGTTTTTTTTTGACGGATTATTTTTAGGCGTGTGAAGTAAGGAAACTTGCCTAAGGTTTCGCCCTGAACTGCCTGGATTCGAAACACAGGTCTCATGCTTATAAGGCGAGTGCTCTAACCACTGAGCTACAGGAGTCTACAGAGTCTGAAATATTCTCCTGAAGGACAGTCTCAAAGAAAAAAATGATTTCAAATGTTTCCTCTACCATCAACCGTTAGCCTGCTGGAGCTCTGCCACTGTGAGTGCAGGGTCTGGAAAACACCCAGCATTTGACGCATCTGATGGTTGCCATTATATGAGTGCTTGTTGGCATTCCTCCAAGTGTTGGATGTCAATCCCGACAAAGCAATACTATTAAAAATGTAAGTCCCAGGCTGTGGCTCAGAAGATTTGTCCAGTTACAGCTGAACAGACTTGAGTATTAATCCACACTGAACTTTTCAATGGGACCATTATACCAGGATCAGGTTACTTGATCCAGCATCAAACTAATGACAACTTGGTGGAGATACTGAACTTTTTGGAAAGAACAATTCTTACATCACTCCCACCCTCGCCCGTCTCCACTGGCTCCCCGTCACCCAGAGGATCGAATTCAAGATCCTTGTCCTCACTTTCAAGGCCATTCACGGCCTTGCCCACGCCTATCTCTCTGACCTACTGTCTCCCTATCAGCCTGCCCGTCACCCTCCGTTCAGCAGACTCAGGCTGCTCCGCGTCCACCGTCCTAACTGCCCAACCATCGGCGGCCAGGCTTTCAGCCTCTCTGCTCCCACACTGTGGAACTCCATCCCACAGCCCCTCCACCTCGCTTCCTCCCTTTCCTCCTTCAAGGCCGATATCAAGACCTTCCTCTTCGACCGTGCCTTCGCCTGCCCCATTAACTCTTCCCCCTCTCCTTCCCCTTCTCCCTGCTTCAACCCTCCTCACCCCTACCTCCCCCGCTTGGGTCCCGACCTGACTGTTCAGTGCTTTGGGACGTACTCCTGACATAAAAGGCGCTATATAAGTGCAATTTTGTTGTTGTTATGAAAAAAAGCATTTCCCACCCACAGCAATGCTCCCTTTAATTTTGATCTTGGTTTCATAAAGTTTGGAATAAAGCCAATTCACATCAGGACGACTGAGAATGCTAAACATTGACAATAAAATTGTCTGTCTATTGGGTAGAAATCTCTAAGTAAATGTCAGATTCAGATACCTGAAAATGTGGAGTTCCTAATTAAACGTTTAGATCTGCATTACTCCAGTATGTTCAGGCTTAACTAACATTTGATACAGCACCTTCCATGTTGGGAGGATGTCTTAAAGCACTTCACAGGAGATACAGTAAACAGTGTTTTGTGAATGAACGAGGCAGCCAATTTGTGCAGAGCAATGCCCCATAACCAGCTTTCAAAGAGAATGACCAAATTTATTTGGTTGTTGTTGGCAGGATACCATGATGGAGAAACTCCTTTGCGATGGCCTTAGTTCAAAATCTCATCTGAAGGACGGAACCTCCAACAATTCAGCATACTCCCAACACTGAGTATCAGTTTGAATTATATTAGTTCCAAGCCCCAAAATGGGGACTTGAACCCACAACCTGCTGACTCAGAGGCGAGAGTGCTACCACTGAGCCAGGCTGACACCCTGGGGCTAATGGGGGAATTCAGAAGATTTGAATCCCCTGGGAATCCAAACAAAATCCTCCAGCTTCTTACCTTCTGCTTCTAAATGCCATGTATGCTGCTTAAACTGTGTCGGTTCATTTGTTTCTGTAGTCTGAGTTACTGTATCCTGACACTTGGCATTTAGATCATTATAGTGCCTACAACAAAAATACAAGAATACTGAAAACCACATAAACATGTTGAAGAATAAAGGGGTTTGCCAAAGGGATAAATTCAGTGATGAGGAACCTAATTCTACCACAAACCAGATGCTTTCAGATGACAGTTAGCATAGCTTCCAATTCTAAAACCCGTTCTGTTTAGCTTGATTTTATATACTCAAATTAAGTTGTTTTGACTGGACATTGTCTTCTAAAATAAATTCATGCCTAAAGTATTTATTGGGCTAGGAGTGTTAAAATGTGAAAATGTTGCTGTCATGAGTCACAGTATCATAATATCCCAAGATTAGCAAATATTGTTGTGTAAACCCCAAATGTGGTTGTTTTATAACCAATTTGATGTATTGATTATCACATTGAAATAGAATATTTTTCTAAAATATTCTGTTAAAAATATTTTTCTAAAATATTCTTGCATTTTTTAAAATCAATTTCTTTATCAAGAGCTTTTTTTAAGTGATTGCTGTTTAACAGTATTTTAATGATCAGTACATTGTTTATTGCAACTTTTAAATTAAGCAGCCCCATGGTAATTACATTGTACACATTAGTTAACATGCAATTATCTACTTCCAGGCCTTGCTATTCTTACTCTGTGATGAAAGTGATATGTGTTGACAGTACTTTACAGTTTCCCATTGTCCTTCAACAAACAGTAACAGCAAAATTACATTTGTATAGTGTGTTTCACGTCGGGAAGACGTCCCAAGGCGCTGGAAAGCTTCAATTCTGCTCACTTTTCCAAACCAAGTACTGCCTGAGATTTGGAATACCCCTTGTAGGAACTCTCAGGCTAAAGTCAGTTACTTAACATTAATTTAATGCCCTGTTTTTACAATATGAGAAAAATAATTTTGATTTAAGTGTTTTCTGAGGCAAACTGTTAAACATTTGCCTCTGAGACGCCTCTCACAAGCACTCTGAGATGCTGTCCGGCGTGGAGGGCGTTATATAAATCAAAGTTGTTGTTGTTAAACATTAACTTAGGTTCTGTGGCACAAATTCTCATTGAATAGTGAAAAGCAGACTGTCCAAAACAGAAAATACTGAACATATATTGAAGTGAGGATCGGAAAGTGAAAGACTGGTTATGGAATCATAGAATATTACAGCCCCTGAAGGAGGCCACTTGCCCTATTGTTGCATATGTCAGCTCTTGGAAAGAGATACCCAATCAGTCCAATCAGGTTAGGCAATGTTAGGATTGTGACTTCTTCCATAATCTGTTAATAGCCCTTTGTGTACATAGATATTGATTTTAACTTCTTCCAAAAGTCCTTACTCTCTTGGGCTGTTCCGAGAGACTCCCCTCCACAATTCCCATAAAGCAGATCTGCCATTCCCACTATTACAATACACTATTTTTTTTAAACAAAATGGTAATTTCAATCCATCACTATTTGTGGGACACAGCTGTATGCAATTGGCTGCTGTGTTTCGCCCACAAAAATATACAGTCAATTCATTTTACAGTATATTCTGTGAATCGCTTTGAGACGCCTAGAAGAAGTGATAAGGTGCTATATCTAATGCGAGGATTATTATTATTAATATTCTTACATTTGTATTAATCTCTCTCTCCCATTGTAGATCAATGGGATCTACATTATATCTAGATCTATGAATGAGAAATAAAAATATCGCAAGTTGATTGACATAGTCCTGACCTCTGACTATTTAACGGCTTGAGACGTCCTCCCGAGGTGAAAGGCGCTCTATAAATGTAATTTTGTTGTTGTTTGTAGATGGTAAAACTAAGCTTTATTAACAATATTAAATATAATTGTAGAATCAAACTGTAAAACCTTTCAAAACAATAATTTCAACATAACATTATGAATGTATTAATTTTCTTATTACTTTATTTATTTTTCTTCTTTACTATATTGCTCAGCTTTTTTTTCATATAAGTATCTTTTCTGCATTTACTCATTCATGTCAGTTATCCTTGCAATACCACTTTTTATCTTTTCATTCTGTTTCTGTTATTTCAGTTTTTTAAAATCTTGTGTTTAAAAAGTCTTTACAGCTTTTTCTCGATGATTTTTTCTCCTGTTTCGACGGCTGGCTTTTTTTTCTCCGTGTCGGTTTCGATTTAAATAAGGCCACAAGTATCCAGTGCAGCCAGCTGAACTGAAAACAGCCCAGAGCTGCACATGGTAGAAGGCAGCACGTTCTATGAAGAGGTTTCTCTGAAGAAACTGTGGCACAGGTGCTGCATCTGAGAATAGATTCCCAAAGGAAAATTATCAATCAGAAAGTCCTACGTAAAGTACACTTTTTTTTAATACTCCACCAAATGCAAGTAGGTCAATTGAGTGAAATTAAAACAGGAAGGAGGGCACATACCTTATTTTGAAACCTTCCAATATTCTGAGGAATATTTAGGTATCAAGAAATATTCTACCTCATAAACCACCGACTGTGTTTCATTGTACTTTTATATCCCTCGTTAACTCCCTAGTGATCTCTTTAGAAGGGAGGTGTTTAGTTTACTATTATCATTTATTTTCTATTGAACAGCGTCTAGTATCCAGTTTGCATACAGCATTTAAATTATAACTACTGTAGTCTGTATTATCCAGGCAATCTGTGAAGACAGCTGAGTGGTGTCTTAAAGGCCGCCAGCCATGAAGCCACGTAGACATCTTAGGTCTGCTGAAGGCCATATGCTATACTTTCTAACTTGAATTCAGCAACTATATCAAAGTTTAGAATTACATCAACAGAATGATAACCTAATGAAACATTTTGGTTATCACTTCATACATTGATTCCTTTTTGTTTCATTTATCTAACTGAACAGTTAATATGCTTTAGGGTTTAAACTAAAATGGATAACTAATACAATAAGCTGCTTTAACCATCACCTTCAATGAGCGCAAATTTCCTGCAGTTAAACTGTCAACAAGATGGAAGCCATACTTTGACTCCTGTCAACGTCTTCTGTCCCATGGTTCTGACCTCCTCACCCTACCCGACCTGTCCTCCAAACCTGTGTGCAATTTACGCATCAGGTTTGATCCCCAGTTATCCTTCCTCCCCCATATCCAGTCCCTGACCAGCACCGCTTTCTTCCATCATCACCACATTGCCCATCTTCACCAATACCTCACCCCAACAGCTGACTAAACCCTGGTCCATGCTTTTGTCACCTCTGGCTAGACTACACTAACGCCCTCCTTGCCGGTTTCCCCTCCTCCACTGTTCACAAAATTCAGCTCATCCAAAACCCCGTTGCCCGCAATCTCAACTGCATCAAACTTTGTATTTTACTTTGATTACCCCAGTCTTGCCAAACTCCACTGGTTTCCTGTCACAGAGCAGATCAACTTCAAGATCCTCATTCTTGTGCTTAAATCTCACACTCCTCAGCACCCCCTACCTCGCTAACCTCCTCTTTCCTCACAACAGTTGCCTCTACTGGGTCCGGCCTCCTCACTGCCCCCCAAATTCTCCACTTCACCGTTGGCGGCTATGCTTTCAGCAACTACACCCTGAAACTTTGGACCTCCCTCAACCCCTTCACCTCGCCCCCTGCTTTCCCACCTTCAGGTCACGCCTGAAGATCTTTCTCTTTCACCGTGCTTGCGGTCACCTATCCCTCCCCCTTGTTCAGCCTCGGGCTGCTCCATTGAGAAGCACTCTGAAACGCCGCCCAACGTGGAGGGCACTACATAAATGCAGGTTGTTTTTGTTCATAGAGGGATCCCATTCTAAGGTACAGATTGCACTTATTGTAACAGTAAGGAATTATAAATGCAACAACATCGAACAGGAATCATTTGCCACAAGAAACTGACCAATCAAGTTACATGGCACGCAACAATATCACGTCATGAACATAAACAGTCATGAAGTGAACAATCACTTCTAATTTGTGCCACTGTTTATAAACCACATTAGCCATCACCCTTTCTAATCTCCTCTGTTCCTCAGGGAGAAACCTTGGGCAAGTTTCCTTACTCCAAATGCCTGATATTAATCCCTCATATTCTCTTTTTTTGATGTGCCACTTATACAGAAAATACGGTTAATCGAGTCACGGATAAATGGGGTTTTACTGTAATAATCCCTCAAAAAAAATTGCTCATTTCAATCCACGGCTGTTTGTGGGACACTGTTATGCGTAATTGGTTGCCGCGTTTCACCCACAAATATACAGTCAATTCACTTTACAGTGAACCGCCTTGCGACATCTAGAGGATGTGAAAAGCATTATATCAAATGCAAGAATTATTATTATTTTCCCCTTCTCTGTCATTTATGCATCAAGCTTATGCTGATACATTGATGCTTTCTGCTTCAACCATAGTTTCCAGCAGTCAATTCCATATTTTCATCACCCTTTGCTAAAATAAATTTCCCTTAAACTCCATTTTAGATCTGCTAGTGGCTCTTCATTTGTGTTTAATTTAAATCAAATTGTTGACTCTAAAATTTATGAGTCTTTACATTGCTCAGGACCCTCACAGATTAATGAAAATGAACTTTTCAACATTTATATCGCGAAGTGCGTGATACACAAAGGTATTTCTATATCATGCACTTCTATATAATGCACGGAGAACAGAATATAGAGGTATAGTTTTTCGCTCTAAGTGGTACCTTCTTATCTTATTGTCTTTCCCAGATCTGCTCCAACTTCATGCTAGTTAGTGCCCTGTATGTAAACACACTAATAAACAAGACCATCTGGTTTGGCTCACTGTTTTTACTCCTCACCTCACATCTATGTGTAAGACCATGTAATTGTCACACACACACACACACACACACAGACAGACTACCAATTTGTCTTCCTTCGCACATAATAGGCTACTTGATGCACTTTCCTTTCCCCCAAGTAACTATACCAGACAGAGCAACTAGATAAAGAAAAGGCAGACCTTATTCATTTGTCACAAATAAACAAGTTACCCGAGTAGAATCATCAGCAAAACTTCACTGAAAGGTAGAATAGTACAATTGTTCAAGTTTTCCATTATAGGTAAAGTACATAATAATAAAACAGCACAATAGTCACTTAAAATGTCATCAATCTACAGTGTTAATGTAATTAAAAATGTATGTTTCACGCTGGCGAAGCTTAGCAATAGTATATATTCCCATAAGGTAGTATTATTTTGCCAAGAGCAAGTTGCCATTGATGCTCCATAATCAAAGTTTATATAAATTTACATTATGTCTCCAATTTTGTACACTGTCTTGTACACTTTTTTGTGCAATTTTGTAAAATTTTGTACAATTTTGTAAAATGTTGTACAATTTTGTACACTGGTCCTCTGGACATAAAGCCAAGGACTCTATTTGCATTCTATTTGCCTTGTGAAGTGAATCCGTAAGTTAAATGAATAAGTTAGGTCCAACAATTGAAAGAGTTTATTTATTACCTTCATATAGAGTAATGCCTTTATAATATGTAAAAGTGAACTGGATGTTCTTTTTTTAATGAAACCATACAGGAAAAGAACTGGAAATCCTCTGTCCTCTACCGCATTTCTCCTCTGCCTTCCTTGCCCTGCTTCCCCCTCTCCATTAGTCCTTAAAAGTCTCTCCCTCGCAACACGCCTCAGTTCTGACGATGGGTTCTGCACCCAAAATGTTGACTCACTTTTCCTTTCTCCATAGATGCTGCCTGACCTGTTCCCATCTTCAGTAAAAGCCTGTTTATCCGGCACCCGATCAACCATAACTTCCATGTAACTGGCATCATAAAAAAACAGGTCCGCAATTGATTGACCGGAATTTATCCAGAATTTTTTTTAAAAAACAAATTGCGTTTTCGGCCGAATATCCGGCAGGCGCTTTAACCGGCATTGGCCAGGTCCTGAGGGTGCCAGATAAATGGGCTTTTACTGTACTTCTGTTTTTACATCAGATTTCCAGCATCTGTAGTATTTTGTGTTTTGATTAAAGTAAACTTGTTTTATTGGAAGAGGCAGCATTAGCTTAGGCTTGATGGGCTAAAATTTGTGGAGTCCTGTAGCTCAGTGGTTAGAGCACTCGCCCTTACAAACGTGAGACCTGTCTTCAAATCCAGGCAGGTCAGGGCGAATCCTTGAGCAAGTTTCTTTACTCCACATGCATAATAATCCCTCTAAAAAACCCACAATAATAAAATTTGTCATTTCAATCTACAATCTTTGTGGGACATTGCTGTGCACAATTGGCTGCCGCGTTTCGTCCACAAATATACAGTCAATTCACTTTAATTCAAAGCACTTCATATTCTGTGAAGCGCTTTGAGACATCTAGAAGATGTGAAAAGTGCTATATCAAATGCAAGGATTATTATCATTATTAATATAGCCTGCTTCTGTGCTGTATTTTCCATGATTCTGGTACAACAAACCAGCATCAGGGTAAATTCAGTCAACCCTTTCCACTGCTTCATCAGTCCTGATTGTTTTGTGAGGATGCTAACTACGCCAAATTTAGACTGAAGTATTTACGATTTATTAAAAATATAAATCGCCATATATTCTTCAACAAATTGTGAGCAATTGAATGAGTTACTTATGGTATCAAATGCCTTACAATATTCGATTCCCTACTAATGTAACTGATGTGTTTTTTCAGAAGATTTTCCAGAGCTTAAAGTTACAGTTACTATGTTTGGCCTGAACCTTGCTACCAACAAAAGGCCAACCAAAGCAAGACAGGCGAAATAAAAAGCATGTGCATCAATGTATATGGGTAATGAAGTACATAATATGGTAACTGTTGTGGTAATGGTAAGTGGGAGAGAAGTGGGGAAGAAGCTTTGCCGTGCCAACGCTGTAGGTTTTTACTCATTATTTTCACTTTTCTGGTAAAACTGAAACAATTTTCGTAACAAAAGAATGCAACACCAGATGAGCAGCATTGCTAAACAACAACAACAACTTTCATTTATATAGTGCCCTCCACACGGGACGGCGTCTCAGAGCGCTTCACAATAACAGATCCCGGACCTGAAACTAGGGAGAAGGAGCGAGGGGAAGGGAGTGAGGGAGGGAATTCCAGAGCTTCGGGGCATGGTGGCTGAAGGCACGGCCGCCGATGGTGGAGATGAGGATTTGGGGGACAAGGAGGAGACCAGAACCGGAGGAGCGAAGGCAACCAGAGCTCCTGTATACCAGCAATTGCATTTCAGTGACACCGGTGGAACAACCAACATATACAGGAGGGAAAGAGTTAAGAAAAGAAATCAAGAGGAAGATGATTAACAGAAGCTAGGCTCCAGTGGAAAGACAAACTGTGATATCCTGCTATTAATGAAACACAGTTAATCCTTCTACTACTGCTATTGCATAACCATCATGCCTCAAATGGATAACTGGGACATCCACCTCAGACCATGTTACGGTCCTTCACACAGCATTGCCCAGAACAGATGGTCAGGCTTGTGCCCACAAGTAGCTAACATTTTATACTCAAAATACATTTTGACGATTACTAAATGGGTTACCTTCTAACAGCACAACTGACTATTTGATACTATAGATTAGTAGTTTCAACGTAAAATGCTGCCTCACCATTTAACCAAAAATTTGACAAGGTGAATTTAGAAAGTGGCTTTATTTTCATTAGAAAACAATCAGTAAGTATGGCACGATTTCAGCATCTTTAGTTCAACAGCTTATGACACTTAAGAATGACAGGAATAGAAGAATGTGCATTGCATTCCTCCAACACCATTCCAACATCAAAACGCCTCTGCCCATTTTGAAAACCTTTTTCCTCCTTTCATCCTCTCTTGTTTCTTTCCACCTTGCTCAGTGATCTATATTATGCCTAAAAAAAAGCTTTACACAAAAACCGTCCTTGTAGTCTCCTATTTTCCAAAGAGTCCAGATCAAATTTCACAACTTTTTCTCTTATGTTAAATTCCTAAAACCAGGTTTTATCTTGTTTGTTAGTTTGGCTCAGTTGGCAACACTTGCAACTACATGTAGAAGGTTGTGTATACAAGCCTCACATTGGGAATTGAAACTCATAAGGAGCTGTCCAGCAAGTGAGATGTTAAACTGAGGTCCTGTCTGGCTGTACATGAAGTTCCCATGGCACCATTCAAAAAAGAGAAGGGACTTTCCCCCAATGAACTGTCCATTCACTCCATGACTGTTTGTGGGGCATTGCTGTGCATTTACAGTGCTCCGAGCTACTACCCCATGTGAAGAACACTATTTTGATGTTAAGTTGTTGTTGGCATTGTAGATCACATGAAGCTCTCTGAGAAGTCTTCCTGACGTGAAATACGCAATAATCCAATTTAAAGAATGTTATAATTCATTGGCTTCTTCTACTCTCAAAGGAAATAATATCCAGCCTACGATTAGGAGACTTAAACAGCATACAATATGCCAGATGGTTTTACGGTCAACCTCTTATATCAAACCCTTATGTAGCAAATTTTATTATTTGCACTTCATTTTAAAGCAATGCAGTTCTTGTAAGCCATCGCAAAGCATTGAGGAAAAAATATAACGGAATTTGAACACCATTTAGATTTGCACCTAGTTTCAGACCCTCTCAGCACCACATATAGTGTTTATCTTGACAGGAATGTGAAATTAACTTATTTTACAGTGAATCCTATAGCATAATGATTGGAGCACTTGCCTCGCAAGCAAAAGGATCTGGGTGCGATTCTCAGGCAGGAGAAACATTGGGTAACTTTCCTTACTCCATACCCTTCTGTTCGCCTAGCTGTAAATTGGAATCCGGTTGTTAGTTGATTGGCAGATCGTTTTTTCGGGGGGGTAATAAGCCCTTCAAGAAATAAAATAAATAATAAGTCATTCAATCCACCACTATTTGTAGAACACTGATGTGTGCAATTGGCTGCCGCATTTCGCCCACAAAATAACCAGTCAATTCACTTTCAGTTATATTCCGTGAAGCGCTTTGAGACATCTCAAAGACCCATGGCACTACATCAAATGCAAGGATTATCATTATTTAATCCTGATACGAGTTGGTGTCGATCATCAAGAGTTACAAAGATTCTGGCTAGTGTAGGCAATACCTTCCATTTGGTACCAGTTGGCACTATTTGAGTTCTATTCTTGGCTCTGGTTGGTGCCAATGCAGCAAAGTGGGCAGAAGTAATACAAAACGTAAACAAAATTAGAGTATTGGAAAAGGCTTATGATTATTTGGAAGTACTAATCAGTGGCTTGACATTTATAAATATTTCTAAGGGAATAAAACAAATACACCAGCAACTATTTCAGTCCTCTGACTGGAAAGGCAGTAACTGTAGCCGTTAGCTTGTTAACTCTAGCTCCTTTCTCTAGCTATGGTCTCCTTTGTTTATGAAATAAATCAATTATTTTACTAAATAATCTCCAGTATCAGTTCATCTTCTACCTATTAACTCTTTGCAAAAGATTCTTCAGTTGTCCCACAGCAATCAAAGCTATCTTCCTCCATTGGTTTGGATCACAAATGATACTTTTGTAAAAAAAAACCTCAAATTTACTTTACAATGATTTTTAAACAGCTTATCCCCAGATAAAGCTTAAGTTTCATTTTGTGATGATGTGCCACTTTGAATCACGAGTCCCTTACCCATTTTCATTTGCGACATTACTTAATGTACCAATTGAAAATGTTAGTATATACGGCATGGGGTGGGAGGAAAGAATCCAGTTTCTAAAGCTTGCCAAAGCTACATTGACGCATCAAACACATTCTTGCATTTATAATACCAATGATTCAACAACTATTTTGTTTAATGATCTCAGCGTCAGTTTAACCAACTTACTAGAGTATCACTATTGTAAAAACTGAGAGCATTTGGTTGGGGACAGCATTCATTCACAACAATCTTTGTGAAATTAAAAACAAAAGCCGCAAAGCTTTGGATAGTGTGGTTGTAGGGGATTTTCAGCTGGTACCAGAGGAAGTCAAAGTCCCCAAAACTTATCTCCCTATAGTACTGACAGACAGACAGCAGTGAGCATCATTAACAATAGCATTTATTCATATCCCAAAATCCGTAAAACGCATCACTGAATGTCACAGATGGTTAGTGACCATATTACTTTAATTTATTCTCCATATTTTGATATTAAGAATACAAATCCATTTTCAGATACATGGCAGTTAAGATCACTATAAAATGAATGTGTGCTTTCTAAGATGATTGTACTCTAACAATGTGGTTTCCTCTCCAAAGCCAAATTTTTAAAGCTATACCACACTGCATATCTGTAACATTGGAAGAAAATATTTAAATAACCTTAGAATATACAGTATTTCTCATGTTCCTAATCCCTCTTGAAGTTATATCCAAGATCAATTTACATTCTTGGAACCTAGTAGTGGCTATCTGCATGATCTTTCCACAGGTTATTTTGCACAAGTGTGAACATCAACCACAAAATAGTTTTTGTGTTAACAAAATAACTCTCTTTTATTCTAGTATCCAGACTTGAATTTATGCATAATCCATTTTAATGTAACCTGGTGTGGAGTTAAACTGTAATTTTACTGCCTAGTATTGCATGCAAGGAAAGAATTACAGTAAAAGCCTGTATATCCGGCACCCAATCAATCGTAACTTCCGTATAACCAGCACATTAAAAAAAAGTCCGCATTCGATTAACCAGAATTTATGTGGCAAAATGCCTAACAATTTTTTTTTTTTTGCGTTTTCGGCCGAATATCCAGCATGCGCTTTAATCGGCACTGGCCAGGTCCCGAGGGTGCCGGATAAACAGGCTTTTAATGTATAAAACTGTATTTAGTTTATTATTTTCTTGGCAAGCGTCAGCATGGCTCAATAAGTAGTAATCTTTCCTATGATTTAGAAGATTGTTAGTTCAAGCCTTGCATTGGCACTTTGAACTCACATCATGTACACTGGCACTGCTTCTAGTTCTGGGAAGGTTTGCCTTGTTGAATTTGATGTTCTTCAGGTGAGACATTAAACTGAGGTCCCCATCTATCTGTTCAGGTGGATGTTAAAGTTCCTATATCTTTGTTCAAAAAGAAAGGGAAGCTTCTCCACTGTCCTGGCCAACAATTCCCCCAAGTCGTTCACTGCATGGCCCTTTGTGATACATAACTGTGTGCAAATTGACTGCACGTTCATCTACAAAATACACTTTACAGTAATTTCTTTGAAGCAGTTGATGACATCCTCCCAATGTGAAAAGATCTATATCAAATGCAAGGGTATCAATCACGTTAAAATTAAACTTTAAGCCAAATTTAACAACAGACAATTGAACAAATAATTCCCTAGAAACAAACAGGTTAAATATGTGGCAAAATAGACGAGCAAACTGCTTCAACTATTTCTGGGTCTTATATTTGAATTCAGTCCAGACAGATGGAATGAAAGCTTCCTCACTCTGCTGGCTGAAACTAAAATGAGTTGGGGCATTCTCAAACAAGTTCCCAATGGGCATGGGTCCACAGCACACACTGCTCAAAAATGGCAATCCCTTGGTTACTGTCAGACTCAGAACTATTCAAAACTAGTGCAACAGGGAATATTGTACTTCTTTGAGCTTGGGGCTGGACAAATCATTAAGGTCACACAGTTTCACACTGAATTTGTTCTTGGTATACATTACCTGAGAATGCTTAATGTGGAAACTGATATCCTTTTTAGAGTGTTCGAGGTGATGTCTCAGTGATATTTTAGCAAACATATTTGATACCTACGGGGAATGATTTAATCACACATTGAGAAATAGGAAATAAGTTATTGCCACACAAAATGCGAACACAAATAGAAAAGAAAGGGCTTTATTCTCGTTTCACTGCAAAAAGTGCACAGCAATATTTGATAATAAGCTAATGATGGTCAAGACATCTCAAAGCATTTCACCATATATTCCTTAAAGTGGTGAGATTGTGTTTTTTGTGGACAAAATCAGCAGACAATAAGCACACAACAATGTCCCACAAATAGCCATGGAGCAAAAGACCAATTATATTAGGCAGATTGTTGGCCAGCACACCAGGAGAAACTTCCTTCTCTTTTTGAACAGTGTCAGGGGATCTGGGGATGAACAGGCAGACAGGACCTTGGTTTAACATCTCATCTGCAGAACCTCAACAACAACAGCCACAAAATTACACTTGTACAGTATAGTGCCTTTCACCACTTCCATTGGAGTGTCAGCGTAGACTATATGGATTCCAAGTCCTGACATGGGTTTGAATTTGTAACCATCTGATTCAGAAACAAGATTATTTACAACTGAGCTAAGATGACAATTAGCATAAATAAGGCAAAACAAAAACCCTGCAGCTTTGTGCTCAGTTACAACTAGGAGTCTTTGAAATAAATTTCAAGGCAGATATTTGTAAAGTTACAATGAAAATAATTTTTAAAAAAGGCAAAAATATCCCTTGATGGTGTAAGTCTGCAGCATTCACAATGCTGGAAATGTATGTGAACTGCAAAGACAATGGTACTAGACATTTGGATAGTGACATTCACCTACTTGCTTTAATAGAAAAAAAAACACTGTACACTGATAAATCACATCCAAATACATATGCTGCTCAGCAGTGGATCCTGACACGTTGCTGTTGAAGAGGCAGAAGGAGAAGAAGTGACAGTAGGGGAAGTTGTAGTAGCAGGGGCTGTGCTTAATTTCAAATGCAGGAAAATAAAGTTATTTGTATTTTATTGGTAAAGGTGGCCTCATACCTCTGAGCAATGATACAATGGAGGCTTGAAAATTATCATTGCCTGTAAAATTACATTTAATAATAGAGTGTACATTTGAGGCATAATACATATCAAATGTGGGGCTAAATTGACCCCATTATCTGCCAGTTTTCTATTAGAATATTTATCTACACTGAATGTTGATGACATCATCTACATTAAAGATGTTTCTACATTAAAATATTTTCTGATATTTCCATGGTTCAGCTAGCAACACCGAGATAAAGAGCAGTTTGCAGATGACTGCAAAACATAACATGATCGGTAGTAGTGCTGCGAGGAAATAATGCAGAGTGCAGCACACAGCTAACCTCCTACAGCAAGAAAGGTCTCGGGTCAAATTGATTGTGATGAGTGAAATGAAACTGCTGGTTACATGATAACCGATAACCGTACTCGAGCAATGATGATGACAATGAGCTTGGATACAAATTCTGGCTCTACGCATTGCTGTTCTTCAGAACATTTTATGTACAAGATTTTGTTTGTGCAAGTCCTGTATATATGCATGAAACTATCAGTAAATATAACCACCTCCCTGCATAGTTGTTTTTCCAATCAAGTACTGTGTGGTTTCCAGACATTCTCTCTCTCTCACCTGTCAAATTAATGAGATGGAAACAATGACCTAATAGAATCTTGTTGCCACTCTCCTGGTACCAGAAATCCTCGTTTCTCACTCTCATTGCACAAAATAACTTTGTCATCGCAATTTGACAGTGAGCCACACAAACAAACTGTTGCAGGTGTCCTGATTGATGGGATTGTTCCCAAATGAGCCTTCTGTCTGCCTCAATAATACTTCTCTGATAGTGCGAACGCAGTGTTTTTAATTCGTCACCAAGATATATGGTGAAACAATTCCAGACAACAGATGTTGCTTTCTGGTTTGGAAATCTGGCAAAAGACTTATGTTCCTAGTGAAGAATTGCATGATGCCAGTGTGAATTGTTCCAGCAGCTGGGTTGTGATTTTTGTGGTAATACCAAGGCAACAATAATGGAAGTAGGGTAGGAGCAGTAGTGGAATTAGCAATGGTACAGGAGGACGCTCTGATGATATGCTGATAGTTTTCATTATTCTCAAATTTGAAAAGCAGGAGTAGATTCAAAAGAAAGGCAAAACAACAGCAACATGACAGGCTGCTTTTGAAGAGGAAATAAAAGGAACAAGGGATCTATATTCAGTTTTAAAGACAAATAAATATTTATCAGTCACTGCTGAAGGTATTCTTGCACATTAATAAATAAAGGAGGGGTTAGAATTATTATTGCCTGTAAAAGAAAAGACGGAATAGATATGGGAACAAGAGATGAAAAGGGTCAATTTGAAATATTTTTAATGAGATTTTGTCATCAAAAAGTTAAGTCAGTGTACCACCAGCTTGTGAGAACACCATTCAAACTTTCAGAGCGGAATTCCTTCACATCACCGTGGCAAAACTCGGATTATCAAAAGCTGTCCCAATTTAGATTTCATCATTAAAACATCTTATTGTTAATGCAAAATTTACCCAAAAGCTGGAAACAAGTAAAATAGTAGAAGGAAAAGAGAGTATGAGAGAGAAAAAAAACTGAGGTCATCTATACAAGTGTTTAAATTCAAATCATCTTAGCTTTAATGTAATTATTTAGAAACATAGAAATGTATTGCACAGCAAGTGGCCATTTACCACATTGTGCCTTTACTCAATACATCTGAAAGAGCTGTGACTTTGAAAGAGCTATTTGTTTGTTCCAATCTTTTTTTAAATAATTATGGAATTTCTTTAGTGTTACCGTGCCAGTTATTGTGACATAAATTGTAAAAGCTGACATTTTTACTTTGCTGCTGAAACAGGTAAGTAAATTGTACAGAAAGGTGATCTGCACACAAAGATATGAGAGGTACAGTTAGATCAGTATCAGATCATTTTAGAATTTGATTTGACACTTTTTTTAACGTATATTATGTATGTAAACCACACAAGACATTTTTCGGTGAACTACTTCACTCTTTTTAGTGTTCTATTTTTCTTTAATTTTTGTTCTTTCCATCCGTACCTTAATTGCATGTCCTTTGTTTCGGGTTTCCCAGCTGCACATTTTTCTTTACATTCCTTTTAGATATTTTCCCCTCTTTACACTCCCTCATACTACCACAAACTATTCCCGAACCAGACAAATAAGCAGCAGCAGTCTGTGTTTGAAGTGTGAAAAACGGGGGAATGGTCACCAATGTGAAGCCCTCTTATATATGATATCACAACGTTGTTCTCCCTTCTTGTCTCAACAGGAGTCCCAGCTGCACACACTTCAGCTGCTGTCTTTCTCACTACTGTTCTCAGAGTTGACTGCAGATGGGCGTACTTTGGCTGCTGTACCCAAAGTTTGCTTTCCAGTCCAGCCTTCCCTGCGTCAGCTACACATCTGTGGTAATTATACTTTACTATAGGAAAACAATATGTTGGGGTTGACTGCAAACTTTTGGTCCAATCAATTATGCTGAATGACCAGTTACAATTGGTAGTACAAAATTAAAGTTTGTTTGTTTCTCAAAGTTAAGATAATTTCTACCAAATGTCCCTGCTCATTATGCACAAGGCAGGCAAATTTAAAGTGTGGATAATTGTAGACAATGGGACGTTTCCAACATCAATTTGAACTCCAACATGAATACAAACCTGTAAATTTCGTAGCTAGCCTGAAATATATTTTCCCTGGACACTGGGGAAACTCACTTTTCTTTTGAAATAATGTCACAGAAACTTTAACTTTCACCTGGGCTTCAGTTTAATGCCTCATCCAAAGGCTGACCTTTCCAAGAATGCGGCACATTCCCAGTACTGCATTGGTATATCAGCCATGAACTATGCAATGAACTGAAATTTCCACCTGGAGCTTCAGCTCTAACCCACAAGCACGAGAACGAAAGTAAATGAGCTAAGATGACACCCCAGATTGGAAAAATGAAAAATACCAATTGAAAGAGAAATAGCAATGTACCACAATTCAATCAATCAATCAAAACTTACATTTATATAGCGCCTTTCCTGTCGAGAGGACGTCCCAAGGTGCTGTACAGTTAGGTAGGGACAAGAGCAGGTGGGAGGGGTCGGGGCAAGACAAAGAAGAGTAGGAAAATTGTCCTTATTTGTGGGCGAAAGCCGGCAGCCAAGTTGCGCACAGCAGTGTCCCACAAACAGTCATGGAAGTAGGATTAAGGGAAATGGGAGATTAAATGGAAATGATATACAATGATATCAGATGGACATTTATTCAATCCCATCAGACCAAATTAATTTGTCTGAGGTTGAATTTCTTGTCTATTCGTTCTGAAAAAAAAGATTAGCCTTAACATTAAAGTGAACTACAATTATCACTAAGATAGTCTCCAAATATTTTGCAATATTAAGATGCAACTTTGGAAATGACATATATATTTGCACACACATTCTAACAAATACTGTTATACTCTTGTTACAATGCAGCCAGATTGATTCATATATTTTAACTGTTAACTCTGACCTTTAGTAAGCCCGATGAAGCCCTTGCAGATCAAACTAACATGACCATTTCTAGAAAGGCTTGACCAGCACTTGAATCTGTAACTAGAGTGGCTCAAACTCATCGGTTGATTTACAAAAAATTAAGTAGCCCTTTCTGAACTCAATGTTTGTGATTTGAACAATCGATTAGGACTACCAGACAAACATCTCTTACCTGTTCTTGGAGTTCAATTTCTCGTAATGTTTTTGATCTGTATTCTCTGAACTCCTTCTCAGTCTCATCTTTCTTCATTTTGACCTGGTTCAGCTGATAGCGCAATTCTCCACATTCCTAAAGGTTAAGTAAAAGTCATAGACAACATTTGTTTGTATGTGAATTGCAACGATTTATTCATTACAAATCGCATGCATGTAAAATGACCTGACAGTGCCACCCAGAGGTAATGTAGCAGAATTTCTTGCGGAAGCATTATAGGCATGGCACTGAAAATTATTCAGCAGCAACTTGCTCTTATCAGCATTCAGTTATGAAAGAGCCACACATGCTGAATATTTGGAGATATTGCTCAACACATCACCAGTATGTTGAACCATCTAATAGCAACTCAGCCGAAGTAATTCAAGTTCACCAGTGCCCACTTGTCCACAAAAGACCGCGATTACAAAAGAGGTTTGGATAAAGACAGTCCTTCAGCCCATTTGATCTATTCTTTCAGTTAGGTTTGTTCACCCAGAGTATGCAAGATCATTGGCATGATCCATTCAAAATATTTCTGAAAGGGCATGGCTTAGCTTTTCTGATTCTACGATTGTAGAAGGCTGATTTGTGCTATAAAATTCCACTTGGCTAGATGCACCATTTTGTGCTAGTCAAATATATGAATCACATTCAACAACATTATACTTTTTAAACATTTCATGGTAATTTGAACACAAGAAAGTTTTTTTTTCTTTTCATGCATTGTTATGCTGAAAAATACTAATATTAAAAATAGTCAAACATCAGGATAGCTTTCTAAACCTGTAAAAAAAAGAGTGAAAACAAAGTCACTGATATTTGCCCTGTTCTATTTCCTCTTCTTCTCTATTCTACGTCACCTTTTCACTTTGCCTACAGTATTTTACTTTATCCCCCAACCTTTCCAATTGTTACTTTTTTTCATTTATTCAAACCATATTTTCACTGGCCCATAATTGTCCAGACAACCCAGTTCAACTGGCCATGGGGTAAGCTGAACTTGCCAAGCTGCAGGAGACCTAGGGAAGTTAGTTAACTTGTCATTCACCATGTCAAAAACAGTGTGAAGCAACAAAAAAAACAAGGCGAGCAGGAATCTGAGCAATATTGCCAAATCAGTTGAGTTTAGATCCCCAGACAACATTCTCAAGCTGTACAGTATTCTGATGAGGCCATACCTGAAGTACTGTGTACAGTTGTGGTCACCTAGACATAAGGGAGATGCCTAGCCGTTAAATACAGCGCAAAGGAGAGCAACAAGAATAAGTTTTATTGTTAAAGGTAGCTCGAAGCAGTGATTAGATAAGCTAGGGCTTGAAAAGCGATGTTTCAAAGGAGCCTTAATTATAGAGGTACTGTATATAAGATTTTAAACAGAATTGATTAATCCCAAAACAATACTTTCAGATGTACCAAGACATAAAAACGAGAGGACATAGATTTACGGCGTGAGGAATACTTTCAGGACAAATACCACAAAGTTTATCAATGGCAAACTGTGCAGTTTTAGCTGGTTAGCCTTCAGCAGTACCCCAACTCACACTCTGGGTCTTGCCAACCCGTGCCTAATAAGCAGGATGCATCCCTTCAGGGAGAGAGTACACATTCCATTCCTACAATCTATCCCTCGAATTTCTATATGTAGGTGGGATGTATGGAAATCTCAGTTTGGATACTCTTAAGCATGGTGATGGGTTTCCACATGTGTCAGACACCTGGCTCACCACCCACCCCACCCCAAAATACCAGGAAGTTTTTCATTACTGGAGGATAATTAATGTTTGGCACAGGTTACCAAGGAGGGTAGTTTTGGCCAAGATTCCAAACTATTTTTTTAAAAGTGTGTTAGGTGCTCAGAGGATGGTAAAGTGGGTATTCTGGAGGAAATTAGATCAAATGGGCAGAAGTGCCTTCCTGTGCCTCTCTTGTGAGCCCATATAGACAATCAAAAAGTAAAAGACCAAAAGGCAACCAGAATTGCATCAGAAAAGTGACCTTGTCAATACCTGACCTGGAATTCAGAGGCAGCTGCCTTTCCAGACTGCAAACACAAACAGAGGTTTGTAGTACCCAATGAATGATAAACACAACTTTATGTTGGGCAATGGTCTAGGGATTAAATAATAATAATAATACTTGCATTTAATATAGCACCAAAGCTCATAGTGCACTTAAATGTTTTCCTGTTTGAGGTGTAGCATTCTCTCGGTTCACAATACAGTATATAAATCATTAAGTATTTTGAAAGAAATTGTTGTTCATAAAGATATTCATGGAATATCTTTTTTTCATATATTTAGGTGCTTTTCAATGTACACATTTATTCTTCATCAAACTGCAAATATACTGACTTTCCACAGATTAGAAATGGTTAAACAAAGTAAACTGATTTATTTCATGCCTCAATAATACTGTACACAGATCTGACACATGCTCCAAGGTAACATCAATTGAAGGGATTGATGAGGATGTCATGTCTTAAGAATGAAGCTCAAGCAATTCGGCAACATCAAACCAAGTTCTGAATGTATTTTGCTCTATAATATACAAGAAATGTAGCAGATTAAAACATTCTGATTCAGTTCAGCATTTTATGTTGGAGGCAGGTTTTGCGATTCGTTTTACTGGCTGATCAGGAAAATATCAAAGTTTGTACATATTGTGATTGCTAGAAGGTAAAAACAATTACCAACAACAATAACAAGTCTTATTCAATAGTATTCATACAATGCCTTTCATGCGGAATCGTGCTCCAGAGTGTTTGAATGCAGTGGAGAATGAGATTGAGCAGGAGAGAGGATGAGGGACCGTGAACGCAGTTGAAGAGGAAGGTTTTGGGTGCAATCTGAAAATGGACAAGGTAGAGTCAAGGCAGAGGGGTTGAGGCAAAGATGTATCAAGTACATTAAACACAATTCCATAAACATATGTACAAGTTGTTGGGAGTTGTGCATCAATGAATGAATGATTGGGGAAAAACATTCTGGATAAAGTGTGACTGAAGTGCTGGTGACACATGTAAGTAGATAAGAACATAAGAATTAGGAGCATGAGTAGGCCATTTGGCCCCTCAAGCCTGCCCTGCCATTCAATAAGATCATGGCTGATCTATTCTAACTTCGCCTTATCCCCATAACCCTTCATCCATAAGAAATCTATCAATCTCAGTGCTGAATATGTTCAAGGACTGAGCATCTACAGCCCTTTAGGGTAGAGAATTCCATAAATTCACTACCCACTGAGTGAAGAGGTTTTTTTCTCAACTCAGTGCGAAAGCAGGCCCGTACGCAGGATTTTTTTTGGGGGGGTGCGAATTGCTAGTGATGGGACCAACAATGGCCGGGGGCTTGGGGGCTGCCCCCTCGAGGCTCCGACGTTTTACACAGTTGGAGGTCTTATTTAATCGGTTCAGAAGATCAGGAGATTAGGTGACTCGTGAGGTATATACCAGGCTTCTAAGAGACGCCCTGAACGTTTACTGGCGACAGCATCTGACAAATAGTGAGCTATATGGTACACCACCACACTGGTATCACAGACATTACCGCAGAGGCATCTTAGGTTTAGTGGACATAGCTGGAGAAGCCGGGAGGAAACTGTCCATAGTGCTACTATCCTATGGGAACCATTGCACGGTCACAGAACACGAGGTAGACCGACTCTAACCTACATCGATACTCTGGAGCGCGATTCGGGTATTGGCAGGCGGGAGTTGTCAGGCTGCATGGAGAGAAGGGATCAGTGGAGAAGTGTGGTTGTCAATGCCCGAGTTCGCTCGATCAGATGACGGTGAAACTATTTTTATGCCAAATTCGTGCGACATTGATGTTTTTTCACTCTGGGTACAAAACTGAATGTGAAATAAAGTAGCACTGTTTATCTTTGCGGTCATATGTTTTTTGCATGGCAGTGGACGTCTCTAAAAGCAATTTTTAATGACAGGAATACATCTTTAATAATATAAATCAAATGTGATAATCAAGACAAAACAAGAAACATGATATTTCAGAAACACGCCTATCAAAACTTAAGTCATTTTTACTGACATTTATCAGATTAAAATATGATTTCAGCTTCCACAAAGTGGTGCTACCTTTTTATGTAGTGACTGTGTACGGGATGATTTCCGATTGACACACCACGTAGACATAGGCACTAAAGCCTAGGTTGGAAATGAGTCCATGAGTATTTTTGTTAAAGATAGGCATTCCCGTCCAGACACATATACCTTTTTTGTTGGGTTCTCAAAAGCTTTAATTTCTCAGAATCTTGTAAATATGTTGTCATTGTTTGCCAGCATTACAGTCACACCTCTCAAAACTTGAGTAATTTTTACTTACGGTGATCAGATGAAAAGATGATTTTAACTCCAGAATTGGTGCTGTCCCTTGTGGCTGTTTACGGGATGATTTCCAAACGAGGATGGATTTGAGTCTTGGCGCCTATGTTTATCCAATCACGAGTCACAGACTCGCCGCGTCATGGACTGGTCTATCGACGCGGTATGTTTTGGGGAGACTCCGATTCTGGTGTGCGACTCGATAATTTTATATTAATACTAAATCATTCAAAGATGTGAGTTTATAATTTATACATAGTTTTGAAGAACTGATTGTTGCACAAATGTTCAATAAATTTACTTGGTATTTAAATTTGATAAAAAAATGCAATTCTCTACCCCGGAAAATGTGGACCTTTTATAATTTGGGGGGGTGCGTACGCACCCGTCGCACCCCCCCTGCGTACGGCCTTGGAAAGGGCTGACCCCTAATTTTAAGATTATGACCCCTGGTTTTAGTTTCTCCAACCAGGGGAAAAAATCTCCCACTATCTATTCTGTCATGCCCCTTAATAATCTTATAGGTTTCTATAATCTTATAGGTTTCTTGGGTGTAGGTTTCTATAGGATGTTTGGGTCCTAAAGCTCCCAATCTGAAATTTACAGTGGTATTAAGAGGGTACTGGATCAAGCATAACATGATATCAAACCTTGAAGTATGTACAAAAAGGTAAAATAAGGAGAGACAAAAATAAAATTTATAAGGAAGATGAAAAATAAAGGAATTGGTAAAAAAAAAAGCTTGAAGTGTGATTGAAAAATGGCTTGACAGTAAAAGATAAAGTGAGAAAGCCTGAAATAGTGACAGATTCATCAAAATGCACAAAAAGAGCATGCAATCAAATCAAGACAAGTCAAATTGGAGTCAAATTATTCATTGTATTGAATATTGTTTTAGAAAAGAACTTGGAGACAGACAGAACGTGACAGACCAAAGAAAAGGTTGGTGAAAATGGAAGTCTATTGTACGCTCCAGAAATATTACTTCAGGAAACATACAATTCACTGTCAAGTAGTAATCCAATTTAATTTAAGGGTCACCCACTCAGTTCTATGGATTGATACATCGACGGAAAGCCAGGACAGCAGTGAATGTTGACAAAGTGGAAGTCACTATTGCCTACCAGAAATTAAATTACTGTCATCTGGAGGGAAGAGGGTGTGCAGATACTGTGGGAAGGAAGGAGATGCTAAGTTTTTCAAACTAGGTTAACCTTCACTCAATACAAGGATTTAATTAAGTAGAAGGCATTAACTGAAGGTTGTCATTGTGAGGGGAAAGGAAACTGATTCCAACAGATAAGAAGAGACTGGGGCCCTGGGTATTTTGTCTCAAAACCATCACAGTAATAATGTGAATTGAAATAAGCTTCATTTGACAATTTACAAGGTGGAATCAAATTTATGAGACTTGTTTCAGTTTTATAGTTTTTTTTAAAAACAAGTCATAAAATATTATTCCTTTCAGTAAAAAAAAGCTTGATAAGATGATCACACACTATTTAATAGCTCAGACCAATATCTGAATTTTCAGGCGGTTAATAACAAAGCAATACATCAGATGCATTCAATTGATCCAGAGACACCCACAAAATTAATAAGGAAGAGAGGAAAGAAGAAAGAACTTGCAGTTTTAAACATCTCAAAACACTTCACATATAATTACTGTCAAGTGTAATGACTGTTTTCGTGCGTGAACTGTGTAATGACTATTTTCAAGGTTTGAACCCATAACCTTCTGACCTGGAGGCAAGAGAGCTAAAAACTGAATAAAAAATGGGCAAAATAACTCTGCAGCAAGTCCAAGCCAATCCAAACACTCGAGTCACATAAATAAGTAGGTCACACAAAAAAAATGTTTGGGGTATATTTATAATTCAAGTTTTCATTGTGTTACAAGTGTGGTGAATTCAGCTGTGATATTCCATGCCGCTGACAGCATTTTAGCAGCAGTTCAAGCAAGGAGGCTGAGTTTCACTTATAGATTCATAGATTCATAGAATTTTACGGCACAAAAGGAGGCCATTCGGCCCATCTAGTCTGTGCCGGCTCTTTGAAAAGAGCAATTCAATCCCACTGCCCTGCCCGCTCCCCATAGCCTAATAGACCTGTTCTCCCTAAATAAAGATCTAATTCCCTTTTAAAAGTTGTTATCGAATCAGCCTCCACCACCTTTTCAGGCAATGCATTTCAGATTCGAACAACTCGCTGAGTGAAAAAATTTCTCCTCAGCTCCCCTCTACTTCGCCTTGAAACTATTTAAAATCTGTGACCACGAGTCACAGATTCACCCACGAGTGGAAATAGTTTTTCTCTATTTGCCCTGTCGAAACCCCTCATGATCTTATAAACCTCTATTAGGTCTCCCCTCAATCTTCTCTGCTCCAGAGAGAATAACCCTAGCCTATCTAGCCTCTCCTCATAGCTGAAGTCCCTCAATCCTGGCACCATCCTAGTAAATCTTCGTTGTACCCTTTCCAATGCCTTCACATCCTTTCTGTAGTGTGGTGACCAGAATTGAACACAGTATTCCAGCTGAGGCCTCACCAAAGTCTTATAGAGGTTAGTCAGCACTTCCTGACTTTTGTACTCTATACCCCTATTTATAAAGCCTAGTATCCCATATGCCTTCTTAACAGCCTTGTCTCCCTGTCCTGCCACCTTCAACGAGTCACTAACACAAATCCCCAGGTCTCTCTGTTCCTTCACACCACTTGTTTCAAAATCGATCTGCACAGTTCTTCCAATATCTTAATTCACAAATTTAAGCATTTCTGGGTAGAATGAAGATGACTGAAATAAATATATGCCTTTTTTTCTGTAGAAAGTGTTGGTGATGGACCTCAAAAACTGATCATTTATTGAGTACATTTGAAGCAGAGCAATTTGCTTGGAGTATAATGTATTAGACTACAATGCAATTCAGGAGGCCCCATTGAAGTCATAAATTACAAGAGCAAAACTCAAATATTTATAATCTAAACCATTGAAATGTTCCAGAATAGAAGTAACTCCAGACAACGTTATGCAATATAGAGCTGAAGTGATGAAGGAAATAACTGCATGAAACGTAATCCTCATTAAGCACATTTCCTACCATGATATTGAAAGGATTTACTGGATCATGTGCTGCAAGAAATATGAAGTGATTTCTAATAGGATTCCCTAACAAGAAAACTGAGAGGGTATTTCTTCTGGTAACCAGAGATACATCACACCGACTCGTGGTAACTCCATTCTAAATATAGATAGTGTCAGGAGTGGAATTTCTGCTGGTTGGTGCAATGTACTTACAGTATTACGTAATCCCATTGGAAAAACTGCATATTTGATCACACAGTTAATTAAATAATAGATAATATTAATAATAAACAGATAAAAACACCGAATTCTGCTGGCTATTCCCACTTTACACAATGAAACCATTGCCCTCTTCCAAACAAAAGTAGAAAAATGCATTCATTCAAAGAAAATGTCTTCATTCACTTTTTTCTTAGAACACACTTATATTGTAAAATACACAAGTAAAGCTCAAATTTTTTAAAAGTAACTAAAATAGATAAATCAAATTTCTAGTTAGGATCTTACAGCAATTTGACATTGCAGATTTACTAAATATTATTTAACTGTACTTCTTAATTTCAGAAAAAAATTACGATTGAGAGCCTGCGAACCTATGATTGTTGAAGTGGTACAAACACAGTTGCTTGGTTCTGTAATCCTGACAAACATGCCATCTAGTGGTCTCTCATATCAATGATTTCATTAAAGCAACCACATTATTTATCATAATAAAAAGACATGAAACATTTCTGGAATAGATTTGCATTATTTACATGTCAAGTATTATAATGGAATGAATAATAAACATTACTGGTGAGAAACTGATTCCAAATCAAATTCAGATGCAAGATAGCAAACCACTGGTCACAAAATGTCATGTTGATGTTCACTGAAATGTTAAAATTCCAATTCCAAATAACAGTTGGGTTTCTCGATTCATACATACAATGATAATTTTCTTAGAACACAACAGCAGCATCCATCTTACAAACTATAGCCAATGCTTTCCTCTTAATAATACTACAGTACTTATATTTCAAAATGGAAAGTCAATACAATATTCAATATATTTGAAATACATGAAGAATTTGGATCATAATTTACCTTTAGTTTCCAAACACCACAGCACTCATTTTTCTATATTATCATTAAGAAGCTGACATGAAGGACTGAGCTCCGTGGTGCAGGACTAATCTGGGGTGCTTCATGGTTCAAGATCTGATTATTTCTAACAGACTTCATAAAATACTACAGTCTGCAGCTGTACTGCACAATCTATTGCACACCTTAAAATAATGTTGGGATTTAAACATATTTACCCCCAATTATATACTAACATGACATGATTAATATGATTGAATCAGATAAATAAGGCCTTTTGGCACATTTGATCTGTTCCTACCACAATTCCACAACCAACCACCCTCCCATCATAGCAATAAACTTTTTTTTAAAAAAAGTGTCTAGACCCGATTTGAGCCACTGTTCCTCGTAACAGGTTCCAGTCATTGATTACTCTTTGGGAAAACAAACACTTTCTGATGTCTGTCTTGCAATTACTCTTTGTGACTCTCTCGGAAGTATTGTTCTGGGTTTACTTTATCAATTTTATAATTTGACATACCTCTAGTTTGGGGAAATTAAAAATATTTTACCTTATTAATATTCAGGTCATTAGATGTTAGTTGTTTCTGAGCTTCTTCCAGCTGGTTAGCTATTGAATTCTTCTCTCTCATGAGTCTCTGTATCTGATCTTCCAAACAGGCTACTCTCTCTGACAAACAGGTCACCTGTAAACAAACAAAATATTGCTCAATTGAATTCCAAAGTAGAACAGCAATAGTCAACCAACTACAATACAAAAAGATTAGATGCCACAATATTTATTGCGAATACAGTATGTAAATTTTGAGACTCTGATGAGGAGAATATTAATCTTGATTTAGTCTATTTTGTGGTATTTTTAAGCACCGTCCAAGTAATTTTTTAAAAACTAATCCCAAAATACCCATGGTTTTGATTAAAGTAAATCATTAAAAAAAGTTCCAATCCAATTTAAACAAGAGTTTCTGTGAATGTATGTGCATTGATTTGAGAATTCAGTTGTTTGTATGATTACGAGTGAAGCAATGTAAATCTCTCTAGCATGTCCCTATAATAAATGCTTCTAATTGGAGGTGTGAGAAGCTAAGTATCTAATACTTATTTTTGTATTAATGTAGAGTTAGAATCATAGAAAGAGTCAGATATTCAGAGAGAAATGCACACATAGAAACAAACACAACCACACAAATGCAGACAAAGAGAGACTTGGAATGGAAAAAGAGAGAGCTCTTTTGTGTGACAAACCTCCCCAATCGATTTGGGTACTAAATATAGAGCTGATAAACGCGGTTTTATTTTGTGCATGTTGAAGGAATCTAACAAAACTTAAGTATTTTAGTGTGTCTAGAAGTTTTTGGCAAAAACTTAAATTCTTTCAAGAACTACAGAAAACCAACTATAGTAAAAGCAGGTTTATCTGGCACCCTCGGGACCTGGCCAATGCCGGTCAAAGCCCCTGCCGGATATTCAGCCGAAAACGCAAAAAAAAAAACACATTCTTTCAATGCATTTTTCCGGATAAATACCGGTTAATCGAATGCGGACCTTTTTTTTGTGATGCTGGTTATACGGAAGTTACGGTTGATCGGGTGCCTAATAAACAAGCTTTCACCGTAGTTTCAACAAATTGGCAATTTCTAGATACTCAACAGGTCTCTAAGTGGAGCCTTATGATGGAGGCATTTAATTTTGGCAGATGGGAGAAATACATTTTTTTAAATTTGCAACAATGATGATTGCATAATTTTTCATAGTAGCCATGGAGAAAGATGGTAATCATGGCTGTAAAGCTGTCTCAATTGAACAAAAGAAAAGAGGCAAGTAACTGAAATGTAATAGGATTTAAAAAAATTCAATGACCAACACAGTGAGACTGATAAAATGCAACTTTATACATTCACCATGCTCATTAGCTGCATTTTATTTTATAAATATTTACTGCATTCAACTATAGCCGATATTAAACAAAAGGTAGATTTGATAAAATCATGATCCAATTTACCCATCTATTTTCAGGATATAAAAATAATTAAGCATTCAATATAATGCCATATTATGTCGACAAAACATTTCAAAATACAGTACTTTACAGGATTTTACTTTATAGTGCAGTGATTATTTGTCGGCAAACAATGACTACAATATAGAGGAAGGCTCCATATACACTGGATTGCTATTGAGAACATACCAAAACAGCAGGGTTTACAACAGTAACCAAACTCTACCTGCTTGCCTGGAGTGAATTCAAGTCAGGAATGCAAATCTAACTCAAGACAAGTTTATGAAATGCTCAAAGCTTCACTGTCATGGTTTAAGATGCAATGTGAAGTCCTTAATTAAACTCTTGCCTATCTTGTCAAGTGGTGTTCCAATGAGGGATGTATTAATTGATCAGGTGTTTCAGATGAGTTCTCCAACTGAGTCAGAAACAAAATGTTCTATCAAAGAATGATTAACCCATGGAATCATGCAGCACCAAAAGATTTGATCCATTGTGTCAGCTCTTTGAAAGAGAAATCCATTCACTCTCATTTGCATACCTTGTCCCCAAACCCCTGCAGATTGTTCCTCTTTCACTATGTTGTAATAGATGTTTTGCAATATAATTAGAAAACATATTAGCTTATAAGTAAGGAATATGATAATTAAGACAATCACGTAGGTAGGTGTGTGTATGTGTACACACAAACACAATTAAGTCAGGTTTCTGCAGGTGTTCCCCCTTATTGCACACACTCCTCAAATTGCTAACTGATGAGAGAATTTCAGCAATTGTGTTAGCTTTAGTTCAGTTTAAAGTGGCCTTGAAGGATTGTGGATTTATGGATGAAAAGAAAGCAAGAGAGCACATTGTACAAGCTGAGGTGGATAAGATAACAGGAGGAGTTGAATAACAACTTTCAGATTGTCTATTTCTTGACATCCCTTCTGGACAATGTCCAAGTGATCAATTAGCTGAGTTACTTATGATGAGGTACGGATGGGTGAACAAGAATAACAAACCCAATTAAGGAGGTGTAAAAGGTTATCAGACATGGATCTTTTGTAGTGAATGTTAGAGCACTCTCCAGAACCTTTGCCAGGATGAGAAAGAACCAACGACAACAGTCACCTGGTAGTATTGTTCTGTTTATGTTTGTAATGTCTTATAGAGTACAGGTAAGGCACGATTTACAACGCTTCTATTTAGGACATTTCGATTGAAGGACCATAATTTTTTAACACAATAAGGACAATATACTGGCAAGTTCAAGGTGTGTTACAGGTGCAAGCAGATTAACAAAACATAGGAGTGATGTGATGGAAAACATGGAAAGAATGCTGAGTGTCTGGATTGAGGATCGGAACCAGCGTAATATACCATACAGTTACCCCAAATACCCCTTCTTGCCTATGTGTGTTAATTTGTGTGTTATGTTGTGTGGTTTTGTATGTTATTTAGTGGGTTTAAGGTCCAAAAATTTTGTGAAAAGAACGCATCTCTGGTTATATAATGGACTGCATGGGAAATCGTGTTTCGATTTAGGACGTTTTGATATATATACAGTTTTTCAGGAACGCAACCCCGTCGTAAATAGAGGTTTACATGTATTCGCATGAGTAACAGTAAAACAAGCTTCAGCCAATACGGTATCATCAGTTATTTGGAACCTAAAGAGTTAAGATCTGTGCAGGTCTTTTCTCTAACAAACTAGTATCCCGTTGAAAGCGAATACGGATCATGATTTGACCCTTCTCTGGTGCAATGAAAATAGTCTGTGCTCAAAGGTTAGATTATTATGAAAATGTATTATAAGATTTTTTATTTGGTATCTGAATGCTCTCTGAAGACAGCAACAGAAATCTGGAGTGTGCAATTCTGCACTAAAGTCAGGTGAAATATTTGATCAAAATACCTGCATTTTAGAAAGCATGCATTGCTTGCTGGCTTAGGCATTACAACAACAACAAAAAGAATATTACATTTGTGGAGCGCCTTTCACATCAGGAGGACATCCCAATTTATCACATTCACGATTTTTATTACAAAAAAACTCCAGATAACTCAACCCTGGTTTAACTTGCACAAACACATAAGTTATCATCACTGTCAGTATCCCAGCCGTATTTATTTGTGTATTTACACAAATGCCTAATTCACATTATGCCCTGGACAGATAATAAAAGGCAACAATCTCTGAGAACTTTCACAAAATAATTCTACTTTCACTTTATGTACAGCAGGTGGCTGCAGAGAACAGTTAGGAGTACAATAATTTTCTCAAGCTCCAAAAATGCTAACTAAATAAATTTAGTGTCATAAAAGATTACATCAAAATGGGCCTTTGAAATAAACCATTTGAAAAGCTTCTCACATAATTCAACACAGGGCAGTTTCCAGTTTAAATCTCCAGTGACAATTAACTCCTTACTTTTCAAAAATCTTGTTTTCAATGGTCTGCATTCTCTGAATTGGGTATTTTATGAGGTTTGGGATTTCATTACGAGTCAAGATTGAATCTTAAATTATTAGATACTGAAATTCTATTCACAGTCATTCATAGTATGTAAGTGTATGAGGGAGACAAGAGCTTTATACAGTAGATAGAAACATGGAAAACAAACATTTGGAGGTTTTGTGTAAGCCTACAAATAAAATGTAAGTTAACTCTTACAATACTTTATCACTGGATTACCTACCTTAAAAGATATCAAAGAGGAAATCCACAATCTGATTTAAAATATAGCCTCATCTATAGGTTATAATAATAATAATAATAGTCCTTGTATTTGATATAGCGCTTTTCACATCTTCTATACGTCTCAAAGCGCATCACAGAATATACTGTAAAGTGAATTGACAGTAAATATGTGAGTGAAAAGCGGCAGCCAATTGCACACAGCAGACTCCCACAAACATCGTGAGTTGAAACTACCAATTTATTATTGTTTCTTTTCGAGGGATTATTATCCGGCATGTGGGGTAAGGAAACTTGTCCAAGGTTTTGTCCTACCTGGAATAGAACCCAGGTCTCTTGCTTGTAAGGCAAGTGCTCTAACCACTGAGCTACAGATTTACAATGACTAATAGAGGATGTGGATTGTCATTTATCAAATTCGTCATTTTTATTACAATAAATTCCTGATAACTCAACCCTCCCTTAACTTGCACAAATACTTAAATCATCACCGCTGTCAATATCCCAGCTGTACTTATTTATGTATTTACACATATGCCTAGCTTGCCATTCCAGATAATTGGTCCCTCAGCCTTTTCCCTCAGAGTAACATATTATTAGGAATTTACTGTACGTCTAATCAAAAATTATAGATCTTCACTGTATCAATCAGCAATTGACACAGTGCCACGCTATTTTGAATCTATACTTTTTAGTTACTTGCTCAAACTGTAATCCTATACTCAAAGTACATATAACATCATATCCCATGGTCCCATTGCTCAAAATGGTGAGTAAGATTTTCAAGGCCCTTTGAAGATCTTAATTCTTGGCTGCTCAATTCATGCTCAAATTATGTATTCTCCTCGTAACTGCAAGCATAATGTGTACCTCTTTCTTCACCCGACCTGAAAGATTTACAATTCAGAACTGCCAAACTATAAGTTCTCAGTAGGTGGAGCTGCAGACTCATACATGGCAAATGGTTTCTGTGCTCGTCATTCAACAGATCACAACAAAATTATCTGAACCAATTTGCTGGATAAGTTAGATACTTCATCTGAAACAATAGACTTTGAGTATAAGGAATCTCAAAGATACCTCTGGCTTTTATGAGGTTACAAAACATTAAAGTTAAGAACTTCCTTAAATTAGCAATAGTAAGAGGTTTACAAAAACACATCTAATCTTTTCGCTCTTTTAAGCTTTTGTTTAATAATAATCTTTCTCAAAGTCTATTGAGAAATTTCAAAGCACTTCAGCGAACATACTGTAAAGTGATTGACTGTACATTTTGTGGATGAAACTTGGTAGCCAAAGGGAGCACAGCAGTATCTCACAAACAGTCATGGATTGAAGTGACCAATTTATTATTATTACTTTATTTGAAGGAATTCTTACCCCTAGAAAAGCGATCTGCCAATGGACTAACAACCAGGTTCCTACTTTCTGCAGGATAAACAGGGGCATATGGAGTAAGGAAAATTGCCCAACATTTCGCCCTGCTGGAAATAGAACCCAGGTCTTTCGATTTCATATCCAACTACTGAACTACAGGATTCCATTTAATGTAGGACTTAGTCAGGGGTAGCATTTACTTTTTCCTTTCCTGAAGATGCTGATCAATTCTGTAGTACGGTTTCATGAGAGTTGGTGCTCTTTGGTACTTTAAATGAAATGTAGTTCAAATATTCGTAACTCACCCTTGCTGCTAAATATTCTCTTTCTCTCCTCATTTCTTCCTGCACAGTTTTCTTTGCATTTGCAATTTTTTCTTGCTGAAAGGTTACTTCTTGTTCCAGCCTCTCTTTCTGACGTGACATTTCATTTTTCAGATGTTCACACTGGATCAGAGCCTGAAAATAAAATTTAAACAAACAGTGGTTTGAAACTGAACATCAATTGAAAGACAAATTAATTTCACATCAGTCTAATGTTTTCTAAATGGCACCCATCCACTATTTAAGTGCCGTCTCATCTAGGAAAATAAAATAATTTCATACATCATCTGATCACGTCAAAATCTCAAAGTCCTTCACGAATTTCTGTAAACTGTAATGTGTACTTGTAGGTCAAAATTCAAGCCATTTTGCATCCAGCAGTGACTCACAAACAGCCATGAAATGAATGACCAGGTTTGTTTGCCAGTACACCAGGAGAAAGATGTCTATTTTCAAACAGTGGCAAGGGTCTAACTGAACATGCAAATTGGAAATTTGTTTGGGAAAATGAGGAACCAATAAACTCTTTTTATTGTCCTGACAATGGACAAGAACCACACCTAGCTGAAATGGGGGAGTACCACCAACTACGTTAGCTGACTTCTATTTGTATGTGGAGTGTTTGTTGCATAAAAATGGATTTCAGGTGGGGAAAAATATCAATAATCTTGTGTGTAAAGCGATGTTACAGGTGGCTCAATATTGTGATGTCACTTTAGTTGAAACAATTACAGTACATCACATAAAACACAATTTTGCCATGGTTCTCCCCCACTCTCACCCAAATGTCACATTTAAATTTTAAATGAAGGCAGTGCATTTCGTCATTTATCCTGAAATACTACACAGTGACTGATGGGTTTACGTGCAGTTAGAAATCTACAGAAGCTGCAGTCAGGGAAAGGTACTTATGTAAACACAGATTCATCTAACTGGGTTCCTCCCTGGTCAGTTTTCCCTCACATGCCCCAGACAAACTAAGTAAAACTATCAAAAGGCCCTTAAGAGAATTTGAATATGAATAATAATAATAATAATCCTTGTATTTGATATACTGTGGCACTTTTCACGTTTTCTAGATGTCTCAAAGCTCTGTACTGTAAAGTGAATTCAGTGTATATTTGTGGGTGAAACACGGCAACCAATTGCGCACAGCAGTGTCCCACAAACAGTCATGGATTGAAATGACCAATTAATTATAGGTGGGGGTTTTTTCGGTGGGGGATTATTATTAGGCCTGTGGAATAAGGAAACTTCCCCAAGGTTTCGCCCTGACCTGCTTGGATTTTACCCAGGACTCTCACTTTTAAGGTTAGTGCTCTAACCACTGTGCTACAGGACTCCACTAATATCCCAATCAAAAAATCAGCCTTTACTGATCAGTCACACTCAGTCCAGTTGACAGTACAATTCTCCAGGACTGAAACTGTGGTCTTTGTTCTTTCACCTGTGCTTTCTCCAAGTTGGCTTCTTCTGCTGTCTCCACTGCTCTCTTTATCTGGTGACACACAATGGTTTCTCTCTCCTGCATGTCACTGAGATTGCTTTGTAAAGATGTCAGCATGTCCATTAGTTCATCTCTTTCTCTATATACAAAGAAAAAAAAATGCAGTGTGATTTGGCAATTTTTCTTTTAAATTGGACAAATCCATCTTTCCATGGATTTCTTTGAAGCATACAGTACTTACTTTGTTAATCTTTCAATAGTCTTCATGTGAACATCAGTGTGAGTCTGAGCCAGAACTGCCTCAAGCTGTGCACATTTCAAACATAAACCTGCAACATGCATTGAACTAGGCATTGCGAGCAGGGATTCTTGGTGTCTTAACCTTCCTTTAAGATTTTCACATTCTTTTTGAGCTTCTGACAGATCCTTTCTGGAATTTCAGAAAAAACAAACATGTGCTGGCCATTACATGCACAAATAAAGAATAAAACAAACTAGTTTTAATGGAATTAAATCATCATTACCATAAAAGTAACTTTCCATGCTCAAACATGGAGGTTCGCTACATTTGTCGGGTGCATTCATCAACAACAACTTGCATTCATATAGCATTCTCCATGCCAGGCAGCGTCTCAGAGAGCTTAATAATGGCGGAGTCCGAGGCCGTGTCAGGGGGAGGGTGACCTTGAGCATGGTCTTCAGGAGTGACCTGAAGATGGGGAGCAGGGGGTGAAGAAAAGGTTGATGTGAGGAGGGAGTTCACTAGTTTCAGAGCAGTGGCTGAAAAGTTCAGATGAGACGTTAAGTTGAGGTCCTGTCTGCCTGTTCGGGTGGATGTCAAAAATGTACAATTCAAAAAGAGAAAGGAGTTTCCCCAGAAAAAGAATGGTCATTGATTTCATGGATGTTTATTGGTTTGCTTTGTGTAAATTAGCTGCAACTGTTCACCTACAAGAATACAGTTTGTAATGATTCCAGTTAAGCACATTGAGATGCCCTCCCAATTGGAAAGGCACTATATTAAGTGAAATGATTATTTAATTAAACTAGGTTAGAGATTTGAAGTGAGATAGTGGAAAGCTTTGTGAAAAACATTAAGAGATATTTAATGTTTAGAGAATCTTCTACCCTTTTATTATCTATCTTTGGGGGTTCATATAGATGTCAAAAATCTATCAGCAAATCCCAAGAAAAGGAAAAAAGGTAACTGACTAGTAGGGTCCGGCGATATATCGATATATCGCTAAAACCCGATCTAATTTTCATATCGATACGCCGATAAAGGCATTTTAAAAATATCGATAAATCGAAAAATCAATATATCGAGGTAAAAAATCGGAATGCCGCACACTAAACTACAAGACTTAGAATGCTCATCTCTATACATAATGCACAGACTGAGGTGCAAAGCCGCCATATTGTATTCATAGTCCTCGAATACAATATACAGGTATGCAAGGGGGGGGGGGGGTGAGGGGGAGAGAGACTGCTGGGGGGGGATGAGGGGGAGAGAGACGGCTGGGGGGGGGGGTGAGGGGGAGAGAGACAGCTGGGGGGGGCGGGGGAGAGGGAGAGAGATGGCTGGGGGGGGAGGGGGAGAGGGAGAGAGATGGCTGGAGGCGGAGAGAGATGGCTGGGGGTTGGGGGGTGAGAGAGACGGCTGGAGGGGGGGGGGGGGGGGGGTGAGGCGGAGAGAGACGGCTGGGGGGGGGGGGGGAAGAGAGACAGCTGGAGGGGGGGAGTGAGCGGGAGAGAGACGGCTGGGGGGGAGTGAGGGGGAGAGAGACGGCGGGGGGGGGGGGTGAGGGGAAGAGAGACGGATGGGGGGGGGGAGAGAGACGGCTGGGGGGGAGGGGGAGGGGGAGAGAGACGGCTCGGGGGGGGGTGGGGGGAGAGACGGCTGTGGGGGCGTGAGGGGGAGAGACGGCTGTGGGGGGAGGGGGAGAGAGACGGCTGGGGGGGAGAGACGGGTGGGGGGGGGGAGGGACGGCCTTGGGGGGGGAGGGGGAAAGAGGTGGCTGGGTGGGGTGGGGGGGGGAGAGAGACGGCTGGTGGGGGAGGAGAGAGGCGGCAGGGGGGGGGGTGAGGGGGAGAGAGACGGATGGGGGGGGCAGGGGAGGGGGAGAGAGACGGCTGTGGGGGGAGGGGGAGAGAGACGGCTGGGGGGGGGAGAGACGGCTGGGGGGGTGGTGGGGGGAAAGATGGCTGTGGGGGGGTGAGGGGGAGAGACGGCTGTGGGGGGGTGAGGGGGAGAGAGACGGCTGGGGGGGTTGGGGGGATAGACGGCTGCGGGGTGGGAGGGAGAGAGAGACGCTGGGGGGGTGGGGGGGGGAGAGAGACGGTTGGGGGGGGGGGGAGAGGGATGGGTGGGGGGGGAGAGGGACGGCTGGGGGCGGGGAGGGGGAAAGAGACGGCTTGGTGGGGTGGGGGGGGGGAGAGAGACGGCTGGTGGGGGGGGAGAGAGACGGCTGGTGGGGGAGGAGAGAGACGGCGGGGGCGGGGGGGGCGGGGAGGAGAGACGGGGTGGATGTGATAATATACAGATAGAGATGTGGGTGATGTGAGAGAGACACAGAGACACACAGACAGAAAAACACAGAGATGGAGAGAGTGAGAGACACAGAGAGAGAAAGATATTTACCTCCTGAGATAGGCCCCGTATGCGAGCGCTGCGTGCGCATGCGCAGTACGAAAAACCCGAAAATATCGATATTTCGGTATATCTCGATATGAGCCCATTGATGTATCTGAATTGGAAAATTTCCATATCGACGGACCCTACTGACTAGCTATCCCTCCTGTATCAGCAACAACAACAATAAAATTACATTTGTATAATGCCTTTCATGTCAGGAGGAAGTCCCAAGGCACTGGACAGTCAGTATTTCAAACCCGAACTGGGGTCGAGATTGGGGAGGGTAGAGGGAAGGGAGGGTGACCGATGGCACCATTGAAGAGGTGAGTCTTGAGAAGGGACTTGAAGGATTATATACATTAAGCATCTGAGAATATCGGCTTACTACCATGCCTTTGCCAATGCCATTCTGAGCTGGCTGCAAAGAGATCAAGAAAGAATTTCCCCTCCCAACCCTGAATTCTTCTCTCTGATCTAGAAAAAGACCCCAGTTTCCATTTAGCACCCGCCTACAACAGCAGACAAAGCTAGAAATGTAGGCATGTGCTGCACCAATCTCCTCCACCACCACACCAGAGCAGGTACTTAAACACAATGTAGCTCTGTGCCTCTGATGGTTCGTCATTGAGGCAGCAAACATAATCCTTGCATTTGATATACTATAGCTCCTGGTCAGGTTGTTGAGACGTGGTAGCCAACAGCACACAGCAGTTTCCCACAAACAGAAGTGGATTGAGTGACCAGATTATTATTATTATTGTTTGTTTTAAAGGAATTATTACCGCCGTAAACTGATCTGCCAATAAATGAGAGACAAAGAAAATGAGTGTGTGAAAAAGCACAAGAGAGAAAGAGAGAAAGGGAGTGTTCGTGGAGAAAGCACGAGAGAATATCTGTCTGTGTGTAACTCTGTATATTGCGTGTGCGTGCATGTGTGAGAGAGACACACACACAAACAGAGCACCAGCAGACAGACATAGACAAACACACACCCACATGCGTGGACACACTGTTCAGGGAAGTAACAAAGGGGAGATAGAGGGAGACTGTTGACAGCAGTATGTTTACCAACCTCAGACATTAATCAGTTGCCAGCCATATACTCAAATAAGAATCAAACTATGCGCAAGAAATTACCACAAATATTTCCAATAAATTTAAATGTTATCATTACTCTCAGGACAAATATTGTCATTCAGTAGGATAATGGTAGTTTTGAGTTAAATCGTGTGGTTGCCAAGATACAATATTTAATAGTGAGCAGTGTTTACAATGGGTAAATACAGTAGATAAGTTCTTCTGAAATGTATTACCTTGATGAGGCAAGTTGAGCCTCCATTGTCTCAGTGCTTGCTTGGTGAAGTTTCCTTAGATTTCCCTATAACACAGCATAAAGGGGGCATAAATAAGGTGGAAACCTCAAATTACTCTTGCAAAATATTGGGACAAAATATTCCTTCAAACTATGAAACAGATTAGTTATTACAGTAATAGATACACTCAGAAATGTAACAATGTAAATAACAACAACAACAAAATTACACTTATATAGCGTCTTTCACGTTGAGAGGAGGTCCCAAAGCGCTGGAGACCAGTGTAAGTAAACAAGATACACTCCAAAAAATCAATCCTTTTTGAAAACATGACTAATTTCTGTGCTTATTAACAGACACACAATCACCAACCAGTTCCATGGTCCACTTTTCCTTTTCTTCTGCTGCAATCTCGCTCTGTGGACACAATGGAGAAACCACTTGGTTCTGGCTCTTGGTTAGTGATGGTGACTGGTAAACCGCCATTTTGTTTAAGGATTGTTGCTCTTCCAGGCAAGGTGCTGGTGAGTCTGCCTGAAAAAGCACAGGAAAACATTGTTACCTCTGAGGAACATAAATATTAATTTTTGCATAACATATTATGTGTCTAAAAATAAATATTGAGTCGCTAGTAAAACTCTTAAAACTAAATGCTGCACCAAAAGTGTTTTATGCATAAAGCATTGTGGTTTTTATGATAGATAAGGCAAGGATTGAGTGTTGAACACAAAAGTCCGGGAGCTCTGCTCCACTTCTATTTGTGGGACACTGCTGTGTGCTTTGGCTACCATGTCTCAACAACCTGATCAGGAGCTACAGTATATCAAATGCAAGGATTACGTTTGCTGCCTCAATGACGAATCAACAGAAGCACAGAGCTACATTGTGCTTCAAAAACTAAACTTCAAATGGAGAATCATGAAAAGCTTGTAAATACAATGGTTCTTATGACACAATAAATACACACGATCAAATCATTCCCTAAACTATGTATGGTTAAATTTGATAAAGATTCACTAATTTTCCATTTAAGTTTTCTTAATTTATTTCGAGTTACAAGGTCACTTCATAGGCATAAATTAAAATGATAGAGAAAGATTGAAAGTACCACCAACAAATTAACTTTTAAGTCTGACATCTCTGTGGAAAAGTACTACTTTATATAAATGAAAGTTGGTGTAAATTGTCAGAAAAATGTAAAAACTTTAAAATCAGCTGTACTATTAACCACTGAGTTCTGTTAAAGTCTCAGATACCGCTAGAAAATTCAGACTTACTAAAGCAGAGCTTAAGCTTTTCAGAGTTTGTTGAATAGCCCTGGATTTCAGTTCTTCATGAAGCTTTTCATTTTCAACCACAACAACCTGGACACGCTGTTTTATGCTTGTGAAGTCCTCCTGAACAAATAACAGTGTAATGCACAAGTTTGATCAGTGACCAGTTTGACTTTTCGAAGACAAGTGAAAATATATGAATACTGATTGATTTCCTGACAGTCTCCTCATGATTTAGATTTACCAACAACCTCTAATCTGATCTCTTTCACAAACATTAGCGCAAAAGAGTTGAAGCTATATCTGCTAATAACAGTAGCGGAACTAAAAGGGAGCTAAGGAAGAACTTTAGGCAGAATTGTGTCAAAATGTGGAAGTCACTGTTGGATGCTGTGTTTGAAGCAGAATGTCTCAAATTGTATTTAAGAGCAAAATACATGAGGGAGAAGGGGATAAAGGGGCATAGGTTGGGGGATATGGAGGGGTGAAGGCTTGTGTGGAATACAAACACAGGAATGGACTAATTGGGCTGAATGTCCTGTTTTATGCTGTAATGTTCTATGTCATTACTATACTGTATTATGTAACCAGTTGTTGATGTTGTTTGTTGTTCTTGTATGTAACCAGTTAACAAAATGGCCTGTAGTCAATTCCAACACCTAGGCTTCAACATTGTTAACATTTTGATAAGGATTCATTTTTGGAGCAAATAAGGGAGAAAGGGGTGAGAGAGAAAGGGAGAGAGGTGTTGGACACATATGTTAGAGAGAGGGCATGGCGGTGCAGGGGTAGGGGAAGAAAACAAGTATCAGTGAAAAAGAAGGGGAGATGGAGGGAAACATGTATGAGCGAGAAAAAGGGAGAATAAAAGGAAACAGATATAAGTGAGAGGGAAGGGAAGATACTTGTGTGAATGAGTTTGTGAATCAGGAATATCTGCAACATTTGATGCAGGGATTAAAACATTTTCGTCTCTAAATTCCATTTTATAATAATAATAATCCTTGCATTTGATATAGCACTTTTCACAATCAGTCATGGATTGAAATGACCACTTTTTATTATTGTGGGGTTTTTTGGATGGATTATTAATATTTTCTCAATCAAGCACATTTGATATTTTACAGGATCCTTTTATGAAACAGGGATAAGAAAACTCAAACATGTTCAAATCGGAATGCTAACAATATGTTTTACTAGAATCCCACAAGGAGAATCAAACCACCATTTCACTACTCTCTAAGGAGGTCATTGCAAAACTAAAATGTCGACCCCTGAAAGCATTTGCTGGTAGTTGTTTTATGATTTATGCTGATATATCAAGTTCAGAGCCATTTGGTGCTGCTTGTATCCTAAATAACCAAAGTTGTCATTTAGCAATGTTTTGAATGCTTTATCCAGCTGATTCTAAATCTGTACTTAGTGATCAGCAAACCACTTCTGCTACTGATTTTATGCTGGGGGCTTTGCCTTAAGTTCCCCTAAAAAACAGCGTCACTACACATTATACTATATTCTATGGTGCCTGAAGATGTCCCAACGTAAAAGGCGCTGTACCAAATGTCAGGATTATTACATTATTAAGTACTCTTGCATGAATTCCATCTGGCGCTGTTGTTTTTTTCCTACTGTTTCCTTTTTTGTGTCAATTCACTTTCACTGCATATTTGTGAAACACTTTGAGATGTCTAGATGTCTAGAAGACGCGAAAAGCGCTATGTCAAAATGCAAGTATTATTACTATTATTCCTGCCAGGTGCCAGAAATCTCCCATCGGAATGCTACATTCCAATGTGCACAGTTTACTAACCTTAAAAAGCTTGACCTCTGCTTCCAGATGTTGAATATACTCGGATTGGTCGTGAAGAATAGGAACAAGATCTTCAATAACTGGAGACCCATCTGCATCTCTTGGACATCTCTTTGGTAAAAAATAAATAAAGTCACACCATGCCAAACCTTTAAAAAGACTATTTTATAAATACTGTAGCAAAATACTTGGTGACTTAATTTTTTTAATTTCCGATGGAAATTGATATGGTTCGAAAATGTCTATTGCCAAAGTTGTCAACCACAGTCTGAGTGCTAATGAATTTTTAGTCTGCCCAGAATTAAACACCTCTTTTCTAGTATCTTTGCACGTTAACAGGCACTTAAGTTATTTGTTATTTCTGTATAGTCAGCTGTGATATGTGAAGGTACTGACTGCACTATTGTTAATATTTCCCACATTTAGCCATACACCTCCAAATCTCAAAAGAAAAACAACCCAGTGATTAAAGCTCACCCTTTTTTTTGTAAACAACAAACACATTATTTTAAAAAGGTTTTGAAATATATGAATAAACGTGTTCAAAAACACTAGGCCGCCATATGTTATGTGGGGGTATAGCTAGTTAGCCTATAATGGAGTTCATACTATTTAATGCATTGATGAGAGAATGTATAAAGTAAGCTGTAATATATCAGAACATTTGTAAATTACATATATTTACTACAATGTGAAGACTGGGTCTTGTTCAAGATGCTTAGATTATGTTATTTACATTTAGGCATACGATGCACAATTAATAATAGTAAGGAAGGTATGGGTTGAAAACTCTTAATACTCTTAGGAGCTGTAGACTACACAGATGTAGACGCCTCGAAGAGCTTCACAGAATATATTGTGAAGTGAATTGATTGTATATTTATATAATAATAATAATCCTTGCATTTGATATATCGCTTTTCACATCTTATCGACGTCCCAAAGCGCTTCACAGAATATACTGTAAAGTGAATTGACTGTATATTTGTGGGCAAATCACAGCAGTGTCCCACAAACAGTCATAGATTGAAGTGACCAATTTATTATTGTTTATTTGAGGGATTATTTTTAGGCGTGTGGAGTAAGGAAGGTTTTACTCTGCCAGGAATTGAATCCAGGTCTCTCGCTTGTAAGGTAATTACTCTCACCACTGAGCTACAGGACTTCACAACCGAGAGACCTGGGTTAGATTCCAGGCAGGGCGAAATGTTGGGCAAGTTTCCTTACTCCACAAGCCTCTATTTACTTAGCAGTAAGTAGGAACCCGGATGTTAGTCGATTGATGGATTTCCAGGGGTAATATAATTTATTTTTAAAAATTGGTCATTCAATTCACGACTATTGGTGGGGCAATTGCTGTGCGTAAATGGCTGCTGCACAAAATATAGAGCAATTCACTTTACATTATATTCTGTGAAGCACTTTGAGATATGATAAGGTGCTATATGAAATACAAGGATTATTATTATTGTAATCAACTAAGTAAATTCTCTCATTGTAAATGAGAATACACCATGTTCCCACTGGACACAAGAAGTGGTCAGAAATACCAGAGTTTACTGAAACCACAAATTCCTTACAGACTCTCTCCCAAAAACACTCATTTTAGAAAGAAAAAATTGTTTTAACCCAAACAAAGATATTGAGGTATTCGAACAGTAATATTGAATGGCCAAATGAGTATTTCTAAATACATTCAACAACAACTCGTGCATATACAGTGTCCTCCACCCTGGGTAGAGTTTAAGAGCGCTTAACAGTGGCAGAGGCTGACTTCGAGTGGGGGGCGGTTGGGGGGAGTTGACCGTAGGCACAATCGAAGAGGAAGGTTTTCAGGTGGGACTTGAAATGGGGGAGAGTAAGGATTGAAGGTGACTGTTCCAGAATTTGGGGGAGGGGGGGGGTGCAGGGGGTGTAGTGGCTGAAAGCTCGACCTCCAATAGTGGGGTGGAGGCCGTTAGAGATGAGCAGGAGGCTGCTGTCAGTCGAATGGAGGTGCCGTGCGGCAGTTTGGGGAGTGAGGAAGTCAGAAAGTTAGGGAGGTGCCAGACAGTGAGTGGCTGTTGTTGTTGTAAATAAATTCCATTGCTTATGTCATTAAAATGTATTTTGAAATCTTCCCTCCCCTCACCTTTTTGAATAATGGGCTGCGCCCAAATCTGGATGAAAAATACGTTATACAGTAGTAATATATTTCCACAAGTGATTTAAAAAGCTAACACTAGAAAAATGTCTTACTGAAATGTTCATGGCCTTCTTGATTTGTGACCAAATCACGATTCATAGATAAACTGACTCTCAATAACAAAAATAAAATTACATTGGTATAGCGCCTTTCACATCGCAAAGACATCCCAAGGTGCTGGACAGTTATTGTTTCATAATAATAATATTTTTTATAAGCAGGAAAACAAGAGATTCCTCTCTTTTTTTAGGATTACTTGATCTCTTGATTACTTGAATACATATATTATTACATATGTATATATATTATATTATCTCAGAAACTGCATGTTTTTCTGCCTTGCCGGCAGGCTCTCCACTTAAGAATGACATCCTACTGACCAAGCTGGGCAGGTTCAAATCTGGTCCCATGTTCTCACAAGGAAATGCAGTCAACCACTTCCTCCTGCTACGATTTCACCAATGATTTAACATAGACAACCCCACAAAGTGCAAAAGAGGAAGAAATTGAACAGAGAGTTCATATATAACTTCACACAGAAAAGGGTGAATTATGGAGTAAACTTTTCTCAGTGTAGAGGAAGATTATGTCAACAAATTCAAAAGTGAACCAAATAACAAATTAGGCAAATAAATCAATTGACGAATATGAGAGACAGAGCAGGGCATAAGTTTTTTTTTAAAAAAAGGTTTTTCAAATGGATCGCAATAGTCTCTTAGCCTTTTCTCCTATAAGTTTATAATAATTATAATCATATATTTAGTAATCTAAAAAGGGGATTGCTCAAAAAAATCTTTGCATTCAATATATCGTCTTATCACGTCTTTGAGATGTCTCAACGCACTTCACAGAATATACTGTAAAGTCAATTGACTATATATTTTGTGGGGAAAACGCGACAGCCAATTGCACACAGCAGTGTCCCACAAACAGTCACGGATGGAATGATTTTTTTTGAAGGAATTATTACCCAGAAAAGCAATTTGCCAATCGACTAAGAACTCGGTTCCTACTTACTGCCAAGTAAACAGAGGTGTGTGGAGCAAGGAAATTTGCCCAACATTTTATCTGCCGGTAATCGAATCCAGGTCCTCTCGCTTTTGAGGCGAGCGCTCTAACCACAGAGCTACAGGACTCCACAAAGAGCTTTATACTCATTCTGTCACTTGAAGCTATCCAAAATTAGAGTTTTTAAATAAATAAAACAAATTATATACACTATAAAAGTCCTTGGGACATCCTCCCAACGTGAAAGGCGCTCTAGAAATGTAATCTTGTTGCTGTATAAAATTAAAAGAAAATGTGTTAATACAGTAGTTGAGAAACTGCTTGCTCAAGGTTCAAATGCATCATTGAACCCTTTTTATTACACATTTTAATTGTAAATTACCGTGGGAGATATCCTTCTCTTATGTGGTGAACTTTCTATTTCTTCCATTTCCTGCTGTCTCAGCATGGCTCTAAGCTGATTAACTGCAACAAAAAACAAAATATTACAAACTAAAATCCAAACCCGAACTTAAAAAGTTTATCTGAGTTCGTATTTCAAACTTACTACACTCTATTGAAGACCGCAGTAAGCTTGAAATACTATGAGTGAATATCCAAATGTATTTTAATGTATACTTACCATTTAAAATGTTGTCAGTGAAAATACAATACATTTTCTAATAATAAATATCAAAATACCCATACACTACATTATAATATATTTGAATTGTGTCTTATCACATCAGAAGGATGTCTCAAAGCACTTCACAGGATATACCATAGAGTGAAAAGACAACAATAACAAGCGACAAACATAAATACAAAAACATCAATTGGAATGCAGTTTTATTAAACATTAACATTTATCTCTAACCAAAAGAAATTAAGAATGAGGTTCTGAAGCAGGATCTTTAATCAGAGGTAAGCAAGAATTGAAACCCCTACATAATGGTTTGTTTCATAGTTATAACATTTCATCAACAAATAAATCAATGTTGCCACATCTTGTTTATTTAAAATCTAACAAGCTAAATGGTGAGTCTTTAGGCAATGCCTTTGGACTCAGATAGGATATTTCAAAGCTGGCAGTCTATTATGCATTTTCTTGGATCTATGTCAAAGACCAGAGAGGAAGTTGTTCCACTTCTGGAAGTACAAAAAAAAATGCACGTGTACCCATGAGATATTCTATTTTTAGGGTTGCTGGGAAATCTTGAACTAGAATGAATCAGCAGGAAATGAGTTTTTCTACAGACAATTTAAAAAAAATTAAAAAAAATATTTCCAAAACTTCAGCACTATTAGTTCACAGTTTATATGCTATCCTGGATAGGTTGTTTCATGAAACTAAAGACAGATGTATGTCAAATAGATGATGAAAAAACTCGGAATTTGGAAACAACATCTGCTGGAAGGTGATACCTAAAGTCAACGTTTGTGAACACACAGTCATATATTCAGGGCTTGGCACTGTAATATGGGGCGACCGCCAGTCCAGGTGATAGGGAGTCATTTGAGCCTAATAGCAGGGTGTTTCAAGCTGGACAAGCAGCAACAACAACAAAATTACATTTATATAGTGCCTTTCTTTTAAAAGGGAATTAGATCTTTATTTAGGGAGAACGGGTCTATTAGGCTATGGGGAGCGGGCAGGGCAGTGGGATTGAATCGCTCTTTTCAAAGAGCCGGCACAGACTAGATGGGCCGAATGGCCTCCTTTTGTGCCGTAAAATTCTATGATTCTATGATTCTCACCGGGAGGACATCCCGAGGCACTGAGGAACAGGAACCTTGCAATGGCAAGCTTATGCAGCTTTAGTCGCTTGGACTCCAGCAGCACACTCGAGTGTTCCTAAACCTTGGCTCAACCTGGACCCAATAGTTTCTCAAATTAAATAAGCAAGGTCCAGTTCCTCTAGGAGAGAGTGCTTATTCAATTCCAGACAAACAGAAATTTCCAACACAGTTGGCATACTTATGTGGAACTGCCAATCTGCTTTAGATCCTCTTAAGCATAGAGATTTTTTTTGGCATGCGTCAGAAATCAGGCTAACCAAAGGAAAACTAACAAAGAATAAATTCAGTAAAGATATTACACTGCAATCACCTGCATGACTGTGCTGTAGCTCTTGCCATGTCATTTCAGAATTACTCTCTCCCTTTCCTGGAAAACGTAATGACTTTGTCTGGGAATGTTCGAATTCCTCCAAGTCTCCAGCCAGCTCTAAGGATTCTTGAGGACACGGCCCTTTCAGTGTAGACTTCAGTTGCTGGATGCTTCTGCTTGCTCTCTCTGCAGGTAGCAACCAAAAATACCAATTTAACAGACACATTTTGTCAAATACACATCTAGCTTCTCTACACAATATTTGGCAGCAATTGGTTTTATTTACAAGTACAGTACTGCATTATACTGTACTATACAATAAGTAGTTAAAGAAAAAAATCCCTGTGTGCTTGTGTGATGGATTGAATAGCCTTTGCACTATACGCAGTATTGTATTTATGTTATGTGAGTAAATGTGTGTTTGACAAATCATATTTTAGTTGCTTGAACACCATTTTATTACAATAGTGCAAAAGGTTCTGAATCAATTGGTAACAAGGGAATTTGTGCACCAGTACTGTAATTATTTGATCAAAGAAAAAACTCTGAAAAATATTTCAATATGATGATAGCATGTAATGTTTCTGAAGCATCAGAAAAGTTATATGTTGAAACTAAAAAAACTTATCAAACTTATCACTTATCATTTTATTAGACAATGGTCTTCTTAACTGCATTCTCCCCTTCCCCCCAAATCTAATATAATCAAATATTCCCTTAACCTAACTTCTTACAAATTCACCACCATGTGCTATTATTTTACAGATGTTATTTTTCTATTATCTTCCTGCAAAACTGCTTAATCTTAGAAGTAAACATTTCATGGCTTTTCGTGGGACACTGCTGTGTTGAAATTGGCTGTTGTGTTCACCTCCAAAACAAACAGGCCTTATACTTTACAAAAAAAAATCAAGTCCTGTGAAACACCCTCCTGATGTGAAAGACATTACATGAAATGTAATAATTATAATATGTAAACTTCTTGGAAAATAAAGTTTGGGCTTTCTAGAAATGTTTGTGATTAATCAAATTTCAAATTAATTTGTTTCTCAATAACAAAAGAGTAAAAGAAGTTTTTTAAACAACAACAACTTAAACTTATAAAGCGCCTTTCACGTCGGGAGGACGTCCCAAGGCGCTGCACAGGAGGCGTGTGACCCGAGCTGGGAGGGGAGTGTTCGGGAAGGTATGAAACACGTAGGGGAGGTCGAAAAATTCGGGGGTGGAACAAAAGGCACGGTCGAAGAGGAAAGTCTTCAAACCGGCCTTGAAAGAGGAAAGGGAAGAAACAAGGCGGAGGGATTGGGGGATGGAATTCCACAGGGTGGGAGCGGAAAAACTGAAGGCCCGGCCTCCGATGGTGGGGCGGTTCGGGCGGGGGGCTTGGAGCAGGCCAATTCCTGCTGAACGGAGGTGGGCTTATAGGGGGAGAGTAAATTGGTTAAATAGGGCGGGGCAAGGCTGTGTAAGGCCTTGAAGGTGAGGACGAGGATCTTGAACTCGATCCTCTGGAGGATGGGGAGCCAGTGGAGACGGGCGAGGGTGGGGGTTATGTGGTCGTGGAGGCGGGTGCGGGATAGTACACGGACTGCAGAGTTTTGGATGACCTGCAGCCTGTGAGTGGAGAACTGGGGAGGCCGACGAGGAGAGAGTTTCCGTAGTCCAGCCGTGAGGTGATGTACGCGTGCACGAGTGTTTCGGCAGCATGGGGGGTGAGATAGTTGCGGAGCCTGGCAATGTTGCGTAGGTGGAAAAAGCGGTGCCGGTCAAGACACGGATGTGGGGGAGGAAGGAGAGTTTATGGTCGAACGTGATGCCGAGGTTCCTGACTGGCTTTGTGAGGTGGAGAGTACAGCCTTGGATGTTGAGGCTGGCAGCGCCTGATGTGCGGTGGCGCTGGCTTGAGCCAATCAGGAGGGCCTCGGTCTTGCTCACGTTCAATTGGAGGAAGTTGTCCCTCGTCCAGTACTCAATGTCAGACAGACATACTGTCAGAACATCGATGGTCTGGGGATTGAGGGATGAGGCAGAAAGGTACAGCTGGGTGTCATCCGCATACATGTGGAAATTTACCCCATGTTTGCGGATGACATCGCCCAGAGGGAGCGTGTAAATGGTGAAAAGGAGGGGGCCGAGGACAGAGCCCTGGGGGACGCCGTGAGAAACTGTGCAGGGGTTGAGGAGAAACCGTTGGAAGATACAAAATGTAGGCGGTGGGTCAGGTAGGAATGGAACCAGTCAAGGACTGTGCCTTGAAGGTTGAGGTGGGAGGAAAGACGTTGGAGGAGGATGGTGTGATCGACTGTGTCGAATGCAGCAGACAGGTCAAGGAGGACGAGGAGGAAGAGGGAGCCCTGGTCGCAGACGGTTAGGATGTCGTTTGTAACCATAACCAGGGCAATTTCCGTGCTGTGAACAGGGCAGAAACCTGATTGGAGGGGTTCAAGGAGTGAGTGAGTTGAGAGGAAAGAGCAGAGCTGGGAGGCAACCACTCTTTCAAGGACCTTAGATAAAAACGGGAGGTTTGAGATGGGTCGGTAGCTTGATGGTTGCGACGCATCAAGGGAGGGTTTTTTCAGGATATGGGTAATGGTGGCTGTTTTAAGGGAGGTAGGGACAGTGCCTGAGGAGAGGGAAAGGTTGATGGTGTCAGAAATGAGCGGGGCCAAAAGGTGGAGCTGGGTGCGGTAGGAGGGGGGTGGGAATGGGGTCCAACGAGCACGTGGTTGGTTTCATGGAGGTGATTATTTTTGTGACTGAAGACAGGGAGGTGGGGATGAATGTATGAAAGGGGGGGTGGGTGGGAGTTGAAATAGCGGATGGGGGGGCGGAGGTGGAGGAGAGGTGGCGGGAGGAAACCGCAAAGCAGATTCTCTCTATTTTGGGCTCAAGGAAGTCCAACATCTCCTCGCAACGTTCGTTGGAGGAGAGGATCAGCGAGACGGGGGACGGGGTGGGGGGTGGCGGAGGAGCTGGTTGGTGGTGGCGAAGAGGAGGCGGTGGTTGTCCTTCGCTTCCAGGATTATTCTGGTGTAGAAGGCTGATTTGGCGTTGGCTAGGGCGGAGCGGTAAAATTTGATGCGGTCCAGCCAGATTTGCCGGTGGTCCGTGAGGCCAGATTTGAGCCAGGTGTGTTCAGCTGCTCTCACTTGGCTTTTGAGGGAACGGAGGTGAGTTGTGTTCCACGGTGATGATCGGAAGTGGGAAACGGTTCTGGAGGTGAGGGGGGCCAGGGTGTCGAGGGTAGTGGAGAGGGTGTTATGGAGGGTGGTGGAGGCGGAGGATGGCTCGGTACAGGATGGGTCGGTACAGTACAAGAGTTGTGCATTTATTAAATTGCATTCTCTGCATGGCTGCACTGTAGCTCTTGCCATGCCATTTCAAAATTACTCCCTCCTGTATTACAATACAGTTCTCCTGATGTTGTTTAGTTATCCCCTATTGCTTGCATTAATTTAATTAACGTTGCTTTTTGACCATTCCCAGGGCAAAATTGTACAATAGATCCTCCCAACATGAAAGGCACGATATAAATGTAACTTACATTTTACTGCAATACAAACAAATTTTCAATATGCTCATTGTGTTAATGGGCCCTATATTAAATGTAGAATCTTAAATATAATTTGGCATACGTTTGGACAAATGCAACTGGAAAAAGACTAATGATACTGATGGAAACGTAGAATACTTTTAAAGTACTGTGTTCAGACCTTCTGACCTCTTTTTCTGGGTACTACATTTGGTAAACAGATATTATTAGTTGCTGAATTTACAAAAGAATACTCAACAACTGGATATCAAGTTTTTACTTACGATCAACAAAACAATAAATATAAATGACACAGTCCAACTCCATTTTATCAATTCCCTAGCTTAAACAACCTTAAGGAGTTCTTCAAAGACTGCACTTCCTTGCAAAATAGATTTGACTGATTTCTCAATTTTCTTCAATTTTTTGTACAATTTCTACAGTTCTCATGAGGCTAATTTTCAGAATTTCAGATCAGCTAGCACATGCATCTTGCTGACCTAAATCATGAAACTAAAATGGTCATAACTATAAAATTATTCATGCCTTAGTACAGTATACAGTAAAACCTTGATAATCCGACATTCCAAAAGCCGGCAACTCCCTAAAACTGGCAAGATTTCAAACTACATATAGCATTAGATTTTTCCAATGTCTGGCAAATCTCCCGAAGTTTGAAACAGCTGTAGCTCTCACAAACAGATAAATAGGAATAGACATAGACCAGTTATCCATCTATCTCTGCGCTGAGGCGCATTGCTGACTCCGTTGATTGCACTCTCGCTGCTGAGTCAGAAGATTGTGGGTTCAACTCCCGCGTTGTTTCCTCCCAGTGCATTGGGGTGTCAGCCAAGAATTTGAGTCTTCGGGCTCATTTATTCCAGGTTAACTCAGTGCTAGTGAAGCATTGCAATATTAGAAGAGTAGTTCTTAGGTGAGAGATAGTGTCTACCTATTGAGGCAGGTATTAACAAATCCATCTTACTGCAGTATTTAAAAAAAGCTTCTCCTGGGTGTTCTGGCCAATTTTCATCTGCATAATTTGGTGATTCACTTCATAGCTGTTTGTAGGACATTCCCGTGTGCATGTTAATCGATGGGTTGGCCTATACTCTCAGCTTATCATTCAGTCCAGCAATTTTGACTCTATTTACTTGGTGTGCCACTTGTGTGTTGGTTAGCTGAATTCAATATACATACCTATCTGTGCATATTACAAATGCACAAAATATAATAATCCCTGCATTGATATACTGCCTTATCACGTGATCACGATGCCTCTAAGCGCCGCAAAGAATATACTTTAAAGCAAAATTAGGAAGACCTATCTGGTCCACATGACCCAGTGCAGTTGTTGTCACTTAAATCTTGAGTGATTTTACTCAGTTATAATAGGTAGAATATGAGAAATCGTCAATGGTTAGTTGCAAAATAATAACAATAAATAATAATCCTTGCATTTGATATAGCGTTTTTCACGTCTTCTAGACGTCCCAAACTGCATCACAGAATATACTGTCAAGTGAATTGACTGTATATTTGTGGGCGAAACGCGGCAGCCAATTGCGCATAGCAATTGTGACAAACAGTCGTGGATTGAAATGACCAATTTATTATAGTTTTTGTTTGACTGATTATTATTAGGTCTGTGTAGTAAGGAAACTTGCCCAAGATTTCACCCTGACCTGCCTGGATTTGGAAACACAGGTCTCACGCTTGTAAGGCGAGTGCTCTAACCACTGAGCTACAAGAATGTTATTGCAAAACTTTAAATGAAGATTTCAGTCTACAGGGAAGAGGAACATGTGAGCATGAAAACCAAGAGTAATTATAAGTATAGTAATTAAGAAATAGAAGAGTTCTTTGGCTTCACACTAATTAATGTTAAGGAACTCAACCACTCTAGGAGCACTAATGGAAGGCAAATGTGAGAGGCCTTCAGGGAATTGTAACTGGAAACAAATGATTTTGGCAGCAGCTGATGATGATGCAGAGGGATCTCAATATCTATGATGAGCAGCGAATAAAGAGCGTTCGGAGTATTGTCAGGGCATGAGATGAAATACCTGATTCTATATGTAGTTTGTGTTTAACACAGAATGAATGTGTAAAGAAGGAAAGGTCTGAGCCAGTTAGGCTTCACTTTGAAGATTTTAGGAATTGGGATTATTATTTCACATTGTCTAAAAATTACACAAGAAACACTGGAATAATTCTAGATACAATAAAAATAATCCTTGCATTTGATATAGCGCCGTATCATGTCTTCAAGATGTCTCAAAGCGCTAAATAGAATGAGCAGCCAAATGATCAGAGTAGTGTCCCATAAACAGTTGCAGATTTCCGCGACTGTTTGTGGGACACTGCTGTGCGTAATTTGGCCGCCGCCCATAAATATACAGTTGGCTTTCCTGCTCTCCATCCCCCTACCCCAACCCCTCCCCTTGCCATCTTTCCCCCCTTTATCCCCTAATCCCACTTCCATGACTATTTGTGGGACACTGCTGTATGCAATTTGGCTGCCACATTTCGCCCACAAATATACAATCAATTTTCCTACTCTTCTTCATCCTGCCCCGACTCCTCCCCCGCTGTTCTTGTCCCTACCTAACTGCACGGCGTCTTGGGACGTCCTCTCGACGTGAAAGGCGCTATACAAATGTAAGTTTTGATTGATTGATTGGTTGATTGAATGTCATTGTGCATGCTCAAAAACTAAGATAATTGTTAAACACTAGGGTTGCACAAAGAACAACAAACTCTGCCATTCAACTGCTGCTCATTCTAAGGCAACATTGTCAAAACAGCAATAAAGTATCAGCTGGTATTCTAAACATATTTTGCTCAAGAAATTTGATTTATCATCCTATTGGAGTGAACAGAGACAGCAGCAGCATACTAGCACCGATAGCACTATTTATGTCTGTGTAGACAATTTGTGTGTATAGACAAATTGCTTGGGACATTGTTCATCAAAGGCATTTTAAAATATAACAAGTACAGTCTGTTGAATCTGTATCTTGATACATTATGATATGAATGTCAACTACCCGTTGTGCTCAGTAAATAAAGGACAATATCATGCAGTTAATGTGACAACCTTCTCGGCAAGGTGAACAGTTTGGCAAAATACTGAACAGTTTTTCAATACGAAAGTCAAGATTAGTATTAAATGGTAATCTGCCTCAGTTGGCAGCACTCACACCTATGAAGCACTTTCACCCCTGAGTCCAAATTCAAGCCCCAAAAGAAGACTTGGCACTCACAGTCTAAGCTGATACCCAAACAGCTGCTGAAACCCCGGTTCATGCCTTTGTCACTTCTTGCCTGGACTACTCTAATGCCCTCATCACTAGTCTCCCCTCTTCCACAAAATTCAGCTCATCTCAAACTCCGCCATACGCATTCTCACCCACACCAACCTTCGTTCCCCGGTTACCCCCGTCCTTGCAAAACTGCACTGGCTCCCTGTCAGATAGACATCAAGATCCTCACTCTTGTGTTTAAATCCCTCCACTCCTCGGCACCCGCCTACATCTCTAACCTCCTCTCTTCTCCCAGCGGTACCCACTGCCTCCTCTCTACTGAGTCCGGTCTCTTCCTCGTCCCCCGAATCCTCCGCTCCACCATTGGAGGCCGTGCTTTCAGCCGACACTTCTCGAAACGTTGGAACTCCCTCTCTCAACCCGTTTGCCTCACCCGCTCCTTTCCTGTCTTCAGGTCAGGCTTGATGACCTTTCTCTTTGACTGCGTTTGCAGTCACCTTCCTCCTCCCCCTGGCTCGGCGTCCGCCGACATTGTGAAGCGCTCTGAGACGCCGCCCGCTGTGGAGGGCGCTATATAAGTGCAAGTTGTCGTTGATACTGGGGCACAGCACTGCCATGGTCGAAGGTCCTTCCGCTGCGGTGTTACAGTTCTCTTGCTGGGTGACACTACCCAGTGTGAGGCGTGCTATATAAATGCAAGTTGTTAAACCGAGGTCCCATCCGCCTATACAAGATGGACGTATAGAGAGCTGATGGGAGTTGTTTCTCTGTGCCCCGGCCAACAATCCTTCAGATAAATGTGGTCATTCACTTTGTGTACAATACAGTATATTGTGTGAAGCGCTTTGAGACGTCGATGAGATGTGAAAAGCGCTATATCAGATGCCAGGATTGTTGTTATTGTTATTATTATTGTGGTAGTTTGAGAGACACTGCCTGCGCTTACAGCAAAATCCTCTGAGGCGCTTTGAGGTGTTTTGACGACTTGATCGGACGCTTAATCAAAGGCACTGACGATTATGACTGCACTGTAATTACTGACAGCTCCGCTCTGAAGCTAAGGTCGGGCCTCCCTCCCTCCCCGGGGTTACACGTTGACACTCACTCACCTCTCAGACCTTGCCGGTATTTCTCCAAAGTTTCGTCCAAGTCTGAATCACGGGAGGCCTTCATGAGACTGCACCAAACCCGTTGGAGCGGGCAGACAAACCGCTCACACTGGGCGCCGATTCGCGCAACACAACACACACAGGAGAGAAGCGGTTGAACCGAGGCGCTGCTGACAAGACGCTGGACCACCCCCCAATCAGCGGCCGGTCCTCACCATAGAGACCGGCCATTCAGGCCGCGCCACTCGCCACGCGGGGCACGCCGGGAGTAGCAGTATCCGACGCGCTTCGCGTTACCAAGTAAACGGGCACGGGAAACTACACCTCCCGGCGAGCTTTGCGGTGCGAGCCGAGGCTGAACCGAAGCCGAGGCCGAGCCGAGTCAGTGCGGGATCGGTTGCTTCGCTCGCTCCTCCCACCTCGCGTCCCTTCTGGGCGGCTCAATATCGTAGACGGTCTCTGATTGGATGGTTGGAGCTTGACGATCGCCTGGCACGACACTAACCCACGCCTTCGCCGGCTGTGGTTGTGGCGCATGCGCATTCTTGGCCCATCCTCCTCCACCCCCCCACCCTCCCGTGGCCGCGCTGTGAAGTGATCAGGTTATCGCCGAGCAACGCCGACAGACTGGCCAGGTTTGTCATCGTCTGGGCAGGGCTGTTATTGCTGCTACTGTCGCTACCATTGCTGCTACCGCTGTATTGCTTTTGCTCCTGTGCTTGACCCGGGTGAGTCTAGTCTGCCTGACAGATTTACACAAAGACGGTGGGTGGTGGTGGTTGTGTGTGTGTGTGTGTGGGGGGGTGAGAGGTAAAAGAAAAGGAAGGGGAGAGATTTCCACCCTCCCCGTCGCCCGCAGGTTTTTATGTTTGGAGCTTGTGAAGGAGAAACATATGGAAATAACGGTATCGAGGGAGGTAACTAACGGTGTAAAGCGGGGGGGGGGGGGGGGGGGGTGTTAATATGGTGGGGGGCGAATAGACTGGCTCAGGACAGGACTGACCGGCTTGAGAGCAGATTTTACAAAAAAAATATTTTCCCTCCTTCCTTCCCTTCCTCCTTCCCCGTCCTCTTTCCCTCCTCCCCCCCGCCTCCCCCCCCCCCTCCTCCTCCTCCCTCCCTCCCTCCCTCTTGTTTATTAACGAAAAAAGGGGGAAATGAAAGAAAGGTGGGGGGGGGGGGGGAGGAGGGGGTAAAGAAGAAAGGGTTGGGCTCAAATCACATTCCGTTACTTGGTGGAGAGCGGCTTTTCTTGTGCACCTTCCCCTGTGTGTGATTTCCTAACAGGAGGAGGGAGGGGGGGGTGATTTTTAAAAATAATATTAAATTATTATTTGTGTGTGTGTGTATATATATATATAAACATTATAGTTGCGTGGGGGGGGGGGGGGTTCGCTGCCGGAGGAGACACATCAGTCCCAGTCTTTCTTTCACAATGTGGTGTTTTTTGAAGCATCCAAAGAGAGAGGGAGGCAGGTAGGCCGGTGGTTATTAATATATATTTTTTTCTTAAATTTCCTTTCCCCCCTGAATTTGAAACGCTGTCGGTTTCCTCGGGGTTTCATTATACATTCGTTCGATGGTTATATATGTGATGGCTACCGCGCTAAACTGTCGATCTCTCATCGCCTTTCTATATTTCGTTGTGATTTGTTTTCCTCCTCCCCCCCCTTCCCCCCTCGCACTGACAAAAGGGTCTTTGAGCAACGACACCGAATTTCAGCCCGAAAAGGATTGAATTAGGGTAATACATGGGGGAGGGGGGTGGGCAAATAAAGATTTTTTATTTAAAAATATATATTGACTAGAATCTGCTTCTTGACTGATTGCAGATGTGCTAAAAATCCACATCTGTTGTTCTTTAACGGAGCCAATTCAGATTGCATGAACAAATAAACCGTGGTGCAGGGAGAGCAGCTTGCTTGGCTATACTAGTAATACTGACTATTACATTTCTGGCAGATTGCCATTACAGTAGTGGTAGGGGAAGATGGCAAATTCAATACAACAACAGATTGTGTGTGTGTGTGTACCGATTTGCACATCGATATCCCTAAAAGGTTTGGCATGTGTATTTACTGGGATCCCCCCCCACAATTTACCCATGCATTTTTTTTAAAAGAAAAAAAAAGTCGTTTTATTAATTTGGGAGAAAAAAAGTGTTTGACAGGAAACGTTTCCTGCGTGTTCCCTTTCCCGCTAAGCTTAGAGTTGGGTCACATGTACTTGCTGGACTGTTTTCCCTTTCGGGTACAATTTCAGTCAATGTATTATTCCAGTCCTCTGTTTCTTCTCAAACCATTCCCAAAGTGAGATTGGGTTGAGTTCAGTTGCTGCTGAGAAAAAGTTTTCAGCATTGGGCACAGCAAAGTTATGGACAATATATTATTGCTTTGTAACAAAAAAAGCTTTAAATTGTCTTGAACTGGAAGAATTATTCAACTTAATTTTTTTTGATAGATACAGGATACCTAAATAGTTTTATTTACCGGTACATGGAGAGTTGTAAAGTTTTTCTTTGCCAAAATGATTAGTAAAATCTTCTGATTTCATTAGTTGGTGTAAACATGATTGGATTAGTTTGACTTGCCTCATTAAAATGATTGAAATCATGCATTTTATACCTAATGCAGTTATTAACTAATGCATTTACAGATTTAACTTGTACTGAACTAGTACAAGTACAATAACTTGTATTGAACTAAGATCAGTGGACATTTTTCACTTAATTTTATCTGTTTCAAAAGTCTTCTTTCCATTTTTAGCCCCTTTTGCCCTGCATAATGCTTTGGCTCAGTGGGTGGTCATGTGAATGCAAAAGTTCTGTTAATTGCGTTAGTCCTTCCTTTTTGCCAATTTGATTGGTAAAAAGATTAATTGGCAATGCTCCAGGTTAAAATTAAAAATACTGTGTAGAACATTATACTGTATATATCAAATGATGGTTTATTTGTAGCATTTGTTCTGCTATATAATGTTACTGTTGTGGTATATAGTATTGAGGTTCACTGCAATGTTATTAATTTCACTGGTGATTGGGTCGGTAACCCAAGGACCACAATCTAAAATAGTTGTTAAAAGAAACAGAGGGGAGGTGCGGATAAATATTTTCCTGCAGCGAGTTGTTTGGATCTGGAATGTATTGCCTGAAAGGGTGATGGAAGCCAATTCAATAACAACTAAGAGAAGTAGATTATTATTTGGGGACAATATGTTTGGGAGGGAGAGCAAAGAGTGGGATTGATTTGAAGAGCTCTTTTTTAGGAGAGAGTACAGACATGATAGACTGAATGGCACCTGTGCTGTATGATTCTGTGATTTTATAAATTTTATGTTATCCATGCAATTGTGGTTAAAGAATGGCAGGGGATTTCCTATAAGCAATTTATACTTTGAGGGAAAATATTAAATCCAGATCTAGAAAGAGCATTGTTTTTCTAATTGGTATCCATTGATACTCTTTGTTTCTGTCTGTTGCAAATCCAATGACAACATGCTTTTGATGTAGTGTTTTATCATGACTTTGAATTGTCTCAAAGCACTTCACAGGATATGCTGAAAAATTAGTTGAGAGTATTTTGTGGCTAAAACATGTTTAATTCAGTTTAACTAAATGTAATGCAGTATTTCACAACCCAGCTAAGCTATGAATCTGTGAAATTTAGCATTTCCAAAATACTATTACAGTATCAGGGTCATTGTTTGTAATCATGTTTGTTTTTGAAAACTTCAAATGGAAACTCTTACTTTTTAAAAAGATCAACTGTATAATCAACACTTCTAGTTGGATGTCACTTTGAAAACACTTGTTTATGAAAAACTTATTGATCTTACTAAGTTGCTCAATCAGACATTGTTTTGATTACACATTCTGCAGTTTGCATTGCTTGTGTATTTGTGACAATTAGTACAAAATAAACTTTCCTAACTTGCTGACTGCAGGAATTGACCAGCCGTGTGGTGTTAATTGCAGCCATCCCTATCTGAACTATACAAATATTTATACATTCTAATGTATTTATGTGATCAATTCATTAAAGCAAACAAATTCAAGTAGATCCCATTAAATATATATATTTTGAAAAGGTCATGGTTATATATCCATTTAAAGGAAATGCAGGCTTTAGGCTGTACAAATCTAGTGCAATAAATCCATTGTTTAACAAACTAGATGTAATTTTGAGTTTTAATCCTTTATGGTGTCTTGTGTGCCGTTTCAACTCCAGTTGCATTAAAATGTATATTTCCAAAATGACAGTTCATGCGATTCATGGGAAATTGCATTAATTTTCTTTAAAACACCATTATACCAATGCCATCACAGTCTAACCCTTTCTCCGTGACTTGGTAGGTAAATACATTGCAATGGTGTATCTATCATATCAACCAGGATATTTAATTTCCTTCCTATGTTTGAGTAGGCAAACCTTGAGCAGGAGGATGTTAATAGGGTACCACAGTCTGGGCACTTCAGGCCAAGGTTCCTGCTCATGATTCTCATCATCCTGTTGGGGTTGTGCATTTGTGAACGCAAGCTGAGAACAGGATTGGACTCAGCTGCAGCGGCTCTACAGTTAATTACCCTATCAAAAAAGGCTCTTCAAACATGTGCATGAAAAATAGGCACCTATATGAAGCTTTGGAGCTCCGCTGCTTCCTATGAATCAATAGCCCAGCATGTCGCTGGCTTGGCTAGTGAAAATATTAATGGGAAGTTGAAGGGAAAAGTAGCAAGGTTTATAAAAACAGTCACTTTGACAATTATTTCCTAATTGTACAAAAGTAAAGCTACTGCTCAGTGTAAAATTGTGGCATATAGAACTGGAAAACCCCATATTTTATCCCGAGACTGGGTTAGTTGATTTCAGTAAAAGAGCTACACCCCGGGGGGGAAAAATAACACGGTCATTTCAATCCATGGCTGTTTGTGGGATGCTGCTGTGTACAATTGACTGCTGCATTTCGCCCACAAATATATAGTCAATTCACTTTACAGTATATTCTGTGAAGCTCTTTTGAGACGTCTAGTTGACGTGAAAAGCACCATATCAAATGCAAGGATTATTATATGATTATAACCACTGCTGATCATGGTCTGGTAATTCTGACTGGACAGTGTGAGCATCTGGAGATGACGGGATCCAGTTTAGCTGTGATCTCCCACTGCTATACAAATGTAATTTTGTTTTGTTCATGGTTGTATAACCTGCTGATGCTTACTGTTTAGCCACACACATGAAGAATAGCTACTTGGGCAACATACTGAAAGGGATAGTGTCTGTACAAACAAAAAATGGTTAAGTGCAGTTAGTCAATCAGTTGTCTCAGAAATGCTGATCTTGAGATTTAACTAGCTTCTGCTAAAATTTGGCTCAAAATCCTGCAGACAGTTCTGATCTATCAGGACTCTTAAGAATGTCTGGGAACAAAACCCAGCTTTTGAATTAGTCTTTTATTTTTTCTCATTATTTTGGATAGAAAAAAATAAACTATTGTCTGCAAGCTGAACAATGCTCAACGATAACAAATTGCATTTATAAGTTGGTTTATCTAGAATAATGTATCAGTACATCACATTCCACAGAGACTGGGGAAGGAGGGAGGGAGGTGACCTGAGGCTTGGGAAAAGAGTAGGTTTTTATATGGCTTTTAAAGACATGGAGTTGTGCGAGTCGGAAGAGTGAAGGAAGGGAGTTGTAGAGTGTAAGTGTGCATATATATTATCCTGTATATTTGTAAAGCTGAAAAATTTATTAATTTCAGTGGTGAATGGATCTTAAGGAAATGTTATTTTATTTAAATTTCAGCATCACAACAAGACTATTCCTGCAGTGTTTGTGGTTAGTCAGTCTTGGTTATGTGGATATGTTTGTGGGTGAACTGGTTAACGAGAGCACTTATTAAAGTCTGCATATCCTTTAAAAGATGTCCAATCAATTGTTTGTTGCTGGCAGCAGGATTGACCTCATTATACATAATCTTCATTGAGGGACAAATAGTCAGATAAATATATGTGATTATCCATCATTTATGTTCTCTAGGTTTTGATTTGAATCAGCTCCTTCCAGATTCGCTATACCTATGACTAAATAAAATTGGTCATTCACTTCAATGCTGTTTGTGGGATGTTGCTGTGTACAAATTGACTGCCACATTCACCCACAAACCAGCAAGTCACCATCCTTTACCATACATCCTGTAGATCTCAAAGACATCCTCTTGAAGTGAAAAGCGCTACGCCAAATGTGAAGATTATTATCCGCAAAACCAAAGCACAGATCCATGGAATGATGGGAGTTCTCATTCATTTTCAAAATATCAATTAATAAGGTTTTAAAACTAGTCGCTTTGTGGATTTCAGGTTCACTGCAGAGGTCAGTAGCATAATTCTCCAGCTCCCTCAGAAAATATATTTTTAAGCTAATTAAACAAAATATTTAGTGTTAATAAAAGACTAAAAATGTTCCTATGATGCAGAGAAACAGCCACTAGGTCAGGATTTCATGATTGCAGCTTGCTCCTAACATTGGGCTTAATGATTGCTAACATTTTTATTCACTCTTGCATAGTTAAATGTGTGAGCTTGGTTGCAGCGTAGCATGATTATGAAATGAAATTTCTATATCCTATTGAATATTCACCTTCCCTGTTGATGTGCATACTTGTGGTTACATCTTGTAGTTGTGTTCATATTCCTAACACTTGATGTACACACTTGATGTACCTTACACTTGACACTTTCAAGATCCTCGTCCTCATTTTCAAAGCCATTCAGGGCCTTGCCCCCTCCTATCTCTCCGACCTGCTGACTCCCTCCTTTGTTCAGTGGGCTCCATCCAGTCTGCTGCATGTCTCCTGCCTGACCCGCCCTACCCTTGGTGGCTGGGCTTTCAGCCTCTGCCCTCACACTGTGGAACTCCATCCCACAGTCCCTTCACCTTGTTTCCTCTCTTTCCTCCTTCAAGGCCGATCTCAAGAGTTTCCTTTTCAATCGTGCCTTCTGCCGCCCACTCAGCTTTCTCCCTTGTCTTCCCCGCCAACCTGCCCCTCCGTTCCTGACTATTCAGTGCTTTGAGACATCGTCCCGATGTTGTTGTAGGCCTATAACCTCACAAAGCACTTTTCTGGAATTGATTTAGAGCGTAGACTGGTAGGCTAATGAGGCAGCCAATTTATTACAGCAAGATTCCACAAACAGCTTTGAAATGAGTGATACATTTATCTAGAGTGTTGGCCAGGGCACTGAGAAAATCCATTTTCTTTTGGAATAGTGCTCTGAGATCTTTAATATGCATCTGAAAATTTAGACAGGATCTCAATTAATCACAGCTGAAGAACCCCACCTCCAACAACGCAGTCCTCCCTAGCATTGTCAGCCTAAAACTTGGCCTTAAGAATTGGAGCTTGAACCCACAATCTCCTAACCCTGAGGCAAGCCTACAACACATTGAGCCAAATTTACTCCAAAGTACCCAACCTGGCTCAGTGGTAGAATTCTCCCCTCTGGGTCTGAAGACTGTGGATTCAAGCCCCATGTTGGGATTTGGAATTGCGTGATCTAAAATGACACTCCAATGCAGTGCTGGGAATGTGTTGCATTGTTGGAGGTGCATCCTTCCTTTGAGACATTTAACCAATGCCATGGGGAGGCGTTAGTTAAATGTCAACGCCATTCCAGTACTGTGGTCAACAATCCTTTGAATAAAATTGGTCACTCATTCCATGTTTTGCCCACAAATTACATGGTCAATCCACTTTACGGTGCAGGTAGATCCCACTTAACAAAGGGGTTAGAGTCTTTAAAACCCTTCGTAAAGCGAAAATTTTGTTAAGCATGTGGTAACCCGCTGCTGTATTTCTGTATGGGAAAAAATCAGTTTAGTTCCAAGTGGTTCCTAACGCTAACATTTTCGGTGTACAGGTTGAGAATCCAAAATCAGGAATTCCAGAATCCGGACTCCGGGATGATTGGTGGCAGGGTAGTCCGGAATCCGTAAAATGTTCCGGAATCCGTAAAATGTTCCGGAATCCGGACACCCTATCAAACCGTTTCCGCCGCCAGCCGGGCTCCGGCATTGCAACACCAAGAGAGGGAGGCTTACCATGCACTGCAAAGAAGCGAGGACTACAAGGCCTGTGAGGAGAAGAACTACAAGCTGACATCCAAAAACCAGAAATATCAACCTGGGCCCAGGCATTTCTGGACTTGGGACACGCTTCTGGCATTCCGAAGTCTGGAAATACCCGAACCTGGGCTCGGGCATTTCCAGAATTCGGACATCAGAAACACGTTCCGAAGTCCGGAAAAACATGAAAACCGGCTCGGCCTCGCTCCCGAGATTGCCAGATTCAGGACGCTCAACCTATACTAGCGAAGGCCTGAGTGTATGTTGCAGGGGCAGCTGGGAGAGACAAGAAGCGCGTGAGATTTAAACATTCGTTATAGCAAACGCAGCCTTCGCTAAGCAGATAGGTAGTACAAATATAAACCTTCGTTATAGTGAACCTTCGTTGACCAAGCATTCGTTAAGCAGGGTCTACCTGTATATAATGGGAAGCACTTTGAGGCTGCCTGATGCCATAATTTTCCATGTCAAATGTCAAGATTATTAAACCTGACAGACTTTTATATGTTCTAAATTGAACCATTGACATTTACAGAGATTAAAGCCATTTGGCTCATTAGGCCAGTGTTTGCTCTCTGAAAGAGCTATTCCTCGAGTCCTATTCTTCTACGTTTTCACCATGCCTGGGTGACTAAAGTAAATGCAATTTTTTGCTGCATCTTTCTTATTTTAGAAATTTATCTCAAAGTTGGCTCCATAATCCAGCAATAGTAATAATAATCCTTCCATTTGATATTGTGCTTTCCATGTCTTCTAGACGTCTCAAAGTGCTTCATAGAATATTCTGTAAAGTGAATTGACTGTATATTTGTGGGTGAAATGCGGCAGCCAATTGTGCACAGCAGTGTACCAACAACAACAACAACAACAGAATTGCACTTATATAGTGCCTTTCACGTCGGGAGGACGTCCCAAAGCGCTGAACAGTGTGGTCGGGACGTGAGCGGAGGGGGCAGGGTGGTGGGGGTTGAAGTAGGGGGAAGGAGAGTGGGAGAGGGGGAAGAGTTGGTGGGGCAGCCGAAGAGGAAGGTCTTGAGACCAGCCTTGAAGGAGGAAAGGGAGGAAGCGAGGCGGAGGGGCTGCAGGATGGAGTTCCTCAGTGTGGGAGTAGAGAAGCTGAAAGCCTGGCCACCGATGGTTGGGCGGTTACGGCAGTGGAAGCGGAGCAGGCCTGAGTCTGCTGAACGGAGGGTGCGGGTGAGCTGACAGAGAGACAGTAGGTCAGAGAGATAGGAGAGGGCAAGACCGTGAATGTCCTTGAAAGTGAGGACAAGGATCTTGAATTCGATCCCTGGGTGATGGGGAGCCAGTGGAGACAGGCGAGGGTGGGAGTGATGTGGTCGCGAAGCTTGGTATGGGAGAGTACATGAGCTGCAGAGTTCAGAATGATCTGCAGCCTGTGAAGGGAGGAGCTGGGGAGGCCGACGAGGAGAGAGTTCCCATAGTTGAGCCTGGAAGTGATAAAGGTGTGGACGAGGGTTTCTTTGGCGTGGGGGCTGAGGTAGTGGTGGAGTCTGGCAATATTATGGAGATGATGGAAGGCTGTGCTGGTCATGGAGCGGATGTGGGGGAGGGAGGATAACTCGGGGTTGAACAAGACGCCCAGATCCCTGATTGGCTTCGAGAGGTAGAGCCTTGAACGCTGATGTTGTCAGCGCCTGAGGTGTAGAGATGCTGATGTGAGCTAATCAGGAGAGCTTCCGTCTTGTTGACGTTGAGTGGTAGGAAATTGTCCCTCATCCAGGACTCGATGTCGGACAGACATGCAGTCAGAACGTCAGTGGTCCTGGAATTGAGGGTTGATGCGGATAGATAGAGTTGGGTGTCATCCGCGTACATGTGGAAATTTATCCTATGTCTACGGATGATGTCGCCCAGGGGGAGAGTGTAGAGGGTGAAGAGCAGGGGGCCAAGGACAGAGCCCTGGGAGACGCCGCAATCAGTTGTAGATTAAAATGACCCTTTTTTTTGTTTTTTCTTCAGGGAATTATTATCAGGTGGGTGGAGTAAGGAAAGCTGCCCAAGGTTTCACTCTGACTGGTATCGAATCCAGGCCTCTTGCTTGTAAGTGCTGTAACCATTGAGCTGCAGGACTCCGGACTTTGAAACAACCCAACCCCCTGTATGTGTGTGTGTATATGTTACTCTTTTGCTAATTAATTTAAATCTATTCACTAGACCATATAATGATTCGGCAGAGTCAACATGCCTTTACAAAGGGGAAGTCATGCTCAACAAATCTTTTACAGTTTTTTGAGGATGTAACTAGCAGGTTAGATGGGGGGAACCAGTAGATGTAGTGTATTTAGATTTTCAGAAGGCATTCGATAAGGTGCCACATAAAAGCCTGCAACACAAGATTAGGGCAATGGAATTAAAGGCAATATATTAGCATGAATCGAGGAGTGGCTAACGGGAAGCAAACAGAGAGTAGGGATAAATGGGTCCTTCTCAAATGGCAGGGTGTGCCTAGTGGAGTGCCACAATGCCAGTGCTTGGGCCTCAACTATTTATAATCTATATCAATGATCTAGATGAGGACATAGAACTTTAAAATATCTAAATTTGCTGTCACACCAGTCATAAAGAGTTAGTATGCAGATACAGCAAGCAACTAGGAAGCCTAATGGCACGTTGGCGTTCATTTCAAAATGGTTAGAATACAAGAGTGGGGAAGTCTTGCTGCAACTGTATAGGGCCTTGGTGGGACTGCACGTAGAATATTTGTGCAGTTTTGATCTCCTTATTTAAGAAAGGACATAGTTGCCTTAGAGGGAGTGCAGCGTAGATTCATTAGGTTAGTACCTGGGATGAGGGGTTGACCTATGAGGATAGGTTGAGTAAACGAGGCCTATATTCTCTAGAATATAGAAGAATTCGAGATGATCTTATGGAAACCTATAAGATTCTTAAGGGGCTTGACAGAGTAGATAGTGTGAGACTGTTTCCCCTGGTAGGAGAATATATTAATTAAAATTTTAATTAAATGAATAAAAATTGGTAGGAGAAAACAAAGGCAAGTTCTGAAGTTAAGGAGCTAAGTGATCAATTCGTTTTACTATAATAATTTGTAAGACTGTTATCACATTCTCAATTTTGTGTTTTCATTTATGCTCTCAAGGTTTAGGTTTGTTCGCTTTGTGGAAAACCTACATCTAGAATTTAATGGCACAATGAATTAGAGGGCTTGAGGCTGAATGATGTACTGAGCCCAACCTCCTGTACTTTCACCTCCAGCTTCTGATCTAAAAGCTAACCTAGACTGAAGAGATGAAAAGTGTAATCTCTTTGACAGCTGTAAGAGTCCTACATAAAATGAGTTGGCAGAGTCTCAGTGTAGATCAAACAATTGAACAGTCTATTTGCCAGAACATGTTTTCCTTACCTGATTGAGCACAACAGTTATTCCCACATACTGTACTATGTTTGTCACACATGAACAATTGTTTACAATATTTTTAGTTTTACATTAATTTGTTTAGATCAGTAACCCAGACATTTACAAATCAATTCTGAAAATTGCATTGTGGGAACCATAAGCATGAGCTAACAGTTTTTTGCAGGCATTTAATTTTGTTCCTCTTAATAAAATGAACAAAAAGCTAAATCTCCTAAATCTTGGCCTACCTGCTGAACGATTGACAGGATAATTGTTCAACAATTGAACCACTGCTTGTGTTTTCATAGACGGCTTGTAAATCTTTAGTAAAGGCACAAGTACAATATCTTCGTAACAATAAATCTGATGTACATATAATTGAATTTGAGATTGCTCTCATCTGGGTATTGACCATGTTACTTATGACATTTGAAATTTACCAACAAAAACTAGATCAAAAGTGAGCTTTTCTTTCCAGTCTGGTGATCAGTGGACTGAAAAACAGTATTGCTACAAGACAAATGTTTCTTTATGCACTCACTCTATTGTATAGTTCTGGAGTCTCTGAAGAAAAATTCATATACTGTGCTCAGTAACCCATAGCATTAAACGGATAGCGAATGGATTGGTTTCTGGGCCTTTTCTAATTAATATCTTTAAAATGTATAGTTATATTTTGTTGTACATTATTTAGATCTACATGATGTATTAGTTACAACGTAAGTTGATTTATCATGAAACAGGTCTTTTATATATTCCATATGAGACAATGGAATTTTTCATGAGCAACATATGTTGACTTTCCTTTGCAAATGACTCCTCTACTTCAGAGTAGATTTTGTATTGACACATACAAAATGTAGTACTGTTTGTAGTATTGTAATGCAAACAGATACATCTTTTTTTTAAATGTAGTCAAACATGGAAGCTTGTGTAATACATTATGTTAGTTTTGGATTTGTTTTCCCTGTTAATAATAATCCTTGCATGTGATATAGCGCTTTTCACATTTTTTATACGTCTCAAAGCGCTTCACAGAATATACTGTAACGTGAATTGACTGTATATTTGTGGGTGAAAGGTCGCAACCTATTGCACACTACGAAACGCCACAGCAAATTCGTTCACAGCAGTGTCCCACAAGCAGTCTTGGATTGAAGCGACCAAATATATTGCTTTTTTAAAATGTTTTAATTAGAAGGTGGTTACAGAGAAACAATTTCCTTCTGAAATCCAGAACAGGGGGGAATAATCTTAAGATTAGAGCTAAGGCATTTAGGAAGCAGTTTTTCACCCAAAGCATTGTGGAAATCTGGAACTCATTCTCCCAATAGGCTGTGTATGCTGGATCCTTCTACGTTTCTAGACTAAGGTGGATAGATATTAGAAGGTCAGGGTATCAAGGGATATGGAGCAATGGTGGGCAATTGGAGTTGAGGTACAGATCAGCCATGATTTTATAGAATGGCGAAACAGGCTCAAGGGGCTGAATGGCCTACTCCTGCTTCTTAGGAATGTTACAGTGTTAAAAATGTTAAATTTTGTTTGTTAAAATGTTGTTTGGTAAAAATGCATTAGAGACCAACAACAATTTGTATTTATTTAGCACATCCCCCACCCCTCCCACCCCTATAGCATCCTAGAACACAAGTCAGCGGCGGAGTCTGACACCAAGGCAGGTGGGGGGGCGGGGGGGTTGGAGGGATAGGTGACCATAAGCATGATCAAAAGCCCGGCTTTAGGCGGGATTTGAAACCGGGAAGGATGGGGCATGGGGGAGAGATTGAGAACACAGAGTTTCAGGGCATAGTCGCTGAAGTCACGCCACTGATGGTGGAGGGGATGAAGGACAAGCAGGAGGCCAGAGCCAGTCAAGTGGAGGAGGTGGATGGTTGAGTGGGGTGGTAAGCAAGTCGAATAGATGGAAGGTGCAAGGGCATGGAGGGATTTGAAATCAAATAAGAGGATCTTAAAATCAATCTATTTGGTAATTGAGAGCCAGTGGAGCCTGGCATGGACTGGTGTGATGGGGGTATGGATTTTTGTACGGATGAGTGGGCAGTGGAGTTTTGAGATAGTTGAATGTTGTGCATGGTGGAGCTGGGGAGGTAGGGACCAGTGAGGAGGGCATTGGGATAGATCATCTGGGAAGTGACGAAGCTGTGGATGAGAATGAGGGTTTCGGCTGCTTTGGTGGTGAGGTTTGAACAGAGGTGAGCAATGTGATGGAGGTGGGAAAAAAAAGAGGTCCTATTCAGGGAATGGCTGTGGGGTAGAAAGGAAAGCTGGGGATCGAACCTGATGCTTAAGTCGTCCACGGCTTTGGTGAGCCCGAGGGAGAGCCTAGGGAGCATGAGGAGTTCAGACCAGCATGAGAGAAGAAGTTGACGGCAGCCAAAGTGTATAGCTTTTGTCTTGTTGACATTCAGCTGCAAGAAATTTGCATTCATCCAGGCCTTGATGTCCATCAAACAAGCTGACAGGACATCAGCAGACTGGGAGTCGCAGCTGGAGCAGGAGAAGTAATTGCTTGTTTCTATAAGACAAGCGGTTGTTACTTAGTTTATCACTATTGTCGACTTTGAATCACTGCAGCCTGACACTCCCAATATATGCTTGGGATACGCAGCAGAAGAGCTGAGACGTTTGGGTGAGATGTTAAACTTGTGTTCTGTCTGCCTCTTTATTGACCAGTGAAGAGCCCGTGGCACTACTTGGGAAGGGAATTTATCCTGGACAAGAAACTTCTACATAAGAATGATCACACATTTCGTGGCTCCTTGAAGCACTCTTGAGCTGCCGTCCAGGGTGGAGAGCGCTATATAAATCAAATTTGTTGTTGGATACTGCTGTGCACAAATTTGACTGCTATGTTTACACAATCACTGCACTTTATATGAAGATGAGTTGACCTGAATCCTCTTCGTTCTCCCCCTACCCCAAAAGGTTGCTCATGCTACTTTAGTAGTTTTCTTATATCTGACTAGTGCCGTGAATTTCTATTATAGGTATAGCATGCATGCAAATGTAGGTGCAGTATTCAAACTTACACTCATTTTACCATTGCTTTTGAAGCTTGAATTCTGATGTGGATAATTTTAATTCCCAAGAACAAAACTATTTTATTTGACACATTGCCAGTCATGTAGTCAGCTTTGGCTACATACCGCTGGAGAGACTCATGGGCCGCTAGTGCTGTGAAGGCATGGTGATGTGGCTGGTTGCAGACTCTTGCATCATTTTATCTGCTGCAACTTTTACCCAAAGACATTAGTGCTAACAATTAGGACAACTCACTCAACTAAACATTTTAATATCATCGAAGGGGGGTGAAAATATAATCTGATGGACACTTTTCTGGTAATTCTGTACATTCAAGGCTTAATTTTTTTTAACATAGTTTTTGTCTATCATCAATTATCTGGGGCTGATGCACTACTAAAAGCAAAAATTAAATATGTATTTGAGGCCTATTTAATTTCGATGAATGCAGCACGGTTGAGGTGACTGATGGTAAAATGGAGCTCACATGTAATAGGTCTGGTTATCTGTATAGTTTCATTAAATTTTAATATACAGTACAACATGTATTTTGGTGAGTTTTTATTTTTAAGTTCTGCTTATTGACAATTCATGCTTTAGGGTTAATTCCACATCAAATAATTTAGGATTCTTTAAAACATTAATTCTGATTTACATTAATTACTAAATGCCTTCAGTGTTTTTGCAGAAATATTTTCTAGATGCATGTTAGGGTGCATCAAATGCCCCTTCCGTCAGTCTAAAAAGTTTCCATTTGTGTAGAAAACACCACCAGTAAAATCTTAGGTAATTTGAAGCTGGTTTAGGTGGGCCACCGTGCACTTGAAATGTTTAACTGCAAGGTTGCCGAATTTGGCAGGTTCGCAACTCAAATATTCAAACGTCCGGTGGCCCACATAAACAAATGTGAATTTTGCTGAAATTTTGCAGAAGTTATTTTTTTACAAAATAGAAAATATTTAATCTAGGGACAAGTCACAAACAAACACTTTTAAGAATCATGGGGCGTTTGATGCACCCTAATGCATGTCCATGATCTAGAATTCTAAAATGTATCTAAATGACAAGGTAGAACACAATTCTGGATCCCGTCCACTAGGGTCCGTCGATATGGAAAATTTTGGAAAATTTTCCGATTAGATATATCGATGGGCTTATATCGTGATATACCGAAATATCTATATTTTCAGTTTTTCGTACTGCGCATGCGCGCGCGCATTCGGAGTGCGGGCGCATTCCGGGTGCGCGCGCATTCGGGGCCTATCTTCTCAGGAGGTAAATATCTTTCTCTCTCTGTGTCTCTCACTCTTTCCATCTCTGTGTTTTTCTGTCTGTGTGTCTCTGTGTCAATCTCCCTCTCTCTTCTCTCACATCCCCCCCATCTCTATCTATCTGTATATTATCACATCCACCCCGTCTCTCCCGCCGTCCATCCCTCGCACCCCCCACCCCCGTCGTCTCTCTCCCCCACCCCCCCAGCCGTCTCTTTCTCCCTCCCCCCACCCCCTGCCGTCTCTCTCTCCCTCCGCCCCCCAGCCGTCTCTCTCACACCCCCAGCCGTCTTTCTCCCCCCAGCTGTCTCTCTCCCCCTCCCCCCAGCCGTCTCTCTCCCCCTCTCCTCCCCCCCCCCAGCCGTCTCTCTCTCGCACCCCCGTCGTCTCTCTCCCCCACCACCCCCCCAGCCGTCTTTTTCTCCCTCCCCTCCCCCCAGGCGTCTCTCTCCCCCTCCCCCCAGCCGGCTCTCTCCCCCCCCCCAGCCGTCTCTCTCCCCCTCTCCTCCCCCCCATCCGTCTCTCCCCCCCCCCCAGCCGTCTCTCTCCCCCTCCCCCCAGCAGTCTCTCTCCCCCTCACCCCCCCACCCCCAGCCCTTGCATACCTGTATATTGTATTCGAGGACTGTGAATACAATATGGCGGCTTTGCACCTCGGTCTGTGCATTGTGAATAGAGATGAGCATTCTGGTTGTAGTTCAGTGTGCTCGCATCCCGATTTTTTACCTCGATATATAGTTTTTTTGATATATCGATATTTTTGAAATGTCTATATCGGCATATCGATATGAAAATTATATCGGGTTTTATCGATATATCGATATATCGCCGGACCCTACCGTCCACTAGCACCGTTCACGCCTCTTTAAAAACAACCATCATCACTCCCATGCCTAAAAACCCTTCCCTGAACCCATTCCTGCCAGCAAATTACCGCCCAATCTCCAAACTCCCTTTCTGCTCCAAGTGGCTTGAAAGAGTTGTTGCTTCGCCCCTTCCTCTCCCTGTTGGGAACCACTGACTTAGCGACGTGCTATTGGCTAGTTCAACAGCTTGGATACTGTGTATTTACCACTAAATACACTATATACTGCGCATGCATAAAAAAGATGCACAATTTTTTTTCATTAAAACAAAACAAATATTGTACATTGATACAAAGGTGTTAAAAAATTATGTTTGTTACATCGAAAACATGTAAATAGAGATGCTGTAAATCGGGGGATAGCTGTACATGCATTCATAACTCCAGGCTTGACTATGCAAACTCCTTGCTTTCCAGCCTCCCCAACTCCTCCCTCCACAGGCGGCAGATCATCCAGAACTCTGCAGCCCATATCCTCTCCCTCACGAGGCTCCGTGACCACATCACCATCACCCTCGCTCAACTCCCAATGGCTTCCCATCACACAGAGGCCAGGTTCAAGATCTTGGTCCTCACCTCCATAGCCTCTCTTTCCCCCCACTCACCACCCCCATCTCTGCAACCTCCCAACCCCATACCAACCTACCCACTCCTTCCGCTCAGTGAGCTCCAGCCTGCTTCACGTCCCCCGCCCCATCATAGCAGGCCTTCAGTCATTCTGCCCCCACCCTCGAACTCCGTTCCACAGTCCCTCCACCTCGCCCCATCACTTGTCTCCTTCAAGACCTACCTCAAGGTCCTCCTCTGACCGCGCTTTCAATCAACCTCCTGTACTCCATGATCTCCCTTCTAATGACATGAAAAAATGCAATTCCACATTATCATATTGTTTTTATAACATACTGAATGTTTTTACTTCCAGTATTTGTCTAATATGCATGTTAAACAATGTCAGATGTATTAACTGGTATGCCAAGATTTGCTTATCACATCTACATGTACAAAATGATGATGAAAATTATTCTCAGACTGGCCACAAATTCATTACCTGTCATCAGCATTAAAGAATAATTACCTTATGTATGAGTGACCAAGGACCACATGTATGAGTGACCAAGTGCTTATGATGCAAAGTGCACAATGACTCATCAGATGGAAATGTGGAAAATTCCACAGGCCAGATGTACATGTAAGATAAAACACCTGAACATAAACATTGCTCTTCTGTGATGGAAAATTAGCATAAATTTAGCAGCATAACACAGATATCAAGTTAAAAATTGTGTACAATATTGTTGATTTTAATGCATCATATTGGAATTCTGTTTCTACATAGTTTACACCCACCCACAAAATAATGGACTAAACCACTTCTTACTGTACATTGTATGTTCTAGTTAGCATTGAATGTGCATGCTGGATGTGAGAGGAAACACATCCTTTCATTCTCAGCTCCAACCAGAGACCATTATTTGCTAGAAGATATATATAGATCTACGTGTATGTCCTGTACGTTACCAATTTTAATTGCTCAATTAAAGAAATAAGATAAGTCTCTAATTGATTATTTGCTTGTAGTTAGATGTGCTCCATAGTAAATCAGAACTTTACCAAGTTTCAGTAATTTATCTCTATGGGTATTGAAATGGACAAAAAAAAGGTGTCTGAAAGAGTAACGTATGGGACACCCTTGTTTTGGAATGCATCTAATTTGCATATGTAATGACCTCTGAATTTCAGGTTTCCAAATTATTTAAGTCTTGCTATAAACTTAAGGTCGCCACATAATTGGATTCATATTCTTGCCAGTATGAGGTATATGCTTAAATTTGCAAACTTTTGAAATGTCCCATACGTTACCATGATTTGCATAATATGTGCAAATATATTTGCGTATAATTCTTCACATGGTGAAAATTCTCATTTTTAAAAAAAAGATTTGAAAAATTCAACTTTTTAGCTTCAAAATGACACCTAGTTCACCATATTTTATCAAACGTGAAAATTTAGCATCAGAGGAACCTTGGACTTGCCCATAAAGGAAATAAAGGGAAGTGTGTCAATTTTAATATTTATGTTGTTTTAGGTTTAAAAACTAGGGGAAAATGAAATTTTTGCCAGATGTACTGACTATTACCAGCATTAGCTCATTTTGTTAATAAAAAGAAAAAAGTTTTGTAAAATTCTAATTCTAAAATCTTAACCTACAATTAGTAAATCTGTTTTAATTTATTGTAAAGGTCTGTTTGTGAAAAGGTTTTCCACCATTAAGTACTGATAAATCAGTTTCCTAGGAGGCAATCATCTGTGCTGCATGCAGCCATTGATGAATTCACATTGTAACTATTCATAGCCGGTTATACAGTACATCAACAATCAAGCTATTATTTCTGTAGCTGAAAGCTATGCTTCTGTTGTACTGCAATAATTCAGTTTACAACAAGGCCCTTGATAGATTTGGGAAAAGCTTTGTGGTATGTATAAAGGGACTCCATAAAATAGAGCATAGTTTTTTTAATAAAGTCATTCAAAATAATTAATTTAATATCATTTTGCTGCTGTACATTTTAATGACTTCGTTTGCAGAGCTAGCATCAAGCAACTGTGCTTGATAACAGCTGGTCATTTGGATATGTATCTCCAGCCATCTTTAAATCTGGCATCTTGTGTCATTTCCTGTGATGGCTTCTGACATCTGGTTTTAATCTTCTATTGAAATATACACACAACCCAACAATGTTTTATCAATGACTATTGTGCTCTTGTAGCACTACAGTTAACAAATTGATCTGAAAAATGTTTTCTTTTTCTGCCCTATAGGATGAGGTAGCTTTTCAATAGGATTTAGCAACTGTTCAGAAAATGAGCGTAACGTCTTGGTTTTTGGTGAGCAGTGGAGGCACGCGACATCGGCTGCCACGTGAAATGATCTTTGTCGGCCGCGATGACTGCGAACTGATGTTGCAGGTAACTGTGTGTGGAAACTGTTCCTTTGATTTTTTTAACACACAGATTTTCATGTAGATGGCTTCAATCGTACACAACAAACTGCGGCCAACACAATTAAATTTAAGTCTTAGCCTGATTGTATTTTTCTTATTTTTTTCTCCCACTAGATTACACTTGTTAATTCCGCCACCCCTTCCCCCGCCCCCCTCCCCCCCCAGCTCGGGTCCCGACCTAACTGCTGTTGAGAGCCTTGGGACGTCCTCCCGATGTGAAAGGCGCTCTATAAGTGTCATTTTGTTGTTATGAGTTTTTAAAAAAGTGATTTATGCAAATCAGTATGAGCAATCAGATAGTTGAAGCCTTTAAAGCTAACTTGACCTGTTTTGCAGTGAAGATCCTGGCAACTGAATAGTGAAACAATTAAGCTAGACTACAAATAAAACTATATTTCTTGCTAAATAATGAACACAGATTCCTCAGCGGAACTAATTAACTGTAGATTTGTGAAACAGTGGAAGGGGAATCAAAAAAGAAAGTCCAGTTGAGCTAGAATTGAAATGTCAATTGAATTCTGATGTCCTCAAATAAGGCTTAGAGTCTAACATCACCAACTTTGATTGTAATTAGGCTGGGGCAAGAGACATTTTTTTGTGGTAGTTTTAAAAAAAAAAAAATTTTGCTTTTGCATAATTACGCTGCCAAACTTACTTCTAGCTTAATGGTTTACTAAAAAAAAATGAATTCCCAAGTGTTTTTCCATCATTTCTTTGTGCACTTTTGTTTTGGGTAATTCTTGTTAAAAAAAAATTCCAGATGGCCAAAGTATGCAAACTCCTGCAAATACGAGTGAGTAGGAAGAATACATGAATATTTGTATTTAGGATTAGAGTTTTTGTTCTCTCAAGACGATCACATTACGTGAAATACAACTTTTTAGAAAAAAAATTAGGTCTCCTTTTTCATCTGGCTGTTGGGTCTTCTGTAAGATGAGCTTTTGCTGTCAATATTGCTCCCAGTGCAGATGGGCCCACAGCACTAAATTGCTGTTTCGTTAAGTGGGGTCACAAAGAAAGCTAGATAGGGAAGTGAACCCTGGTTCAGTGACGATGACCTTCTGAGAAGCTTAAGGCACTTAAAAAAATATAAGGGTAGCACAGACTTTGTTCTGCTCAGAATGCTTCATGCTGACACTGCCCCCTGAAAAAACGAGTTTGGTTCTTCAGTGCAATTCTCCAGGAGCACAGATATTTACTCAGATGTACCTAGGACAACAATGCGTTCCAGCACAACAAATTCAAATTTTATAATTGCTGATGTTCATGCTGAAACACAAATAAATTAATTTGGAAGTAGGAGTAGATGAGGGTCTGCGTGGAATTTTCATAACTGACCTCGGTGGCCCAGAAGAACTATGGTATTTATTAGGATGCAATGAGAAGGTAGGCTATATATTCCAAATTTTACAGAGCCAAATGAGCGATTTGCTTGCATGATTGGCCTTTCTTTGACTGTCCAATTAACTAAAGATTGTTTCAAAAATTATTGCTTGTACCTCTAGAACACCTTCAAAAATGTGTTTTTTCTTCTAAATGATCTGCCTGCTGCACTTATTTGGCAGTTCATACTAATATTGCATCATTAGCTTGTTTGGTTTAATAATTCGATCAGAATGAGTATATTTTGCTGAACTAGCTAAATATTATTTGGAATATCCAATGAATTATGGCAGCAAAAGTACCATTCTGGAAGCAGGAATAGGTTTTAGACGGTCTTGTACAGCAGAATTATTATAGAGACCCATTTACCCTCGGGTGGTTTGTTTAAGTCTTGCTATACTTGTGTTACTCTGTGAACATAATGCTTGGTACAAATTGTAATTTTGTTTTATTATTTGATGTCTGTTTGTGAGGCATTGCTGTACTCCTATCAGCAGGAAGAATAGATTTGCATATATTCCCCGTTACTCCCATGTGCTCAGGTACAAACTTCTAGATTTTTCGCTGCTATCGTTTGAATGCACGAGTATTGAATGCTCCAGTGGTGCCTGGAGCAACTATTTACCTGTGCAATCATACAGTTAGGAAGAGCTTTCTTCACAGATGCTTTCTTTATCAGTTAACTTGTTGCGAGAACGTGCTTGAGAGATATATGAGGCTCCTTCAACTATCTTGAGGACTTTCTTGTGCAGCTGGGTTTAAAGCCACTTAATATCATAGAATCATACAGCACAAGGGGGGGCCGTTTGGCCCATCGTGTCTGCGCCGGCTCTGAAAAGAGCAATCTTAACTCAATCCCACTGGCCCACTTTCTCTGCATAGCTCTGCAATCTTGTCCTCCCCAAATACCCATCTACTTCTCTCTTATAGGTTGTTATCATTATCAACTTCCACTACCCTTTCAGGTAATGCATTCCAGATCCCAACAACTGCTGAGTGAAATTTTTTTCCTAACCTCCCCTTTGTTTCTTTTAACAACTATGTTAAATCAGGGCCCCAGGTTACTGACCCACATGCCAGCGGAAACAGTTTTTCCTGGTTTTCCTGGCTTATAAAATACTTTAGGGTTCCCTTTTATGTTTAGTGCTATTCGTTTCTCATTGCTCCTCTTATTTCCCTTTTCACTTCTCTGTACTTCCTACATTTGATTATCCTGTGTGTTTTAGACCTGACATTTGTCATAAGCCTCCTTTTTCTGTTTTATTTTAATCCCAATTTCCTTAATCATCCAGGGAGGTTTGACTGCCTTACCTTTCCTTTCCCCTTTGTGGGAATGTATTTGTTCTGTCCCCGAACTATCTCCTCACTGAAGGCTTCCCATTTTTTGTTAGCTGTCATACTCTTTGACTCTCGTTGACGTCTTCAGTTCCACAGCTCTCACCTCCTCCACCTACCAGACCTGCCCCTAAAACTCTCTGAACCCATATGCAACCTAGGCGTCAGATTTTACCCCCAATTATCCTTCCTCCTCCGTATCCAGTCCCTCACCAGCAGTGCCTTCTTTCATCTCCGCCACATTGCCCGTCTCCGCCAATATCTCACCCCAAAAGCTGCCAAATCCTGGTCCATGCCTTTGTCACCTCTCAGTTGGACTACATCACCCTCCTCGCCAGTCTCCCCTTCGCCACCATTCATAGAATCCAGTTCTAAAATCCAATATTTTTAGTAAAAGCTATTTTTTTATGAGCAGAATGAGCAATGAAATAATGAATAGAATTCAATGTAGTTTTTTTTGGGAGGAGTCAGCTGGGTACAATGCACATATGATAAATTTTGGAACAATTAAGAAAGAAAATATACTTATTCCACCAGAAGAGCCAAAGAGGCTTCAGGTCTTTAAAATGGTGGCAATAATTTGTACTTCATTTTAGTAGTGGTTCAGTCGGGCATAGGCAATCAGTTTATCCACTTTACACATTCAATTTCCTACAATATTCACTTGTCACATTTAAATTAAAAACATTGGTTTCAGATGACTGGAGCTTATCTAGTCTATTTTTGAATTGCAAAGTTAATTATCAACATAAATTGTCACACATTTGTATTATGGAAGCATGTGAAGCACTTTGGGCCTGTAGGGGTAACTATGGAGTCACTGGCTGACACTGTCTCTCCTCCAGGTGCAATGTGAGTTCTTGTAACGGGTCTTGGGATCTTGTCAGAATAGGCTCTAAAGATCACAGGTGATTGTCCAGGACATGATCGCTCAGAAGTTCTTTTCTAGCACTTCTCTACTGCCATATTGTTGGTTGGATAACAATGAAGGAATTGCTGAAATGCAGCAGGCACCAGTCAGTTTAATCCATACAAATCTAACAAAGACTGTCTAGTTCTATCTACCCTGCTCCTCTTTTAGCACCTGCCCAACTCACAACCCAAATTTATTTCCATTAATTGTACGTGGAGGTGATTGTGCCCAAGCTATTTTATTGCAGTTTCTTGAATACAAGTATTTTTTCCCCCCCATCTCAGAAAAGGACATGCTAATTTACTTATTTGTTCAGGAAAATGCATCCTCAGTTTTACCCTTGTTTTGAAGTAATTTTACATCTACACAGAGTACATTTAGTAGATCATATACTATACATATTATTAGGCTTGGAGTAACCGTGTGGATTAAAAAATTGCAATCCTGGAAAACTGTGTGGAGCAGTAAGTTTCAATTGTGCTGAGTTGGCATAGTGTACAAATATTTCTCAGATATCTATGCGAGATGTAATCTTCTGGGGCAAGAGGAAATTGAACAGAATCCTTGAGGGTTTTAGTAAAACTCTTTAATTCTGATATCCTCACATTAGGGGATAATATCAACAATACATCTATGTTAATATTGATTAACAATCATAAGTGCAAAGTCAAACTTTATACCATACAACTAGCAAATTAGAGAAATATGAGAGAGAATGGATGGCATTCAAATAATGCATTTGGAATATTGTCTGAAACCTATTGACTCTTGACAAGAGGCAGCATACTGCAGACACTGGAAATCTGAAATAAAACAGGTAGCTGGGAACACTCAGCAGGTCAGACAGCATCTGCGAACAGAGGAAAGTGAATTAGTGTTTCATGTCAATGACTTTTTGTCAGAACCCTAGAATGATCTTCTTAGTAAAAGCTAGGAGCAGCTTGTACAGTTTCAAGGAAGTTGTTGAAGGTAGGTGAGTATGAATGAAATAAGTGTTTGTTAATGAGATTGCATTTCATATCCATTGTGTTTGTTGTATTGCTAAGCAAACATTTATTCCAATTGAATCTAAAAACAATTCAGTTATGTAGAAAGAAGGTAGTGTTTAGACTAGCTGGAGCTTTAAAGGATTAACTGAATTATAAAAAATATATAAGGAATCAGGAAATGGCAGATGTGTAAAATGAGTCAAGATTAGTTTTCCCAACTGAAGCTCCTGGACAAATTCCAATCTAGCATTGTGGATTCTATAATACATGTGTGGTAAACCAGTTAAATTGTTATTGAAGAAATTTGATGGATTAAATCTACATGCAGCTGAAAGAGTTACACCCAAGAATCTTTGGGGAAATTAGTGAAAATGCAGGAGGGGCTCAAGTTAATGTTGTTTAAGAGTCCTATAAATGTAATGGCAGTATCCTTTGTACTTGGCAGATTACAAAACCAACATAAATCTAATATACAGTAAATTGTAAAGTGGGGGAAAATACAGTAAATCCTTTGTTATCCGGTACTCTCGGGACCTGACTGGTGTCGATTAATCAAATATGCCGGATATTCGAGTGGCAAGTTGCCGAAAATCCAACAACAAAAAATTAACTTATTTTAAAACATACCATATCAATAATAGACTAAATAATAACAGAATATTGTATGGATACTTATCAATAAAGCATTCCCGCACACTTGGTAAAATGATCGGTAAAAAAACATTCCAGCATTCGGTTAGCAGGAACGGCGCAAGAGTATTTGGAGCCCTAGGCGAGCCTTCAGATATGCGCCCCCTAGTAACTTTTGATAAGCTAATGTTAATACTAAAAATTCATACAATGAATTATCAATAAAAGTAATGGTAATAGTTATACATTTACAGTAAAAGCCCATTTATCCGACACCCTCGGGACCTGGCCAATGCCGGTTAAAGCGTGTGCCGGATATTCGTCCCAAAACACGAAAAAGAAATGTAAAAAATGTCAGTGCATTTTTCAAGATAAATTCCGGTTAATCGAATGCAGACCTTTTTTTTTGCGATGCTGGTTATATGGAAGTTATGGTTGATCGGGTGCCGGATAAACAGGCTTTTCCTGTATTTATCTATGAAACATACTTCTGTTTTATTTAAGTATTAAGCATTCTCTGGTCAACTTACTTCTAACTTCCACGTCTCTGCCACTATACGCCAGCAGACAACAGCAATAATTTTCACTGCGTGTGGCAAATCGTACATGCTCTGTAACCAGGGCCAGTGTCCCCAAAATTTTGGCACCCTAGGCGACCTCCTAGTTCGCCTAAAGGCAGCTGTCCCTGTCGGTAAGTTTAATAAGTGCGCATGCATACGTATTGCACATGTGCACAAAGTGAGCATACCGTGAGTGTCCGTCCTGGATGCCTATGGTATGAGATCTGGTTGCTGGAATGGTGAATTGTATTGGGAGATACCGGTTGGTTGAGTATGCCGGTCGGTTGGGTACCGGATAAACAAGGTTTTACTGTAGTCCAACATTGGGCATCCTTTTATGGAATGCTATTGAGAGAATAAAGGATAGTCAAAAAATGCAAGTACAATAAAAGCCTGATTATTCACCACCCCCGGGACCTGGCCAATGCCGGTTAAAGTGCCTGCCGGATATTCGGCCGAAAATGCAAAAAAAAGCAAACAACTATTTCAATGCATTTTTCCAGATAAATTCCGGTTAATCGAATGCGGACCTTTTTTTTCGATGCCGGGTATACGGAAGTTACGGTTGATCAGGTGCCGGATAAATGGGCTTTTACTGTATTAACGTAGTCGTTATAGTTTAGCATGGTTTTGCGACTCAAATTTCAGTTCTGAAATGCACTCTTTGCCGGTCTCCCCAGCTCTACTATTCAAAAGATCCAGCTCATTCAGAACTTTGTCGCTCGCATACTTACCCGGACCAAACTGCGTACCCACATCTCACCAGTTCTGGCCAGGCTCCACTGGGTCCTGATCATCGAACAAATTGACTTGAAAAGCGCTATATCAAATGCAAGGATTATTATTATCTCTCCGATCTCCTCACTCCCCAAATCCCAGTCCACTACCCAGTGCCTCTGCTCTCCTGGCACTGGCCTTCTACTTGTCCCTTACACCCTCAGCCTCACCATTGGAGGTTGCACTTTCAGCCACTATGCCCCGAAACTTTGAAACACTCTCCCTCAATTCCTCTGTCTTACCCATCCTCCCCTTTTTCCAAGTCGTGCCTGAAAATGAAAACCTTCCTCTTCAAGGCTCAGTCCTTGATTGGTTCTGGTCATACCTCGCACCGCCTTCACTTTGTCTCCTCCAACGGCTTTTCGTCCAGCCCTCGCATTCATGTGGCGTTCCCTAGGGCTCTGTCCTTGGCCCCCTGCTCTTTACCCTCTACATACTCCCTCTGGGTGACATCATCCGCAGACATGGGGTAAAATTCCACATGTATGCGGATGACGCCCAACTCTAACTGTCCTCTTCCACCCTCGACTCCAGAACTATTGGCGTCCTGACTGCGTGTCTGTCCGACATTGAGTTCCTCCAACTTAATGTCAAAAAGATGGAGGCCCTCCTGATCGGCTTGTGTCAGCACCTCCACACCTCAGCCGCTGACAACATCAGCATTCAAGGCTGCTCTCTCCACCTCTCGAAGCCAGTCAGGAATCTGGGCATCTTGTTTGACCCCAAACTGTCCTTCCTCCCCCATATCCATACCATGACCGGTACAGCCTTCCACCACCTCCGTAACATCGCCAGACTCCGCCACTACCTCACCCCCCCATGCTGCAGAAACACTCATTTATGCATTCATTACATCTAGGCTCAATTATGGGAACTCTCTCCTCGTCGGCCCTTCACAAGCTGCAGACTATTCAGAACTCTGCAGCTCGTATACTCTCCCGCACCAGGCTCCGCGACCACATCACTCCCACTCTCGCCCGTCTCCACTGGCTCCCCATCCCCCAGAGGATTGAATTCAAGATCCTCGTCCTCACCTTCAAGGCAATTCACGGTCTTGCCCCTGCCTATCTCTCTGACCTGCTGTCTCCCTATCAGCCTGCCTGTCTACTCCGTTCAGCAGACTCAGGCCTGCTCCACGTCCACCGCCCTACCATCAGTGGTCGGGCTTTCAGCCTCTCTGCTCCCACACTATGGAACTCCATCCCGCAATCCCTTCACCTCACCTTCCTCCTTCAATCTCAAGACCTTCCTTTTCGACCGTGCCTTCTGCTCCCCTCCTAACTCTTCCCTCTCTCCTTCCCCCTACTCCGACCCCCCCCGTTCGGGTCCTGACCCGTAAATACCCGCGTATAAGGCGCACTCGAGTATAAGGCGCACCTCCCACTTTTGACCTTTTCTTGGTGGAAAAAAACCCAAAGCATTTTCGATGATATTGCCGGCAGGAGAGACAGGTAGGGAGGGAGAGAGGGAGGCAGGCAGGCAGGAAGGGAGGCAGGCAGGGAGGGAGAGAGGATGGGAGGCAGGGAGTGAGGCAGGGAGGGAGGGAGGGAGTGAGGCAGGCAGAGAGGGAGGGAAGCAGGCAGGGAGGGAGGGAGAGAGGCAGGGAGGGAGAGAGGGAGGGAGGCAGGCAGGGAGAGAGGGAGGGAGGGAGGGAGGCAGGCAGCCAGGGAGGGAGGGAGGGAGGGAGAGAAGCAGGGAGGGAGGCAGGCAGGCAGGGAGGGAGAGAGGGAGGCAGGCAGCCAGGGAGAGAGGGAGGGAGGGAAGCAGGCAGGGAGGGAGGGAGAGAGAGAGAGGAGGGAGGCAGGCAGGGAGGGAGGGAGGGAGGGAGGGAGGGAGGCAGGCAGACTGGGTTAGGCAGAAGGCAGGCAGCAGGCACAGCACTGAAGTCCGCTGCTGCTGCTGCTGCCCGGGCGGCCGAGGCCGAAGCTCTATCACCCGCTCCCCCCAACCCCCGCCGGACACTGACCAAACCCCGGCTGACAGCGCACCGGCCGCCCCTCCTGTTTACTGTATTTCCGAGGCTCAACATTTCTTATACCTGCGTATAGGGCGTACCCTCAACTTTTGAGATCTTCCGACGTGAAAAAAAGTGCGCCTTATACGCAGGTATTTACGGTAATTGTTCAGTGCCTTGGGACATCCTCCCGACATGAAAGGTGCTCTATAAATGTAATTTTGTTGTTATTGTCTTCACCCGTGCTTACAGCCACCTCCCTCCCGGTTCAGCTACTGTTAAGCACTCCGAGATGTGTAAGTGCACGTTGTTGTTGTTCTTTCAGCAAGTATAGTAACTAGATGTGTGAATGAGTGCTACCTGGTAAATATAGTTAACTTGAACTTTGGAAAGAAATTTGTTAAAACTGCTCATCTGTGGTTAAATCAGCGCCTTGGGATTTCCTCCCGACATGAAAGACGCAATACAAATATAATTTTGTTGTCGTTGTAAAGCATACAAGCCCTACATAAAGTTAATCCCACATGAAAGGTACTACAGTAAAAGCCCGTTTATCCGGCACCTGCGGGACCTGGCCAATGCCGGTTAAAGCGCCTGCCGGATATTCAGGTGGCCCGCTGTCGAAAACCCACCACAAAAAAATTAAAGTTCTTTTAACACACACCCTACATATCAGACTCAATAATAAAAGATAATAACAGAATATTGTGTTGGTACTTATTGTTAAAACTACTCTCTTGCGCTTCTCACCTTTACTGGTTGAGGTTTATAGTCCAGCGATTCGTTTTAAAATGGAGGACGCCAAGTGGGTGAAAAAAACGGCAGCGCGACTTTAAAGCCTTACTAGTGGCAAGCCGATGACCCTGGCTACTAGTGGCAAACCAAAATACTGCACCTCCGCGACAATGACTCACAAATGCTCCATCGCTATTGTTCCGGATAAGTTCCAGTTTATCGAATGGGGACTTTTGTTTTGGCCTGCCAGTTCATCGAGTCAGCCAATTGCACACAAACAGTCATGGATTGAAATGACCAATTTTATTTTATTTTTGGGAGGGATTATTATTTGACGTGTGATGGCTAATGGTTAATTCTGGGTCTGAATCCCTGAGGGCAATCCCGAGCCAAATGCCTTTTACGGCCACACACATAGCAAGCCAGGGGGTCTGGGGATCCTCTGTCATTGCCTTGGCTCTCTTGATAACTAGTACGTTTGCTATAATAATAATAATAATCCTTACATTTATATAGCGCTTTCCACGGTTTATCGATGTTACCCGAGTTCTGATACTGAGGGCGCCACAAATTCACATTATGGCAGGATCCCTCCACATAGCAGAGCTGTTTCTACTACGCCTTTAAGTAATTCATAGGATGTCTCAGGTGTAAACAAAGTTTCAGGGAGTCGACCCTGCAGCTCAGGCTCTAGGGCACCCATTAGAATTTGCTTCATAAGGGCTTTGGCTTACTGAGGAGGAAGACTCCCTGTTTCCAAGTCCTGCTGATTAGCCAGCCTGACTGTGTTGTCATCAGCAGACCTTTGGAGCACTGTGCACTCACCTCTCAAGAACTGAACCTCTGCGTTTCACCTACAGAGGATGGGTCTTGATTCTGATTTTGTCTTGCCAAACGCATCAACTTGGAGTCTGTTCAACTCCGAGGAGACCCTGCTTACCACCCACCAAGGTCTACTTAAAACTGTGTGCAGTATTCCAAATGTGTCCAATTATTTTCACAGTTAGAATAACTTGTATCAAACACCACTAGATGCATTCCAGTATATGATAATACAATACTTTGTAAAAACTGGCTGTATTCAGTGATTTGTCCAGCTCAAATTATTTTCCATCTCTGTTAATAGATGTCCCTTCATTAGGTAGATTTTTTTTCCAGTGCATATAACTTTATATTTTGGCTTTGACTCAACTTATCAGTTCAGAAATAATAATAATAGAAATAAAGGCCTGATGTGAAAGATGAACGAGAAATTGGAGACTGTAAACTGAAAAACTAAACTGTTAAAGAGAAAATAATGATGTTGATTTCTTATAATTGACAAAATTATTGTTATTAAGTACAAGATTGTCCAAGGTTACCTGCAAATTTAATTCCCCAATTGTGGAGAACATGCAGTAATATTTGCATTTGATATAGCTCCTTTCATGTTGGGAGCATGTCTAAGCGCTTCACAAGATATAGTGCTAATTGTATTAACTGTATTTTGTAGGTGTTCTGCTATCCATGCCCTTCTGGTTCCTGTTAAGAGTGTACCATATTTATGAGTTCAATTCCTTCCACTCCATTGTTTTGCACCATGGTTTTGAGTATTAGTATTTATGTAATGTACTACAAAACTGTGGTGCCATAAAAAAGGTTTTAAAGAAAGTTAAAGCCTTTTAGTGTATTTCCATTATGTTGCTATTAGCTTCCAGTGCCGATTGCTACTTATTTTAGCCTTATTATGTTGTAGGGTGACCTTATTATATTGTAGGGTGACCACTACAAGCTTCAGTTTAGATATTATCAAAAACAAATTTATACCATGATCTTTGGAATCCATTCCTGCCTTAATACAAATCGAACCATTTTTCCAACATTGATTTAACATTCACAAATATAATTTAACAATTACTGAAACTGCACAATACTGCATTTGGGTTTTAACTTTTTACAAACAAGCTAGTTATACACAACATGATTGTAAATCAGAATTTTTTTTTACAGAAGGTTAATCTAATTTACTGTGAGAATTTACTGAATGCCAAGCTCTGTACGTGTTGACTTCTTTCTCATCTACCTGAATTACAAAAAATTACAAAATGTGAAGCATTTTTTCATGTGATCTCTAATCATATAATGTAGAAAATAAGCCATTAATGCTCATTTCTGTAATCATTGCATTTAAATGGATTTGATTTATTAAAAAAAATAAAGTAGAAGAATTCTGCAACATGGAGCCAGTCCAGAGGTCAGTAATCTTCAAATACCCTATGTACAGGAATCTCAACCACATATTTGTGGTTACAGGCTGAGATTTGTATGCATTTCTTAATCAGTGTGGATGTTTATTTTTGGTTTTACTGTGGGCTTATAAAATATTGGTTCTTTTACAGTCCCGAAGTGTGGATAAACAGCATGCTGTCATCAATTATGACACTCTTGAAGATGAGCATAAAGTGAAGGATCTTGGCAGTCTAAATGGGGTAGGTAATGATCTATTAGAAGTTGGTTTGTGGCTGATGTATCAAAGAGTGGAGAGTATATATTGAAAAATTCTCTTGTTGCTGCATAAGGCTTAGGTTAGGCCTCATCTGAGGTACTGTTGCATTTATCACTTAAGTACAAAAGGATATCTGTACTTTTCCAGAACATTCCTAATCTCTGGAATTCCCTGCCTTAAAGCAGGTTTTTTCAAAGTTAATTTTAAACTAAGTTAGTTAGTTTTATTGTGTGAGTGATGTAACTTTTGGGAGTTTTAAAAGCTGGTGATTTGGGATGGACACCCTGCCCTCCTCTACTCCCAGTTCAGTTGTACACCAAATACAATGGACAATTGTATTTCTATTCTGGATCAGAATAGAAATACATTTAATCGGAACGAAATATACAAAAGCATTTAAATCAATGTTGCCAGGTTCGGAATGCCGGATTATCGACGTTCTACTGTACTTAATTCCAACCTTTTAGATGTCAAGCCCCAGAAGCCATATTTGAGAAATGTCTGTAGGCCGCATAAGCAACATTTTTGTTTTTCCCTTCCATAAAAGAATCACACCGTTTTTAAATTGTGGGATTATTATTTAATAATTATCTCAAATGGAAATGTGTGCATCAAATTGCAAAATTAACTCTGAACTCTTTTAACACAGATAAGTATATTATATATAATGTATATAACTAAATATTCAGTATATATAAATCTAGGTGCTTTATCATTATTATTGCTATACAATAGTGTCCGGTGATATATCGATATATTGGTTATATCAGTATAATTTTTCATATCGATATGCTAATATTGGAAATTTTAATATATTGGTATATCGAAAAATGTACCCAAAAAAAATTGGTATATCGTGTCCAACGATATATCGGTATAATGTAAAACTTTCAACTTTCCTTGTCGCCGGCATTGCAAACTCCTGGGCCTAGAGCACGCACATCGGAATGTGCGCGCACACCGGAATGGGCTCGCACCTCCAAATGCGTGCGCATACACAGTATACAAAACCCCGGTGATATTGATATGTCGGTATATATCGATATGAGCCCACCGATATATCAATATCGGAAAATTTCCATATTGACGGACTCTACGATACAACAAAGCACTGAGGATTTCCATTACTTTCAATAAACAAGTAATCCACTTCCCACTTATACCACACTATATTCTTCAAACTTCACATTCGTGCTGTGATCACATCTCTGCAACATTGCCCGCCTCCTCCACTTCTTCCCACCGCAGTCCACCGAGATCCTGATCAATGCTTTCACTACGTCCCAGCTTGACCACGCCCAACCGCCTGCTCACAGGAATTCCCAACAATTATTCAAATGCTGCAGCTCATATTCTCTCCCACACCAGGCTCCAGGAATCTTATGTACCCTGTTCTTGATCGGCTTCACTGGTTCCCCACCATTGGAGGTCCGGCATTCAACAATTCCACCATCCTCCCACTTCACCCACCTCTCTTACCTCTTTCAAGTCCCATCTGAAGACCTTCGATCGTGCCTTCGGCCATCCCCCCTGCCCTCCTCTCCTTCTGTCCCCTACTCCTAGTTCAGTTGTACAGCAGACAGGAACTGTACCCACTTTAAGACATCAGGGATGGAAACAAGTTATTTTTTTAACCCTTGGTCATAATGCTAGGAATATTTTCAATTTCAACTTCCAAAAAGGCCAGAAGTGATAGACTTGTGAAGATGCCTGAATGTTTTGTTACCTTGTCTTAATGTGAAGTTTGGGATAGAAAAACAAATGAAAAAGAATCAATGGATCACGTGCACTGGATATAGCTTGTAAGAACTCAAGAGCTGATTTTGGACATGGTCAGAGATAAGCATAAGTAAGAGTAATCTTTAGTGAAGTATAAGTAAAACTAACTCTTGTATTTTTCTTTCTTCTAGACATTTGTTAATGAGACCAGAATTCCAGATCAAAGCTACATCACCCTGAAGATTGATGATAAACTGCGATTTGGATATGATATCCTTTCTAAATCAGGCTATTATTTACTCACTTAAATGTTTGAGAAGTCTTATATTATCACACGACCTGGCTGCCTGCCTAGCCTTGTGGTAGCACTTTTGCTGTGTCAGAATGTTGTAGTTTCAACCCCCATATCAGGACTATATAAATCAAAGTTGTTGTTGTTGACTTGGACTCGCGTGGTTTAAGGTGACATTCCAATGCAGGGCTGGTGGTGTGTTGCATTGTCAATGATGCCACACTTTAGATGACACATTAAATCAAGGTTCCATCTGCCTGTTCAGGTTAACTTTAAAGATCTCATGACACTATTTGAAAAGAGAAGGGAGTGTCCTGGTCAACAATGAGTCAAATATAATTGATCACTCAATTCATGGTGTTTGTGGGACATTGCTTTATGCAAATTAGCTGCTGGGTTCACCCACAAATACACAGCCATTCCACAGTTAAATCCCGTGAAGCTCTGGCACATAATCCCGATGTGAAAGGCACTATTCCAAGTGCAAGGATTATTATTATTACTGCTTCAATTCTATTCAAATGGAAGGATTATTATTATTTTCTTTAGGTCTTACCTTAGTAAAGGCGGTGCTTTTATGTTCGAGTACGGTTCTCTTGATGCTGGCAGCTCTTACATATTGATAATGACTATTCTGCATGTGTGGGTAGGTTCTTCAATATTTGAATCATCAAGACCGACAAGGTTTCTGTCCTCAACCTTTGTCCCCACCCGCTCTGCACTTTCCAGAATAGCGAACACAAGTAAGAATCTTGGGTTGAATTTATCTTTCTTCACTATGCTGTCTCAACAGAGAGCAGTGACTTCTATTCTTCATTGGGAACGCAGTAATTATTTTGATGGGTAGTTAACATGTACTTTAACTTAGTAGCTTTTTTTTTGAAACCACATCTAATTAAACCTTATGAATGTGGACTTGAACATTTTAACCATGACGTAATACCATTTTTGCTGCATCCTTTATAAGCAGATGAGACGTGAAAGGTGCTATACAAATGTAATTTTGCTGTTTGTTGTTGTTGAGGCTCACGGTTTAAGCATTTTAACAACTGTCTTACTTCATTGTACATTAAGTGGATATTCTAATAATCAAGCTTGCTGAAGATCCTTTACAGCTTCAATGTTAATTGGTATACATTGCATTCCCTTAAACCATCTCCTTGAGGGTAGAACCTCCAATCATGTAAGGGGAACTCTCCAGCTTCACTGTTGTAATGTAGGTCACACCAGAAATGTTAACTTCTGTTTTTTGATTTATCTCTGTCGCTTTCTGCTTTTTAAAAAAAAAAATGGTTTGCTTTCACATTCAAGCAATCCATTCATTGTAAAACAAATATCATCCAAGCACTCATTGGTATGGTATTCATTTGTTCAGAATTTCATTTTTTAAAAAACTTTCTTATCAATTTGTCAAGTTCACTTGTAACATATCTCATCAGTATGCTGTGTTTTAATTTGTTGACCAAATTTGATTCCCCTTCGCAATACTTTAGTTTTTTCCTTCCTTAATATACTGCACATACCAATTTGTTCACTGTGGAGAGAGGGGAACTGCACGTCCCTGAGGAAGCACTTAAGGTATGTCTGGCGGAAGTTGTTGGACAAAACTGGCCGAGTCAAACTACACTGTTGAAGGTTACATTTAATTTTAGATATTCTTATGATTACATTTTAACAGAAACCCACCATACATTTTCTATTGAACCAGGACTAAATTGAATCTTCTGTATTTTAGCATGAAAAGTTTACAAGCCAGTTACAGTTGACTCCGAGACCTCCAGAGGCTGAATTACCAAAGCAAGTGCATAGCAGTTCTGAGGAGGCTAAAGCGGAAGTCATTCCTAATGCAGCAGAGATGGTGAAAGTGGATGGGAAAACTGCAGGTACTCTGCTATAATATTGTAGTGTTTCATCCCTTCAATATTCTATCACTGAAAAACCGCACATTGTTGCATTAAGACGTTTTGTTTAGTCATTTTCCCCCACTTGTAGTCGCGCAGGTTGTTGTCATACCTGTTTATTATGAAAACCTGTTCAGCCAGCTCATTCTGATTTCATGCTAATCATTTTTCACAAAACAGAAATCAGAAATTCAGTATCTCAGGAATAATATACCAAATCAATGGATGTTTAACTGGATTTTTTTGAATCGACATGTCTTGCATTGAGTAAAAGCCATACTTGGTCATCTTTGGGTTGTGTGTTGCAAAGATACTAGTTCATCAAATGCATCATTGCCACCAGCAGCCTGAAATTCCTCGAGGCTTTAAGACCAATCTTGTAACATTTAAGATTGTGCAAAATTTTAGAAAAATCTTAAAAATTCAATTTTAATTTTGTATATTAAGCCCGTTGGGAATTTTTAGTTTCTCGTGTTTAGTCAAATGAAAGTTTTAGCCTTCACAAATGTCAGAGGGTATTTGTATTTTGAACATTGTGTTTTCTGGTATTATTTAAAGTTTGAGTGGTGCAGTTAAAAAAACAACAACTTTATTTTGTTTCTTTGATTCACTGCTCTTAGCCCAACTGCTTTGTAGGGTTCGGCGATACATCGATATATCGCTAAAACCCGATATAGTTTTCATATTGATACGCCGATATAGGCATTTCAAAAATATCGATATATCGGTAACTCGATATATCGAGGTAAAAAATCGGAATCCGCGCACACTGAACTACAAGACCCAGAATGCTCATCTCTATACACAATGCATAGACCGAGGTGCAAAGCCGCCATATTGTATTCATAGTCCTCGAATACAATGTACAGGTATGCAAGGGGTGGGGGGGGAGAGAAGCCTGGTGGGGATGGGGTGAGAGGGAGAGAGATGGCTAGGGGGGGGTGAGCGGGAGAGAGACGGCTGGGGGGGATGATGGGGAGAGAAACGGCTGGTGGGGGAGTGGGGGGTAGAGAGAGACGGCGGGGGGGGGGGTGGGTGGGAGAGAGACGGCTGGGGGTGGTGTGGGGGAGAGAGACGGCTGGGGGGCGTGTGGGGGATAGAGAGAGACGGCGGGGGGGGGAAGGGAGAGAGAGACGGCTGGTGGGGGTGGGGGGGTGGAGGGGGAGAGAGTCGGCGGGGTGGGGGGGAGAGACGGGGTGGATGTGATAATATACAGATAGATAGAGGTGGGGGGGGTGTGAGAGCGACACAGAGACACAGACAGAAAAAACAGAGATGGAGAGAGTGAGAGATACAGAGAGAGAAAGATATTTAACTCCTGAGGAGATAGGCCCCGAATGCGCGCGCACCTAGAAGGCGCGCGCACTCCGAAGCGCGCGCGCATGCGAAGTACGAAAAACCCGAAAATATCGATATTTCAGTATATCTCGATATGAGCCAATCGATATATCTAAATCGGAAAATTTCCATATCGACGGACCCTACTGCTTTGGTACTTTCACTTCTTCCCAGTAATTCCTGTCCTTAGCTTTGGTATGGCGCATGGCAAAAAAAATGTTTTATTTTAATCCCCTCTGTTTCAAATTCTGCTTTTGCAGCATATCCTAAACAATCCCTAGTTTTAAATTGGGTCCAATAATAAAGGTGCTGTTGGACTGTTGGAATGTGTGAGATAGGATTTCATTCCTGGTCAGCTGCCTTATGTTGTATGATGTAATGGTGCTTAATTTGTAGGTGGCTATGATTAAGCATAAGCATAACTTTAGTCAGTGCTGTGCTGATTTAAAGCCTGCTTTATTTCTGAATGGTTCAAGCATTTTGGTTTAGTCAGACCCTGCATTGTCCCTTACAAATTTTACTGTATTTCTTAATAGCAATTAGGAAAAGACAAAATGACCTTTGTTAAAAGTATAAATTTAGTAACCTGGTAATCTGATTTGTAAATCTGATTAACTAACTTCCAATGAACTAAATTGGAATATTCAATGTTCATATCGAAGATATTCCTACCATTATTTCTCATTATCGTGGAAATGATTTGAAGCTCATAACTTTGTTGCCACCAGTAATAATTTCATGAGGGCTAACCTTATTTTATTTTCTGCTTTCCAGTGGATCTTTCTGCTATGCCCCGTGGTACTCCTCTCTATGGACAGCCTTCTTGGTGGGGTGAGGATGATGCAGATGATGAAAATTCCAGTAAGCAGGACCCCAAACCAGAGACTGTGAAACTGGAAAACAGTTTTGCAGATGGTAAGAACAAATTGCTGAGTCCTCTACTTCTAATTCTATCAAAATCTATTTATACATTAACATAGTTGGCATTGCTATCCTCTTGTTTGATTTAAGGAAGCCCACACACTGACAAATAAAAAATTACATCTATATTAGCACCTTTCACATGAGGAGGACAACCAGAACAACAGAATTACATTTGTAGAGTATCTTTCATGTCGGGAGGAGTTCCCAAAGAGCTGAACAGTCGGGGGTCAGGATCCAAGCATGAGGGGTGGGCAGAGTTGGGATGAGGGATGGTAGAGAAGAAGGCGGCAGAAGGCATGGTTGAAGAGGAGGGTCTTCTTGAGACTAGTGCTGAAGGAGGCATGGGAGAGAGCAGGGCTGTGGAGGACCTTGAAAGTAAGCTTGAGTACAGGTCAACCTCTATTTTGATCTGTATCTAGATCAAAATGTCCTACATCGAAACGCGATTTCCCATGCAGTCCCATTATATAATCAGATATGCGTTCTTTTCACAAAATTTTCCAACCTTAAACCCACTAAATAACACAAATTAACACACATAGGCAAGAAGGGGTACTTGGGGTAACTGTACAGTATTGTACTTTAATACTGGCAAACTTTACTACAGTACACTACTGGCAAACTGTAATACTGGCAGTGTGACAGTGGCACTTGCAGCTCCCCACTCATCTTGATGTTGTGGAGCCCATAGTGTCTTTTAAACCTTTGAAACCACCCTCTGCTAGCACTGAAAAATTGCGCTGTTGAGCTTTCTCCTTCCTGATCCTTTAACTCCCTAAACAATGATTTTGCCTTCTCTTGGATAAGCAGGGTGTTGAGTGGTACATTACACTGATTCTGATCCTCAATCCAGACACTCAGCATTCTTTCCATGTTTTCCATCATATCACTCCTATGTTTTGCTAATCTGTTTGCACGTGTAGCTATAACACACCTTGAACTTGCCAGTATATTGTCCTTATTCTGTTTTATAGTAGCCACTGTCGATCTAGCTAGCCCTAAAGCTCTCCTGACGTCCTTACCTTTTTTTACGAGATCCGATGCTCTTTATCACCTCCAATTTAGTATTTAAAGTGATGACTTTGCTGGGTTTCTGGCCGCTAGCGGTATTACCACTGCTTATTTCGCTTACTGCTGTCTCTCCCCGACTTCCTAGAAGCGCAGTAAAGGCTGTAAATCGCTTGGGAATGTTCGGAAATTACTGTAATACTGACGTGGTGTGGTGTTGCTTCAAAATCAGCTGGCTTTTAAACAATGACGTGGCGACATGCTATTGGCCAGTTCAGACGCTTGTATTTACCCGCGAGTACACTATGGACTGTGCATATGGACAAAAAGGACACACGAAATGTGACCGTAATATTCAATATATGTACTGCGCATGCGCAAAAAGATTTGTTTGTTAAGACGAATCCAAGTGTCCTATATCGATCAAAAGATGTTGAAAAGTTATGGTCCTTCAATTGAAACATCCTAAATAGAAGTGTCCTAAATAGAGACTTTCCTGTATCTTGAATTTGATCCTCTGAGGGATGTGGAACCAGTGCAGCCGGGTGAGGGTCGGCTGATAGGATCGCGGAGCCTGATGAGGGAGAGGACAGAGTTTTGGATGATCTGCAGCTTGTGGAGGGAAGAGTTGGGGAGGCCAACAAGGAGGGAGTTTCCATAGTCGAGCCTAGAGGTGACAAACGTGTGTAAGGGTTTCAGCGACCTGAGGGGTGAAGTAGTAACGGAGTTGGGCGATGTTGCAGAGATGGTAGAAGGTGGTGCATGGCACGGATATGGGAGAGAAAGGGACAGTTCAGGGTCAAGCAAGACACCCAGGTTCCTGACTGGCTTGGTTAGCTGGTGTGTGCATCCATGGTTGTTGTTGTTGCTGATGCTACCAGTGCTGGAGGTGCTGAGGCACTGTGGTGAGCCAACCAGTAAGGCCTCGGTTTTGCTGACGTTCAACTGTCGAAAGTTGTCTCTCATCCAGGACTTGATGTCTGACAGGCAGGCAGTCAAGACGTCAGTAGTCCTGGAATTGAGGGTAGAGACAGAGAGATGGCGTTGGGTGTCTTCCACGTAGATGTGGAAGTTTACTCCATGTCTGCGGATGATGCCACCAACATGTAGAGGTTGAAGAGGAGGGTATCAGTACAGAGCCCTGAGGAACACCGCACAAATGGTGCAGGGACTGGAAGAGAAGCCAGAGGACATCCCAAAATGCTGAAATTATGTTACGTTTATTAATGAATTTCAACAAAACTTTCATGAGTTTTAAGAAAAAGAAAGAACTTACACTTTGATAACATTTTATCGCTTTGAAAAGTCCCCATTAACTTGCAAGTAATCCTTTTTTGTAGACCAAGAATGTCATTCTTTTCACGATCATCCTGTCTCCCAGTGAATAGAATTCAAGATCCTCACTCGCATCTATAAATCCCTTCATACCCTAACAGTTTACCTCTCTAATCTTTTGTTCCACTCTGTGCCCACTTCTCGGTAAACTCTGTCATGCTATGCATTCCTCACCTTTTTCACATCACTATTTGTGGCAGACTTCAGATTTCACCCTACCCCTCATCTACCCCCACCCCCCCCACCCTCCCCTCCCCATTTCTGCTCCCACAGAAATGGGGAGGGGAGGGTGGGGGTAAGGCCTGCCTTAAAACCTACTTCGACTGGGCCTATGGTTTCCCCTCCCTCTCCCATACTGAAGTTCAACCCAGATGTTGCCCTACATGAAGGGCATGAACAAATGCAAGTTATGCATCCAGAGAATTGCCCAGGCTGGGAAGATTGAGTAGGAAAGTTCAATAGCTGTAGCCACCTTTTATTGGTATTCCACAAGGGATTTTTTAAACACTTTTGAGATCGCGAATTGATTATTTTCCAAGGGACAAGTCTAGTCTGCATTTGCTTGGTGCTGAGACAAGAAATCACTGCAACTGAATGTGCATCCCCCCAAATTTAGAAATATAGAATTATACAGCACAGAAAGAGACCATTCAGCACATCTGAACCTACAGAATTATAGACGCAAATAAAACACAATTTCTACATGTTACTTTCATATTTTCTTTGTACCATATGGAAAAATGCATGACTTCCATTGGAATCTGCTCATGTAACATAGGGAATTCATGTCAACTGCTAGCATTTGCAAGATTAAACTAGCTGTTGGTTCAACTCCTTAGTTAATGCATAAATTGGTTAATTTGAGAATTGAACAACTGTACTTTATTTGGAATTCTATGGTGACATTCTTCAAAATGGCCTCCAGTTATGAAATCTGGACAAGGCGACATTGTTTGTAATTACACTGAAAAGTGAAGAGGTTGTGACTTGTTTGAATATTTTGGGGAGACCAGCCATGTTTGTTCAGTTATTGAATACTGTTCTTTTGGAAATATATACAGCTTAAAATTTTGTTTCTGATGACCATTTCTGAATATTTTGCATTTTTAACTCCAGGCTTGTACCCTTAACAAGGAGTGAATTTATCGACCTAATTATCTTTTCAGGGGAGGTCAATGAAGCCAATAAACCAGAAGATGATGGCAATGATTTGAGAGAAGTGCCGTACCCATTCTGCAGAGAACCAAGCTATTTTGAAATCCCCACGAAAGAATTTCATCAATCTGCTCAAATGGCAGAGAGCTCGATTCATGAAATTCCTACAAAGGATACAGAAACGTCCCACACAGTAGTTCAAGGTCATGCTTCCTTTACAATTGAATTTGATGATAACACTCCAGGAAAAGTGACAATCAAAGATCACGTGACTAAGTTCACCCCAGACCAACGCCACAAGCAGAAGAAATCTCCTCCAGCCACTAAAGAGGTGTCTGGGCTCCAGGCTGCAATGATTGCTGCTGAAAGCAAAGTGGCCGATTGGTTGGCACAGAATAATCCCCCTAGAATGAGATGTGAGTCGACAGAAGATGATTCTAAAAGCATTAAGAGTGACATCCCAATTCAGATGAAAAGATTAAAAGGTGAGGCTTGGTCATTTAGATGATACATATTTAAACTTCAAAATGGTGCAAATCATTTCTTGATTCTAAATTTGCTTTACTAAAATATTGTTTTTAAACTCTTCTTTAGGACAAAAAATAGTAAAAAAAAACTGGCATAAAGATGTGTGTGGCATTTTTTCATATAATTCCTTGTTTCCGAAAATTGTTTGATATTTAAATAGGATTGGAGTAGTATTTAATTTCTCGTTGTGAGATTTAAAAGCAAGGAAGTGCTTACTGCAGCTATTTGTAGCACCGGTTGGATCACGTGAGTATTTTTCTCGGTTTGGGGCAGCTAAACATAGGAAAGAGATACCAGCCTTGAAGGGCATCCAGTGAAAATTCACAAGGTTAATATCTGGGAGGAAGGAGCTTAATCAGGGTAAACTTGGGTTATGTTTCTTACTGCTGAGGACCTCAAGGGGTGATCTGATTGAGTTGTTTAAAATGAAGGGAAATGACCTGGAAAGGTAACTAGTTTATAGAGGGATAAAAAAGCAAGGGATCATAATACAATTAAAGCTAAATCAATTAGAAGTGAGTTGAAACATTTCTTCTCACAGGGTTGAAAAGGCGGAATGCACTACCCCAGAACGCTAAAGAAACAAAATCAATTGGAACTTTAAGAAAGGCATAAATACTTGAAGTATTAAGGAATATGTTAGGGGGAAAAAAAGCAAATACGAATAAAAGATCAGCCATGATCTAATATACTGAAAGGTATAGATATGATGGGCTGAATGTCCTCTTCCTAGGTGGAAGTTTTAAGACTTCCAACATTCAGCTTGAAAATAAAATAGTCTTTTAGGTTAAGAGTGATTGAAATTCAGTTACAAATGGGGGTGGGGTAGAGGGTAAGGAGGCTGTTGGTGCCCGAGAGAGATTGCTGCTCTATTAATACTACCTGCTACTTTTTGGCATTGTATGCTACGCAGTATGTTTGATGTCCGGTGTGTCTGTGAGCATGAGTAATGTGTAATTATCCTCATTGTAAATCCCATACAATGTTAGGCTTGAAATTGCTTAAATCCATTGTCTGAAAGGATTTGAGGGGGTGGCCCCCGATGGTGTACACAACAACATAATTGCCGGATGAAAGAAGACCAAGATCCATCCTGTTAAACTTCCACCATCCTGGTTGTTACATGGGCATGTCGTGTCCCCAACTATATGCTATATCCCGAGATATTATTTCCTGACAGAAATCTACAATTTGTTCTTGAAATAATCCACACTTTCTGCTTCCACTCTCACCTTGGGGAGCCCAGTCCATACATTTACTACTTCTGATGCTCATTGAATTAGTGTCTCCACAGACTTGTTCTCAATTTCCCGCCCTTCAATCACAGATCGTGTCCTCCGATTCTGTTAATTGCAAGAAAAAACAGCTTATCGTGGTCTACATTATCTCGTCCGTTTAGAATCTTGTAACAGTAATCATATCACCTTCAACTTTCTCCAGTGCAGTGGACACAGATGCAGCTTTCAGATGAGCCTGTAAATACCAAATTATGCTGAGTTTATTAGCTGGGTTGGAAGGATCAATTGGCTCCTGTTTGTCCAGGGATAAGCAGGCTCTCCTTATTCTACTTGTGCATATGTGAGCGAGTGCATGATTGTCGGGTGAGGTCAGCTACAGTCAAGTGCCCTGGCTTCACTCACTGCCCAGGCTCATACCTGGACAATAGTCAGACCAGGGGCAGAGAGAGAGGGGGGCAGGGGCAGAGAGAGATGAGAGAGAGCAGGGGCATAGAGGCCTATTCCAGTGGGGAGAGAATTAGAAATTAATTGGGCATTAAATTAATTTTCAGATAATTAGTTTAGACAGAAAATTTAAATATTGTTCATTTGTCCTCTGGAGTCCTGAAGCTCAGTGGTTAGAGCACTCAGCGCGTAAGCAATAAACCTGTGTTCAATTCCTGGCAGGACGAAACTTTGGGCAAGTTTCCTTACTCGACACACCTGATAATCCTTCAAGAAAAAACACCAATAGTAAACTGGTCACTTCAATCCACGACTGTTTGTGGGATACTGCTGTGCGCGATTGGCTGCCAAGTTTTGTCCACAAATAATAATAATCCTTGCATTTGATATAGCACTTTTCACAACTTATCGATGCCTCAAATATACAGTCAATTCACTTTACATTATACAGTACTGTATTCTGTGACGCGCTTTTAACATCTAGAAGACGTTAAAAGCGCTATATCAAATGCAAGAATTATTATTATTCCTGTTCCTATGTTCGTTCAATCAGAAAATTTTGCTAGTGAAGGTCAAAATTTGAAGAATCTTTTGTGACTAATAGTGGCAAAGTGATTCAGATGTTCGTTTTTCTTAAACTAGTGAAGCCAACAGGACGTGACACAATTATGACTTGCATGGTTCATTGATAAATCTGACTTACTAAGTAGTTTTGTAATTCTGAAGCATTTATTTGGTTTGATGTGATTTTTCTGATTTTTTTCATTCCACCAGTGCTAGAATTGTTAATTACATTGTTGCTACATTTATCAAGGAACTCTTTATATTGTACATACTTGCATCTATTTTCCCGCTAATCTTCATTCCCGTAAATATTTACTTGGTCAGCATTCACTTCCAGAGTAGTTCTTTCAGAATACAGAAATCTTTCAAAGTGCTCCAGCACCGTGGGACGTCTTCCTGACGTGAAAGGCGTTATACAAGTGTAATTTTGTTGTTGATGTTTACACAAATTTAGATTCAATAGACGATTGGTTACTTATATTCAATTTATATTCAAGAGATTGCTATTAGTAACTAAGAACTTGAAGACCAAATATTTTAGTTGAAAGTAGAAATTTACCCCAAAATGTATTTAATGGGAGGCTCTTGACCCAGGAATATAGGTGTAATGAAGTACGATAATTAGACAATCAGTAATTGTGAATATTGGATTCAAAATTTAGATATGCATAGTTTAGATCTCCCAGCAGTTGAATAATCATCGCCAGATTAAAGTTGCTGGATTATGAGCTGGGCAATAGAAAAGTGGGGAAATATTTGCCAAATATTGTGGGCAAATTGTTTGAGAGATTTGGTTAATTTTGCGGAAAATTGTGGAGGATTGATAGGTGCTAATTATTATTGAGGGATGCATTTCGTGAAATATATAGGCATGTATTTACCGAACATGTAGTTATGTTCAAAATACTAGAAGCGTTAATTTTAATAGTACAGTGCTTACTGAGAATTTGCAGCAGGAGTTCAGTTTAGGTCAGGCACCGGGCGAAGCCAATTTCCCGCTCGCGCTGCTTCCCCAATCCCAAGACTCGCTGCGCCAGGTACGCGTGACTGGAAACTCCACCCACAGTAGCAACGTCGAGCAAACAACGCGCAGAGGCCTGGGGCCTGTGCGAGTTTGTAGAGGAGAGTGTTGCGGAGGAGTGCATTTGTGGCGGGTTCAGCGGAAAAAGTGCAGCCACACTTTTCTACTGGCCTAGGTTATAATGGCCTTGGATTTCATTGTGAATATAATTTTATACAATCCATTCAGATATATTAGTGATCGAATTTGATGAAATAGAGCAGCTTTATAATTTGGGCTTTAATATTTCCATATAGTAAATCCACAGACATACATACACTGCTGCTCATACATGTCATAATGTTGCTGTCCCTGACCTTTTATAGCTGTCAAGTATCATTATGTTTTTATCTACATGAGAATGTTACTTGACATTGTTTGCCTTAAAAATGTACGGGCACAACTCAATGAGAACGTCCTTATAAAATGTCAGGATAAAATTAAATCCCTTAGCAAAAATGTTAAGTCTTCCTTGAGACATTTCTGTGATTATTGAAGAGACCATCTCAGTTTTCATTGGAAATATAAAGGCCTATTTTGCCTCAGTTACTTTGCAGATATTCATATTTGTTGTTCCAATCTGGAATAAGTCCTGTGATATGAGTCATTTCCCTCTTGTCTTTGTATTTGCACAGTGGCAAAAACAAAAGTATGAAATGAATTCCTTTGGAGTTAGAGCCAGGAAGCTTTGAAATGTTTTAAGGCCCAAATTGTGGTACTGTACAGTGTTCCGAAATGTACTCCTTTCAACAATGTCATTAAACGTGTTGAATGTTTCCTTAAATCCCCCTCCTATTTCTAAATTAACAATGACTTTGGTGAGTGAACATGCAGGCGGAGCATGATCAGTGCAGCTGGTTTGATTTTGCCCGATGTCCAAGTCAGAAATTACACTATTGTAATGGCCAGAATGGACTGAAATTCAGAGAACAATAACTCAGTTCTATCCCTGATCTGATACCAGTTCCTAAAAAGGTTATTGTTCATGCTGCATTAAGTGTTGACGGCGACTATCACTGCAATGTACGCAAGTCTGATAGTACACATGTTAAACAGTTGCTAAATGTTGCCTAGTAGTGTTATTTTCCATAATCAATACCCGCAGATTGTTTTTCAGAAATGTTGTGCTCTAAACTTAGCTTTCTTGTTTAGGGAATAAGCATGATGATGGTACACAAAGTGATACAGAAAATGGAAATGGTCACAGACATGCTTACAAACATGTTGCACTTGAAGATCAGTTGAAGGTGTACCATACCGAACAGCAGAAATTTCTTCTTCAGCAGAAATCCGCAACTTCAGAAAAGGCTCACGAAGCTCCTGTAATGAGTAGGACTGCCTTCATGATCGAGTTCTTTGATGAAAGTAATCCACGAAAGAGACGATCCTATTCTTTCACCCAAAATGCAGCTGCTATACCCCAAGAAGGTCTTCATCCATTTCCACCTGCAAGACCAGACAGAACAAAAGTTGGTGTGGCAGAGTTTAAACTTGCTTCTTCACCACCGCAGTCAAGTTCTAATCCTACTAAATCGTCACACAATGTACCGGGACAACATCAGAACAAACCTTTGCCAAAAGAGAAGGCTGGTGAATCACCCCCTCCTTTACCATTCTCCCAAGCAGCGCTGCTACAGAGTTCTGGTAGCATTGAGCACAGACCAAGTTATAGCCAAGAGCAGGAACAGCAAAAAACTATTTCACCATCTGCCGGAAAGGAAAATGAAGATGACCAAAGCGATAAAGGAACGTATACCATTGAACTTGAAAATCCCAATCCAGAAGAAGAGGAAGCTCGTAGGATGATTGACACGGTATGACTATTTAAATATATAATATTGCTTTCAATTTTGTCTATATCACATCTTGCCTCTTAGTTGGTTATGTCATTAAAATGTCTTTAAATAAGAATTATTACACAGTGATTTCCATCATTATTGTGCTTTGTAATTGTTGAGTATTTCCTTAGACTGCTAATTCAACAAGACTACGATGTGAGGCAGGTGTCTTAGGGTTGCTCTGATTTGAAAGCTTGACTTCTTCTCATTTGCTAGATTAAAATATGATGTGTGTACAGTACCTGCTTATTCTCTAACCTGTCTTACAGTTTCCAGCTGCATTCCTTCCTTGGTTCTCACTGTTGAATAATGTCCTATTTTATTGGCTGCTGTGTTTTATCCACAAAATATATAGTCAATTCACTTTACAGTATATTCTGTGAAGCGCTGATAAGGTGCTATATCAAATGCAAGGATTATTTTTATTTATGGTTGTACTCTTAGCAAGAGAATCTTAACAACAAATTACATTGGATAGATAGCAGCTTTCACATCAGAAGGATATCCTTGTGGAGCTCCTGTGGCTTAGTGGTTAGAGCACTTGTCTTGCAAGCTGGGGAGACCAAGCTGGGGAGACCTGTGCGAATCCAGGCAGATCAGGGCGAAACATTGGGCAAGTTTCTTTACTCCACACGCCTAATAATAATCCGTCCAAAAAGACCACACCAATAAAATTGGTCATTTAAATCCACGGCTGTTTGTGGAACATTGCTGTGTGCAATTGGCTGCCGCGATTCGCCCACAAATATAGTCAATTCACTTTACAGTATATTCTGTGAAGCGCATTGGGACGTCGATAAGATGTGAAAAGCACTAAATCAAATGCAAGGATTATTATTATTAACCCATTCTATTTCTTTGAACAGTAAAAGCCTGTTTATCAGGCACCCTCTGGGGGGTCGACTAATTGACTGTGTCGCAAGTTGCCGAAAACCCAACACAAAAAGTTTACTTATTTTAAAACATACCATATTAATAATATACTAAATAGTAACAGAATATTGTATGAATACTTACCAATAAAGATTCCAGCACACTCAGTAAAATGATCGGTAAAACAGCATTTTTACCAATCGGTAAAAACACAGAGTTCGTAAGTTTAATAAGTGCGCATGTGCAAAGTGAGCATACTCGCGATTGCTAGAATGGGGAATTGCCCCGGGAGGGGGTCAAGCAATCCGGTTGATGGAGGTTAACCTTATCTCCCTTACCTAGAGAGAGCAAACAGCAATAGGAACTTGATGTGTTAAATGGATGAATAAGTGAAAAGTCCTATGGGGAAAGGAATCTGGGGCACTTGGAAAAGGCAACATTAGAGAATGGGTGACATTATCTTGAAAATAAAAGTGGTTCCATGCAGCAGCAGCTATTATGTAAATTTTCATACAATTGTGCTTTTTAGCTGGAGAATGTTTTTACTTGCCTTTCAAATTAGAATAGTGAGACAAATTACACCATCTTCCCACCAAGGCCTTTATATTTGCAGTTAGTGCAACTGCCTGGTAGGATTCACCTTTTACAGCTTCTCACTGGCAGTTAGAAGTATTCTCAGTACGTTTTTTCTTAAATATCTTTTTACTAAAGGGCAACATTTTCACATCCAGATCCTAAACCAGTTTAGAAGTGGTATTTAACATTGTTAGATGTATTGCACAATCAAGCTGAACTCCATGAGTAAAGATTTTGTTGCAGTCTTTCCAATTGTATTTTCTTGTGACACTTCACATTGTTGAAAGGTGAGAGTCGATAGAATAATTATAACGTCAGCTCATTGTTCTGTCAGAACAGTAGGTGAACATATTAACAACCAGCATATAGATAAATGAGTAGAAGAATATATTAACTCGTTGCAGCAGTTAAGTCGAAGATGTCAAGCTGTGCTCTAACCAGTTTGTGGACCAATTTCAACTTTATGTAACTGAAATTGAGTTTTGAAGGCTTTCACAAACCAGTTTCAGCAGATGAAGGTGACTAACTGGATTGTTATTTATTGCTTATCCTGTATTGCTTATCCCAGTTTGCAGCTTTGGTCACAGGATCCTGTAGTGCAGTGGTTTTCAACCTTTGAATAGAGGTGCCCCCCTAGCTCAGCAAGGTTTTCGTCGCACCCCCCCACCCCCTCTTTCACATTGAATATGTTTCGCAAATGATAACAGCAAATTCAATATTTTCTTTACCTGATTTTAATCCATTTTCTTTTTAAGCATTGACAAAAAACATTAAATTCTTAAAAATGTTAATTAAATGAAAAAAATTATTTAAATTGTGAAACCAATTACAGTAAAAGCCTGTTTATCCGTGACCCGATCAACCATAACTTCTGTATAACCGGCACCTAAAAAAAAGTCTCCATTTGAATAACCGGATCTTATCTGGCACAATCGCGGTGGTGCATTTAATGAGTCGATTGTCGCACAAGAGTATAGTATGATTAGTTCTGAATGCTGCCAATAGTGGCACTTCCGTTTTTTCCTCTTAAAGTGGCATTGTCGGTTTTTCCTCTCCCTCTCCTTTTTCTCTGTCACCCTCTTTTTCTTTCTCCCTCTCCTTCCTTCCTTTCTTTCTTTCTTTCTTTCTTTCTTTCTTTCTTTCTTTCTTTCTTTCTTTCTTTCTTTCTTTCTTTCTTTCTTTCTTTCTTTCTTTCTTCCTTCCTTCCTTCCTTCCTTCCTTCCTTCCTTCCTTCCTTCCTTCCTTCCTTCCTTCCTTCCTTCCTTCCTTCCTTCCTTCCTTCCTTCCTTCCTTCCTTCCTTCCTTTCCTTCCTTCCTTCCTTGCCTTCCTTCCTTCCTTCCTTCCTTCCTTCCTTTCTCTGTATCATGGGTTTATACACGGTTTTTGTTGGGGTGGGAGAAGGAGAGAGAGAGACAGGGAGAGAGAGAGGGTGGGGGAGGGGAAGAGAGGGAAAGAGCTGGGGGGAGAAAGAGAGAGGGGTGGGAGGGGGAGAGAGAGAGGTAGGGGAGAGAGAGAGAGTGGGTGAGTTGATTAATTCAGATGGAAAATGAGAGGAGTGGAGGGCTGTTGGGTTTGGAGCCATTGAGATGCCAGACTGACTGAGTGTGAGTGTGTGTGTGTGAAAGAGAGAGAGGGAAGGAGGGAGAGAAAGAAAGGAAAAAAAAAGGAGAAACCAACAGTGCCGCTTTAAGAGGAAAAACCTTTGTCTGCCATTGTAGAAGTTTGCTTTGTGATTGTGTGCTATGTTTATAGACTGTAATCATATTTATTGCTTTTTAGTAAGTATCCATACTATATTCTGTTATTATTTAGTCTATTATTAATGTGGTATGTTTTTTTAAAAAAAATTGTGTTAGGTTTTCGGCGTCGATATTCGACCAAATAGCCGGCGTGCCGTTTAACAGGCATTGGCTAGGTCCCGAGAGTGCCGGATAAACGGGCTTTTACTGTACTTACATTCACAATTGCAAGCGATAGGTATTTCCTATCGTATTTTCTGCATTTAGTTTTTTAAATGCCATTTCTCTACTTAAACTGGCCTCATTATCTTTACTTGAACTTGCTTCACTATCTCTATCTTTCTTCTTGAAACCGGTTCAGAACTTCTCCATCTCTTCATGGGTTCTCAACACAGGCAAACCCCGCTTAACGTCGTAGTCCCACTCCTCTCTGCCTCTCCCCCTCCCATGCTTCTCGTCGTAGTTTGGTTTTTCGAAAAGTGCAAATAAGCAAAATTACGTTAAGTTAATACATTTTTCTCATAAGAATGAATGTAAAAACTGGAGTTAGGTTCTCTTGGATATTGTTCGTCAAAATATTCTTAAAAAATACAAAACTCGCTCCCTGACTGCCTGCCCGGCTCACTCACTTGCTCCCTGACTTCCGGCTGGTCTCGCTCGCTGCCCACTGGCAAACGACTTATCAGAGAACATCGCAATTTAAGCGGGGTTTACCTATAATAAGAACAATAACGGCCACGCTCCCCCAGCCAACGGTACGGTACGCTCCCTGTGGGGGGTGGGGGGTGGGGGGTGGGGGGGTACTGCTACTGCTGTTGTGAATTGGTTAGATCAGTTGGCTCGAAAGCGGAAGGATCTGGGTTCAATTCCGGGCAGGACAAAATCTTAGGTAAGTTTTCTTCACACTTCATGCGCCTCTGTTTAAGTAGGAACCCAGTTGTTAGTAAGTTAACAGATTGCTTTCCAGGGTAATAATCGCAATGATGTGATAAGGCTCTATATCAAATGTAAAAATTATTATGACAATGATGATTGTCTGACTGGACTATGAGTGGTGCAAAGGTTTTTTTTTTAAAGTTGAATTGATATAATTAGTTTTCAATTTTGGCATTTAATATGTTTAAAATTTAAATTTATGCTTAAAAGCTTGCAAGTTATACTTCACAATTATTTTCCTGGGATGGGTTGGAATGTAAGGGGAATTTGAGATCATTCTTTTCAGATACAATTCACTATGTGATTAATTAAACCTACCATTCTTGAAAGTTTTTTTTAACAAAAATACTGTATATTGCTACAAATTGCCACAAATGAATGGATGTGAAAATAATTTGTGCCCTAAATTAGAAGTTACTTGTTATTTTGCACTGTTGAATGACATAATGTAGTTACAACAAATTTGCTGAGTGAAACCATGCTTCAGGCTGGTCAAAGGCAGAGAAGATTAGATAATTAGAATAGAATTATTGCAGCAAATGTATAGTCTATACTCTTCTAATATTTGTAACATGCAAAGTGCTGATAATTTAAAATCGGATGAGATAGAGAATACACCTTTACATTCTTATCACCTGCATGTCTGAAATTTGTCCCACATTTCGCTCACATCCATGCAGTCAATTCATTTTACAGCATATTCGGTGAAGCGCTTTGAGACATCTAGAAGACGTGAAAAGCACTATATCAAATGCAAGGATCAATATTATTATTATAATTACTTACCAGCTTGCCTGACTGTAGAAAGTGTATGTACCATGGTTTGGTCCCATGGTTAGCATTCTGAAAGCCACTCAAACCCTCCTTAAGCCACCATAGGGAAATTAATTAGGGATTATTTTTGTGCTTCTACCAAGCCATATACATTATTACCGACATTCTTATCTGGCTCATGTTCTCTCATGGGCAACAAATTGTATTTACTCACTAGTGATAGGAAGCCCTCTAAGTGTATTTCCTTAATAGCTTTAATGACAGGTGGTGCTTTTTTTAAAACAAAAAATCCCTATCATCACAAATCCCTACCAAAAAGAAATCTTAAGAAAGATGTGCTTTTATTTTCTCTTGTATTGACTATGACTGATTTGGAAATTTCTTTTTTGCAAATCTGAAATATGTTTATTACTATTTGCATTTGAGATTAACCTGCACTTCTCAAAATTCAAATGGCAATAAATATGAAGATCCATGGTTATTGTGTGTAATCACTGGAAAGAATAGGAAGCATCTATTTGGATATTTTTAGACAATTATTCATAATGTTATAACAGGTCAAAAGAAAGCAGACTTTTACATTCTGGTGTCATTATACCTTGTTAAAGTACGGTGGATTTCTGAGGTAAAACTGTTGTTAATAATTCAAAGAATGTGTGAATTCCAACTTTTTCTTTGTGATCCCAAATAATTTCATCTCTTTAAAACTATTCTATTGAGCAAGTTATTTTGGGGAAAGGTCCTCAATTGTCCCAAAGATAGTGTAGCCAGATGTAACCTGTGGTAATGGCAAATAATAATAGGAATGGACAGGGATGAGAAGAAGTCAGATTTGTGGGGTGAAGTAAAGATTCGTGATGTATTTATTTTCAATTTAAAAATATCATTGTAATACATTTTTTTTAAAATTCTACTGATTATTTTATTCCTTTATTCCGGAGTCCTGTAGCTCAATGGTTAGAGCACTCACCTTGCAAGCCAGAGACCTGTGTTCAATTCCAGGCAGGGCAAAACCAAATTTCCTTGGATTATTATCAGGATACTGATAATATCAGTATCATTATCAAACGAATGTTTGTGGGACACTGCTATGCGTGGCTGTCATGTTTCGCTCACAAATGTAGTCAATTTACTTTACAGTATATTCTGAAATGCTTTGAGACATCTAGAAGACATGAAAAGCGCTATCTCAAATGCAAGGATTATTATTATTTATATAAACAAACAAACATCCATTTGATATACTTAATGTACTGAATTCATTATTTAAGGCTGCAGTATTTAAGTTGCTAAGAGCATTTATTGTACCTTAATTGTTTAATATAATTAAATTGCCTTCAAACAGATGATCCTCCTCCATTGTTTTTAAATCTGTTGCTAAATGAATCTGCGATTCCTGCCTCTAATGAATTTTGTTGTTAAACTAGGTGTTTGGAATAGTGGATTCGCACAGTTATTCCAGTTGTATTGCAAGGCCAATCATTGCTGAACAAATGGATAAGTCGAAAGCAACATCTGCTCAAGTAGTGACTGATGAAAAGAACAGAGAACCTTGTCCAGATGTGTTTGACCCTGAGGTAAGATTTCTGGAGACAGCTTGGCCATATTTCTAGTTATTTGTATAAATTTCAGGTGCATGAGATCTTTTAAATTGTATACTTCAGATGAAATTTTTATCCTCAACCTAATTAGGTAATACTCATAATTATTGTAGAACATTCTGGAAGAGTCATTTCTGTTTAGCACTGTTTTGATCCTAAACTATTATAATATCTACAAACAAAAACAGAAATGGCTGGGAACACTCAGCAGGTCAGACATCAACTATGGAGAAAGGAAAAGTGAGTCACGTTTCGGGTCCACAGCCCTTTGTCAGAACATAAACCCAGTGCATTTCTTCAAGCTTTCAAGTTGAATTACATTTGTGTTGCATATCTAAATGACTTATTTGCCATATCAAATGAATAAATAAGTTTAATTGAGTTTCACAATTTTAAAACATTGGTTTGAAAATCCTTGCATTAAACAGTATTATCTGGTAAGAGTAGAAGTATTCTTAGCCAATTCTTAGTGAAAATTGCACTTTCACCAAAGATCTGAGGGATTACAAATTCATTAGCTAAATCAAATATTCTAGAGAATTTTACTCTATTTCTGTTTTTCCTTGCCTAGTGTTTCTTTCTCTGTATAATATTATAATAAGAAGAATATTCTGACTATTCAGAATATTAGTTAAGCTCATTCTACCTATATATTTTTTCTTAATACAGTAAAAGCCTGTTTATCCGGCACCCTCGGGACCTGGCCAATGCCGGTTAAACCGCGTGCCGGATATTCGGGCAGCCAGCTGCCGAAACCCTACAAAAAAAAAAAAAAAAAAATTTGAGCTAAAAAAAAGTTAAACATCCCATATTAATAATAGACTAAATAATAACAGAATATTGTATGGATACTTACCAATAAAGCAATTAAATATTGATTACAGTCTAAACACAGCACACAATCACAAAGCAAACTTCTACAATGGCGGACTGTACTGGCTTAAAGTTGTACTACCGTTTTTACCTTTACCTCCCTCCATCCCTCTCTCTTTCACACACACTCAGTCAGTCTGGCATCTCAATGGCTCCAAACCCAACCCCCCTCCATTCCTCTCTCTTTCCCCGCCACCCTCTTTCCCTCTCTTCCCTCCACCCCCTCTCTCTCTCTCTGCCTCTCCTCCCACCCATAGAGAGAAAAGAAGGAGAGGGAGAGAGAAAAAGAGAGAGAAATAGGAGAGAGAGAAATAGAATGGCCCTTTAGACCCAAACTAATTCTACTGTACTCTCCTGCGACATTAAATGCGCCGCAACGATTGTGCCGGATAAGATCCGATTAATTGAATGGGAAGCTTTTTTTGAACTGTCGGTTATACGGAAGTTAAGGTTGATCGGGTCATGGATAAACAGGCTTTTACTGTACCTCCCAACTTACCATGCATGTGAAGTCCTATAGCTCAGTGGTTAGAGCCCTCGCCTTGCAAGGGAGAAACCTGGGTTTGATTCTAGGTCGGGCAAAATCTTGGGCACGTTTCCTTACTCCACACACCTAATAATAATGGCTCCTAAGAAAAACAATAATAATTTGGTCACTCAATCCACGACTGTTTATGGGACACTGCTGTGCGCAATTGGCTACTGCGTTTCGCCCACAAATATACAGTCAATTCACTTTACAGTATAATCTGTGAAGCGCTTTGAGACATTGAGAAGACGTGAAAAGCACTGCATCAAAGTAAACATTATTATTATTCTGAGAAGGGAAAACTTGGTGAAAAGCTAATTTTTCAGGAACCATTAGAAAAATTGATATGGGTGAATTGTATTACCAGCCGGATTACTTATTGTCTTTTACCGTGATGGAGATGCATTAATGAAGTTATTTTGTTCTGTGCTTGTAGATGAATTGTGCTTCAATGGTGTAACTGATTGATAAAACAGGAAGGGTTAAGGGAGCTGTCTAATCTAAATGGGCAGCTTATTGTTCTGAATAAGCAAGCCAATGCTCTCTAAAACATTGGTACTCCACTGGACAAACAATTGCTCTCTTGTACAATAGTGCTGTGAAGCCCTGACGGTATACTTGTGCTGATTGTTTTCTTGTGGCTAAATCCATTATAAGTAGCAGATTTTCTTCCTTTGTTTGATTTCTGTGGGAAGTTAGAACTGGCTATTGGAGGGATTTTCTTTTCTGGGGAAAATGCCTGTTACAAATTGTGTTACTTTGTGCTTGGAAGGTGCTGAAAGATTATATACAGATAGACCCCGCTTACCGAACGCCCGGTGACCGAAACTTCACTATAACGAGGGTTTGTATTTGTATCTCCTATGTGCTTAGCGAAGGCTGCGTTCACTATAGTGAAAGTTTTAACTCTCGTGCGCTTCTCGTCTCGCGGTCGCCCCCGCAACACACACGTTGACACACGTCTCAGTCGACGAAGCTACATGCACTTACTTCAGTATGCCACCTAAACACCCATTAGCAACATTGCCAACACCCTCGAAGAAAAGGAAGTCCATCACATTGGAAACGAAGATGTAGAGAACGGCGATATATCAGTATATCGCTAAAACCCGATATGATTTTCATATCGATATGCCGATATAGACATTTTAAAAGTACCGATATATCGAAAAACGATATATCGAGGTAAAAAATCGGGATGTGAGCACAATCAACTACAAGACCCCGAATGCTCATCTCTATACAAAATGCACAGACCGAGGTGCAAAGCCGCCATCTTGTATTCATAGTCCTCGAATACAATATACAGGTATGCAAGGGGTGGGGGGAGAGAGACGGCTGTGGGTGGGGGGGGTGAGGGGGAGAGAGACTGCTGGGGGGGGGGGGGTGAGGGGGAGATAGACGGCTGGGGGGGGGGAGAGGGGGAGAGAGACGGCTGTGGGGGAGAGGGGGAGAGAGATGGCTGGGGGGGAGAGGGGGAGAGAGATGGCTGGGGGGGAGAGGGGGAGAGAGACGGCTGGGTGGGGGAGAGGGGGAGAGAGACGGCTGGGGGGGTGGGGGTAGGAGAGGGGGAGAGAGACAGCTGGGGGGGGAGGGAGAGAGACGTGGGGGGGAGGGAGAGAGAGACGGCGGTGGGGGGGTAGGAGACGGGGAGAGAGACGGCTGGTGGGAGGGGGAGAGAGACGGCTGGGGGGGGAGGGAGAGAGAGACGGCGGGGGGGCGGAGGAGAGGGGGAGAGAGACGGCTGGGGGGGAGGGGGAGAGACGGCTGGGGTGGGAGGGAGAGAGAGACGGCTGGGGGGGTGGTGGGGGAGAGAGACGACGGGGGTGGGGGGTGCGAGAGAGGGACAGCGGGGTGGGGGGTGGGGGGGGGGAGAGACGGGGTGGATGTAATAATATACAGATAGATAGAGATGGGGGGGGATGTGAGAGAGGAGAGAGGGAGAGAGACACAGAGAGAAAGATATTTATCTCCTGAGAAGATAGGCCCCGAATGCGCGCGCACCCGGAATGCGCGCGCACTCCGATGCGCGCGCGCATGCGCAGTACGAAAAAACTGAAAATATCGGTATTTCAGTATATCTCGATATGAGCCAACTGATATATCCATATCCGGAAAATTCCCATATCGCCGTTCCCTACGAAGTTGGATCGAAAACCAGAACGAACGCCATTACCCCCTCTCCAGCTCCATTAGTATAATCCAAGAGAGGGCCCGTACATTATGGGAGGAGCTTAAGTGGTAGGATGCTAGGCAACGACATGACGCTACTCGGAAAAAGCTGGTGGAGACTTGCTGCTAGCAATGGGCGGCTTGATCGTTTTCTAAAGCGATACAAGCTACATTCTATCAAAATGTGTGGAGAAGCTGCTAGTGCGGATGTTGCTGCTGCCGAACATTATCCAGATGAACTTAGGAAAATCATTAAAGAGGGAGGTTATACACCGCAACAAATTTTCAACTTCGATGAAACAGAGCTTAATTGGAAGAAGTTACCTGAGAAGATCTACATCTCCATAAATGAGAAATCAGCCCCTGGAAAGCTTACAACTGAAGAAATTCAGGATTTAACAAAGGAACAAACAGCTGAGGCTGATGATTTATGTGAGGAGCCTAGGATTCTCAGTTTGAACATTTTGAAAGCTTTTCTTTTGAAAATAGATGCAATAGATTAATATTTGCAAAGACAACGGATCCTGAAATGCATCGTAGCATTAAGGTTGCCCGTGGCATCGAGCAAACTATTTGTTGCTACCAAGAATTGTATGAAGAAAAGAAGAAAAACTGTCGACAGTCTTCTATCGACAGTTTCTTTAAGCCAACATCGTCCAAAGAATCAGTACCAAGTACGTCCGGTAACTATACATACCTATTGCTTTCTTACCAGATTCCCCCGATTTTCCAGCCTCCCCCTCCTCCTCCAGCAACAATTAAAACAAAGACCTGTTCCCTACTCCTAACCTCATCTTATTACGGGAAGTATGGGAACTTTCATTTCGTTACTGTATTGTGTTAAAAATTCATTAAATAAAATATTGTTCAGGTAAACAAACATTTTCATCTTGTATTCTTTCATCTTTTCAACAACAACAACAATTTACATTTATAGAGCGCCTTTCACGTCGGGAGGACGTCCCAAGGCGCTGAACAAGAGGCGTGTGACCCGAGCTGGGAGGGGAGTGTTTGGGAAGGGGTGAAACACGAAGGGGAGGTAAAAGAGTTTGGGGTGGAACAAAAGGCACGATCGAAGAGGAAAGTCTTCAAACCGGCCTTGAAAGAGGAAAGGGAAGAAACGAAACTGAGGGATTGAGGGATGGCATTCCATAGGGTGGGAGCGGAGAAACTGAAGGCCCGGCCTCCGATGGTGGGGCGGTTCGGGCGGGGCGCTTGGAGCAGGCCAAATCCTGTTGAACGGAGGGTCCGGGTGGGCGTGTAGGGGGAGAGTAGATCGGTTAGGTAGGATGGGGCAAGGCCGTGTAAGGCCTTGTAGGTGAGGACGAGGATCTTAAACTCGATCCTCTGGAGGATGGGGAGCCAGTGGAGACGGGCGAGGGTGGGGGTTATGTGGTTACGGAGGCGGGTGCGGGATAGTACACGGGCTGCAGAGTTTTGGATGGCCTGCAGCCTATGAATGGAGGAACTGGGGAGGCCGACTAGGAGAGAATTTCCGTAATCCAGTCGTGACGTAATGTAAGCATGCACAAGTGTTTCGGCAGCGCGGGGGGTAAGATAGTTGCGGAGCCTGGCAATGTTGCGCAGATGGAAATAGGCGGTGCCGGTCAAGGCGCGGATGTGGGGGAGGAAGGAAAGTTTTTGATCGAACATGATGCCGAGGTTCCTGATTGGCTTTGTGAGGTGGAGAGTGCAGCCTTGGATGTTGAGGCTGGCAGCGCCCGATGTGCGGAGGCGCTGGCTTGAGCCAATCAGGAGGGCCTCGGTCTTATTCACGTTCAATTGCAAAAAGTTGTCCCTCGTCCACGATTCGATGTCGGACAGACATGCTGTCAGAACATCGATCGTCTGGGGGTTGAGGGATGAGGCAGAAAGGTACAATTGGGTGTCATCCGCATACATGTGGAAATTTACCCCATGTCTGCGGATGACGTCGCCCAGAGGGAGCGTGTAAAGGGTGAAAAGAAGGGGGCCTAAAACAGAGCCCTGAGGAACGAGGTCAAGGAGGACGAGGAGGCAGAGGGAGCCCTGGTCACAGGTGGTTAGGATGTAATTTGTGACCTTAACCAGGGCAGTTTCTGTACTGTGGATAGGGCGGAAACCTGATTGGAGGGGTTCAAGAAGTGAGTGATTTGAAAGGAAAGAGCGGAGCTGGGAGGCAACCACTCTTTCAAGGACCTTGGATAGAAACGGGAGGTTGGAGATGGGTCGATAACTTGATGGTTGTGACGCATCAAGGGAGGGTTTCTTCAGGATAGGGGTGATGGTGGCTGTTTTAAGGGAGGTAGGGACGGTTCCTGAGGAGAGGGAAAGGTTACTGGTGTCAGAAATGAGCGGGGCTAACAAATGGAGCTGGGTGCGGAGGAGGGGGGTGGGGATGGGGTCCAATGAGCACGTGGTGGGTTTCATGGAGGTGATTGTCTTTGTGACTGAAAGCGGGGTGGTGGGGTTGAAAGTGTGAAATGGGGGGTGAGTAGGGGTTGAGGTAGCTGATGAGGGCGCGGAGGTGGAGGAGTGGTGGGAGTAGGAAACCGCAGAGCGGATTTTCTCAATTTTGGACTCGAGGAAATCCAGCATCTCCTCGCAACGAACGTTTGAGGAGAGGATCTGCGAGGTGAGGCGGGGGGGGCGGAGGAGCTGGTTGGTGGTGGCGAAGAGGAGGCGGTGGTTGTCCTTCGCTTCCAGGATTATCCTGGAGTAGAAGGCTGATTTGGCGGTGGCTAGGGCGGAGCGGTAAAATTTGATGCGGTCCAGCCAGATTTGCCGGTGGACCGTGAGGCCAGATTTGAGCCAGGTGTGTTCAACTGCTCTCACTTGGCTTTTGAGGGAACGGAGGTGAGATGTGTACCACGGTGATGATCGGGAATTGGAGACGAGGGGGGCCAGGGTGTCAAGGGTAGTGGAGAGGGTGTTATGGAGGGCGGTGGAGGCGGAGGATGGGTCTGCAGAAAGAATGCCATTGTGGGAGGAGGTCGGAGGTTTCTAGGGCAGAGGTGAAAGTTTGAGGGGGAATCTTCTTCCAGGGCCGGTAGAAGATGGTGGTGGGTTTGGAAGTGGAGGGGGGAGGGATAGAGGTGTTGCAGGAAATGGAAAAAATGGTCAGAAATGGCCTTGTCTGTGATGGTGACGCCAGAGACGTTGAGGCCTCGGGTGATCACTAGATCGAGAGGATTCATCTTGTAATTAAAGTATTGCAGCCTTCAATAGCAGTTCTACCCCTTATGCCTTCACTGGTACACTGCAAATGTTAGCACTAGGCACCGCTGGGACCGCAAATGTTAGTGCTAGGCACCGCTGGGAACAAAACTGATTTTTTTCACATATGGAAACACAATAGGGACCTCCCACTCGCTTAACGAAATTCTCACTTTACGAGGAGTTTCGAAGTCCCTAACTCCTTTGTTAAGTGGGGCCTACCTGTACTGTACTTTGAATTCCTAACCTCAACCAACCTTTAACTGGAATCGGACTCAATTATATTGTAAATAATTTTATTGGTGCCTTATCAAGTTGAAATACTGTATCTCAAAGCTCTTTACAGCATTTCTGTGAAGTCAACCGTCTAGTTTTTCAGGCAACCACAGCAATTATGTTGTTCCAGTAAGCTCTCATAAACAGACATGACTTGAATGACTGATTTATCTGGAGGATTGTTGACTTAAGAGATTGGGAGAAATTCCCTTCTCTGCTTAAATAACAGAAAGGAACCTTCAAGCCCATCTAAACTTTGATGATTGGTTTAGCAGCTCACTTGAAGATTGCCAACTCTGACAACAAAGCCAGCGCTGCACTGGAGTATTTGCCTGGACATTGAGCTCAAGTGCCAATGTGGAGCTTGGTCAACCTTCTGCCCAAGAGGCAAGAACACCTGATTCAAGATGATACTTGAACTTTTGTTGCGTCATATCTGCATATTCTTGACAGGTTTGTTACATGAAGTGTAACAGTAGCCTACAGCACAGAATATAGATTATATATTAATAATATTAATCCTCACATTAATAATACTAATCCTTACATAGTGCCTTCCAGGTTGACAGGATATCTGCCTTTCAGAGGATGAACTGTAAACAACAACTTGTACTTATATAACACTCACACCGAACAGCGTTCCAGAGCACTTTACAGGGCTGAGCACGTCACTATGCTCGGGAGGAGGGGAAGATGACTGCAGGCGCGGTCGAATGGGAAGGTCCTCAGGTGCGACCTGAAGATAGCGAAGGAAGGGGCAAGGCGAAGGGATGGAGGAAGAGTGTTCCAGAGTTTCGGGGCCTAGTGGCTGAAAGCGCGGCCACCAATGGTGGAACAGAGAGTACAAGAGACATGCAGACGGCTGGAGCCTGTCGAGCAGACGCAGTGGGTTGTGGATTGAGAGATAAGCAGGTGGGAGAAGCAGGGCATGAAGGGAATGAAAAACAAGTGTGAGGATCTTTAAATTGATCCATTCAGGGAGAGGGAAATGAATGAACAACTTTATTGGGGGGGTTGTTAGCCAGGACTGGGAGAATAATATACCTTCTCTTTTCGAATAAATAATAATAATCCTTGCATTTGATATCGCGCTTTTCACATCTTCTAGATGTCTCAAAGCGCTTCACAGAATACTGTATACTGTAAAGTGAATTGACTGTTACGCGGCAGCCAATTGCGCAGTATCCCACAAACAGTCGTGGATTGAGATGACCAATTTTTTTAAAAAAAAATGTTAGGGGTGTGACTTCACAGAATATACAGTAAAGTGAATTGACTATATTTTGGGGGTGAAATGAGACAGCCCTAAAATGTCTCATTTCACCCACAAAATATAGTCAATTCAGTTTACAGTATATTCTGCTAAGCACTTTGAGAAGTCTCGAAGACATGATAAGGCACTGTATCAAATGCAAGGAATATCTGAGTTCTGACGAAGGGTCGTGGACCCGAAATGTTGACTCACGTTTCTTTCTCCGTAGATACTGCCAGATCTGCTGGGTATTTTTCAGATTTCCAGCATCTGCATTATTTTGCATTATTGCAAGGAATATTATTATTAAAGCTGTGCAATATACTTTATACAATATACATATGTCTTGGGACATCCTCTCGACCTGAAAGACGCTCTATAAATGTAATTTTGTATGTGTTGCACAGGTGCCCTCTGGTGGAGATAATAGATAACAAACCTTTTCATTTAAACTGTACTGTGCATTTGAAATTTAAGGCTAAAATCCACCCGTCAGTTCTATCACAGGATTCAAAACGCACAAGTACCAAGGTATGTTTGGTGAGTGAAAAACAACAAAATTACATTTGTAGAGCGCCTTTCATGTAGGGAGGCTGTCCCAAAGCGCTGAATGGAGCACCTGAGTGAAGTACAACAGGTGGAGCCATTCACAGATGCAGCTTTGATGTTTCACGTTCAAATTAAGTATTGTCTCTAGCAGCTTGTGTCATAAGACAGAAAAAATTGACTGGAAGAAAAGCATACACTTCCACATCACTCTCAATATAAATGCAACTCAAAGTACAGTAAATGATAAATTACAGGACAGACATACAATCCCAGCTGGGAATCGCAGTACATGTTGACTTGCAGGTTCTTGAAATCTCTTTCAAACAAAAACTATTCATGTGGGGGAGAAGTTGAGAAGATCCTGGTAGACTTTTAAGGAATGCAGTTCCAGCAGTTGGATCATTAAAAGTTTTTATTAATTCAGATTTAAGTTTCGATGATCCACAATTAAAACTAGACTAAATTAATGGGTTAATTGCTAGAATAGGATCCCACCAAATAAATAGTAAAATGTTCTCTTTCATTAGTAATCTCAAAGGGTTGTATAAAATACTGTGTGTGGCACAGACTTTGAATATAATTTATATTTTTAACTCATCTAATTTCTAGTGCAAACTAGCACTTTTACCAATCTGCAAAAATTGAATACTTGTATTTTAGAGTTAATTGTATAGTTTCACTTGTTACACGATCAATTTTGATAGAATGCAATTTTAAGATCCATTTGCATTTGTAGTGTTATTTTGAAAAATGATCTGTGGCCACTTAAGATTAAGTGTCTTTGACTTTCAACCCATTGTACAGTAACTTTTAGGGTTTTTTGGTCAGCCGGAAATCCAGCACCGTGCTTCAGAGGGCCCAAACTAAACTGAGAATTCCATGCATCTATGTATTCTATACAACAATAACAACAACAAAATTACATTTATAGAGCACCTTTCACATTGGGAGGATGTCCCAAGAGGCTTAACAGTCAGGGTTCAGGACCTGAGCAAGGGGGAGGGGAGGGAGAGAGGTAGGAGGGTGGCAGAAGGCACAATAGAAAAGGAGGGTCTTGAGATCAGCCTTGAAGGAGGCAAGAGAGGAAGCGAGGCAACGGGATTGGGATCGAGTTCCAGACTTTGGGGGCAGAGGTTGAAATCCCGGCCACTGATGGTAGGGCAGATCGGGCGGAAGTTTTGGAGCAGACTGGAGCCCACTGAATGGAGGGCACAGGCAGTTTGACAGGGAATTAGCAGGTTGGGAAGATAGGAAGGGACAAGGCCGTGAATGGCCTTGAAAGAGAGAACGAGGATCTTGAATTCGATCCTCTGGGCGATGGAGCTAATGGAGCCAGACACGGGTGGGAGTGATGGGGTCTCGGAGCCTATACATGCAAATGCCTAAATATATTTATTGTAATGGAATGTGCCCCTCTCCTAATTCCAGATAGTATTAGGTACATGTTGGCAAGAGCCAATGCTTGGGGATATCCAGAATGTGTGCTGGAATCTAACCAGCTAAATCCTCACAGGTTGCCATTGAAAGCCTTTGCTCTCCTTTCCTGGGTAGGACTACAGCAACACAATTGCACTTATATAGCACCTTTTACGTTGGGAGGACGTCTCAAAGCGCTGAACAGTCTGGTCGGGACCCGAGCGGGGGGGGGGGGGGGGGGGGGTCAAAGTAAGGGGAAGGAGAGTGAGAGGGGGGGAAGAGTTAGTGGGGCAGCTGAAGACACGTCCAAGAGGAAGATCTTGAAGGAGGAAAGGGAGGAAGCAAAGCGGAGGGGCTGCGGAATGGAGTTCCACAGTGTGGGAGCAGAGAGGCTGAAAGCCCGGCCGCCGATGGTTGGGTGGTTAGGGCAGTGGACGCGGAGCAGGCCTGAGACTGCTGAACGGAGGGTGCGGGCAGGCTGATAGGGAGACAGTAGATCGGAGAGATAGGTGGGGGCAAGGCCGTGAATGGCCTTGAAAGTGAGGACAAGGATCTTGAATTCAATCCTCTGGGTGACGGGGAGCCAGTGGAGATGGGCGAGGGTGGGAGTGATGTGATCGCAAAGCCTGGTACAGGAGAATACATGAGCTGCAGAATTCTGAATGATCTGCAGCCTGTGAAGGGAGGAGCTGGGGAGGCTGACGAGGTGAGAGTTCCCGTAGTCGAGCCTGGAAGTGATAAAGGTGTGGATGAGGGCTTCGGCGGCGTGGGGGCTGAGGTGGTGGCAGAGTCTGGCAATATTGCGGAGGTGATGGAGGGCTGTGTCGGTCATGGAGCGGATGTGGGAGAGGAAGGATAGCTCGGGGTCGAACAAGACTTCCAGATTCCTAATTGGCTTCGAGAGGTGGAGAGAGCAGCCTTGAATGCTGATGTTGTCAGCGCCTGAGGTGCGGAGGTGCTGACAATCAGAAAGGCTCCCGTCTTGTTGACGTTGAGTTGTAGGAAATTTGCCCTTGTCCAGGACTACCCTACCTATCAGGTCTTTGGCTTGCAGGGTTAACAGAAGCTGAGTGGGAAGAGTTATGGCCCCCTGTGGCTGGTCTGCCCTTCCAAGTCTTGCTGTTGAGTCAGGCTGGCTGGGCTGCCATCAGCATTTGACTTGGAGTACTGTTGATCTCTTTTGCTCAGGAACTAGACTGCCAAGACCGCCATAGTTGGCTGGATTCAGAGGTCCCATAGCTAAACATGTCACCTCGGAGCCAGTTCACCTCCTGATTACCACCTGATTATCATTCCCTTCAGGAAACAGGTCACTAGTTGATTATTTGACATCTGACCTGGTGGGTTTGAGGCCTCACTAGGTGAAGTACCAGGAACTAGGTGAAGTACCAGGAACTTCCTTGCGAGCTTCCTGGGGGGGGTATCACAGCTCTGCATGAATTGTATTGTACCACTACTGCCTTATTTCTAACCTGCCCTTCCTTTTAAAAGCACTGGAACACGTTGTTGCAAACCAACTCCGCGCCCACCTCTCCTCCCACTCCCTCTTCGAACCCCTCCAGTCCGGGTTCCGCCCTGCCCACAGTACAGAGATTGCGCTTGTGAAAGTCACAAACGACGTTGTCTCTATCTGTGACCAGGGCTCCCTCTGCCTCCTTATCCTCCTGGATCTGTCGGCTGCCTTTGACACGGTCGATCACGCCATCCTCCTCCACCACCTGTCCTCCATCATCCACCTCAGTGGGACCGCACTCGCCTGGTTCGAGTCCTACCTCACAAAGCGCCAGCAGTACATCTCCACAAATGGTTTTTCCTCCCGCTCTTACCCAGTTACCTGTGGGGTACCCCAGGGATCCATCCTTGGCCCCCTCCTCTTCCTCATCTATACACTCCCTCTTGGGGATGTCATCTGCAGACATGGGGCACACTTCCACATGTGCGCAGATGACACGCAACTCTATTTCTCTACTTCACTTTGCGACCCCCAGTCCCCTGATGTTCTGTCAGCCTGCCTTTCAGACATCAGGGGCTGGATGAGCGCAAATTTCTTGCAGTTGAATGTCGACAAGACGGAGGCCATGCTCCTTGGCTCTCATCAACATCTCCATTCACACGGCTGTCACCTCCTCCACTTTCCCGGCCTGCCCCTAAAACTCTCCGAACCTGTGCGCAACCTTGGCGTCAGGTTCGACCCCCAACTGTCCTTCCTCCCCCACATCCAGTCCGTTACCAGCACTGCCTTCTACCACCTCCGACGGATCGCCCGTCTCTGGCAATACCTCACCCCAAAAGCCGCTGAAACCTTGGTCCATGCCTTTGTCACCTCTCAGCTGCACTATTGCAACACCCTCCTCTCCGGTCTCCCCACCACCACAATCCACAAAATCCAGCTAATCCAAAACTCTGCCGCCTGCATACTCACCCACTCTAAGTTTTGCTCCCCCATTACCCCAGTCCTTGCCAGACTTCACTGGCTCCCTATCCCAGAGAGGACCGACTTCAAGATCCTCACCTTTGTTTTCAAATCCCTCCACTCCTCTGCACCCCCCCTATCTCTCTGATCTCCTCTCCCCCCAAACCACCACCCACTGCCTTCGTTCTTCTGGGTCTGGCCTCCTCCATGTCCCCCGAATCCACCGCTTCACGCTCAGCGGCCGTGCCTTCAGCCACTATGCCCTGAGGCTCCGGAACTCCCTTCCTCACTCCCTTCGCCTCGCCCTCTCTCTTCCCAGTTTCAGGTCACAGTTGAAGACCTTTCTCTTCGACCGCGCTTTTGGTCACCTTTCTGGGATGCCCCTGGCTCGGTCCTGGGATCCGCTAATGTGAAGCGCTCTGAGACGCTGTGCGGCATGGAGGGCGCTATATAAAGCAAAGTTGTTGTTGTTTATCTAGTCTGTTAGTATCTGTGGTCAGTGACCGGAAGCCATCCAAGTTTTGTTATTTGAACTTGGGGGAAGAGTGTGTCTTTCTTAAATTGTCTGTTTTCTGATAGTGGCTCTTTAATATAGTATATTTGATGACCTTGTGTGGACATTTTCTTGAATAAATTTTTGATCATGTGCCACATTAGAATAATTTATCAAATTGTAAATTCTCAGTTTGTTTGGATTTTCTGTTTGTTGGTTTATTCCAACAGAGGGCACTATGAGCTTTAAGATGAAAAATAGAATTGGATGATCACGCATTTCTTGGCAGTTCTGTTGTCTTAACCACAGATGTAAGCTCAGAACACCTACAGTATGCTTGCTCACTCTTAACAGTGCAATTGTGTCGGCTGTCATATATGAGGGATAATGAAAGCTCTTTCCTACCACTTCCACCTGAATGGCAGGTGTAATAATAATAATCCTTTGATATAGCATTTTTCACATCTTCTAGACGTCTCACAGAATATTCTGTAAAGTAAATTGACTGTGTATTTGTGGGTAAAGCGCAGCAGCCAGTTGCGCACAGCAATGTCCCATAAACAGTCTGGATTAAAATGAACATAGGAACAGGAGTAGGCCATTCAGCCCATCGAGCCTGTTCCACCATTTAATTAGATCATGGTTTATCTGTACATCTAGTAATCCTTTCAATTCCAATTTCCTGCTTTCCCTGTATCCCTTAATACCCTGATTTACCAAAAATGTATCAACCTCACTCTTGAAGGTTTGGATGGATCTAGCATTCACGACCTTTTGGACCAATTCTTTATTGTTTTTTTTCAGGGATTATTATTAGGCGTGTACTTCATTGGGGGCTTTAAATTATCAATTTATCAAAGTATTGATTGAGAACTAGGTGCCAATTACTGCCTTCACCTTGATACTGAGTCAAAGGACCAGGAAAAAAAAGTTTGTTGCTTGTTCTGAAATTGCCGACTACTGTTTAGTCAGGAAACAGTAGTCGGCCGTACAATTGGTCTCTGTTCTTATTGCTATCTGATAACCTAATTTGGAATGTGCATAGCATAGCTTGCAAAGATTCAGTGTATTGTTCACAGATCGAAGAGAAAGGTCTTCAACTGTGACCTGAAACTGGGAAGAGAGAGGGCGAGGCGAAGGGAGTGAGGAAGGGAGTTCCGGAGCCTCGGGGCATAGTGGCTGAAGGCACGGCCACTGAGCAATAGAAATGAGAAATTGCCTGTGAAATTATATCTCATTGTAAGTCTGCTTTCCAGTAGAGTGGGGTGGGGGAATGCAATAAATTTAGTCCTGTGGTTTACTAAATGGAAACCTGCTGTTACAACTGGGTTGATGACCAAGTTCATGATCACATAGGACAAGTTACTACCAGCTGGAAATCAGTATTTATACTTTTAAATGACTGTCCAGTGCCTTGGGCCGTCCTCCTAATGTGAAAGCCGCTATACAAGTGTAATGTTGTTGTTGTTAGTTGTTAAAGTGTGATGTAATCAGAATTGTTGAATAAGGCAAGTTGTTCCATTAAGTCACTTTTATATTGAGTACAGTAGATTATCTTAACTTCATTTCCAAATGAATGGAAATGGCTAATTGACAATTAATGGTCAATTAAATAGTTTGTGCTGCACTTCAGTGCAATAGGGTAAACACATTAGATGGAATTCTATGACTGCTCTATAGGGATGGTTGATTCTACTTTATCCAGCCCTTTAAAAATCTTATATGTTTCAATAGAACGCTCCTAATTCTTCTGTACTCTAGAGAATACAGCCCTAGTTTATTCAACCTATCCTCATAGGTCAGTCCCCTCATCGCAGGAGCTAACCTAGTGAATCTACGTTGCACCAGCTCCAAGCCAAGTATGTCCTTTTTAAAATAAGGAGACCAAAACTGCACACAATACTTGAGGTGCAGTCTCACCAAGGCCCTATACAGTTGCAGCAAGACTTTCTACTATTGTACTCTAAACCTTTTGCAATGAACATGCTGTTCGCTTTCTTAGTTGCTTGCTGTACCTGCAAACTAACTTTTTGCTACTGGTGCACAAGGACACCCAAATCCCTCTCACTTAACACTATCTAATCTCTTCCCTTCTAGAAAATAATCTATTTTTCTATTTTTGCTACCTAGGTGAATAACTTCACACTTCCCCACGTTAAATTCCATTTGCCACCCACTTGCCTACTCCCCTAACCTATCTATATCCTGTTGCAATCTTTTTGCATCATCCTTAGAGTTTACTCTCCCATCTAATTTAGTGGGATAGAATAGCTATTTAGCCTATGGAACACATATAGAATAGCCAGTGATTAACATCTCGTTCCTTTTTACGCAAGGAATAACCACTCATCAGTCTGATGTATTACTCCTGCATTTGTGAAGCACTTGGCATTTTACCTTTGCTGTGGATCTGCACTTAGTTTAGGTGAATTGTGCTTTGGTCATTAGAGAGGGCCATTACCAAAGGCAAACATAATCATTTCTCATTAGACAGCAGCTGTCATACACATGAGCAATTCTTTTCGGGCTCCATTACGGAATATTTAATTTTGTTGCTTGTGGTTGCTATTGAATTACAATTTCATATTACAACATGATACATGACAATTTCCTCCACAAGACCCGAAAACTAATGATCATCGGTAATTAGTAGACCAGCAGTCTCTTTGGTTTGCGAAAAGAGAAATAAGTTATTTTGTTTCTTAGATATCTTAATGGTTTTGAAGGAGGAGGAGAAACAAAATTGTTGATTGGGATCAGTGTAAAGTTCTTTTTTTCCCCTCTGCAAATTTCTGGACTGGAACATACAACTGGGACACAAGATAAAAGTTGATTTACATTTTGTGCTCCTGCTTTCATGTGAACGAATGAACTTACATGTTTATATTGCCTGTGGTGTTGAAAGGGTTGTACTTCCACAGTGAGCTGATTTTTTTTTGTAGGGCAAATGTAGCAGCCATTTTGTGCACATTAAAGTTACATGAATCACGGCTCAATAGTTCAAATCTGAACATGAAAGATTAATTTTTTATGTTTTATTCTAACAGACCAGAACAAATTGCCTGGGTAGTTTGTTATCTATCATTCACAAGCAGCATGATTGCAGACAGATGAGACCACTTCAGTACAAGCTTATTGAAGTTATTATTGAAGCCTATTGAATCAAAGGTGGCATCCCCAAATGATGACCTTTAACTAACCATTCTCATCGTAGCTCAGTTGGAGGCACTCTAGCCCTTGAGTCAGAAGGTTGTAGGTTCCAAGTCCAACATTAGAATATTGTGCTTGTAGTCTCGGCGGCCACTCAGGGAGAGTTGCATTGTCAGAGATGTCAGTTCTTGGATGTGACATTGACAGAGTCTGCCTGTTCAGGTGGACCTTACAGATTCCATAGCAGTATTCCCAAAAAGGGAACCGAGTTTGTCCTGGTGTCCTGGCCAATAATCATAGGATAGAATTGGTTATTCATCTTAAGGCTGTTTGTAGGACCATGGTGTATGTGCATTCGTTGCTCCATTTGACTACAAATAGTCTCTACACTTTACAATAACATCCTATGAAGCTCTGAGATTTTGTAACACAGCGAAAAGGCACCATATTAAGTGCAAGAATTATTATCAATGTTGAATTATGCATTTTAACTTAATCTGGAAAGTGATTTGTTTTGTAAGGGAAACATCTTGAGTTCCTTCCCCAAGTTTTTACGTTTGACTCGTGTTTATGCATATATATGTGATGGTGGATATTTGTGCATCAATGAAATAGGTGTTGAAAATACAGTATTTCCCTTTCCCTCAATACAATTGACAAATTAAGATGCAAAGAACTGTACTTTTACAAAAGATCTTAAATACTGGAATATTACGTATATGAACAATCACCATGGACTTCCTAGAGTCTATAGTTCCTACCTGACCCACCACCTACACTTTGTATCTTCCAACAGTTTCTCCTTAAACCCCCGCACAGTTTCTCACGGCGTCCCTCAGGGCTCTGTCCTCGGCCCCCTCCTTTTCACCATTTACACGCTCCCTCTGGGCGATGTCATCCGCAAACACGGGGTAAATTTCCACATGTATGCGGACGACACCCAGCTGTACCTTTCTGCCTCATCCCTCAATCCCCAGACCATCGATGTTCTGACAGCATGTCTGTCCGACATTGAGTCCTGGACGAGGGACAATTTCCTCCAATTGAATGTGACCGAGGCCCTCCTGATCGGCTCAAGCCAACGCCTCTGCATATCGGGCACTGCCAGCCTCAACATCCAAGGCTGTACTCTCCACATCCCTGTACCCCCACATCCGTGCCTTAACCGGCACCGCTTACTTCCACCTACGCAACATTGCCAGGCTCCGCAATTATCTTACCCCCCACGCTGCCGAAACACTCGTGCACGCGTACATCACCTCAAGGCCGGACTACGGAAACTCTCTCCTCGTCGGCCCCCCCAGTTCCTCCATTCACAGGCTGCCGGTCATCCAAAACTCTGCAGCCCGCGTATTATCCCGCACCTGCCTCCGCGACCACATAACCCCCACCCTCGCCCGTCTCCACTGGCTCCCCATCCTCCAGAGGATCGAGTTCAAGATCCTCGTCTTCACCTTCAAGGCCTTACATGGCCTTGCCCCGCCCTATTTAATCAATTTACTCTCCCCCTACAAGCCCACCCAGCCCTCCATTCAGCGGGACTTGGCCTGCTCGAAGCCCCCCACCCGAACTGCCCCACCATCGGAGGCCGGGCCTTCAGTTTTTCTGCTCCGACCCTATGGAATTCCATCCCCCAATCCCTCCGTCTCGTTTCTTCCCTTTCCTCTTTCAAGGCCAGTTTGAAGACTTTCCTCTTCGACCGTGCCTTTTGTTTCACCCCGAAGTTTTCGACCTCCCCTACGTGTTTCACCCCTCCCCGTACACTCCCCTCCCAGCTCGGGTCACACGCCTCCTGTGCAGCGCCTTGGAACGTCCTCCCGACGTGAAAGGCGCTTTATAAGTGTAATTTGTTGTTGTTGTTATAGTTGTATGATTTTTTTCTCTTATACTGTACCTTGATTAGAAATCTGCAAACACCGAAACAAAAAAATTACATTTAGAGCGCCTTTCACATCGGGAACACATTTCAAGGCGCTGAGTCCTAAGAGCAAACAGTGTGTTGCAGATCTTTGCAATGAAAAATTTGATCAATTTGAAAATAAGGATTCAGTACTCACGGGTTTAACGTGCTGATTGCTTTTTCCCCCCCTATACAGACAGTCCTTGGAGGCTCCTTTACACGCACCAGCCCCCGATGGGTGTCGCAGTGGACAAGTTTAGCTGCTAATCACAAAGGTGCTGATCCTAATGACCAGAGGCCAGACTCACCGGCATTTGGAGTGCACGATCGAGGTAAGGTCTGGCCTTGCTTTCCTTTTTCACTTGCCTGTGGTAATATCCTTTATTATTACTATTATTAAGATCCTTTAAATTATACAATAATGAGATGATATGGTGAATATTAACGGTTACAGCAGTCTGTGTAATGCTAGTCTCAATGCCATGTTGCCGAGTGATATATAGTAAAAGCCTATTATCCGGCACCCTCAGGACCTGGCCAATGCCGGTTAAACGGCATGCTGGGTATTTGGGCGGCAAGCTGCCGAAAACCCAATATTAAAAAAACTAACTTTTTTTAAAACATACCATATTAATAATATACTAAATAATAACAGAATATTGTATGAATACTTACCAATAAAGCAATAAATATCGATTACAGTCTATAAACACAGCACACAATCACAAAGCAAACTTCTACAATGGTGGACTGGGGAGTTTTTTCTTCTTAAAGCGATACCGTCAATGCCTCCAAACCCAACCCCCCTCCACTCCTCTCATTTTCCATCAAATTAATCAACTCATCCCCTCTCTCTCTCTCTCCCCTCCTCTCTCCCACTTCTCTCTCCCCCTCCCACACCTCTCTCTCTTTCTCCCCCCCCCACTTTCCCTCTCTTTCCCCCGCACCCTCTCTCTCCTTGTCCTACCCCACCCCCACCAAAACAGTATATAAACCCACGATACTGTCAGGCTACACAGGTAATGTAGTATCCATCAGAGAGAAAGGGAAAGAAAGAAAGAGGAAGAGATAGAAAGAGAGAGGAAGAGATAGAGAGAAAGGAAGGAGAGGGAGAAAGAAAAAGAGGGTGAGAGAGAAAAGGGAGAGAGGGAGAAGAAAAACTGCCCCTTTAAGCGAAAACCTGGAAGTGCCACTACCGGCAGTATTCAGAACTAATCGTACGGTACTCTCCTGCGACAATCGATTCATTAAATGAGCCACAGTGATTGGGCTGGATAAGATTCGGTTATTCGAACGGGGACCTTTTTTTTGAGGTGGCGGCTATACGGAAGTTACGCAATGGGCTTTTACTGTAGTACAGATATCATTCTGCAACACTGGGAAAACAAGGGGAATGTATAATTAGTCTTGTTTTTATCGATTGTGAATGAATTGATGACTAACTAAGTGCAACATTAGACTGCCTCTTGTCTGAGAAAATGTATACGCTCCAGCGGAGCTCAAATTGAAGGAGTTTTTTTTTACTGAAAATGAACTACAGATACCCGTAAAGCATGATTCTTTTATAGTTTTACAATGTGCGTACAGTACTGGAGTAAAACCTTGATAATCCGGCACGTTTGGTCCCACTCACCTAAACAATGGCCAGCGTAAACTGCAAGCAGCTGTTCTGAATTTGGGGGGATTTGCCAGAAAAAAAAATCGGAAAAAAAATTAATACTGTTTGTATTTTTAAATCCTGCCGGTTTTAGGGAGTTTTTGGTTTTCGGAATGTCGGATTATCAAGGTTTTCCTTTACTAATTTTTTTAATGAACCCTGAATTTTGAAATGTTGCAAATTGCTGCAAGTAACACTTCAGACGTCATAAAACAAATACGGAACATTAAAATATTAATTCATTGCATTTGTTTTGACACCAAAAGGACGAAGGGTTTCTGATGAAGGGTTGTGGACCCAAAACTTTGATTCACTTTCCTTTCTCCATAGATGCTTTCTCCAGCATCTGACCTGCTGAGTGTTCCCAGCAATTTCTGTTTTTCTTTTTAAAATATAGGTGTTGGTTCTATCAATCATTCCATTGACTAATTTTTAAAAGTAAGGATTTTGTTTGCTAGAGAATTTTCCAGGTTCTGATATATCACAACCAGCAGCTCCACCGGATGTGTACTGACATCCAGTGCCTGTGAAATGAAACGAGAATCATAAAATTGTAGTTCTCCATGGGTGAGGGAGAGGAGAAACGCAACAACCTGAAGTGAAAATATCTTCTCACAGAAGTTTCTTTCAATCTAAGATGACTCAGTTTAGAGAATGCCGTGTTGGAAGTGCTATCTCTCATCTGCTGCCCGTCCTTTTGAATTGCATCATAAAATGTGCTTTTCTTTGGTAGAAACAGACATCAGTGAGTCTGGAGTCTCAGTAAAAAGTGCATCCACATCGGATACCACGTCAGCCAGTATGGGTGACAGAAAGAGAAGAACACTTCCACAGCTTCCAACAGAGGATAAAACTTCCGAAAGCCAGAAGTCAAAAGCTCCTATTAGCTTAAATTTGACCAAAACAAGACCTGAAATAGGTGAAAAGCAGGACACTGAGCTTCCTGAAAAAGGAACTCCAACTCCTCCTCACCCTAAAGACCGACAAAAAGAACATACTCGAAGCATTGCTCAAAACAACTTGTCTCTTAAAGCTTGCAGTGGTGGGGATGAGCCTAGTGGATCAACTAACCATCCTCAGCCTATCAAAGAGAAGGTCAATGCTATCAAGGGTATTTCAGCAGTAAGGCAACCTTCACCTAAAAGTCAACAGCAAGTGCATAGAGAGAGTCCACCTCAGCGGACCTTTTCAAAAACATCTGCTGGTAAGCCCCTGGCTAGCAGTACTAACCACACTGATGAAGACAGAGAGGTTTCGCTGAGACCAGTGGTTTCTGTTTCACAGAAAGCTAGTGACCGGCAGGAATCCAGACAAGCTGCTGCAAGGATTTTGGACAAAGTAGAGGCTCGCACTGAAGAGAAGAGGAAAAAATCTGAGGAGATTTCTAGAAGTCTCTCTTCTAAAGGAGGGGATACTGAGAAAAGGGATTCTCAAAGGCCTTTGGTCAGGCAGGGAAGCTTCACCATAGAAAAACCGAGTAGCAATGTACCCTTAGAACTTATCCCTCGCATCACTAGGCAGACTGGCTCGCCGGGTGCTGCTTCTGCAACTGGCAGAGAGAGAAGTAACTCCATCGGTATAGATTCCGGCATGGACACAACTGTTTTGCTGAAGGACACTGAGGCAGTGATGGCGTTTCTGGAAGCAAAGCTGAGAGAAGAAAACAAATTGGACGGAGGAGCTGATACCCCGAGTTACCACATGGACGATTCCATTTCCCCCGAATCAGATATTGACACGGCCAGCACCATCAGCTTAGTGAGCGGAGATGCAGAAAAGAAGTCTATTCAGAAACGGAGAACCCTGAGTAGCCTCCACAAGGAAAAGAGCTTCACAAAATCTCCTGCGAAGGATCAGTCTAGAATTGCTGCGACAAATGCCAGAGACAAACTCGCAGACAAAAAAACAAAAAATCGCGCTACAGATGCTAACGTTAGATCAGAATCACGCAGATCTCTACAAACCACTGGGCGAGCGAGGCAAGCCTCGTTTGATTTAACAGATGATGATCAAACATCAAGTTTACCTCAGTCCACCATCTCAGATTTTCTTTCTTCAGATCAAGAAACCTATTCCAGTAGGTCACAAGGGCGAACATCGTTTACATCCACTGATGAACTGTTGCATTCCAAACTGGAAGGCAGTAAATTATCCAAGACGAAAACTAGTGCTGTTAGTAGCTCCACTGGCAAATCGAACAACCTACCAAAGCCTCGGCCTACCAGAACATCCATTTTACGGAGAGCACGTCTAGGAGATGCGTCTGATAATGAACTGGCAGATGCAGATAAGGTTTCAGTGGTTTCTGAAGTGTCTACTACCAGTTCAACCACATCAAAACCTCCCTCGGGCAGAAAGACTCCCTCTAGATTAGATCTACTTGCTCAGCCACGCCGCAACCGTTTGGGCTCCATATCTGCACGCAGTGACTCTGAAGCAACAATCACCAGAAGTAATGTTAATCGAGCTTCAGACTCCTCCTTTAGAAGTAACCTGCGGACCACTTCCACGTTGGATAACAAACCATCTCCCAGGATGCGTGCGAACAGCATTTCAAGAATGCCAGATTCATCTAAAATCAAAACTTCATCAGCAGGACATGGGACTCCATCAGGTAAACCTTTCTTGAATTTTCTGCATAACTTTTTATGTTTTGTCTTTTATGTAGTATGAATTGGGGGGCAGATAATGTCCTTTTGTTTGTATTTGTAATTAACTTCTCATTAAAATGTTCATGATAATTCCTTGAAATTATATTTTCCCTGAGAAACTTCTACTAAAACAAAGTGTCTGGTGAATTATCTTGTATAGATTTTAATTACTTGTGCTATCTGTTTGATCATTCTTTGTGGCATTTAAATGAACAATTTCTACATACAAGCAATTTGGGATTAATGCTTCAATGCTTTTGGAACTGAAGAGTTCTTTTATTCTACTAAAAGTTAATCTTGAAGACCAAGGATAACCCCAAGCTCTTCTTCCCCATCACTAACCGTCTCCTCCATCCAGCTTCCCGTGCCTTGCCCCTCCTCTTCTCCAATTCCAACTGCGAGGAGATGCTGAAGTCGACTTCTTTGAATCTAAAATTGAGGGGATCTGCTCAGCTACCTCTACCCCGTCTACCACTACCCTCCGTTACCTCTCCCTCAAGAACCATCTCCCACACATCCCCCATTACACACCTTTGACCCTATCTCTCCCTCCATCCTCTCTGCTCTCCTCTGGAAAATAATACCTACCACCTGCTCACTCAACCCCATCCTCACTGCTCTCATCATCTCCCAGCTCCACCTCCTAGCCCCCCTCCTAACTGACATCATCAACCTCTCCCTACCCACCGGCACTGTTCCCACCCCTCTAAAAATAGCTGTAATTACCCCCATCCAGGAAAAACCTTGCCTGGACCCATCCCTACTGCTCAGCTACTGCCCCATCTCCAACCCCCCCACAATCTAAGGCCCTGGAACGAGTGTCCCAGCTCCGCTCCTTTCTCTCTCGCCATTTCCTCTTTGAATCCCTACAATCCAATTTCTGTGCTGCCCATAACACAGAGACAGCCCTGCTCAAAGTCTCTTGACGACATTCTAAACATCTGTGATCAGGGCTCTCTCTGCCTCCTTGACCTCTATGCTGCCTTCGACACTATTGACCATCCTACTTCACTGCCTCGCCTACCAGCTCAATCTTCATGGCCCTGCCCTCTCTTGGTTTGACTTTTACTTCTCTCACCGTCTCCACTTTGTTGCAACCAATGTCTTCCTCTCTAGCCCCCACACTGTCACCTGTGGTGTTCCCCAGGGTTCTGTCCTTGGCCTCTACTTTTCAATATGCCCTAAGCGACATCATCCGCAGACATGGGGTCAACTTTCACATGTATGCGGATGACACCCAACTCTATCTTTCTGCCTCTACCCTCGATTCCAGGCCACTACTGTCCTGACATACTGCCTGTCAGACAACAATTTCTGGATGAGTTGAATGTCAATAATACCGAGGCCCTCCTGATTGTCTCACCCTGACAAACTGCCTGTCAGACACCAATTCCTGGATGAGTTGATTGTCAACAAGACCGAGGCCCTCCTGATTGTTTCACACTAGCGCCTTCACACATCAGGCACTGGCACCTTCAGCCTCCATGGTTGCACACTCAACCTCACCAAGCTTGTCAGGAATCTAGGTGTCTTGTTCAATCCTCAGCTGTCTTTCCTCCCCCTCATTCAAGCCATGACCCACTCTGCCTTCCCTCACCTCTGCAGCATTGCCCAAGTACATCACCTCTCAGGCTGCTGAAACCCTCATTCATGCCTTCATCGCATTCATCACATCCAGGCTCGACTGCACCAATGGCCTGCTTGTTGGCCTTCCCAATTCCTCTTTCCATAGGCTGCAGATCATCCAGAACTCTGAGGCCCGTGTCCTTTACTGCTCCAAGCTCCGCGAACCAATCTCCCCCATTCTCGCCCATTCTATTGGCTCCCCATCACCAAGAGGATTCAATTCAATATCCTGGTCCTCACCTTCAAAGGCCTCCTTGGTCTTTCCAAATCCTACCTATGCGACCTCCTAAGCCCCTACCAACCTGCCCGCTCAGCGGGCTCCGGCCTGTTCCATGTCCCCCAACCCGCCCACCCACCCACCAACGGTGGGCGAGCCTTCAGCCACTCTGCCCCTAACCTCTGGAATTCCATCCCACAGTCCTTCCATCTCGCTCTCTCCCTGACCTCCAACAAGTCGTGCCTCAAGACTCTCCTCTTTGACGGTCCCATTTGTCATCCCAAATCCCTTCACCCTCCCGATCCCTATCCCAGCTCGGGTCTGGAACATTGACTGTCTGGCACTTTGGGACGTCCTCCCGACGTGAAAGCACTATAAAAGTGTAATTTTTTGTTGTTGTTATTGAACATAAGGGGTAAAATCCGAATTATTGTACAATAATGTGTTGTAATTGTCTTTGTTACTCACACATTCAGTTCATTTGCAAGGTGCTCGTTGGAGACGCTTCCCTACAGAATATGCTTCAACTTCAGAGGATGAGTTTGGGTCAAATCGCAGCTCACCTAAACACACCCGGTTGCGCAGCACTGCAGCACTGAGGACCAGTAAGCTGCAGAACACTAATGCAGGATCAAGCAATACTCTGCTGAAAAACAAGATGAAGGAGCAGGATGATTATATAAGAGACTGGACTGCTCACAGTGAGGAAATTGCCAGGTATCTTTCTATATCAAAGTAGGTGTTCTTTATTATTTTAGCTAGATGATGAAATTAGGATAGAATTGTAAATTAGAATGTTCTACTTTGGGTTGCTATTTTACTGTATTTATTGAGGCGATTGACTATTTCAAATTGGAACTTGAAGACAAATATGAGTTTATTTTCTGCCCTCCTCCTTCACCCTTCAGGTTTTCCACTTCTCTAGTCTCTCTAAAAGGCAGCAATTTCTGCTGCAATGCAGTTTCATGCCCCTCTGAGAATTAGCAAAGTTACAAAGTTCTAAAAGTTGACTAAGATCGTGAGTGCTGTATTTAGACACAAAGCTCTTGTTGCTGAGTCTGACCTTAAGTGTCATCTATATATTGTATCTATGATAGTGTGTACAACTTGTGTATTGCAAATTTGAAAAGAGAATTCTGGTTAGGTTTTTACACATCTAGGCATATGGCAAAAATGTCCTCTTTCATATGTACACAGTAGATACCCACTTCTACCTTTCCACCTGGACACTCAACTCCAGACCAGTCACTAGTGGCAATAACTTTTTCAGCTCCTTCTAACCCTTCAAGCCAAAGCCCGAACAGGGAGGATGGTACTACCTGGAAATGCAATGGGAAAACTCGTCAGGCATTGCTTTCAATGGCAAGCTTTAACTGGTTAGTCTCTAGCTGTACCCAACACATACCAGCAGTGCTGGGGGTCCCCTAGCTTCGGCTCTTGCAAACCTGCACATAACACTCTTCAGAATTAGGTAAGTAGGATTTGTCCCTCTAGGGAGAAAGTGTACATTCCATTCTTCAGCAACAACTACTTGCATTTATATAGCATCCCTCACACACAGGAGCATCCAAAAGTGCTTGACAATAATGGTGCATGACACTGAGCCAAAGGAGGTGGGGGTAACTGTAGGCACGGTCGAAGATGGGGAAGGAATGGGCAAGGTGGAGGCATAGTAGAAGAGTGTACCAGAGCTTTGGGAGATAGTGGTGGAACAGAGAGCACGAGGGACATGTGGAAGGCAGTGGAGCGGAGGTCGTGGGTTGTGGGTTGGATGGTAAGCAGGTTGGAGAAGTAGATAAGTGCCAGGGCATAAAGGGATTTGAAAAGGTGTGAGGATCTTCAAATCAATTCCATTTGATGATAGGGAGCTAGGGAACGGCGATTAAACCCAATGTGATTTTCACATTGGTGTGCCGATATGGTAATTGTAAAAAACCTGTTATATCGAGGGATTCGATTTTAAAAATATACATCGATATATTTTTAATATCGTTCCTGGCAATATATCAATATTGTTGGTATTATCAGTGTAATGCGATCTTTTCCAGCTTACCTTGTCGCCGGCATTGCAACCTCCTAGATCTAGAGCATGGAATGCGCGTACATTCGGTGCGCGCGCACAATTAACGGGGCGCACATCCGATGCGCGCGCACACTTTACTGTGTATACTCGACGTGGCGTCTTAACAAAGTCGCATCGCTGAAAATTGTAGTTTGAAAATTTACCTTTCTCATCATGGGGAAAAGAAGCCCCGTATGGGACTATTTGGAAAACAATGCAGTCAGTAATGGTGTGTATAGATGTACAGTTTGCAAGGGCTTGGTTAAGACATCTGATTCGAGCACGAGCAGCCTGCGACAACACATTAAGCAGCACCACCCCGCCCAGCACGCTGCCCTCAGAGCGAAATCATTGTCGACAACAGCAGGAAGTCGAACCAGCGCTTCGGAGAAAGCGACAGGTAGTGGGGCCAGTGCAGCTCAAACAATTCCTGCTTTATTTAAGAGGAGAACATTGTACCAGAGAGGGGACAAAAAGTGGCAAAGTATCACGAACGCTGTCACTTTTTGCATAGCAAAGGAGAGCTTGCCAATGGCGAAGGACATTAATTCAGACTTCAGACTACATAAAAATAAGTGGCATTTTGTGGCTGTAAGTGTTATTTTTGTGTGTGAGAGAGTTAGAAGCCAGATTATCACTGCTTCTATGTGTGTGTCTAGTCAGACACACACAACAGTGATAATCTGGCTTCTAACTCTAACAGTCAGACTGTCTGTCTCTCTCTTTTCTATTGTAATAGATCTCATTTACACGTGGACATTACATGCTACTTTCAAGCAAGAAATGGAGGAGAATAAATCTCTAGATTTTGTTTTTGGTGTGTGTGTGTTCTATTTTGAGAGAAGGAGAGGGGGAAAGTTGGGAGAGAAGGAGAAAGGAAGAGAGGAGAAGGAGGGAGAGAATGAGAGGGTGAAAAGAGGGAGAGAAGGAGCGAGGGGACAGGAGGGAGAGAAGGAGAGAGGAAGAGAGGAGAGGGAGGGAGGGAGAAAAGGAGAGGGGGAAAGGAGGGAGAGAAGGAGCGAGGGGAAAGGAGGGAGGGAGGGAGAGAGGGGAGGGAGAGAAGGAGAGGGGGAAAGTTGGGAGAGGAGAGAGGAAGAGAGAAGAAGGAGGGAGAGAATGAGAGGGTGAAAGGAGGGAGAGAAGGAGCGAGGGGACAGGAGGGAGAGAAGGAGAGAGGAAGAGAGGAGAGGGAGGGAGGGAGAGAAGGAGCGAGGGGAAAGGAGGGAGAGAAGGAGCGAGGGGAAAGGAGGGAGAGAAGGAGCGAGGGGAAAGGAGGGAGAGAAGGAGAGAGGGGAGTGAGGGAGAGGGGGAAAGTTGGGAGAGAAGGAGAGAGGAAGAGAGGAGAGGGAGGGAGAGAAGGAGAGGGGGAAAGGAGGGAGAGGAGACAGGGAGAGTGGAGGGGGAGGGAGAGAAGGAGAGGGGAAAGGAGGGAGAGAAGGGAGAGAGGGAGGGAGAGAAGGAGAGAGAGAAGGAGAGAGGGGAAGGAGAGAGGGGAGGGTGGGAGGGGGGGAGAGTGGAGGGGGAGGGAGAGAAGGAGAGGGGAAAGGAGGGAGAGAAGGAGAGAGGAGAGAAGGGAGAGAAGGAGAGGGGGAGGTAGGGAGCAAACAACATCGTATAATTCAACAGACCTTGACACCAACATTACAAACTTTCTGGGCCTCGAGCACGCATTTCGAAATGTGCGTGCACCGCGACTGCGCGCGCATCGTCAGTGTGCACGCACCGCGACTGAGCGCGCGCCATCAATGCACGCGCACTTCGAATGCACGCGCATGCGCAGTATAAAAACTCGATAGATCGGTTTAAGCAGGTGTGAGCCAACCGATATAACCATATCCGGAAAAATCCCATATCGCCGTTCCCTATAGGGAGCCTTTGGAGCCTGGCTAGAACTGATGTGATGAGTGAACGTAGTTTAGTACAAGCAAGTTTGCAGGTGGCAGAGGTTTAGATTAGCTGAATCCTGTGCATGGTTGGTGCTGGGGAGACTGGCGAAGAGGGCATTTGAAAAGTCGAGATGTGAGAAATGCAACTTCTCCGTCTGGAGTAAGACACGGTTGAACACAGGCAATGTGGTGGAGGTGGAGGAAGGCAGTCCTGGTCAGGGACCAGGTGTGAGGAAGGAAGGACAGGTGTGGGTGTAACCGGACACCTAAGGTTGATCAGCGGTTCGGTAAGTGAGCGATAAGCCGGGGAAGTTGAGGAGGTTAGAGCCGCAGGATGGAAGACATTGATGGGAGCCAATGAGTTGGGCTTCTGTCTTATCAGTATTTAGTTATAAGAAGTTTTCGTTCATCCCGGGCTTGGGTTCACCCATTAAAAAAATATATACCTGAATATTTAGGGAATCGAACCCCAAATAAAAATTTTCTTCAACCGCTTTCCAATAAAAATTTGCGATGTGAAATATTTTCTGACTACAGGTAAACCTCTATTTACGTCGGGGTTGCATTCCTGAAAAACGGTTCTCAGATCGAAATGTCCTAAATCGAAACAAGGTTTTCCATGCAGTCCCATTATATAACCTGTGATGCATTCTTTTCACAAAATGTTCGGATCTTAAACCCACTAAGTAACACACAAAACACACAAAGGCAAGAAAGGGTATTTGGGGTAACTGCACAGTATTGTGCTTTAAAATGGCAAACTTTAATACAGTCCTATGTTTTGATAACCTGCTTGCACCTGTAGCTACAACACACCTTGAACTTGCCAGTATATTGTCCTTATTCTGTTTTATAGTAGTCACAGTCGATCTAGCTAGCCCTGAAGCCCTCCCAACATCCATACCTTTTTTGCCAGACTCGATGTGCTTTATCACCTCTAATTTAATATTTAAAGTGATGATTTTGCGGGGTTTCTGGCTGCTTGTGGTATTACCACTGCTCATTTCACTTACTCCTCTCGGTAGAAACGCCTTAGAGGCTGTAACTCACTTGAAGTTGCTTGGGAATGTTACTGACATGGCGTGGTGTCGCTTCAAAATCAACTGGCTTGTAAAGAATGACGTAGCGACATGCTATTGGCCAGTTCAAATGCTTGGATACACTATATCAGGTGCGAGGTCAATTTACCTGCGAATACACTATGGACTGTGCGTATGGACAAAAAGGACTCACAAAAAAAAACTGCGATATTCAAAATATGTACTGCGCATGCGCAAAAAAGAAATTTGTTCGTTAAAACAAAACCAAGTGTCCTATATCGATAAAAAGGTGTTATAAACTAGTGTTTTCTGAGAAATTTATAGCTTCTTTAATTGCCTAACCTCTTGGAGTTATAGTGTTTTCTATGCTTACAGGATCCCACATTTCCATTGTGGAATCCAATAGCTCAGTGGTTAGAGCACTCACCTTACAAGTGAGAAACCTGGATTAGATTCTAGGTTGGGTGAAATCTTGGGCAAGTTTCCTTACTCCACATGCCTAATAATAAACCCTTCAAAAAAACAAACAATAATAAATTGGTCATTTAAATCCACGACTGTTTGTGGGCATACTACTGTGCGCAATTGGCTGCTGCATTTTGCCCACAAATATACAGTAAATTCACTTTACAGTATATTCTGTGAAGCGCTTTGAGACGTCTGGAAGACGTGAAAAGTGCTATATCAAATGCAAATATTATTTCCAGAATTATTGCACAAAAACCTGTACATTGTACAAAATCGCATTAGGTAGACTTATCTGGCAAAGTGATGGGTTATTTGGTCCAACTATTCTATGCCTATAAGCCTCCATCCTTTCTATTCCACTCTTTTACTGACCTATCCCCTTCTCCCTTATGAATGCATTAAATTTTCTCTTAAATAGATTGAAACTTTTTTTGCTTCAACCATAGCAGCTGGCAATGAATTCCACATTCTTGCCAGGCTTTGCATAAAGAGGTTCCTCCTAAACTCCCTTTTAGATCTGTTCCTGGCCATCTAATGTTTATGCTCCTTTGTGTTGGACTGGCCAACAAGTGGACACAGCCCATCAATGTCCACTTTATTAAATCCTTTCGTAATCTTAAACACCTCTAGCAAGTTCCCTTGCAACCATCTCTTCAGAGAAAAAACATCCAATTTTTGTGGCTCAATTTACCACTCATCCCTAGTGACATCCTTGTAAATCTTAATTCTCTTCAATGCTGCAATATCCTTTTTGTACTACTGTGACTAGGTCTACGCATAGTACTCTAAATGTAGATTAACCAAGGTTTTAAGATAAATTTAGTATTACAATAAAAGCCCGTTTATCCGGCACCCTCCAGGGGGGTCGATTAATTGACTGTCGGATAATCGGGTGGCAAGTTGCCGAAAACCCAACACAAAAAATGTACTTTTTTAAAAACATACCATATTAATAATATACTAAATAGTAACAGAATATTGTATAGATACTTACCAATAAAGATTCCAGCACACTCGGTAAAATAATTGGTGAAAACCCAAGTTCGTAAGTTTAATAATTGCGCATGCGCACACATTGTGCGCATGCTCAAAGTGAGCATACTCACGATTGCTGGAATGGGGAATTGCACCAGGAGAGGGTCGAGCAATCCGGTTGATCGGGTCACGGATAAACAGGCTTTTACTCTACTTCTCTATTTTTACACTATTCCTCAGTGAATAAAGCTTATGACTGTGAGAATTCTTTATGGTCTTATCTTATGTAGTTAATTTTAGATTAATTTTAGTTAAAATTTAGTTAATTTTAGATTAATTTTAGATGTTGTGCTCTACAAATATAGTGTATAGCACAAATATAGTGCGATCCGAGTTCAAGTTCAAAAGATGCAGTTGCAACTATTTTCTGGCTGCTGAACCATCCTTGAACTGTATATGTGCTTTGTCTTGTAAAAGTATTAATCTTGCATCTTATAGATTAATTTGTTTCATCTACATTATTTGAAATAGAAATAATACATTTACCTCAATTTGCAGAACTTGTTTTGGGGCATTTTGTCACAACAATTTGAACTTACATGTACGTATTGCCATTCATATCTTTTTTAAAATCTCACGGTGGTTAACAGGGAGCAATGGGGACACAATGCAAGAAGTGGGAGTAATTTAGAGACAAACAAAGCACCAACATATCTCACATTTCTTATGTTAAGTGACATTTAATCTGTGTATTTATATATAATTAGAACTTTGGTTCATATGTAATGTTTAGGGGTTAGCCTGGTTCAGTTGGCAGCACTCTTGTTTCTATGTCAAAGGGATGTGGGTTCAGCACTCATGGTTGCTTTGAGCACCTATTCTAAGGTAATATTCCAATGCAGTGCATGGGGGAGCTCTGTATTGTCAGAGGTGCTGTCCTTCAGATGAGATGATAACACCCAAGATGAGATGATACATCTGTCTGCTCAGAAGATATTCAGACTTTGGAAAAACCTGTGACACTTTTTGTAAATAGAAAGCAATTATGCTTGGTGATCTGGTAAACAATCTTCCAGATACAATTGATTATTTACATCAAAGCAAATTGGCTACCGTGTTCAGCTACAAATACACAATTTACAGAAACATTAAAAACATTTTCAGTCATTCTCGACAGAACAACTTGCATATATATAGCACCTTCGCACTCCAACGACTCTGTCTCGGAGCGCTTAACACTAGTGTTAATCCTGTTCTCCAAGTTACCGGTAACCACTACATGTCTGGGACATCCTCCCGATGTGAAACTTGCTGTACAAATGTAATTTTGTGGTTGTTTGGGATTTGTGTGAAATTTTTCAATGGATAAAGTTATTTTTCTGTCTTGGCATTTTTTTTCAAACAAATTAAACAATTTAAATATGTTTCGCCCACAAAATACAGTCAATTCACTTTACAGTATATTCTGTGAAGCGTTTTGAGACATCTAGAAGATGTGAAAAGCGCACTATCAAATGCAAGGATTATTATGTAACAAATGTATGTGGGTTGTAAATACAGTTAGAACTTGTGCCTACCCTGCAAAAAAAATTTCAAAAGACACAGAATCCGTATTGAACATTAATTTCTCCATACTGTGTTCTAGAATATTTAATTCCTCATTCCTCTACGCTATGTAGATCTTTTCCCTTTCCCCAATCTGTTACTTTTAAAATTTCAATCTGAGAAAGGTAGAAAGCATATAGGCAATACTAAATGTTCCTCCCTCGGGAATTCTTTTGTATTTAGTTGACTGCAAGTACTTCTCTCAAAATGAAACGTCATGCAGCCCTGCAAAAATGTTGATGGCTTTAAATTTGTAATGGGTATTTCTTCAGGATTTGGTGTGTATTTTCTGTTCTCAGGATCAGTCAAGATCTGGCCAAAGATTTGGCTATCCTTGCTCGTGAAATCCATGATGTGGCAGGTGAGATAGATTCTGTCAGTTCATCAGGCACTGCCCCTAGTACAACAGTAAGCACTGCTGCCACCACCCCTGGCTCCACCATTGACACCAGGGAAGAGGTAGGAGACCTTCGTGGAGGAATGCCTAAGGTTCTTGCTTTTTTATTTCTTTTTCATTTTAGCTATCACCTTGGCTACTATAAACACGTTTAACTTTTGTTTAGTTTTATCTATTTGGTTCAAATAATTGAATTAACAGTTATCTAAATTGGATGAAATAATTACTGTTTTATATAGCTCATAAACCTAAACTGGGAAAGTGTCAAGCCTTTTTTTTAAAAAAAAGCAGCAAAATTGAAAGTGTTTACAGTACTTTGTACTATGGTTAGAATATAGGTTAATCTGTTTGTCTCTTTCATCCCTTTCTTTCTCCATCTCCCATTCCCAAATTAGCTTTGCCATTTATTTGTCCATTAACTGTTTCATTTCGAAGGATGTTGGCTCTCGCAAGGTGTCATCATATTGTTTCTCAAAATGTCCATTGGGTTTTTTAAAACAAATTCTGATAATGCAACCTAATTTGGTATTTTCCAAGTAAACTGTAAAAAGAATACAACAACAACATTAACAACAAAATTACACTTGTATAGCGCTGTTCACGTCAGGAGGACGTCCCAAGGCGCTGCACGGTCACTGCTTCTAAATCTAAATTAAAAGATGCCTTAAATGTTTTAAATTATCTATTACCTTTAAAATTGTATATCTATTCTACACATTCCCTATTAGGGAACTGCTCAGAGAACCAGCCTCCTTGACAACTCTTGCCAATTGCAGTGCTAAATGGAAATTTTTATTGAGAAAATATTTTGTCAAATGATGTGAAATGGCCAACAGAATGCAAGTTAACTAGTCTTGTAAAGCATTTAAACCAAAGTTATGGAATATTACATTTTCTTTTGTGCATATGGGTTGCAGTTAACTGCAGTTTGTTTCTGAATTCTAAAACATAACCTGATCTATACACACATATGTGAAAAATCATGAAAAATTACAAGTGATCAATCATTTGACAAAATGTAATTGGGTAATTCAACTCCAAAAAAAGAAATTCCCATGGATAAAATAATCTATTTTAATGTTTTGGGGACTATCATAGTAATTCTGAAAATAGATTTTGAATCAAATTATCTTCATTATATACCAGTGTGTTTCACATCAGCATCATATACCTTCTAGATGTAATATTAGAAAACTTTAGTAGCAAAGCCCTTTCCTAGGGTTGGATCGAATACTGCATAATACCAGAACCATTTACTAATTCTGTGAAATATGACACAAGTGGGACATAATTATTAGGTGGTTACTTTAAGGGAAAAAAACGGAATGCCGGGAATTTATGAATCTCGTTGACAAGAATATGGTTATTATATATAGGTTACATTTTTCAGTAATTGGCTGATGTTCAACTAAAGTGATCAATTATTTAAATCACTTGTCCTGGAAAATTATCATGCAGCACTGCAGTTACCACTTAAGGGGTCATGTAACCAAAATCGATCCTTTTAGTTTACTTGCTGTGTTTTGCATTTGACTGGCTAATTATGGTGAAATGTGCAGAAAAGGTGCTCTGAGAAGTTGACCAAAAGTTAACTGTGCAAAAACATTTCTTCTTAACCCAGAAAGAGATTCCCTGATTTTATGACTGGACAAATATATATATTGTGTTCATGATCTATTTACTGCATATAGAGATTTAATGAATTTATTCTTAAAATGCTGCAAAACCTAATTTGAAGTGGGTGTCAGTTGGTGGCATTCTCACCCCTGAGTCAAAAGGTTGTGGTTCAAGCACCATGTCAAGACTGAGTTCATACTCGGCTGACACTCCAATGCTCCAATACACTGTGAGAGGTGCACTCGTTCAGATGTGGTGTTCAACTGAGGTCTTGGCTACCTTTTCAAATGGACATTAACCACCTCATTGGCACTATTTGAAAAGAGAAAGGAATTTCTCCTGTTTCCTAGTCAACAATCCTCCCTCAGGTAAAATTGATAATTTACCTCATTGCTATTTGTTGGACATTGCTGTTACATTTAATAATAATCCTTGCATTTGATATAGCGTTTTTCACATCTACTCGAAGTCTCAAAGTGCTTCACGGAATATACTGTGAAGTGAATTGACTATATTTTGTGAGTGAAACGCGGCAGCCAATTGCGCACAACAGAGTCCCACAAACAGTCATGGATTGAGTGACCAAATTATTATAATTTTTTAAAAAGTAATCCGCCAATCGACCGGGTTCCTACATACTACTAGGTAAGCAGAGCCATGTGGAGTAATGAACTCGCCCAACTTTTCGCTCTGTCCGGGAATCAAGCCCATGTCCTCTCGTTTGCATGGCGAGTAGTATAACTACTGGAGGACTCCACTCCATTTGCTTACAATATATAAGACATTACACTTTACAGTAAAAATCCTGTGGAATAGCTCAGAGATATTCTGACGACATAAAATTTATCTCAAACACAACGATTATTATTCTAACATCAGTTCTTTACTAGATAAATCAGTGCAGGCTATAGTGTTATGATTGGAAAATAATTTTGGGATTGGCAAATATTAATGCATTGATTTCTTAATGCAAAATCCATTAGTACAAATTTCATTTAAGAAATGGATATATAAAGCAGTTGTGCAGTGCTACTGTCAAACTTTGGATGTCAATTACCGGCTAAATGCAGAGCTCTTATGGGAAAACAAATTCTAAAGTTTGTCTGATGTAAACTCAGTCATACTTGCACAGTAAAGTATTTGTGAAAGCATTTGTAAATATCAAGTCATGTAGGTACCTTGGTGTATCTGAAGAGTACCCTTCATTTCCTTTGCCTGCAAGCTGGCTTCACAAAAGTTAACAGTCCAAGCAGTGTTTCAGAGGGATGGTTTCGGGCACATGTAGACAGGTAGTAAATTTGCTAATTGCAAATGCTTTGGTAAATCATGTACATTTGACCCAGTGTTTTTAACCCAAAGATGTGGTGTGGAAGGATCTACTTGAGTGAGGTAGGTCTGGAAACACCAGTGATGTGTTATGTTCTCTTGTAATGTAAGTTGAGTTTCCTGCAAATGTCACATTTGCACAAAGTAAAACCATGTGCCGTAACCTTCATTTGCTTCTGTTTTATTTGTTTTCCTTTTTATTTTCAGTTAGTTGACCGAGTTTTTGATGAAAGTCTTAATTTTAGAAAAATCCCTCCAGCCACTGGAAATGGCAGACCAGGTGATCCAAGATCTCGAGTTTCAGAGTCAGCCGATCAACTGGCTGCATCAAAACGGAAGACGTGGAGTAGGGATGAAGTAAGAATTAATAGCTATTTCTGCTTCCTTGTTCTATTTTATGAATCTTAATGAAAACTGATCCTGGCGGTCTCTTGGGAAAAGTAGGAATTGGAAAAGAACAAGCGACAACAACATTTTTTAGCAAGCTTTATAATATCATGTAACCAAACATAGCCTAATTCAAATCACTTCAGCAGTTACTGAAGTACAGTAAAAGCCTGTTTATCCGGCACCCTCAGGACCTGGCCAATGCGTGTGCCAGATATTCGGCCAAAAACGCAAAAAAAACATTTTTCCGGATAAATTCCGGTTAATCGAATGTGGACTTTTTTGATGTACCGGTTATATGGAAGTTACGGTTGATCGGGTGCAGGATAAACAGGCTTTTACTGTAGCATTGATATTAATTTCAGCAAAGCTATTTTGCATTCCTGTAGTATAAAATCCTAGCTGTAACTTGTATCAAAAACTTCCACCTATGCTGGAGTGCAGACCGATGAACACATTTTAATTGAATTGTATCATTTATATAGTGTTTATTTAGACAGGGAATTGTGGTTTTCAATATGATCTCAGTCTGTATTTTAAAATGTAGGATTTAATAACTGGTTACCATAATTTCTACTATAGCTCATTGGTTGAAAATGAAATGTGTGCTTATTGAAGTTGGGTTTTATTTCCCAGGTGATTTTCATAATGGTAAAAATCTTGGTAAAAGATGCTTTTTATTAAAGGCGTCATATAAAAGTCATATAAAATCATTTACGTAATCTTGTGTAAAGCTGTTGAATGAGGAATCCCTTCAATGGGACCTGCACTAACTGCAAGGTCCCATTGAAGGGACCTGCAGTATCTTCAGTTACTTAGTCCCCTCCTTTCATAGCTTTTAAATTACGTAACACATGAATTCTCTTTAACAGATGGAACTGATGGAACTTGTACTTGCTGATGGAACTTTAAATTTTCATTTCTTAATACTGTATATGAGATATAGTGATCTGACTTGGGCAGTTGGAAACCCTGAGGTCACTCACCTCGCTGTTTTTTTCAAATTACTATTGAATGTATTACTTTCTCCATTGCACATCTTCATATACGGACCAATAGGATTGATGACAAGTTTATTTGGGTTAACTGTTTGACCTGTTGTAACAAGCCACCATTTGTCTGCTGTTATCATGAAATATTTACTGTGACGTGTTTTCTAGGTTGAGGTTTCTAAGTTTTCTAGTTTTCTTTACAAGTCTACTTATTCGTTGATGTGTTTTTGAATCTCTAGGCAGTTTTAGACAGCCTGATGCTGACCTCCGTGTCCCAGTTGTCTCAAAAGATAAGACATGTCATGGAGAAAACTGCTATGAAGATCAGGTAATTTTGTTAACTATATCCTCGGTTGAAATTAAAGAATTTCCAATTTTAGCATATCTTTGGGCATCTGATTTGAGCTGCACTTGACAATTTCCAAGACTATCAAAAAGTAGCAAAAGTTGTATTGGAGATATTGATCACATTCTATCATGTGCTTATGTAGCCATGGTGGTACACTGCATAACCAGATTACCGTAAATACCCGCGTATAAGGTGCACTCGCGTATAAGGCGCACCCCCCACTTTTGACCTTTTCTTGGTGAAAAAAACCGAAGCATTTTCGATGATATTGCCGGCAGAAGGGAGGGAGGCAAGAGAGACAGGTAGGGAGGGAGAGAGGGAGGCAGGCAGGCAAGGCAGGCAGGAACGGTGGCAGGCAGGGAGAGAGGCAGGCAGGGAGGGAGGGAGAGAGGCAGGGAGGGAGAGAGGCAGGCAGGGAGAGAGGGAGGGAGGCAGGCAGGCAGGGAGAGAGGGAGGTAGGCAGCCAGGGAGGGAGAGAGGGAGGCAGGCAGCCAGGGAGGGAGGGAGAGGGAGGGAGGGAGGGAGGGAGGGAGGAAGGGAGGGTTGGTTCGGCAGAAGGCAGGCAGCAGGCACAGCACTGAAGTCCGCTACTGCTGCCACTGCCCGGGCGGCCGAGGCCGAAGCTCTATCAACCACTTCCCCCCAACCCCCGCCGGACACTGACCAAAGCCCGGCTGACAGCACGCCGGCTGCCCCTCCTGTTTACCGTATTTCCTAGGCTCAAAATTTCTTGTACCTGTGTATAGGGCGCACCCTCAACTTTCGAGATCTTCCGATGTGAAAAAAAGTGCACTTTATACACGGGTATTTACGGTATTCCTTTATCCACATGCATGAAGGAACTAATTTGTAGCTGCATAAACAATTGGATGTACATTTGTTTCCTTCCTGAAGTGAAATACAGTAGGCCCTCGTCAAACGCGGAGGTTACATTCCTGGAAAACTGCACAATCGGTAAAATCGCGTTCGGTAAGCTAAACAAGTAATGGGAAAGGGGGGGGGGGGGGAATCCAGCGACGGGCTACCCACCTCTAGCTTCCAGGCACATCCACACGTGATGAATGCAAGGTACGTACTGAGGCGGGCTACAGCCGACTGGCCCGCTCTCACTGACTCAGTAGAGAAAATAAAACAGCACCTTACACTACCATTTGGCTAAATTATTTATTAATACAGTACAGCAGAAGCCCGTTTATCCGGCACCCTCGGGACCTGGCCAGTGCTGGTGAAAGTGCCTGCCAGATATTCGGCAGAAAACCCAATACAAATTATTATTATTTTTTAAACATAAGCATATTAATAATAGACTAAATAATAATTTATATGATAATCTAATACATAAATAATAATTATAATCATTTTACGCGCAGCGACCAGGCAGTTCAGAGAGATCTTTATGCTCGTGCAAAAGTTACACGTCTGAATGGCACTGTTCTCATTGGGGGCAGAAGAGAGGAAAGTTTGTGTTATTGAGAAAGCAGTTCAGTTAACTTTCTTTCCAAAAAGCCTTGCGATGCCTGTGTATGTGTGTGTGTGCACTAACTTGAAACACTGCACTCTAAAACGAGCATTTCAGGGATGAGTCTTTTTTATTAAAATAAAAGCCAACGAATTGATCATAGAATCATAGAATTTTACGGCACAAAATGAGGCCATTTGGCCCATCTAGTCTGTGCCAACTCTTTTAAAAGAGCAATTCAATCCCACTGCCCAGCTCTCTCCCCATAACCTAACAGACCTGCTCTCCCTAAATAAAGATCTAATTCTCTTAAAAGCTGTTATTGAATCGGCCTCCACCACCTTTTCAGGCAATGCATTCCAGATTCGAACAACCCGCTGAGTGAAAAAAATTCTCCTCAGCTCCCCTCTGCTTAGTTTTGAAACTATTTTAAACCTGTGACCACGAGTTACAGATTCGCCCACCAATGGAAACAGTTTTTCCTTATTCACCCTGTCGAATCCCCTCATGATTTTATAAACCTTTATTACGTCTCCTCTCAACCTTCTATGTTCCAAAGAGAATAAACCTAGCCTATCTAGCCTTTCCCCATAACTGAAGTCCCTCAATCCTGGTACCATTCTAGTAAACCTTCTTTGCACCCTTTCCAATGCCTTAACATCCTTTCTATAGTGTGGTGACCAGAATTGGACACAGTACTCCAGCTGAGACCTAACCAAAGTTTTATAGAGGTTAGTCAGCACTTCCTGACTTTTGTACTCTATACCCCTATTTATAAAACCTAGTATCCCATATGCTTTAACGGCTTTGTCCAGCCACCTTCAAAGAGTCACTAACACATTAGGTCTCTGTTCCCTCACACCCTTTAAAATTGTTCTATCTAGCCTACATTGCCTCCCCTCATTTCTTCTCACAAAATGTATCACCTCACACTTCTCTGCAATAAACTTCATGTGCCATGTGTCTGCCCACTTTATCATTTTATCTATATCTTCTTGCAGATGGTTACTATCCTCCTCACTACAGGGAGACCCCGCTTAACGAAGGGGCTAGGGATTTTAAAACCCTTCGTTAAGCGAAAATTTCATTAAGTGAGAGTTTAATTGTATTACTGTATTTGGCCGCAGCCAAAACGCCGCCCCGACCTGAGCATCCCCTCTAAAATCAGTTTTGTTCCTATCGGTTCCTAGCGCTAACATTTTCAGTGTACAGGCTGAGCAGCCAAAAGTCCAGAGTTACGGAATCCGGAATGTGATAAAAATGGCAGGAATAAAAACGCCAATCCTACCTGCTCCAGGCCAGGTCTGCACAGTCACCGCAACCTGGGCCCAGGCATTTCCAGACATGTGACACACTTTCTTCCTCCCCCTCTCTTTCTTCCCCCCCTCTCTTTCTCTCTACCCCTCCTCTCTTTCTCTCCAGCGCCCCTCCTCTCTTTCTCTCTCTCCCCCCCTCCATCTCTATCTCTCTATCCCCCCCTCCCCTCCCTCTCTATCCCACCCTCCTCTCTATCTCTCTATTCCCCCCCCTCCTCTCTATCCCCGCTCCCCTCTATTCTCCCCTCCCTCTTTATCCCCCCATCTGTTTATCCCCCCCTCCTCTCTATTCTCCCTCTCTATCTCCTCTCTCTCTATCCCCCCCATCTCTCTATTCCCCCCCCCCCCCCCCCCCCCCCCCACCGCGAGATTTGAAGTCCGCGAGATTTGAAGTGTGTATAAACATTCATTATTGTGAAAGAGGCCTTTGTTAAGCGGAGAAGCGATACAAATAGAAACCCTCGTTATAGTGAAATTTCGGTAAACGGGCGTTCGGTAAGCAGGGTCTACCTGTATTTACTATTCTCCCTAACTTAGTATCATCTGCAAACTCGGAAACTGTGCTCCCTACACCCAAGTCCAGATCGTTAATATATATTAAAAAGAGCAGTGGTCCCAATACCGATCCCTGGGGGACGCCACTGCACACTTCCCTCCAGTCTAAAAAACAGCCACTCACCACAACTCTCTGCTTTCTGTCTCGCAGCCAGTTGTGGATCCACGCTGCCACTGTCCTTTAACGCCGAGGGACTCAACTTTCCTAATAAGCCTCTCATGCCGCACTTTGTCAAATACCTTTTCAAAGTCCACGTAATCTACATCATCTGCGCTGCCCTTATCTACCCATTCTGTTACCTCATCGAAAAATTCTATCAGATTTGTAAGGCAAGATTTGCCTTTAGCAAATCCATGCTGGATGTCTTTTATTAGCCTCTATCTTTCTAAGTGAAGATCTATCTTGTCCCTGACTTTAGACGTCTGCAAGCTTTGCTCAGGGTGGGTGTGTGTTTTGCTGTTTTGAGGCTAAATTAAATCTAAATTAATCAACTCACCCCACTCTGCCTTTCAAAGAGTACACTCCAGATAATGCATGGCTTTACAGTACCAGCAGCATTCTGAGCTAGCGCCACCATCAGGCACCTAGTAGCAGCATTCCAAAATACTGACGCAACACAAAACACCAAAAAAATGCATTTTTTCTGGATAAATTTTGGTTTATCGAATGCAGATTTTGTTTTTTGCGGTGCCGGTTATACGGAAGTTACGGTTGATCGGGTCACGGATAAACGGGCTTCTGCTGTATTATGGAAATGAATAAGGAAAGACTGTTTCCACTGGTGGACGAATCTGTGACTCGTGGTCTCAGATTTAAAATAGTTTCAAAACGAAGCAGAGGGAAGCTGAGGAGAATTTTTTTCACTCAGCGGGTTGTTCGAATCTGGAATGCATTACCTGAAAAGGTGGTGGAGGCTGATTCGATAACAGCTTTTAAAAGAGAATTAGATCTTTATTTAGGGAGAACGGGTCTGTTAGGTTATGGGGAGAGAGCTGGGCAGTGGGATTGAGTTGCTCTTTTAAAAGAGCCGGCACAGTTTAGATTGGGCCAAATGCTGTAAAATTCAATGATTCTGTGATTATCTCGTCACTTCGCTTTGCTCTCCCATTGATCGCTCGACTCTCCCATCGATCACTTCCGCTCTCCAATCAATCAATCAATCAAAACTTACATTTGCATAGCACCTTTCACGTCGAGAGGACGTCCAAGCGCTATACAGTCAGGTAGGGACAAGAGTAGGGGGGGAGGGGTTGGGGCAGGGTGAAGAAGAGTAGGAAAATTGACTGTATATTTGTGGGCGAAACGTGGCAGCCAAATTGCGCACAAACAGTCATGGAAGTGGGATTGGGGAAAAAGTGGGGAAAGATGGCAAGGGGAGGGTTGGGGTAGGGGGAAGGAGAGCAGGAAGGCCAACTGTACATTTGTGGGTGAAATGCGGCAGCCAAATTGCGCACAGCAGTGGTACCACAAACAGTCGTGGAAATGGGGCCGGGAGAAAGGGGGGAAAAGTGGGAGAGGGAGGGAAAGATGGGGTGGGGTAAAGTCAGGGAGGAAGAGGAGGGAGAAAGGGGGTGGTAAGAGAGGGAGGGAAAGGTGGGTTGGGGGCAAGATCAGGGAGAAAGCGGGTGATGGGAAGAGGGAGGGAAAGGGAAAAGTGGGGAGAGAAAGTGGGGAAAGGGAGTGAGGGAAGAAGAAGAGGGGGGGTAAGGCCAGGGAGCAAGGGGGTGGGGGGAATCAAATAACAACAATAAACAACAAAATCAACAACAATAAGAACAAAAGCAATAAAATTAACAACAATAACAATCAACATCGATTGCTCCGCTTTCCCTTCTCCCAAGGATGCATCGCGCAATGCCGTGTGAACTCCCACATGTGCCTGTGCGCGGGGCCAGCTAGCGCATACATGCACGTTTCACGTGCATTGCACAAAAAAATGACGCATTTTTTTCTTCACGTATGGTTGAATTCACAATCGAGAAAGTCGCGATCGACGAGGGCCTACTGTAACACTGAAACATTGCAATGCTGTCAAGTGTGGTGACAAGTGGATTGGAAATCGAGGCACCCCAGCATAGAGTGGTGGAATAATACACCACAAGCTGAGTTCTTAGTAATTCTGAACTAAAATTATGCAAAGTCCATTAGATTCCCATCTCAGGACCTTGCCATCTAGACTTGTCAGTGTTCGTATTATTTTTATATATGTGTTCATTATAAGATTTAATTAAAATTCCACTTTATTCTTATTTATTCTGTGGAAATTATTTTGGCAATGTTTCAGTTATCTTACGTTTTCTTTATTGAACCGAATGTTAATACATATTCTGAAAGTTGTACAATCCATTTTATCAGATGAATGAGATTGGACTGCAGCTAAGGTTAGCGCAATTGACTTTCCACTAGGGAACGGCGATATATCGATATATCGCTAAAACCCGATATAATTTTCAGATCGATATGCCGATATAGACATTTTTAAAATATCGATATATCGAAAAAAATGATATATCGAGGTAAAAAATCGGGATGCGAGCACACAGAACTACAAGACCCAGAATGCTCATCTCTATACACAATGCACAGACCGAGGTGCAAAGCCGCCATATTGTATTCACAGTCCTCGAATACAATATACAGGTAATGCAAGGGCTGGGGGGGTGAGAGAGACGGCTGGGGGGTGAGAGAGACGGCTGGGGGGGGGGTGGGAGACGGCTGGGGGGTGGGGGGGTGACGGGGAGAGAGACTGCTGGGGGTGTGGGTGAGGGGGAGAGAGACGGCTGGGGGGGGGTGAGGGGGAGAGATACAGCTGGGGGGGGGTGAGGGGGGAGAGAGACTGCTGGGGCGGTGGTGAGGGGTGGAGAGAGACGGCTGGGGGGGGGGGGTGAGGGGGAGAGATACGGCTGGGGGGGTGGGGGGGTGAGGGGGAGAGAGACGGCTGGGGGGGGGGGGAGAGAGACGGCAGGGGGTGGGGGGTGCGAGAGAGGGACGGGGGGGTGGGGGGGGAGAGAGACGGGGTGGATGTGATAATATACAGATAGATAGAGATGGGGGGTGATGTGAGAGAGGGAGAGAGACACACAGACAGAAAAACACAGAGATGGAGAGAGTGAGAGACACAGAGAGAGAATGATATTTACCCTCCTGAGAACATAGGCCCCGAATGCGCGCGCACCTGCAATGCTCCAGTACAAAAACTCCGAAAATATCGATAGATCGGTATATGTCGATATGAGCCAACCGATATATCCATATCGGGAAATTCCCATATCGCCGTTCCCTACTTTCCACTAATTCTAAATGATGTGCACCTTTTCGAATTTGTACATAATAATAAACCTGCTAATGCTGAGAAATATAAGCCAGTAAGATTTGCTTTTGTGTATTAAGACAAGAAGGTGGATCTGTTGCAGTAAAGCAAATTTGTTTTTAGGATCTAAGGGATTTTAACATTCTGGTTGTGACATTTTTGAAGCACCAGTTGTTTGTGCTTTTTAAATTGCTCTGAGAGAAACATTTCAACACCAAAGTATAGGATTTGCACATCTAAATCCTATAATTTATAGACTTTGCAAGATTTGATTTAGTTCTTGAATACAGAATATGCTTGGAATTATAGTCAGCCTGGATAATATAGTAAATTGAAATTATTTGGGCATCTCAAGGACAATTAGTGTCTTAATTCATGCAGTTTGTTTCCTTTCTGCTGACCTATTTTGTGACGATGATAATCTCTCATAGACAGGTACACCTCATCAATAACTTCTGAATTTGGATCTGGCTCACGAATGCCAGTAAGAATCCCACATAACTGCTTGCAATTGCACTTCAGTCTCTGAATATAGGTTATTTTTGGTGAGGACAATTACAAAAACACCTATCTTTCTCTATAGTTTATTTTTTAAAATAGCAATATCAAAATTCCCTTGTGCAATAAGTCTGAATTATCCATGAAAATTTCATCTTCAAACACTAATTGTTTTATCAGTTAGTCCATGGAACTAGTATAACTCAATGTATCACTGAAAATTGATTATATCTACCGCTGGCAGATTGTGTGTGCAATACATCGCTGCTTTCATCAGCTTTCTCCCTTTAACAACAACAAAATTACATTTGTATAGCACCTTTCACGTCAGGAAGACGTCCCAAGGCCCTGATATTCACTGTCTATTGGAGCAGATCTCCAGGTACAGAAAAAGCCTGTTTATCCAGCACCCTCGGAACCTGGCCAATGCCGGTTAAACTGGGTGCCGGATATTCGTATGGCAAGTTCCCGAAAACCCACCACAAAAAAAAACTTTTTAAAACATACAATATTAATAATAGACTAAATAATAACAGAATATTGTATGGATACTTAATAATAAAGCAATCTGTATCGATTACAGTCTATAAACACAGCACACAATCACTTTTTAAAGGGGCAGGCACTGTCAGTTTTTCCTTTTTTTTTCTATTTTTCTCTCCCTCCTCTCTCTCTCTCTTTCATACACACATTCAGTCAGTCTGGCATCTCAGTAGCTCCAAACCGAACCCCCCTCCACTCTTTTCCCTCCTCCATTCTTCCCCCCCACCCTACCCCTCCATCCCTCTCTCCCCTGCCTTTCTCTCCTTCTCCCACCCCACCCCCGCCAAAACAGTGTATAAACCCACCATACCGTCAAGCTACACAGCCAATACGTAGTAACCGTCAGAGAGAGAGGGAAAGAAAGAAAGGAAGAAAGGGGAAGAGATAGAAAGAGAGAGGGCGAGATAGGGAGGAAGGAGAAGGAGAGAAAGAGAAAACGTGGGAGAGAAAAAGGAGAGGGAGAGAAAAAAACAGTGCCCCTTTAAGAAAAAAGACCAGAAGTGTGCCACAGCGCACATTAAATGCGCCACGGCGATTGTGCCAGATAATCCGGTTAATCGAATGGGGACCTTATTTTTCAGGTACCGGGTCAGTTACGGTTGATCGGATCATGGATAAATGGGCTTTTACTGTACTTTGTTGTTAACAGTTTAAATTTGAAACTATTTCATGTTATTGCAGCACTTTGCCATAACATCCCAATTACATAATTGGATATTCTTGTATGGACTTAATTGCAATACGAAATGCATATACTTATTTGGTAATCAATTTTGTATTATCTATCGGTTCCTGTTTCCAAGTGGAATAAATTAAGATACAGGTATCCCCTGATTTATGAAAGGGTTTCGTTCCTGAAAACCGTTACGTAAATCGAAATTACGTAAATCGGGATGGGTTTTCCCATATGGTCCCATTATATAAACAGAGATGTGTTCTTTTAACAATATTTTTAGATCCCAAATCCACTAAAATAACACACATAGGCAAGAAGGGGTACTAGGGGTACCTGCACTTTAATACAGACAGCGTGAGGGATGTACTGCGGTTTGCGTAGGCGATTGACCAAAAGTTGAGGGATATCTGTTTATTTGCGTGCGTGTATTTAACTAACGTGTACACCAATGACACATTGTATTTGTTTTACCTTTTGTGTGATGACTTGTCAGACTGTGTGTTAGTTTGATGTTTTTCTGTGACTTTCTCTGCACTGAGTGACTGACTGAGGTAAATTTGGCCGCTGGTGCTGACAGGGAACGAGTCTTATTCAACTTGATGCTTTCAATCTTTTTAAGCCAAGTTTTCCCACCGCCCCGGGACCGAGTTCATCTTTGTCCACAGCAATGTTTACATCTACTGTAACAGATTTTTCGGATTAACCCATCGTTTTGGGATTATTTCTTACACTAGTTTTTTTCTCAATTTTTGCTCTCTGTGTCTCTCTCTCAGCCACAATTCGAGAAGTGGTTGACGCCGCCAACTCCTTCCCTCCCTGCCTCCCTCTTCGCCAAAGTCTTTTTATTTTTTAAGTCGGAAGAAAAGAGAAAGGGAGTATTTTTTTTCCCCAAAAAAAGACTGCTTGACGGGCTTGTCTCTCGCGTCCTCCGCTCTGCTATTGGTGTTGATCATTCAGCCACCACACCCTGAAACTCTGGAATACTCTTCCTCAATCCCCATAGATACTTAAGTATCTGTCTGGGATGGTGTGTATGTGTGTGTGGCGGGGTTCAATTAATAATTTTATTGTGTGAAATGTGTTCTTTCTGGGCTCAGGTGAAGTCGCACTGAAGCGGCCACTGTTACACTCACTCACTCACTACACCACACTCACTCACTCCACCATACTCCAACATACAGTACTATATACTTCCCAAAAAAATCAAGTACAGGTATCCCCTGATTTATGACAGGATTTAAATTCCTGAATTTAAATTGATACTTGAGGAATGTAAAGGTTTTCAGTATCATTGAGGTTAGCTTTGAGAAATGTTTGTTTTCAGCCATTTCAGTTAGTTACTTAATCTTTCACAGCTAAATAAAATTGTCAAAAAGTGCTGCCAGCTCAGTGTCTTCTCTATTCTAGCTCAATCCCCTTGTCTCTCTTTCAAACTCACAGAACTAGTGCATAACCTTGACAAGGGTTTTATCTTCCACTCTTTCTCTCGCCAGTCTCCCAGCTCCACTATTGAAAAAATACAGCTAATTCATACTTACCCAGAACACACTCTGTACCCCCATCTCACCAGTTCTGGCCAGGCTCCACTGGCTTCCCATCACTGAACGGATTGACTTCCAAGATCCTCACATTCGTCCACAAATCCAATCATTCCCTGGCACCTCCCTACCTCTCTGACCTCTTCACTCCCCAGTCCACCAGTCACCTCTGCTTGATGGGCTTGTCTCTCGCGCCCTCCGCTCTGCCATTGGTGTTGATCATTCAGCCACTACACCCTGAAACTCTGGAATACTCTTCCTCAATCCCCATGCCTTGCACTTCTCTCCCCTTTTTCAAGTCCAGCCTGAAACCCTTCCTTTTCGACCATGCTTATGGTCATCTCCCCTGACCTCGCCCCCGGCTGGGAGTCAGGCTCCGCCACTGATAAGTGCTTGGGATGCTACCCCCTGTAAGTCGTATAAGTGGGCCCAGATCAAGCCTGGTTTCCTTCACCTCAGCCACAGCACCCACCTTGCATTCCCAAAATTAGCTTTGCTATTTATTTTCCATAACTATAATTTCTCAGGATGTCATCAAATTGATAAACTTTTGAACCTCAAAATGACCATCTGGTTAGAGAAAGGTTGTAATAATGCAAGCTAATTTTGTATTTTCCATGGAAACTTTCAAATGAATACAACCCCCTTATCTAAATTAAAAGGTGCCTTATCTGTTTAAAGTTATCCATTATCTTTTAAATTGTATGCCTGCTCTGTACATTCCCTGTCAGGGAACCAACCCCTTGACAACTCTTGCTGATTGCAGTGCTAATTGAATTTTTTAAGCAGAAAAATTCTTCATTCTTTATATACCAGTGTGTTCGCACTTTGTCATTTTTGGGCTATGATATCAGCAAACTAATCTCTCTAGATGCAAATAATCTCTCTAGATGCAAGAAAGCTTTGAGCAAAGCCGTTTTTCAGGTTGGGTCTTAATTCTCCATCGAGCCAGAACCATTTACTGATTCTGCTAAGTGTGACACAAGTAGGACAGATAACTACCAGGTGGTTGTTTTAAGGTCACATCACCCACCTCCATCTCATACCAAATGTGTTGAACCAGTTACAACAACCACAAAGCAATTTGGATTTATATAGCTCCCTCCACACCATATGGCGTCTCAGAGGGCTTCAGTCATTCATGTATTAGCACCTAGTTAAGTTTTACTGCTGCATTCCTTGCGATTCTCCATAGATCCAGCATTCATAAGCTTCAGCTCGTCCAAAACTTCATCCTTGCTGTCACCAAACTCTATATGAACATCATTCCAGTCTTCGACCACCTTAGCCGGCTTCCTGTTTCCCAGCAATGGATTTCAAGATCGACATCTTGCAATCGATTGTTCCAGAAACAGGAAGCCAATCCCTGCCTGCTCTCTTACCTCTATCTCTCTCACCATCTCTTAGCAAACTCCTTTGTTTGCTCCTCTGCTTGACAAATTCAGGCATGAAACATGTGCCCTGCCCTCTGCGTCACCATCAGTGGATAAATATTCAGATAATTCTCCTCTAACTCCTTTCCTCACTCCCTCTGTCTCGCTCCTTCTCCATCTGTTCATTCCTACCTTCAAACCTACCTCTTGGAAGACATGGATGATCACATCCCCTGTCCCCTCCACCCTGTTCTCTGCCTTAGTGAAGGGTATTATATAAATCAAGTTGTAATACAAAATTACATTGGTAAAGCGCCTTTCACATCGTAATACAAGAAGTGACATTAATAGTAACCTGACAAACCTGCCCAGATATCTACCATTTTATTGCACTTCTTTATTGTGCAGAGCCTGAGACATTGATATTCAGGCAATTACACTATAATCAGTTTTCCTGTACTTCCTGCCCATCTTCAACCAAGACTGCCTCTGCCTCCTCATTGTCCTTGACCTCTCTGCTGCTTTTGATACCGTTGTCTACTCTATTCTCCTCCAGGCAGGTCAGGGCAAAATTTGGGGCATGTTTCCTTACTCCACATGCCTAATAATAATCCCTTAAAAAAAACACAATAATAAAATTGGTCATTTCAATCCATGACTATTTGTGGGAGACTTCTGTGCGCAATTGGCTGCTGCGTTTTGCCCACAAATATATGGTCAATTCACTTTACAATATATTCTGTGAAGCGCTTTGAGACATTGATAAGATATGAAAAGCGCTGTATCAAATGCAAGGATTATTATCATGATATAAATGGTTTCTCCTCTAGTCCCTGCACCGTTTCATTATTATTATGCAGATGACATCCAACTCTATCTCTCTGCCTCCTCCCTTGATTCTAGGAACCCCACTGTCCTGACAGAATGTCTATCAGACATCGTCCTGGATGAGAGCTAACATTCTTCAGTTGAACGTCAACCAGACCAAGGTCCTTCTGAATGGCTCCCATTAGCGCCTCTACACCTCAGGTGCTGACCATGCAAGAATGCACACTCCATTACAAAGCCAATCCGGAACTTTGGCGTCTTGTTTGACCCTCAACTATTCTTTCTACCCCACATCCGTGCTATGACCCGCTCTGCCTTTCTCCACTTCTGCAGTATCGCCTGGCTCTGCCACTATCTCACATGGCAGTAGCCAAAATCCTCATGCAGGCATTCGTAACATCCAGGCTTGACTATGCAGACTCCCTGTTTGTCATCCTCCTAAACTCCCCCCTCCATAGGCTGCAGACCATCCAGAACTTCTGCAAACCCATTACCCCCATTCTCGCCTGACTCCACTGGCTTCCCGTCTTACAGAGGGTACAATTCAAATTCTTGGTCCTTATCTTCAAAGTCCTCCATGGCGTTGCTCCCCCCACTACTTCTGCGATCTCCTAAACTCCCTACCAACCTGTCCATTCCCTCCAGCTTTCTCCATGTAGAGGAGAAACTAGAAAATGAATGCAGTTAAATGTAGGATTATTAAAAAGATAAAACAGCACTATGTAATGTGGTGAAATACTGTAATACATAGTAGATCTAGGCAATCAAAGAGAGCAAGGGAGAATCAAAACAAAATAACAAGCAAGAATGATTCAGAAAGTGGAAAAAAAACATGGTTCAAATAACCTAATGAAAATGCCACTAAGCCCAAACATCAGAATTACAAATTCCAGACTATAGTATAAGGATAATATTGATGTCCTGATTGTATTATAGATTGTTGTGAGTGGGCAAATTGTTAAGGTAATTACCTTAACAGCAATTGCCTTAGGCATTCCTGGATTAGGATGAGGATAAAGAATATTAACTTTCAACGTATTTTTCCTCTTCCCCCCCCCCTCGCCCGTCCACACCACATGTGATATATGAAGATACTGGGTTCATTTTATGCCTCCTTCCCTCCTTTAGCCTTTATCTGAAGAATTGTTGCCCAGGACACACAGAGAAAATCCCTTCTGTTTTTCAAAATTGTGCCAAAGCACTTGTTCTGAGCTTAATTGAATGAAAATGTTTAAGAAATTTATCCATGCAATACATGTATTGACCATACTTTCACAACCTTACCCACCTGCCATCCTCCTTGATCCCAAACCAGACCTCCCCCACCCCTCCTTCAACCCTTAGCTCGGATCCAAATCCCTGACTGTCCAGCGGTATGTCCTCCCAACGTGTAATTTTGTATCTTAATGTACATCATGAAAACAGGCTACTTGACCCAACCAATCCGTGCAGAACTCTACAGTCCATGTCCTCTCCCTCACAAGGATCTGCGACTCTATCACGTACCCCCCTTATTGCACTGGCTCCCAATCCCTCAGAGGATACAATTCAAAATCCTTGTCCTCGACTTCAAGCCCTCCATGGTCTTGCTCCTTCCTACCTCTGTGACCTGCTAATCCCATATTAACCTGTCCACTGTGCTCCGTCCTGCTGCATGTCCCCACCCAGCCTGCCCCACCATTAGTGGTTGGAGCTTCAGCCTCTCTACCCCCGCCCTTTAGAACTCCATTCCATAGTCCCTTCGTCTTGCTCCTCCTCCTTCAAAGCATGCCTGGACCCTCCTCTTCGACCGCGCCTTCAGCCACTCTCCTACTCGCTCCAAACCAAATCCCCAGCTCGGGTGTCTGAAATATGTGGAAACCCATCACCACCAACCTTTCATGCATCTCACCTATATACGGAAATTCCAGAGATATTTGTTGGAATGTGTATTCTCTTTCTGGAGGGACAAATCCTAATCCTGGAGATTCTTAAGTACATGTTGGCAAAGGGACCTAGAATCATTATTTTGCAGTCAGATCTCAGAAGTGAAAATCTTGTCGTGTGCTTTGTTTTCTCCAAACTAGGTGCACTAAAGCCAATGTAATGCTAGTCTTAGGTTAGCTTAGTACATGGCAAATCAAATCTGCAAATTGATAATCTATGTGACCTATAGCCATTATTAAATCTTGAAATGTTCACCTTCAAAGCCCTCCATGGTCTTGCTACCTCTGCAACCTCTTAACGCCCTACCAACCCTCCAGCTCTCTGCTCAGTGTGCCCCACCCCACCATCAGCAGGCGAGCCTTTAGCCTCTGCCCCATACCTCTGGAAGTCCATCCCGCAGTCCCTTCGCCTCACATCCTCTCTAGCCTCCTTCATGTCCCACCTCAAGACCCTCCTCTTCAACAGTCCCATCGGTCACCCCAAATGCACTCCTTTTTCCACCCTCCCTGATCCTAACCCCAGCTCAGATCTGTCCAGGCCTTGGGACGCCCTCCTGATGTGAAAGGCGCTACATAAACGTAATTTTGTTGTTGCTGTTGAAGAAATGTAAAAACTTTTGAAAAGCTTCCCATTCATTTTGTTTTGTAACTACAGGTAAAGTGCTTTTCCAAATAATTTTCTGTGCATTGTTCGTACATTGTTGACATCTCAAAGCAGGATATATTGTAAAGTAGATTGCCAGTGTTTTGTGGGTGAAATGTGGCAGCCAATTTGCGCACAGCACTATCCCACAAACAGCCATGGAATGAGTGACCAATTTTAATCGGATGGTTGGCCAGTACACCAGGAGAAACTCCCTTCACTTTTCAAATAGTGCCACGGGATCTTTAACATCCACCTCAACAGGCAGATGGGACCTAACAACATTTAAACAACATATTCTTTCCTATTTCAAGAAATGTTAAAGAACATTTTGAAAGGGAATCTTTTTAAAATCTAGATTTACTCAAATGGTTTCATCTTTATTTGCAGGATTTTATTTAAGGATCATGACCGAAACTGGGAAGAAATTGAAAATAAAATGCGGGCTGAGAGTGAAGTTCCTATTTTGAAAACTTCAAACAAGGTAGGCAAGACAGTAATAAGCAAAGGGTACTTCAATTTAGTGCTGTATATGCATGTATTGTGCAGAAGTAATGTTTTTTTTCCTGCTGATTCTAAAAGCTGTTTTTAGATAGGATTTGAAAGCACAGAAAAATAATATATTCCATAAATGATGGTGGCTCAATCTACTTGTGAGTGGGCCATTGACCAAACTTTTTCTTAACGTACCATTATATTTTGTCAGCCTTGCTCAGACAACTCTGATGGCATTTATGGGAGGTGAACATTCCTCCTTTTTTTGTAATCATTCTATAATAATAATAATAAATTATTGTTTAATTATTTATTTTGTTTAATAATTTTATTATCAAACCATTCTCCATCTTGAGCACAATTTTTTTCCCCAAAAATTCTGTTTCTAAATTTGTTTGAAGATTATTCATTTTTTATGACTCAAAACCAATAGATCAGTAGTTCCCAACCTCGCGTCGCGACCCAAATCAGGGTCACGGGGGGGTCCTCAATAGGTTCGCAAAGGGTCATCAGAATTTTTCTTTCTCTTTTTAATGGTTTAAAAAAAAGCTTTTAACACCCCCCCAAAAATGTGACACCACCGACCAATTTGTATAAAGAGTGCACTTACGAGTTGCGCTGAGTCCACAGTCTTGGCTGAGCTGAGCTTCAGTCGCGATAACGCCCCCTAGTGCTAAAAGCTTTTACAAAAAGCTTTTAATGCCCACCCAAAAATGTGACACTCTCCCCCCAGCTGTCTCTCTCTCCCTCCCCCCCCCCCGTCTGTCTCTTCCCCCCCACCTCCCCTCAGCCATCTCTCTCCCCCCCCAGCCGTCTCTCTCCTCCCCACCCCCCCCAGCCGTCTCTCTCCCCCCCTCACCCCCCCCAGCCATCTCTCTCACCTCCCACCCCCCACCAGCCGTCTCTCTCCCCCACCCCCCCCCCCCCCCCCAGCTGTCTCTCTCCCCCCCCCACCCCCCACCCCCAGCCGTCTCCACCCCCCCCCCCACCCCACCCCTTGCATACCTGTATATTGTATTCTAGGACTATGAATACAATATGGCGGCTTTGCACCTCGGTCTGTGCATTGTGTATAGAGATGAGCATTCTGAGTTTTGTAGTTCAGTGTGCGCACGTTCCGATTTTTTACCTCGATATATCGATATTTTTGAAATGCCTATATCGGCGTATCGATATGAAAATTATATCGGGATTTAGCGATAAATCGATATATCGCCAGACCCTAGTTTCCACAAACAGTCGTGGATTGAAGTGATCAATTTATTTATTTTTGTTGTTGAGGGATTTTTATCACCTGTGGAGTAAGGAACCTTGCCCAAGTTTCGCCCTGCTGTGAATTAAAACCAGGTCTCTTTACAATCTCTCATATGTCTAGCCTGCTGTGTTGAGCGTTTTGAGACATCCCTCACAGTGTTAAAGGTGCTTCACAAAAATTTAAATTGCAATGTTTAGCTCAAAACAAGGCTGCTGGAAAGATTCTTTAAAAATGTGCAAAGGATTATTTCAGGTTTCAAAAGTAAGTCATAATTAACTGGCAAACCAATGGCACTAATTGATGCACGCTGTCTTATCATTCTTTCTCCCTTCCCACTCTAACTTCTTTTCTTATTCTTCTCTCAGATTTTCCTTGTCTCCACCTCAAAAAATAATTTTTGTAGTTGTACAGTTTAGTAGTAAAGGATGGACATAGAATTAGCGGGATCATCAGGCAGGGCCATGGGAGCACAGAGAACAGGATAGATGTGTATGGACGAGGTGACCGGCCTGGATCAGTTTTGTTTTGTCTTGACACATGCAGAATCCCATCAGTATATTTTAAGAGTATCCAAATCAAACTGAGAGTTCCATTTATGTATGCCAGCTTTTCATGGACATTTTCTTGTGTTGGGAATGGAATGCACTCTCTCTCTTTCTCTCTCTGGAGGGATACATTCTGCTTACCTAATTCTAGAGTGTGCTTGGGAGACTAAATTGGTTTCAGGGTTTCCTGGCCTCTCATCGTCACTTTCTAATGGTTGTATGGGAGAGTGAGGCTGGGTGGAGAAAGGTCAAGGTCGGCTGTTGTTGCCTTCTACTGTCAAGTGACTGCCAAGACACAGATGAACAATGGCCACTTAGGTAGATATGGGAGGGCAACCAGTACCAATGAAACTACACCCCAGCATGAGGAGGCCAGAGCAAAGATCCTATATGCCAGTGTGAAAAAATTTGAAAACAATTTGACACATCTAAATTCACGTTTTTTAAAAAGAGTTTTGTTTTATGTATTTGGCTCTAAATTTCAGAAAGTGGAGAAATCCTGCCAGACGTGTGCTCAATAGGGTCCGGCGATATATCGATATATCGATAAAACCCGATATAATTTTCATATCGATATGCCGATATAGACATTTAAAAAATATCAATATATCAAAAAAACGATATATCGAGGTAAAAAATCGGGATGCGAGCACACTGAACTACAAGACCCAGAATGCTCATCTCTATACACAATGCACAGACCGAGGTGCAAAGCCGCCATATTGTATTCACAGTCCTCGAATACATTATACAGGTATGCAAGGGCTGGGGGTTGAGAGAGACGGCTAGGGGGGCGGGGGGGGGGGGAGGGAGGGGGAGAGAGAATGCTGGGGGGGAGGTGAGGGGGAGATAGACGGCTGGGGGGGGGGGAGAGACGGAGAGAGATGGCTGGGGGGGGGAGAGGGGGAGAGAGACGGCTGGGGGGGGAGAGGGGGAGAGAGACGGCTGGGGGGTGGGGGAGAGACGGCTGGGGGGGAGGAGAGGGGGAGAGAGATGGCGGGGGGGGGGAGGGAGAAAGAGACGGCTGGGGGGGTGGTGGGGGAGAGAGACGATCGGAGTGGGGGAGAGAGACGACGGGGGTGGGGAGGAGAGGGGGAGAGTGACGGCTGGGTGGAGGGGGAGAGAAGCGGCGGGGGGGGGGGAGGGAGAAAGAGACGGCTGGGGGGTGGTGGGGGAGAGAGACGACGGGGGTGGGAGGTGCGAGACGGCTAGGGGGAGGGGGAGATAGACGGCTGGAGGGGGAGAGAGACGGCTGGGGGGAGGGGGAGAGAGACAGCTGGGGGGAGAAAGACGGCTGGGGTTGTGAGAGAGCCGGCTGGGGGGAGGGTGAGAGAGACGGCTGGGGGGAGGGGGAGAGAGACAGCTGGGGGGAGGGGGAGAGAGACGGCTAGGTGGGGAGGGAGAGAGAGACGGCGGGGGTTGGGGGGGGAGGGAGAAAGAGACGACTGGGGGGGTGGTGGGGGAGAGAGACGACGGGGGTGGGGGGTGCGAGAGAGGGACGGCGGGGGGTGGGGAGGGAGAGAGACGGGGTGGATGTGATAATATACAGATAGATAGAGATGGGGGGGATGTGAGAGAGGAGAGAGGGAGAGAGACATAGGGACACACAGACAGAAAAACACAGAGATGGAGAGAGTGAGAGACACAGAGAGAGAAAGATATTTACCTCCTGAGAAGATAGGCCCCGAATGCGCGCGCACCCGGGATGCGCGCGTGCATGCGCAATACGAAAAAACTGAAAATATCGATATTTCGGTATATCTCGATATGAGCCCATCGATATATCTAATCGGAAAATTTTCCATATCGATGTACCCTAGTGCTCAATAACACAGCTGGCTGGTTAGAAAACAGATGACAATTGGGTGCTACGGAGCTTTGTAACTCTCATCAATAATGGAGCAAAGTCCAGAGTGCTTCTCGTTTGCACCCAGCAAACATTGCATTTGTACAGATACTTGAAAACTCCTGGTATTTCCCCTGATGAGATCATGGAATTACTTTTCGTTTTAAGCAGCGATGTAGCTAGGAATGGAAAAGTGGATGGACCCAATATGATTGGACCCAAATAAGCAAACCCCCCAAATTTGTAAATTTTAACTTATTAGTAAATGAAATTAATTCAGTAAATTACTTACATTGTCTAGATAGTGTTCTCTTGTCTCTGTTTGACTTCTCCGCACTGCCTCTTACTTCCGCTCAGGCTCTCTTTTCATCACTTTTCCTTCAGCCTGTGTCTCGTAAAAATCTTGTGAGATGTGCAACTTGTACTTCCTGCTCTGTTGCTCTCCTCAGAGAGACGGGAAGAGAGGCAAAGCGGGAAGTATAAGTCCTACATCTCCGTTCCACCTCAATAGCAGGAAGTACGACATACTGGGGCAGTGTGGAGATTGATGGGAGGATACCTCCGGTTCTGCCTCTTTTCCCGTCACGTCAATCAATAATCAATCAATAATTACATTTATATATAGTGCCTTTCACGTCGGGAGCACGTCCTAAGGCGCTGAACAGTCAGGTAGGGATCAGAGCAGGGGGGGGAGGGGTTCAGGGAAGGAGAGTAGAAAAATTGACTGTATATTTCTGGGCGAAACCTCTGCGCTGCCTCTAGAGACTGATGAGTGAGCCTGTGTGCTAATTGGGTGGCCCCTGGTTTTAAACATTAATAATTGCCTTAACCATCCGCTAAAGTTATTTCCATCTCCAGTTAAACTGAAAAACATTTGAGGAAAACAAAATTAGCCTTAATACTAATTGTATTAATTGTAATTTGCTACGTTGTGCACAAAGATCCTCAATAAAATGTTGTACTGTAATTTAAGGAATGTATTCAGTACTATAAACTCTTGGATAAGGTGCATTTAGCATTCCTTGGTAGACCAGAAAGGGTGCAATTGATGAAACATGCTTATAGCATTAGCAATTTAAAAAAATTACATCTCATCATGACTCATAGAACAATAAGACATCCAGTTGTCAGGGTGGGTAATAAAAATTGAACACTTATGATAAAATAAAATGGGAAGGAAATTAAATGTTGTAAAGGCCAGGGAAGGGAAGTTATTTATGAATCTAGAACATGTGCAACTGCAGATTAGATTTCACAATTTCAAATGAAGCATTTAGAAAATTACCCGAGCAGTTTGTCATTTTTCCTTATCCATCCAGATGATGTAATGGGCGGAGAGTGGAGTCTGTATTCTGGAAGCATGAGACTGAATGAGCCAAAGCTCCTTGTGATCTTATGGTATAGCGTAATGTACAATCTATGTGATATGGGAACTTGAATACAGTACACCATGGCTCAGCTCCAATCAGAACTTGTTTTGCAAAGAATTTGAAATGCAAGTGGCTAAGTCTGCCTTCCTAGTCGAAGTTTGAAATTACTCCACACAATAAGATCAAATTGATGTTTGGGAGTTCTTGATTGACATTTATCAACTCAATTCTCTAATTTGACATTCTGCATTCAACACAAAGGGGAAACTGGAGAGGAATTCATTTCAAACTCTTGCAACATCTCAGTATTGCTGTTGAGTTGGAGATCCAAGGCACATAGGAACAGACCATTTGTCTGACACCTTGCTCAAAGAATGTTACCTTGTGTGAGAGAACCTAAAAGAATGGGAGCATTGCAAAGAGGAAAATGGCATCTTTCTCTCTTCTATTGCTATAAATTTTAAGCTAAATAAAACTACATATTTTAAGGGAATATACAGTAAAAGCCCGTTTATCCAGCAACTGTGGGACCTGGCCAATGCAGGTTAAAGCGCCTGCTGGATATTCGGTAGCCTGTGGCCGAAAACCCACCACAAGAAAATAAAGTTATTTTAACACACACCAGACTAAATAATAACAGATAATAACAGAATATTGTGTTGGTACTTATTGTTAAAACTACTCTTTTGCGCTTCTCACCTTTACTGATTGAGGTTTACAGTCCAGCGATTCTTTTTTAAATGGAGGACGCCAAACAGGTGAAAAAAACGTCAGCGCGATTTTAAAGTCGCCCGACTTTACTAGCGGCAAGCCTAAAGCCCTAGACTCTACTAGCGGCAAACCAATATACTGCACCTGCGCGACAATGTGGGTTATCGGCTAGCGTTATTGGCTTGCCGCTAGTGTGGCTTTAAAATCGCGCTCCGTTTTTTTTACCCGTTTGGCGTGCTCCATTTTAAAAAGAATCGCTGGACTGTAATCCTCAATCAGTAAGTACTGTGTACAGTTTTCTCAAGCAGTGCAGGTGACATTGTTTGAGTCGTTTATGGACATCATCCATCTTAACACTCTTCTAAAACAATGATATGATTATTTTGTTCTCTCCCACTAGCAGGATTTTTTTTACATAATATGTGTATAATTATGTAGTGTCATTATAAGGAAATTAAAATGCTATTGATTAAAAGTTGAGCAATAGCTACATTGACTGAGAGGTGCTGTTATTGCTGTTACCTGCTTACAACAGCAACTGGTCTAATGAGGAATAAATAGTCTCTGATAGAGAACGTGGAATGATGCAGTATTAAGGAATTTATAAGCCTTTTAAATATCAGTGGAATCTTTGGTCAATCGAATCGTGTAAATATTGAGTCAAATATGGAAACTCTCTGGGCATTGGCTCTTGCAGTCTGTTCCTGGGAGACATAATAAATCCTGATTTATTTATTTAATGAGTTTTATCCTGTTGAAGAACAATTAATGCAAACCTTTTGACATTACATCAACGGGATTAGAAATAATTTGTATTTTTAAAGCAAAAAATGTTTAAAGGGACACTTTTGAAATGTCCCAAAGTGCATCATGAATAATTACCTGAAAAAAGCGTAATGCCTAAAAATCTTCCTCTTCAACTACCCTGGCTTGGAGCCAGGCTCCACCACTGATAGTTCTACAGATGCTATCCTGCACAGAGGGTGCTATATAAATGCAAATTGTTGTTGTAATTGTAACTTTTTATAAGCAAATGTTTTATTAGCAAACATTTGAGGTTCAGACCTCATAATTGATGCAAATTAATCCGTACAATTCTAATCTTAACTAAACCTTTCCCTGCTAAATCCAATTATCCAATTTAAATCCACCAAGCGGAACTTTGGTGCCTTAAGCCCTATGTCTGAGTTATCACATACTCAGCTTTCTGTCGCCTTTACAATATTATGCACCTCTGTCACTTCCTCACCCCAAGGGCTACCGAGACGCTCATTCAAGTTCCCATACAGGCTTGACTATTCCAATACTCGCCAGATTCGCCACCCTCCTCACTACACAAGCTGCAGACTATCCAGAACTCTCCCACAGTAGTCTCCAGTAGTCTCTTATCATCTCAATCCGGATTTAAAAATCTGAAAATTATTTAACTTCTGACATTTTAACATAGTCTCACACAAGTTCTGAGAACACCCCTCTTATTACTTTTTGAATTAATGTTCCTTATTTTGCAGTGAGCATTTTCTTTCCTATCATTCCAAAAAAGATGCGATGTTCAGTCTCACATTTGACATTACCTAGCTATTAGTTGTGGAGGCTAATTAAAATTGCTAATCGATGTATGTACTGGTTTGGAAATATAATTGCTCCGTATCAATATATTATAAATTATATATACACATGGATTCCATTTGATCATTTTAGGAGATTTCATCGATTTTACAGGAGTTGAAAAGGGTGGAGAAGCAGCTCCAAGGTACGTACGTCACTAACTTGGTTTCCGTTTATCAATTTGAGATGCTTATAATTCCCTGCGTCTAGAAACTGCTGCTCATTAATTGACTCTGTGTTTAGGAGCTTCCTTTGTTCTTCTGTGGCTGTGTGCTGACGGGACAGTGATTCCAATGCTGGCTCTCACTGCCTCTGTCATCTTCTTCCACAAGATAATATAAGTTTACTGCTGACAACCTGAACATTTTAATTTTAGCTTTAATTGAGTGGCTATTTTGAGAGAATGTTACCACAAATTACACACAAGGTGTTTCTCAGATCTGAGCCAGATCTCTGTGATTCCGATTTATCCTTCACACTTCGGCCCCTTCCCATCCCTACCTCCACATCTTCAAGCCCGTCTTCCCCCTCCTCTCTCACCACCACTATAAGCCGAATGAAGTCCACCACCTGCTCCCTTGCCCCATCTCCAACCCCCTTTCTTTTCCAAGGTCCTTGAAACATTTATTGATTTCCAGCTTTGCTCCTTCCTCTCTTGCCACTGAGTGTATGATCCCTTGCAATCGGGTGCTCACAGCACAGAAACACTCCCCCAGCGGAAAAAGCCTTCCAACTTTCACAATGTATTAGAATACTCATTTATTGATTCATTGCCCTAATAATGTTACAGAAGCAGAACTCAAATTTAAATAATACTCAGAAATATGAGTGCCTATTAATTTAACACTAGAGTTTAAGAGAGGCTTATGGCAAAAATCTGATTGAATTATTGTTGCTTTATTGTTTACCTGTTCACTGCTCTCTTCCATCATTAGCTATCAATGTGATGATTGATCCAGATGGTGCATTGGATTCAGCGTGTGGCTTCAAACCAGTGATCCCCAGTTTGCCTGGACAGCCAAGGTACAAATCCAGCCCCACTCACCGTTCTCCTAACATAGCCCCAAGAGAGCTTGAGCACAAAATGGTCCGGCCATCTCCTGCTTCTTTGGAATTTGACAGTGTTCAGCCATCTCATCCAGAGTACAGCCATCATTATACTCAGCGTAAACCGAATGGAGAGGCCAGAGAAAATTCTGGACACGAATAACACCATTTTCCAGCATCTTCAAAGTGGCAGGCACAGCCAACTTGGACGAGAGTTTTGACCTTGTTGCCTTTATTCCAACCTGTTTTGCTTGCCACACGATTGGCCAAAAGATGATTTCTTGCTTCCTGTGGTACTTTTCTTGCCACATTATATTTGCTGTAGCTGTAATCTTTGTATTCAACAACAAAACATTCGGGGAAAACAAATTGTCTGATTCCTGCAGTGAAATGTGAACCCAAATGGCAACTTTCCTACTTAGCCTTTGTTAGTTGTCTTTAAAATTGGTTAACAAATTGGCATTATTACTGATACTGGAATAGAAATATTGTATTAAAGCACATAAAGGCGATACAAGTGCTAAGAATATCAAATCACACGGGCATTGATGCCAAGCTGCTCAGCATATCGATCAGTTGAACTCCCATGTTCTTTTGAATCAAAGGACTGCTGGTCATTTGTGTTTAGTATATACACAACAGCATATGCATAGGATATAACGTATCTGTATAAAATAGAATAACGATTCAGCAATTATTGTACTATTTGGGGATTCGGAATTAGGTGTTTTGCTGTTGTCAAAAGTAATTTTTTGACATTTAATGCTAAAAGTACGATTGAAAGCAGATTTTTAGCATTATACATGATTGCACTATTAGCAACAATATGTGAGCTAAAGAATGGGAACATTGCATTGGTTACTTGATATTTTATTCCTTCCAGCAGATTTGGGGGAGGGGAGATGGAGTAAACAAGCAGGACATCTCTGTATTGTTAGGCAGCAGCATGTTAGACATTGAAGGATCTTGAATACAGTTGTTAGTTCTTCAGAGAAATAAGAGGGATGACTAACAACAGTACAGTGTCAGACTCAACTGATGTTTATTCACCGAATATTCGCCCACATTACAGTGTTCTGTTTAAGCATTGCACATACCGTGTACAGTCTGAATTGGTGCAGACTAAATTTTTATGTTTGCTTGAATACCATTGGCAAACGCACTGTTGAAAACTCTTCTAAAGGAAATTTTGTATGAATCCATTGATTATTTAAGACTGAAAGTCACCTCTCAACCCGGGTGTAAGGTGCTTGTAAAATAGGGTTGGAGCATTGTCAACCCAACGCTGAATGTGTATGTGCCTGCAACATAATCATTTATCTGTCCCCTCCACCCCCAGTAATGCGTAATGTGTGACTAAAATTGAGACAGTCTCACTTAGAGAGGCCTTAAAGATGGGGAAAAGGGAGGATTCACAATGGAGCAATGTGGGGATGGCTTTTTCAAGATGGGATTTGGGCACGTTTCCAAGACGATGTGAAAGTACCTTTGCACTTCTTTATGGCTACATTTCCACCATTGGTTCACACTAAGTTGCGTTTACGAGCACTGATATCCAGTTGCGCATAACAAAATTCACAGCCAGCCTCACCCTCTCCCAATCTCAATCCATTTCTTACCTGATACAAATTTGCAACTCAAAATTGACCTTGATTTCTCACTAATTTGGATTCTACACCCCACAGTGGGATGGTGGTGGTAGGAAATCAAACTGGTGCAGCACTCTGTTCACCCGAGTCATTTGTGGTCTGCAATGCAGCAGCTTTACTCCAGGACTGTACCCTACCTGAAGGTCTGACTAGGTGTCAAAAGCAGAAATATTTAGTTCCCAACACAGCCCAATGAGCACTAAAGTTCATTAAAAATACAAACGTACCTTTGAATTGCCAAATAAAAGAACTGATCTTAATCATCATTCTTCATAGCTGACCTGGAGCAAATTCAAGAATGCCTAAAACTTAACTATCCCAATCTCCTTTTTCCCTCCTTCCCCCCACCCCCCATAGGACTAGCTCAGCCTACACATATAGCAGTGTGATGGAAACTTGCAACCCATTTGTTGATTTTTCATGCTGTAACCTGCACAGTGTCTGCTTTTAAAAAACTTGTAAATGCACAGTAATGGGATGCTGGATGCTTTATCACAAAGTTTGGGACTGAACACAGCTCAAAACTGTTATCATAATATGGATAGCCAACAAGTTATCAGTGTGCCTCTGCTGCAGAAATCACTAATGTGGAGATTGTGAGTGCTCCTTTACTGTCAAAGTTATTTTTCATGAGGATCAGAAAATCTCCTTATGTTACTTTGAAGAATGGACATTTGTATGTGTGTATGTAAGCCACATGTGATACTGCCTTGCTTTTGTTACTGAAGAGCCTAAAAACCGTATTCTCTTTGAAAGATAAAGCTTTTATGTAGCTTTGCATGGTGTAGTTTCTGGAATGCAGTGCTGTTTGACCTGCCATCAGTCTTGCAGAGCTGCAAACCAGATTATAGAAAAGGTAGGAGAAAAAAAAGCAATCCCAACCCCATTCAGTCTGTCTGGGCGTCTCGCACTAACATATCATTTGGAACACGTGGAAAATGCAAAGGTCTTTTTTTGGTTTAAAAAGTACCTTTTATATATATATATAATTCCTTTGTAGAGATTAACCTTATTCTAATATTGTTATTAAGAAAAATCCTAGCCATTTGTAAATGGGCAAGTATTTGCCAAATTGATTGTCGTTGGCCTTGTAACGCAGGAAGATTATCTTCTCAAGGAATCTTTCATCCTTATCCTTCCTCCCTTAGATTTAGCACAGATCTGGATTCTCCTCCTCCACTAACATTCTAACTCAAAACGATCATGCCTAATAACATTGTTGGAACAACCAAGCAATAATCAAAAATGTGTGTGCTTCATTTCTGGAAAATTTTTGCATTGATGACACATCATGTTCATACTTTTTTGTGCCCAGTTGCAGCACCATTATCTTGAGGTACCTGTGCTAATGTGAAAGTGTACGTACATTTGCCAACGTTCTTTAGATCTTGCAGTCCACCAACTAACCTTTGTTGTAAAATTGACCAGGGTGTTACTAGCTAATATACAATAGAGGTGGGAATTCAATGATGTAATACACTGTGCAATATATAGCCAATTCCAACATGTCAAGTAAGTAGTATATGATATCAGGCTAGTATTTCTGGAGCTCTTTCCGGTGTAATTTTACCCAATAATTGGAAAAGATGCCTTGTCAATATTACCTAGTTAGATTTTGTTTCCCCCCCCCACCCCCTTTAAAACTTTAAGAAGGGAAATGAGCCTACCAAATGTTGCCTGTAATTTTCCTCTTTGTTCTGTAGCAATTCCAGAAGCAAAAGCACAGGGTTGCCCGACAGATGGAAAAGTAACGAGATGGTGTATTACAAAACTTCACTAGTGATGAGCAATGTAGTGAATTTTCCACGTTCTGGACATGCTAGCTAAGCATTTCACATTCTCGTATTGATTTACATGTTTATATATTTGTGTTGTAATCTGTAATACTGGTTTGGTTTGCATTTACAAGGTTTAGGCCTGATTTTGTACGAACATTATTGGCTCTATTTATTTTTTCGTTACATATGTTCATTTGTATTTTTTGCGTTTACAGTGTTTCAAATAAAGTTTTTTTTTCCAGAGACAGTGCTTTTTTTTTACTAAACTAAATAACCGTGTGGTGAGTGCAGAGCTGCCAACCAGTACGTTTTTGCCGTATTTGGTACGGTAAATTGCAGTAAATACAGCAGTACCATTTTTCTTGGTAAAATACGTTTTTTGGAAAATCCGAAATGTTCCATGCTCTGTCTGTCTGTCTCTCCTCTCTGTCTCTCTCTTTCTCAGTCTCTCTGGGTGTGTGTCTCTCTCTCTATCTCTGTGTCTCTTTTCCTCTCTCTGTGTGTGTCTCTCTCTTTCCGTGTCTTTTTCCCTCTCTGTCTGTCTCGGTCGCGCTCTCTCTCTCTGTCTCTCTCTGTATCTCTCTTTCTTTCTATGTCTCTCTCTCTCTGTTTGAGTCTCTGGCTGTCACAATCTCACTCACAGTCTCTCTCTCTCTCTCTGTCTCTTTCTCTTTAACTCTCTCTCCCTTGCCTTCAATAGCAGTGCTACTTACCTTATGCTGTCGCTGGTACACTGTAAATGTTAGCGCTAGGCTAGGCGCAAGGCATTACTGGGAACGATTTTTTTCATATACGCAAACACAGTAAAGACCTCCCGCTTAACGCAATTTTTGCTTAACGAGGGGTTTTGACGTCCCATTTTACTTGGCATTTTTGTTTGCTGTAATTTTTTCGTTACGTACCGGTAGGCTCTGGGGAAAATACTTTTTTTTATGACAAAATACTGTTTTTAGCTTTCAGGAGTACTTTTTTTTGTTAAAAAAGGTTGGCAGCTCTGAGTGCTGGTGTGCACCGGAGTACCAATGTGATTCAATTTTTTTCTATTCTTTATGTTTTTTGAATTTCTAATCTTATTTGAACAGATAGAAAGAAAGATGGGTGCATCAACAAGCATTTATACACCTAACAGCTAGTTTTTGAAAGGCTTGGGCAGAGTCCAGGACACGGGTTTCCTATTTACCCTCATGTTGTAGGATTTGGGGATGGAAAATAAAGGAATCATTCACTCTTTCTTTACTGCCCACCCCCCCACCACCCAACTCTCTCCTTCTCCACCCCCATAAAAATATGAAATTAATTAATACAACACATTACTTTCCAATCACATCATCTGAATTAACAGGATTCATCCATTAATATACAGACTCTTGGTGCTGAATGAATGCTTTGACAATGTGGTCTATTCATTCTAACAGTCATTGATACCATTTTCTATATGTAAAGATCAATATTTGAAGTTAGATTATTTGCACCAATAATGGTTGAGTGTTAGAAACAAATTCCCAAAGTGAGTTTGTTAAAGCTAACAGCTCAGAATAAATTGTATGATAATAATAATCCTTGCATTTGATATAGAGCTTTCCACATCTTCTAGACGTCTCAAAGCACTTCACAGAATATATTGTAAAGTGAATTGGCTGTACATTAGTGGGCAATTGTGCACAGCAGTGTCCCACAAATAGTTGTGGACAAGTGACCAATTTATTATGATGGTCATAATGATCAATAGTCTGGTTAATTGTTTATTTCTAAATGAAAGGATCAATTCTTTATTTGATCCAGTTGAAATGAGGATTGAGAAGATTTGTAAATTAGAACGTTGGTTTCATGCTGGAAGATGGGAGAGCTAGGAGATGATGCCTAGCATTTGTGGAAAAAGTGAGAATTTTTCTTCAAGCAGGCATGCAGAGTGACAGTGGAATAAGTACTCTATCAACTATCTGGAGGAGGAGGAGGAAGGTAAGCAGGTGTCCTGTGATAAGGGGAAATGAATGAGCTATTTAATTGAAAAGGTAACAAAGGTCAATAGTCTTATTTGGTGGAGGCAGTGTTGATCTCCAGATTTTAAAAAAATTATTTGGAAAGTTGTTTTGGTCACCTTTATATCTGATGTGTGGAAAATCATTGCTTTGTTTAAGAGGATCCAAACTAAACAGAATTCCTCATATGTATTCCACCTGCATGTGGAAATGTCCCTGTGTCTGAAAATGACTACTTTCCTCTCTGCTTATCTAATTCCAGAGAGGTTAGAAGTAGATTGCTGAACTGCCCGGCTCAGAGACCAGACCACCTGTCAAGCCAGGCAGGTCCACAGTACTCCAAAGAAACCAATATTATCTGTCAAAATATTCACTATTCTAAGTCACTATTCTATTTTGCTTCCCCTCACTATTCAACAACAACAACAAAACTTACATTTATATAGCGCCTTTCACGTCGAGAGGACGTCCCAAGGCGCTGTACAGTCAGGTAGGACAAGAGCAGGGTGGGAAGGATCAGGGCAGGATGAAGAATAACTATATTAGTGGGCGAAACGTGGCAGCCAAATTGCGCACAGCAGTGTCCCACAATCAGTCATGGAAGTTGGACTAGGGGCAAAAGGGGGTAAAGAAGCAAAAGGGGAGGGGTCGAGGCAGGGGGAAGAAAAGCAGGAAAGTCGACTGTATACTTGTGGGCGAAACGCGGCAGCCAAATTGCGCACAACAGTGTCCCCACAAACAATCGCGAAAATGGGGCCAGGGGAGAAAGGGGGAAAAGAGGGTAAGGGGGGAGAGGGAGGGAAAGGTGGGATGGGTTAGGGTTAGGGAGGAAGAGGGGGGAGAAAGGGGGGTAAGGAAGAGAGGGAGGGAAAGATGGGTGGGGGCAAGATCAGGAAGAGGGAAGAGGGAGGGGAAAAGGAAGGAGAGAAAGTGGGGAAAGGGAGTGAGGGAAGAAGAAGATGGGGGCAGGGGTGGGGGGAATCAAACAACAATAATAAAAAACAAAAGCAATAATATTAACAACAAAAACAGCAACAAACAACAACCAACAATCGTCCAGCAACCACTCCTTGTCCTCGCCGCCCGCCTGGATGATCCCTGAAATGGCGGGAAAAAAAGGGCCCAGTGTGGTGTCAGGCCCCAAAACCGACCGGCTCCTCAGTCAGTGAACCCGGGGACTCGGTGATGGCCCTGGCACCTCGGACATGGTGTGTCTGGCCGGCTCGCACAGCAGCAGCAGCAGCAGCAGCCCGATCGCCGGCTGGATCTCCCGCGACGAGATGATCTGTCGCTTGCAGCACCTGGGCGCTCTCCCCCTCGCTCTCCCCCTCGCGGAAGACGTGCGCCACCCGCTGCCCGAGGAAAGTGCCGAGGTCGCGGCCTTCCTAGGTCCTGTCGAGGGGCCACTCTTCGCACAGCCGGAGGAAGCGCTGTCAATTGGGAGAATAAGCCCAGTGGGAGTGTTTGGCTTTGCAGAATCACAGAAACTGGCTTTGGAGTGACCAAGGTAGGTTGACTAATGTAGGAATGAGCTATTGTGCATTTGAGTAATACGGCTCTACAAATCCACTACAATTGAACAAATTGACATACAGGCATGTGTGTGTGTCTTATTTAGGTGCCCATTTTAACAGCAATTGGCACTCTTAATACTTTGTAATGGTAAATAGATCTGGTTACTTAAAATAACAGTAGTTTGACTGCAATTTGCTACTATAAATACAATGAATTTAGATAATGCAAAATTGACCCAATGGTTGAAATAACTCCCATCAAGGAGCACAAACCAGAGCACACAGGCCAGGAGAAGGGAAGATGAACAGCAATGCAGATTTAATTGCTTTATATAGAATCATAAGACTTTGGAACTTACTATCAAGAGAAATAATGGAGGCAAATTGAATCAGTGAATTCAACGATAATTTTACAATTTTACAGCATACACAGACCCCTTCACATCAAGAGGGCGTCTCAAAGTTGGGGATAGGGAAGCTGTGAAAGGTGTGAGAGGGGGATAAGGTAAGCTGTGTGTGGGGGGGGGGGGGGGGGGGTCTCCAAAAGCAAAAGGGCTTGAGGCAGGCTTTAAAAGTAGGGAGGAAAAAGGACTTCCGGTGCAGAGTTGCATAGCAGGAGTAGAATAGCTGAAAGCTTACATGTTGATGATGGGGGACATGAAATAGGTAGCCAGGGTGGGTGAGGTGAGGGAAGTTGCAAAGATAGAGTGGGGCAAAACCATGGAACATAAGAAAGGTGATCTTAAATTCTTTAATTTGTGGTGCTCCTGTAGCTTGGTGGTTAGAGCTCTCGTCGTACAAGCGTGAGATCTATATTCGAATCCAGACAGATCAGGGCGAAACCCTGGGCAAGTTTCCTTACTCCATGCGCCTAATAATAATCAGTCACCAAAAAAAACTATAATAAATGAGTCATTTCAGTCCACGACTGTTTGTGGGACACTGCTCTGCGCAATTGGCTGCCGCGTTTTGCCCACAAATATACAGTCAATTCACTTTACAGTATATTCTGAGAAGCACTTTGAGACATCTTGAAGACGTGAAAAGAGCTATATCAAATGCATGGATTATTATTATTATTAAATTCAATCCTCTGGGATCAGGGAAACCAGTGAACATGAGCGAGGGTGTGAATGATGGGATCACAATGCCTAGTCAGAACGGGATATGAACTGCACAATTCTGGTAGGTGTGCGACCTGCAAAGGGAGACTGGTGAGATTGGCAAAGATTGATTTGGATAGTTATTTGGTGCAAAATTCCCATAAGGCACATGTCAGTCGTGTAGGATTTGTTTTACATTGAGATCAATCAGTGGGTTGCAGACATATTTTTGAATTCAGCACATCCCAATGTCATTATTTTGAGGATATCTGGAAGATGAAAGAACTTGCCTTACAATATATGCTTTACTCTGACATATTTGCCAGTCTTCAAAACAGAAAACGTCAATTAATAAAGCTTTGAAGTTCAGAGTTGGTTTGCGCGCAGACAACAAGCTAGCTTATTTCACGATAAATCAGGTAGTACATATTTTGAACGCTTTCACATTTGGGTTGAAATTTGATTGGTGTCTCAATGTTTGGAAAAGCAACAAATTATTTAGAAGTTTGATCACCGACCAGCAAAAATGAAATAACTTATTTGCTGTTCTTAACTTTACCTTTATTTGTCCTCTGGAACTTTAAAAAAAATTAATTGAATATCATTTTAAGAAATATATTGCCCGCCTCAAACATATTAAAGTTTCTACTGTTCTTTACAAAAGGTGTTACCCTAGCGTAGTTGGTAACATTCTCACTTCTGAGTCTGAAGATTTGGGATTGATGTTGGAACTTTGAGTTTACTGTCCGGTCTGACATTCCAGTACAGCATTGCTGGGGAGAACAGCATCGCCAGAAGTAAGGACCCCCAAATGAGATGTCAAACAATGAGGTCTTATCTGCCCATTCAGGTGGACATTAAAGATCCCATAATAATAATCCTTCTATTTGATATAGCACATTATTATGTCGTCAAGATATCTCAAAACACTTCACAGGATATGTTGGTGGATATGTACGGATCTGGCTGTTTATTTTGTGGGTGAAACGTGGCAGCCATGGCAATACTGCACTTGAAAAGAGAAGGGAGTTTATATCTTGGTATATTGATCTAACCAGCCCAGTCATTCATTTAATGTCTCTTTGTGGGACATTGCTGTGTGTAAATTGACTGCTGCAATTTCAGAAAATACAGTCTCTACAAAATACAGACTCCAGGCCCTACAGTAAATCCTTCTCTTGGAGATGTTTTGACAATGTGGTGAAGCGCTATATGACAGGTCTCAGCTAAAGACCTTTCTCTTCGACCACACCTTTGGTCACCTTTCTCCCCCTACCCCTGGCTCGCCCCCGGGATCTGTTATTGTGAAGCGCTCTGAGACGCCGTCTGGCATGGAGGGCGTTATATAAATCGAAGTTGTTGTTGTTGGGTGGTTACTTTTTTAAACCGTAGTTTGGAACAACTGTTTTATTCTGGTGTCTTGTGCCCACAGCCAACAAGAAAGTCTTTAAAAATATAACAGTAGTTAAGAAATCCCATTGTAATGGGCTGTTATTTCATTTGGATTTACTGTGAGTGATTTCAGATGACAGTAAGGAAATGTAAACTCAGAAATATGATCTCTTATAACAATTGTGGAGTTCCTGTAGCTCAGTAGTTAAAGCACTCGCCTTACAAGCAGGAGACCTAAGTTTGAATCCAGGCAGATCAGGGCAAAACCTTGGACAAGTTTCCTTACTCCACATGCCTAATAATAATCCGTCCAAAAAAAACACAAATAAAAATTGGTCATTTCAATCCACAACTATTTGTGGGACACTGCTGTGTGCAATTGGCTATGGCATTTTGCCCACGAATATGCAGTCAATTCAGTTTACAGTATATTCTGTGAAGTGCTTTGAGACATCGATAAGATGTGAAAAGCGCTATATCAAATGCAAGGACTATTATTTATTATTATATGAAAAGCACTGTACAAATGCAATTTGTTGTTGTGCGGAGATTTAGTAGAAGTGTTCAAACTTATGAAGAGTTTTGATAGAAGAAGTTTCAACTGTCATGCGGGTCAGTCGGTAACCAGAGAACACAGATTTAAGATAGTTAGCAAAAGAACCAGAGGGGAGGAGAGAATGTTTTTATGCGGTGAGTTGAAGCGCTCTGGGACGCCGTCCGGCGAGGAGGGCGTTATATAAATCGAAGTTGTTGTTACGATTCAGGAATACACTGTCTGAAAGGGTGGTGAAAGCAGATTTAATAATAACTTATTAAAGAGAATTGGATATACTGAAAACTGAAAAGAAAAAGATAACATTTGCAAGGCTATGGGGGACATGAATGCAGTAGTGGGACTAATTGGATAACTCTTTCAAAAAGCCAGCACTGGCACGATGGGCCAAATGGCCTACTGTGCTGTGAGATTCAAGGAACTCCATTGGAGTTGTGACTCGTAAGATCAAATGTCATTGTATTTTATCCATTGCATTGATATAATAATAATGACAGTAACTTTTCCCCAGTTCATAATAGATTCTTCTGTGGGAGACAGATGAATCAGACAGAATGTTTCAGGAGGGAATTGGACAGCTATATGACAGTGAAAGTGATAGGTGGGTCTATGAGACGGGGGAAGATTACTTGAAATTAAGGCTTAATATAGCCTCTTTCTTGCTCTAAACATTCCTAATTATTCCCCATTATTTATGTGTGCCTTTAAGGCAGAAAGAAATATTCAGACAGATCATCCTATTTCTCAGCAGAGTTGTGGTTCCCTTGGGAGTTTCCATTCCCATTTCTCTCCATGCACAGTGACAGCTGTTCAAAAAGAAGATATTTTGCACAGTGGGTACAACTGCCAATTAAGCTAAATACCCATAGTTTCTAAGTACCTCGGCGTGCTTAGCCTACTGAATCAACAACTTAAAAATGCTGACATTCACGCTTTAATCACATTAAATTTATTTCTGTCGGTACAGTAATGATACAATAACCTTTGCATAGTATATCACCTTACTATGTTGTTCAACTTTCTCGAAGCACTACCCAGGATTTACAGTGAAATGTAACTGAAATAGTCACTGTGTATTTGTAGGTAAACATAGCGGCTAATTAGTGCACAGAAATTCTCACAAATGTGCATTGGAGTAAGTGACCAATTTTACTCAGGGGATTTAGGGCACTGGGGGAAACTTCCTTCTTGTTTTTAATAATGCCCCGGATTCTTTAACATCCACCTGAACAGGCGGACAAGACCTCGGATAACTTCTCATCCGAAGGACGGTACCTTCCTTCACAATGCAACACAATCCCACATTGTACTGAAATGTTAGCCTAGATTTTGAATTTAAAAACCTCATGTGGGACTTGATTGAACCTTCTGATTGGAGGCAAGAGTCCTGCCAACTGATCCAGACAGACACTGTGTACGTGGTAGGATGTAATGTTGAATATTACTGTTCAGATATTCCCATTGGAGTAAAACTCCGATGTTATGAGACTAATGCTTTAAAAGCTTATTTTATCTGGTATTACCTGGAGATTCTCTTCACGCATTTGCTGATTTTAGTCACGTCTGCAGCAGTTGAGTGTAACTTCATGGGATTTTCCAGTGAAGCTTAACTTGGCAGGTGTCTTGTAAAGCAGCACTCAAACAGCGCTCCTGTAGCTCAGCGGTTAGAGCACTTGCCTTAAAAGCGTGAGACCTGTGTTCGAATCCAGGCAGATCAGAACAAAATCTTGGGCAAGTTTCCTTACTCCACACGCCTAATAATAATTCCTCCTACACAAAAAACACAACAATAAAAATTGGTCGTTTCAATCCACGATTGTTTGTGGGGACACTGCTGTGCGCAATTGGCTGCTGCATTTTGCCCACAAATGTAGTCAATTCACTTTACAGTATATTCTGTGAAGCACTTTGAGACGTCGCTAAGATGTAAAAAGGGCTATATCAAATACAAGGCTTATTAATATTGGTATAAACCGCAGCTCCAGTGCTGGGGCAAGTATCAGAGCTGCTAAATCCAGGGATTCCAAGATAGTGGCCAGCAATTTCAGACAGGATCGCAATGCCAAAGTCTTAGACATGGTTCAGGGTTCACACGAATAGTCGCTCTTTGCTGTTTTTACCGTATAAATAATGTTTGTCACAGCTCATTTAGTTTGGGAAATATTTGCATTTGGAAATTAATTGGGCATCTCCTCATATAACTCGACTTGAGTGGAATGGATTGACCCAGCTCAATGGCAGCACTCTCCCCTCGTGAGTCAGAAGGTTGTGGCTTCAAATCCCATGTCAGGTCTTAGAATCACATAGTCTAAGATGAAGATTTGATGCAGTGCTGGAGGTGGAGGGGTTGAATTGTTTGAGGTACTATCCTTCACATGAGATATTAAACCGAGGTCCCATCTGCCTGTTGAGTTCGATGTTTAAGATCCCATGACACTATTTGAAAAGAGAAGGGAGTTTCTCATGCTGTCCTGGCCAATAGTCCCCCAAATAAAAATTGGTCACTCATTCCATGTTGTTTGTGGGACTTTGCTCTATTGTACTGCCTCATTGCACTCACAAAATACACAGTCACTCCATTTCATAGTAATTCCTGTGAAGCACTTCGTGATGCAATAATTTCTCAATGATTCGAACTACATTTTCAAATTCAAAATTTCAAATTCAAAGATAGTTTCAATGTTAGTGAGTTTGCTCTATATTGTAATAAACATGTAAAAAAAAATGCAAATTCACATAAATCGTGCCCTTTGTTTAATATGATAGCTTTATGCAGATCTATTTTTATTGATTCTGATCAGCTATAACCTAACTAAATGACAGGACAGGCTCGAAGGGCTGAATGGCCTACATTACGAAAAATCAATGTGCTTGGAGATTTCACTGAACATCTTTTTGCTCCAAATAAACAAATACCCAGCACATTTACAGATCCTTAAATATTTTATTTAAATAGTTTAGGAGAAGAAAAGGCTTGTATAATAATCTGTGAATGGAAATGAAGCTGCAAATCAATAAAAGCAATGTCAGTTTGGCAGGTCCTACTTACTTACTTGAGACACGTTTCCATCATTTCCTGTTGCTTTGTTCATCACCTAGTTGCTAGTCTGTTAGCAATTCTAAACAAATCACTCAGTTACTTCACTAAAATATTAAAAATCACTGGCGCCATGTGTATCTGCATGCTTTACATTATGATAGGTGTATTTACTTTTGGGTGACGATAGGATTAGACTTCTCTGTGAGTCTTCATGATGAATAGCCTGCCAACAGTAGCTGTCTTAAACTCATCTGCAAAACTGAAAGAGAGGAGATGAGAAGAATTAGCAAAAAAAAATCATCCAAAAATGGCAACAGCTTAAAAAAGTGGTCATACAATCCACCACCGTTTGTGGGTTACCAACAGTGGGCAGTTGGCTGCCACGTTTCATCCACAAAATACACAGTCAATTCACTTTACAGTAGGGTGTAAAGTGCTTAGAAATGTCTCAATTATGTGGTAAGGCTTAATATCAAATGCAAGAATTATTATTAATAGGTATGGAAGAAATTAGTTCCTGGTTTAAATTTAGTTACTCATTACTTCAGTTCATTGATTGGTGAAACAATGTGCTCCAGTATTTGCTACTGAAACCTTAAGAGTAACGACAATAACAAAATTTGATTTACAGAGCACCTTTCACATCAGGAGGAAGGGGCTGAACAGTCAGGGGTTGGGACCCGAACATGAGGGAGGGGTAGAGGAGAGGGGAGGTAAAGAGGTGGAGGGCAGCTGATGGCACGGTTGAAAAGGAGGATCTTGAGACCGGCCTTGAAGGAGACAAGGGGGAAAGTGAGGCAGAGGGACTGTTGGATGGAGTTCCAGAGTGTGGGAGCATAGAAGCTGAAAGCCCGGCCACCGATGGAAGGGCGGGTCGGGCAGGAGATATGGAGCAGACCGCAGCCCACTAAATGGAGGGAGCGGGCAGATTGGTAAGGAGTCAGCAGGTCGGAAAGGTGGGAGGGAGCAAGGCCATGGATGGCCTTGAAAGTGAGGCCGAAGAATTGTATCCTTTGGCAGATGGGAAGCTGATGGAGGTGTAGGCGAGTGATGGGATCGCGGAGCCTGGTGCAGGAGAGGACGCAAGTTGCAGAGTTTTTGGATGATCTGTAGCTTGTAATGGAAGAGTTGGGAACGCTGACAATGAGGGAGTTTCTGCAAAATGAAATAGTAAGGCTGACATGATTTTTAAAACAACCTAGAGAATAAGATGTCTGACAGAATAAGTATTGTTCTGAATTCAGAGTTTTAGACAGAAGGGTTGGAAATGTCAGTACATCCGCCCCAGGACAAGTTACCCCACATATGCAGTACTAATTGGATCTTGTTCTGTAACTCACCTTACAATTAAACAGGATGCACAGGCAGAATGATAGAAATGGATCTGACATTACGGTGTCAGAGGGAGGGCTCTTTAGTACTTTGGGTTGCGAATAACAAACGGTACCAACTGAGAAACTATCTAATTCCTGTAGGTATCATGAGAGCTATCTACCTAGTAAGCTTAGGGTATTCATACAGCTCTTAAATTAGAGAATTAAAGTAAGGGCGTCAGTTCGGAACAAATTGTGTCTATTATTTATACATCAACTTGAGGGCTGAAATTGAGTTCCGGGTTAAAGTTTCTAATCTTGGCAACAAGACCAGAAATTACCAAATTGTTGTATTTGCTCAGGGTGTGTGGCATTTGCATTTAGTGTTATCATTCAATACTGTGCTGAAGAAAGATAATAATAATAATAATCCTTGCATTTGATATAGCGCTTTTCACATCTTATCGACATCTCAAAGTGTTTCACAGAATATACTGTAAAGTGAATTGTGTATTTGTGGGCGAAATGCAGCAACCAATTATGCACAGCAGTGTCCCACAAATAGTCTTAGATTGAAAATGACCAATTTTTTGTCCAAGATGAGAAAAATATTGAAAGATTTGTCTTAGGAGCTCTAAAAATAGCTTTAAAGTGAAACAAATTAATGATGTTGAGTTAGAATAAAAGTGTGAAATGAGAAAATACCATTTGGCCTCCGAAGCTCACTCCTCTGCAGACCATATGGTTGGGAGAAGGTGGTGGTGGTGGGTGGTACAATAGGAATGTCTTGATGCCTCAGGTTAGGAGAGAAAAAAATAACAATTCTACTCCTCATAACTATTCCAAGATCTCTGCTGGAATATATACAAGTGTGGAAATTGAGTGAGGATAGGATGGGCTTTGCTGTATTGCCCACCCCCCATCACAGTCAAAATTACAGGCAAAGGCGTACTGTTACTGCCTACGCTTGAATAATTAACCACTTTGGAAAGATACCAAAGGATGATAAGTGTATGTAAAAGTGTACTTCAATATCAGGTGCCAGTGTCGGAGGTGGAGATTGGGGAGAGGGATAAGCAAACGTACTGCACAATGAATTATCATTTAACTGAAGTCTCATGTAAACTTTTTTGTCCAATTGAATGGATTGTAGATTTTAAAATGTAAAACATTCAGTTTGTTTTCCCTATCCTCCCAAGGATATTTGGCTCATTATTTTCTTCTACTAGAATAGTTGAGTATAATAATAGAACAGCAGCGAATTGCTGTCTAAGAGGGTGTGGAAGCAGATTCAACAATAACTTTCAAAGGGAAATCAGATATTTGTTTGACACAAAAAAATTGCAAGGCTATGGGGAAAGAGCAGGGGGGAAATGCATTAAATTATTTTATTTATTTATTGCGTTTTTGGCCGAATGTCCGGCACGCGCTTTAACCGACATTGGCCAGGTTCCGAGGGTGCCAGGTAAACGGACTTTTGCTGTACCGCAAAATGAATTTACTGTGCAGCAGCCAGTTCACACGAAACCATGAGCTACAAACAGCCAAGGAGTAAATGCAAATTTTATTTTGGGGATTTGTTGGCCAGTAACCAGGAGAAACTCCCTTCTCTTTTCGAACAGTGCCATTACATCTGTTTACCTGAACAGATAGATGCCATCTGTTTAACGTCTCAGTCAGAGGACAGCATCTCTGGCAATGCCATCACACCACCGGTGGTACACCACCAGTATCATGTTGGGGTGTCAGCTTAGATGATGTGATTCCAAGTCCTGACGTGGGGCACACAATCATCCGATTCAGAAGCGAGACTTCTATCACTAAGCCAGGCTGACACACAAACACTCAGAAACTCATTTGATATCCAGTTTCCAACAGTGAATTAGTTTGATCATTTTGCATTCATGGTAAAAGCAATTACCTGACATCACTGAGAAACTGATAGTAACTGTTTGTCACCTGATATATGTCAGGGTAATTTAATGCACATTGGAAGAAGAAGCCATGAATATGTTCAGAGATAATATATATCCTTTAGCAGAAGCAGAGAATTAGAAAGATTTGGGGGTTATTATTAATCATTCACCAAACATTTTCACTTGTATAGAAAGGTCAACAAGGTTAATCATAGCTAGGTTGCATCTTGATTAGATTGGATTACTCATTAAAATGCTGGTTGATGGCTAACCAAATGAGATCCTAAACTCAGGTCTCCGTATTGATTGTTAAATCGGTGTCCGAGTAAACTACAATGGCACATCTGGGAGTTGCTGTTTTCCAATCTTTTTTGCAAAATTGGTGACCATTTTGTGCGTTTCTGTAAAGTACTGAGATAATAAATCCTTTGTTTGAATGCTATCACTGTAATTAGAAGTAGTGTCCATTCCCACACACACATTCGCTATTATTACGTGATTCCATAAAAGGTTCTGCAGCATTAGGAAGGCAGGAGTGGACAAGGTGATCCAGCCTGAAAAACAACAACAACAACATGCATTTATATAGCACCCTCCAGGGGTGGCGTCTCAGAGCCCTTCACAATGGCGGAGCCCGAGGCTGAGCCAGTGGGAGGGGCAAGGTGACCGTAAACCGCAGTAGAAGAGAAGGGTCTTCAGGTGTGACCTGTTGATGGGAAAGGATGGGATGAGGCGAAAAGGTTGAGGGAGTGAGTTCCAAAGCTTTGGGTCATAGTGGCTGAAAGTGCATGCGCCGATAATAATAATAATAATCCTTGTATTTGATATAGCGCTTTTCACATCTTATCGACGTCCCAAAGCGCTTCACAGAATATACTGTAAAGTGAATTGACTGTATATTTGTGGGCGAATCGCGGCAGCAATTGCACACAGCAGTGTCCCACAAACAATCATGGATTGAAATGACCAATTTTATTATTGTGTTTTTTTTTGACGGATTATTATTAGGCGTGTGGGTGTGGAGTAAGGAAACTTGCCCAAGGTTTTGCCCTGACCTGCCTGGATTCGAACACAGGTCTCCCCAGCTTGTTCTCCCCAGCTTGCAAGACAAGTGCTCTAACCACTATGCCAGAGGAGCTCCACTGGTGGAGTGGAGGATTCGGGGGACAAGGTGGAGGCTGGATCCAGTATAGCAGAGTCAGAGAGTATAGCATAGGGGAACTGCTCTCCCCTCTCCCCTGTGAGGGGAGAGCAGGTTAGAGAGGTAGTGGGGAGCTGAGGAGTAGAGGGATTTAAACACAAGAATGAGGATTTTGAAGTTGATCCGCTCTGCGACAGGGAACCAGTGCAGTTTGGCGAGAACTGGGAACTGGGGTAATCATGGTATGGAGTTTGGTGTGGATGAGAATGCGGGCGGCAAAATTTTGTATGAGCTGAATTTTGTGAATTGTAGAAGAGGGGAGACTGGCGAGGAGGGCTTCGGAGTAGTCCAGACAAGAGGTGACAAAGGCTAGATCAAGAAGCAAGTGGGAAGCTCAGGCTTAATGTGTGGGTGATAGACAATGTGGTGGAACAGAATAAAGGGTGGGCAACAAGTACAACAAATAATTCAATTATAAAGTACTGTATATTCTTCCACCCACTCGTGCTACTTAATACATTGGCTTCACTTTATTTTGTTGTAGCTGACTTCTTGTGGAGCAGTGTGATATGTGTGGGAGTCCTGCAGGAATCCATGGAGTTTATATTCAGTGGAGCATTTAAAGGTTTGTATTTTGAGGTCCAGGATCTGGGACAAATGTGAATTCCAGACAGTTATGGAACATTCCAAAGCATCAAAAATACTAGCTCCATCTCCTGTAGTTGAAAGTATTCTACTACAAAAAAAACCTCTAGGTTAAAATAGTTTGAGTCCTGAAATATCATCTAGCTTTAACCTATTTTAGCTTCATTCATAAGATAGTGCAAAACTCTGAAAAAAAACTTTAAATTCGCTCTTCATGTGAAAAATCGGTTTTCTATGGTTCTTAGAAAGAATCTGGACTCCAAATTAAACCAGAATTGAAGAATGTTGCACAATCTTACATTTAAGACAAAATGGCTTACAGGCTGAGACATCTTGGGAGCCTGGGGAATTAGTGAACGCGAACATTTTACGGCCTGGGTTTATAAACATTATTGGAAAATCTATTTTTTGTAGGGGTCCAGGCACCTTGGAGGTAGTGACTCATTTTTTCCGATATCATTGATGTGGAAGTTAGGCTTAAGATGTACTAAAATGCATTCATCCTCTATACTGTGAAAGGCATTACAGGTCATTTTTTTGTGGAGTCCTGCAGCTCAGTGGTTAGAGCACTCGCCTTACAAGAGAGAAACCTGGGTTCAATTCCAGGCAGGGCAAAACCTTGGGCAAGTTTCCTTACTCCATACGCCTAATAATAATATCCATTAAAAAAAAGGGTTATTTTCAATCCACAATTGTTTATGGGACACTGCTGTGCGTACTTGGCTGCCGCGTTTCGCCCACAAATATACAGTCAATTCACTTCACAGTATATTCTGTGAAGTGCTTTGAGACGTCGATAAGATGTGAATAGTGCTGTATCAAATGCAAGGATTATTATTATTATTATTATCTTTCTTCAGCACAGTATTGAATGATAACACTAAATGTAAATGCCACACACCCTGAGCAAATACAACAATTTGGTAATTTCTGGTCTTGTTGCCAAGATTAGAAACTTTAACCCGGAACTCAATTTCAGCCCTCAAGTTGATGTATAAACAACAACAACAACAATTTACATTTATAGAGCGCCTTTCATGTCGGGAGGACGTCCCAAGGCGCTGAACAGGAGGCAATTTGTTCCGAACTGACGCCCTTACTTTAATTCTCTAATTTAGGAGCTGTATGAATTCCCTAAGCTTACTAGGTAGATAGCTCTCATGATACCTACAGGAATTAGATAGTTTCTCAGTTGGTACCGTTTGTTATTCGCAACCCTCTGACACCATAATGTCAGATCCATTTCTATCATTCTGCCTGTGCATCCTGTTTAATTGAAAAGCGCTATATAAAATACTATAGAAGGATTATTATTGTTATTATTATTATTAATATTATTATTTCCTGCCTCTGGAGAATAAACAGGTAAATATATAACCTCTTTGACAACAGCATGTTCTGTTAAACATCTGATTCAAGTGAAAATTATCTTAAGCTTTATCTATTATTAAATTGACAAAATCAGCATCACTGATGGAATTTGAAAGGTAGAGTCAATCTGGTTTGTAAATAATAATAATAATAATCCTTGCATTTGATATAGCGCTTTTTACATCTTCTAGATGTTTCAAAGTGTTTCACAGAATACACTGTAGAATGAATTGACTGAGTATTTTTAAATGGCAGCACTATGCAAATATAACAGATATAACATATTCAGAAGAGTACTGTGTGAAAGCTGACTTGCAAAATAAGAAATCCGTCACTTATCAATAATTCAACAGTAGCTGCAGTATTAGTGCTGTAAGGTGTGTTCATACTGATGTCTCTTGTTATCTGCCGCTGGTTCCTATGTCCCCAGTGGCTAAGGCTGTCTGTGACTTGTCACCTAAATACATGTCATCTCCCGATCCTCCATCAACATCAGAATAATCAGTCACTTTACTGCTGCCAAACAACATTTCAGATTCGTATCATCATCATACATATATAATCATTAAATCTGCATTTTCTAGACACCTTTTATCTGAATATGAACCCATTCCACAAAAATGATTTAATTTGAATACCAGTGCTATTGTTGTTATTTAAAGCGCTCTGAGATGCCGTCCGGCGTGGAGGGCGCTATATAAATCGAAATTGTTGTTGTTGTTGTTATTACAAACTGGCTGTTGTTTGCTGACATAACATTAGATGTCAAATCTAAGCTTTCTAATCTCACCATTAATTTCCAGATAACCATCTCTTTTTCAAACAAATGATTCAATAAGGTCCTCAGTCTTACAAATTGGGTGGATGTATCTTTCCACAACCTCTGCCCATGCCCCCCACTACATCAAGGAAAAATTGAGCTTTTCTCTTGGTTACATTGGCTTTAGGTGAAGGTCTGTCTGGCTTACTTGATAGATCATCCTACAATTGGCTGCTGCCGTTTTGCCCACAAAATACAGTCAATTTACTTTATAATATATTCTGTGAAGGGCTTTGAGACATCTCAACAACGTGATAAGGTGCTATATCAAATGCATGGGTTACTATTCTTATATTCTTTTTTATTTGAATTTAAAATGACCAATTAATTTCATATTATCCAAGTTTGAATGTGCGTCTGCGCTTGCTCTCAGAGCAAGTTGTTCATTTAATCCACTTGCCTAATCCCCATCCTCCTTCAAGCATCTATCCTTCATATAACTCGCTATTTCTCTCTTAAGACTCACAATGGATTTACTTGACAGGATATGCCACATCCCAACAACTCTCCAACATGACATTGGTATTGCTCTGAATATAAATTCTCGTGAGGGAGAGATGATATGATAATACTGCAGCACTATCAATATTGTCTGTCCTACTGGCTCCTTTTAAAAAAAAATTAATCACTAACATTTAAATGAAGGTAAATATCCAAAGTGTCTGATACCATTGATATAAGTGGAATAGCTTTGAGACTCAGGTCACTTTTTCCACTGACTGGAGCAGCCTGTGATGCTTTCTTGGCAACTCACAACCTTTATTTACATGTAGAGAATTGTTTGTAGGGTCCTTGTAGAGATCCTTGCAGGTGCATATTTTTCCCAGGACAGGGTGATTTCCATCCTGGGCTCACATATTAGGAATGATCACTGGAGTATGGTTACCAGTGGCTGACTGTGGAATCATATGTTGGCATGAGTTGGACGTTTATAATTGGGAAAAATGAACAAAAACGGCTGTGTGTTGCTATTGATGCTCTGGATTTGTGTTGAAACACTAGCCACTGCCAATAAACACTATATTTAAACAAAACTGCCTTGGGGTTCTCTGATCCATTGAGGATCATCAAAAAATCAATAATGAGGAAATTCCACAGTAGAATATCAACAGAGGTGGGCAGTAATAATAATAATAATCCTTGAATTTGATATAGCGCTTTTCACGTCTTCTAGACATCTCAAAGCACTTCACAGAATACACTGTAAAGTGAATTGACTGTACAGTACATTTGTGAGTAGAAAGTCTGTGGCACTTAGCTATTATCTGTTATCATATTACTAGATTAAACCGTCAGAACTGCTTAAAATCTTCTTTCTCAAAAATATGTTCTTTCACTGATGATCCGCATTGTGTCCATCCAGCTGACCTTCAAACCTTTTATTCAACTTCTCCACACTCTCAATTTAGTCTTACGTCCAATGTAATAGGAAAATCCCAAGATAACCGCCTACTGTACATATATAATTTTGTTGCTGTCAATGTCAGTGAATTCACTGCAGGGTAAACAAATCCTCATTCTCCTCCCCTCCCCAGACTTCTAATGTCTTCTCATGGGATGATCTCACTCCCTGGAGAGTGATTTCAGCTTCCATCAGGTCCCATCATTGTCATTATACTGTCTTCCCACAACAGATGAGGTGCTGCATCATGCTCAGTTGGAAAGAACGTCAGCAATATTGAAACTGCATCCTTTCAACAGCCTCCCAAAGTGTTGGCCAAAACCTGGTCTCCTTTTGCTTATCATAATAATAAGAATAAGAATAAGAATAATCCTTGCATTTGTTATTGCGCTTTTCACATCTTATCGACGTCTCAAAACGCTTCACAGAATATACTGTAAAGTGAATTGACTGTATATTTGTGGCAGCTAATTGCACACAGCAGTGTCCCACAAACACTGCTGTGATGGGGATGGCAGAGCAGATCATGGCACAGCTGTGAAAGGATAGTTGAGGGTCAAACAAGGTTCCAGGCTGGCTGAGTGAAATAAAGTGCGTATCCATGGTGATGCTGTTTAGCGCTCTGAGACGCCATCCGGCGAGGAGGGCACTGTATAAATCGAAGTTGTTGTTGTTGATTAGTACTTGTTGTGTGGAGGCATTGACGGGATCCAATCTGGAGGGACTCTGTCCAGTTGACATTTCACTGAAGAAAATTAGCTCTAATCCAGAATTCAGGGTTAGGGTCAAGACAGCAGTGGTCCTGGAGTCAAGGGTCTCGGCAGAAAGATACAGTTGGGTGTCATCCAATGTGGCAGTTGAACTCCTTCTCCAATTTCACCTACCTACCTTCTTGTCATATCATTTAATATTTCTACTTCCCAAACATACATACATACATACATATATACATCCATCCATCCATCCATCCATCCACCCACCCACCCACCCATCTCTTTCTCAGAAAACCCTCCATTGATTCCCTCATCTGTGTTTTTCTGGACCAGTGCATTACAAAACATTACCACTCTGAATGAACATGACAGCAACAGCAGAGTAACAGAAAGGAAATCCGCTGCCAAGTATCAGCACTGCAAGTTGATGGGTTGTCCTGTGGCTGGTGCATGAGATAAATAATAATGAATAGTAATAGTCATCTTGACATTTGATATTGTGACTGATCAAAACACTGTAGGATTTACTGTTCAGTGCTCTGAGACACTACCCTGCATGAAAGGCGCTATATAATTTTAAGTTGTTGATTGTTCCTTCAGATGAGATGTTATCCAAGCTCTAATCTATTGATTCAAGGGGATGTTATTAGAGTTTCTCCCAGTATCCTGGCCAATAAAATTGTTCAAGCACGCCATAGCTGTTTGTGGGACATTGCTATGTGTAATTAGCTGTGGTGTTTCTCAGTCAATCCACTTTACACTAATCTTATGAAGTGCTTTGAGATGCTGCAATGAAATGATAAGGCGCCATATCAAATACAAGTATTATTACTGTAAAATGTAGTGACTGGATTTGCAGGTGAACACAGCAATCAATTTGCACACAGGAATGTCCCACAAACACCCATGAGTAGCTGTTTGAAGCACTTTAAGACGCTACCCTGTGTAAAAGGCGCTATATAAATGCAAGTTGTTGTCGTGGAAGTGAATGCCCAATTTTATTTGGGGGATTATTGGCCAGGACACCTAGAGAAACTCCCTTCTCTTTTTGAATAGTGCCATGGAATCTTGTACGTTCACCTGAACAGCATAGGGGACCTTGGTTTAACATCTTATCTGAAGCACGGTACCTCATAATAATAGCCTCATTTATAAAAGCTCTTTTCACGTAAAGATGAACACTCCTACAAAATGTAATTTGATTGGAAATGAAAGTGAATGCTGCTGTGCAGGGTTAATCTGGCAGACAAATTGCGCCAACAAATGAGATGAGTAGCTTACAAAAAACAATTTCCAGAAACAATTTGAAGATACCTGCTCAATATCGCAAAGTATCTGTCTGATTTACTATAAACTCCACACTACAATACCCTCTGGCGCTTGTGGCTGGATGCAGTGTTCCTTGGAGATTTAACACACGTTCCTGCTAACTAATTGCTGTGTGAGAGCACTGTTTAATCCACAGTTGTTGGCTGCAATGTTTGGATGAGGCTTTCTGCCAGGTAGTGTAGTTCAGTGACAGTTCGGGTTGTGCCTGGAGTCAATAAAGAAGCAGCGCATGTAACAAAAGCCCCGTGCCCTACGCAAGATATTTTTCACTTCACTCAAACCACCCACATCTTCATTATCCGATCCAGGAGCTGTGCCTTAACACTGTCGCTCACAACATAATATAATAATAATCCTTGCATTTGATTTCACATCTTATCGACGTCTCAAAATGCTTCATGCAATATACTGTAAAGTGAATTGACTGTATATTTGTGGGAGAAACGCGGCAGCCAATTGTGCATAGCAATGTCCCACAAACAGTCGTGGATTGAAAATGAACAATTTTTATTATTGTGGTTTTTTTGGAGGGATTATTATTAGGCATGTGTGTGGAGTAAGGAAACTTGCCCAAGGTTTCGCCCTGAGCTGCCTGGATTTGAACACTGGTCTCACACTTGTAAGAAGAGTGCTCTAACCACTGAGCTACAGGAGATCCATGTTCAATTCACAGTCAATATACTTTACAATAAATCCTGTGAGGCACTTTGAGACATTTCGACAATGTGCCTGGTAAGGTCTGATATCCAATGGAAGTATTATTATGAATACCCTCATGTACAGTCAGCCAGTCTATAGTGAAGGGAATTGCAGGCCACTCATTTCTAGTAACTGGTCCCTTCATCTATCACCCTATCTGTTGCCCTATTGACTTTCGTCATCTTGGGGTTGTAACAGAATCAACTTATTTAGAGAAAAATCTAACAGCCAGTGATTAGAAGGATTGGATACACCAGCCCACAGCCTTCTTTTGAGGTGGGTGGTGGTGGGGGGGGGACAGGCTGACACAACCCCCTAATTTGGCAACTGTAGGCTCAATTATTTCAATGTAATAACTCGCCCAAAATACACACACACATAGGAGACAATGTACCCAGGTTGGGAGGCTTGTGCATTGCACTGTGCTGGAAAAAAGCAGCTTTGGGTGGGTGCTTAATTCTTAAAGGAAATTTTAATTGGCAAAACGTCCCCCCGTGCCTCTTACTTTGAAAAGCATCAATTAGCTGCCTCAGGAGTGGTGGTCGGTGGGGGTGGGGGGGGGGGTGGGGGAGAGAAAGGAGAAGGGTGGCGGTGGATTTGGGGCTATGCAAGAAGATTATAATCACTGGCAAAGGGCTGGACACAGCTCACTGCAGCACTCAACCACTCACACCCAGATGTGATGTGTGCCCCTCCCACTAGCTTTGCACTTGGTGTTTGATCAGCACTGGCTGCTGCAGCTGCTCAGCTGGCGATGAGCTGCAGTGGGTATAACAGGGAGAGCTGCAGCTGATCTCCTCTCCTCTCTCCCCTCTCTCGGTGCAGGCCACCATGGAAATGAAGCACGACCGGTTGCCAGAGGAGAGTACTGAGCACCTGAAACTCAAGCCAAGACCCATGGAGTCCTCTCAGAACCCCACCGGCCGGGCAGCTGCTAACTTATACAGTCCTGCCAAAAAAAAGGACTATACGGTGTCTGTCTATATAAAAAATAAATCCAAAAGCGAGCACGTACGTAAGCCAAATTTAAATTGTTTTCCTTCTTCCTATCTGTTCAAATCTACTTTTGCTTTTTCGTTGAGACAGGGACAAGCGGGAAGCTTCCCTAGCTTTTTTTCTCTCTCTTTCTCTCTGGTATATAAATGTAAGTTGTTAAATAATTGACATTGCCTGTGTGGGAAGCGCATGCTGTGTGTAAGGGAAAGGATTGAGAAGTGTGTGATCAGTGTCTCTCCAAAAGTTGCAGCTTGTGTAACTCTCCACACACCATAGCTTAACCTTACCTGCTGGCAGAGCAAGACTGTTGCTTTTAAAATGTAAACCTGTAGAAACACACTACTCATTTGCCAGTGAGATTGTTGCAGACAGCAGCTAATAATAATACTAATACTAATCCTTACATTTGATGTAGCCTCAGTTGGTAGAGCACTTGTCTAGCAAGTGAGAGTGCCTGGGTTCTATAACCAGGCAAGGTGAAATGTTGGGCAAGTTTCCTTACTCCATTCTCCTCTGGTTAGTGAGCAATGTGTAGGTACCTGGTTATTTGTCGATTGGCAGATTTAATTTCTGGGGGGTAAAAATCTCTTCAGGAAAAAACTAATGAATAGGACACTCAATCCACAACTGATTGTGCCACTGCTTAATGTAATTGGCTGTTGTGTTTAGCCCACAAAATGTACAGTCAATTTAATTTACTGTATAATAATAATCCTTGTATTTGCTATAGCGTCTTATGTCTTTGATGGGTCTCAAATTGCTTCGTGGGTATTTTCTGTGAAACACTTTAAGATGTTTCGAAGATGTGATAAGGTGCTATATCAAATATAAGAATCACTATTATACGATTTTGATTATTATTATAGTGCCTTTATTACAACAATCTATCTCTGGTGTTTTCATGTATAGTTGGGATGCATTGAATTCTCAGTTTGCTTTAGACATTCTTTAGCGTGGTGATGGATTTTGCATGTGTCAGACACCCAGCTGATCGAAAAAAAAGCGGCTGATCATGCTGTTCAGACCTCTCAAATCACTTCACAGGATAAAATGTAAAGTAGATTGAATCTATTTTGTGGGTGAAATGTATCAGCTTGTGCACAGCAATGTCTCACAGGCAGCCGTGGAGTGAGTGATCGATAATATACGCAAACTAAATGAGGAGAAGACTGGCCAGGTAGAGTTTATCCAACGATCTCATTTCTGAATTGATTTGAGTCCTCAACCACGACTGAGTAAGTCTTCTGTTTAACCCCTGGCACGCCTCAAATTTATTTCCATAAAGCGCCCAAAAGCATGTTGTATTGAGTGTGTGTCTGACAATAGATAAGCAATTACAAGACGGTGAAAGCCAGACAATAGGTTTCAGACAATACCAAGATGGTGAAAATACATGTCAAGTGAATTTCGAGAAAGGCAGGAAGCCTGGTGTGATTTATTCCTACTTGTATTGTGATGTGTTAAAACACTGACCGACCACAGAATGGCTGGTTTCTCAGCTGCTTCTGAGGCAGCTTCAGGCAGTGTAAGTAACAGAATAATATAGTATTGCTCACACGGCAGCTTATTCACTAGGTATTGTTATATTCTACATGTACACGGATGGCAATCTACTCCACCTTTTTGCCTCCACCTTTGACTCTGGGAGTCCTGCTGTTCTGATGCACTGTCTGTCAGACATCAAGTCCTGATTTGCAGGAATTTAGCGATGATAGAACTCGGGCTATGCAGGTCAAGTCCCGACAGCACATCCTTACCTCAGGCTCTGTTTGTTTAGACTTCCCGGTTGCTCACTCCCAAGGCATGGAGTCCGTGTACAATTTTGGAGCTGCGATGGATCCTCAGCTGCCCTTTCAAACTTTTATCCAGGCTCTAACCAAGTCTGCTTTCCTTCATTGCCGCAACGTCTTCTGCCTCAAGCAGCTCAACTGAAACCCTCAGCCACACCCTCTTCAAGTTTCCAATGTCTGATGCTTCCCAGCCTTTCCAGCTCCATCCTCAACAAGCTACAGACTAACAGAACCCGCAACCCACATTGTGTCCTGAACCAGGGTCCTCTAGACAACTGCCCCCATTTTTGTCTGGCTTCACCGGCTCCCTATCACCCAGTAGATCAACCTTAAGGTCCTTGTCCTTGACGAGAAAGACCTACTTGATCTGGCTCCATTCTACCTCGCGATCCCCTGTGACACTACACACTCAGCCATAACCCTTCCCTTCACCAACTCTGCCCCCTGCCCTCTCCAACCCATCAGCAGCAGCAGGTAAGCCTTCAGACACTGCCCCACTGGAACTCTGGAACTCTCTTCTTTAATCCTTCTACCTGGTCCATTAAATGTAAATTTCCACCTTTATTATAAACAAACACAACAACGAACAATTGTATATTTATCTGGTGACTTTCACATTGGGGGGGAATATCTCAAAAATGAATCGGCTGCGAGCTTAAGCAGATGACGGGGGAGCTGAGGATGGAGGGGGGGGGAGAGGTGACTGCAAACAAGAAAAGAAAGGTCTTAAGGTGGGCTTATACAATGGGGAGGGGCTGAGATGGAATGAATGAAGTTCCAAAGAACAGGTGCGACATGGTTGAAAGCTTGCTCGGTGATGGTGAGCAGATCGAACAAGGGGCATGAAGCAGGCCAGTGTTCACTGAGCAGAGGGAGTGGCCTGGGTGTGTAGTGTAGAGGTAGGGTGGTCAAGACCATGCTGAGATTTAAATGCCAGGACAAGGAAGCTGAATTCAATCTGCTGGAGGTTGGAGAGCCAGAGGAGTCGAGTGAGGATGGAAACGATAGACTCATGTAGCCTGGTGGAGGAGAGGACCTTATACTTTTAACAGGCACAAGCTTGTTAATGTTAATGTTGATGTTTAAGAGCTCTGGCATGCTACCCTGTGAAGCGCTCTGCATAAATGCAAGTTGTTGTTATAATGATAGACACGACTCTGCAAAGTCTGAAGTGGGAACGAGTTCATGTTCATCCATTTATTTCACAAATGACATCCTTACCATCTGTGACCAGGGCTCCCTCTGCCTCCTCATCCTCCTCGATCTGTCCACCGCCTTTGACACTGTAGACCACGCAATCCTCCTCAACCACCTCTCCTCCCTCCATAACTGTCAAGGCTCTGTTTTTGATTGGTTCCAGTCATACCTCTCGCACCACCTTCACTTCGTCTCCTCCAATGGCTTTTCCTCCAGCCCTCGCCCAGTCACATGTGGTATTCCCCAGGGCTCTATCCTTGGCCCCCTGCTCTTCACCCTCTACATGCTCCATTTGGGTGACATCATCCGCAGACATGGTAAATTTACACATGTATGCGGATGACACCCAACTCTACCTTTCCGCTTTCACTCTCGACTCCAGGACTACCAGCGTCCTGACTGCGTGTCTGTCCGACATTGAGTCCTGGATGAGGGACGATTTCCTACAACTTAATGTCAACAAGACGGAGGTCTTCCTGATTGGCTCGCGTCAGCGCCTCCGCACCTCAGGTGCTGACAACATCAGCATTCAAGGCTGCTCTCTCCACCTCTCGAAGCCAGTCAGGAATCTGGGCATCTTGTTTGACCCCGAACTGTTCTTCCTCCCTCATATCTGTGCCATGACTGGTACAGCCTTCCACATCATCAGTATTCGCCACTACCAGCCTTCCACCTCCGTAACATCGCCAGTCTCCGCCACTACCTCACCACCCCATGCTGCCGAAACACTCATCCATGCATTCAATACATCTAGATTTGATTATGGGAACTCTCCTCATCGGCCTTCCTAGCTCCTCCCTTTACAAGGTGTAGATTATTCAGAACTCTGCAGCTCGTGTACTCTCCTGCACTAGGCTCCGCGACCACATCACTCCCACCCTTGCCCGACTCCACTGGCTCTCTATCTCCCAGAGGATCAAATTCAAGATCCTCATCCTCACCTTCAAGGCCATTCATGGTCTTGCCCCCGCCTATCTCCAACCTGCTGTCTCCCTATCAGCCTGCTCGTCCCCTCCGCTAAGCAGGCTCTGGCCTACTCCGTATCCACCTCCCTACCATCAGTGGCCGGGCTTTCAGCCTCTCTGCTCCCACACCATGGAACTCCAACCCGCAATCCCTTCACCTTACTTCCTCCCTTTCCTCCTTCAACGTTGGTCTTAAGACCTTCCTTTTCGACCGTGCCTTCTGCTCCCCTCCTAACTCTTCCCCCTCTCCTACTCTCCTTCCCCTTCCCCCCACCCCCCCCCCCAACCCCACCCCTCTGCTTGTGTCCCGACCTAATTGTTCAGTGCCTTGGGACGTCCTCCCAACTTGTTGTTGTTCTCAGAATATTACTCGAATTTGCCATTTCAATGTTTAGCAGTAAATCTGCCTCTTTGGGTGGCACAGTGCCACGGAGCTGCTAGACACAGGTTTGTGCTCACGATTCGTCATCAAGGTTGACCCTAATTCTGGTTGTACTGACAGAAAAGGCTCCCATAGGAGAGACATAAGGAAAATCTGGCCATCAGACAGTGAATAATTAGAGGAGGGGAATAGATACTCTGTAGGGGTGCCTGAGAAGCTGAAGGAGAGATGTACAGAATGTGATAAATCTGATTTACAAAAATAGGAAAGGAAGGTTTTCTCCTCCGCCTAAAGCTGCAGGCCATGTTTATGAGAAGCTTTGGGAATCACTAAGCTGCAGCGTGCTTTTTCGGATGAGTGGAATGCCACAGTCATCTAACTGAACACAAACAAGCAGCTTGAGTGACGCAAATTATATTCTTTTTCTTCTGGCAGCCGCAGGCTTGCAAGCGACTCCTGGGATGAAACAATGCAATCTGCTTTCACCTCTGGGAACCTCTGTTTTGGATGCAGCCCAGGCTGGTGTGAGGATAAGGTTCCTCTGTTTGTTAACTGCAGGTGTCCCTTTGTGAAATTATCTTGGCTAGTCTTTGAATGGATCCATAACACTAGAGTGCTATAATATGGCACCAAAATGACCGTCTCACTGGAATCACGGAGAGAGGGATGGGGAAATCGGAGTAGGGAAATAGAAATGCCAAGTTGGTGCCGTTTTTTTTGTCTTGAGGAATTCATCCCCTCAACCTGTGGGAAATGTGCTCTGTTAGATTGCTTGATGTTGACCCTGGGGGCCCCAAATAGGGTCCTCCCTCACACTCATGAACAGATAAATGAAATGCACTCGAACACTGGGGACAGCTCAGCTGTGACTGACATCCAGTATCCTCTGGTTTTCACTTTGGCGTGGAGCTCCTGTGGCTCAATGGTTAGAGCACTTGTCTTGCAAGCTGGGGAGACCAAGCTGGGGAGACCTGTGTTCGAATCCAGGCAGGTCAGGGCGAAACCTTGGGCAAGTTTCCTTACTCCACGCGCCTAATAATAATCCCTCCACAAAAACACAATAAAAAAATTGGTCATTTCAATCCACGACTGTTTGTGGGACACTGCTGTGCGCAATTGGCTGCCACGATTCGCTCACAAATATATACAGTCAATTCACTTTACAGTATATTCTGTGAAGCGCTTTGGGACGTTGATAAGATGTGGAAAGCGCTATATCAAATGCAAGCATTATTATTATTTATTATTATGTTTGAATCCAGGCAGGTCAGGGCGAAACCTTGGGCAAGTGTCCTTATTCCACACGCCTAATAATAATCCCTCCAAAAAAAACACAAAAATAAAAAAAATTGTTCATTTCAATTCAGGACTGTTTGTGGGACACTGCTGTGCGCAATTGGCTGGCATGTTTTGCCCACAAATATGCAGTTAATTCACTTTTCAGTATATTCTGTGAAGCGCTTTGAGACGTCGATAAGATGTGAAAAGCTATATCAAATGCAAGGATTATTATTATTATTATATTTATTATAGTCAAAGACTGAGAATACTCAGCAGAGGAACAGCAACAGATTATTGTTCACCTGCAAATACTAATTGACTACTCTCTAGGAAAGTGTTGTGAAACGCTTTGAGATGTTTTGACCGCATAAGGCACTGGATCAAATGGAAGGATTAAAGTTCTTGTGATAATCATGTGGTTCTTATTGTGGCCAACCCGTGCTTGTAACTAGAGGCTGCATGGTATGAGTGGGGGGCAGAGAATACTGTAGTGGGAAAAGGCCATAGATTTTACAATTGATGATCTTGTCCCTGGCAAACTGGTATACAGTACGAAAAGAAGAAAGCAAGTGAAATTCTCGAAGTAGCATAATATTGTTCTCTGTATAAATATATGTATATGGCTTTGCGCCAAAAGGCAGCATAAACAACAGCAGGTAATAAATGTTGCAAAGCAATCAGACAACTGTTTTCTGGCATGGAGGAAATATCCCTATAGGTTTTGTTAAATAGTGCATCGTGCAGGACATTACCAAGGCTGGAGAGTGTAGGAGGGGAGACTGTGAGATAAATCGAGTGGTTATGTGACATGCAACTTGAGTTTGAAAAGCCTGTAGATTCTAGATGAAAGATTAGGACTATTGGTGCTTGAGGACTATTTTAGTTGTAAATTGGAGATGCCCTCTCACATCTATATACAGTACTTGCCTCTTGTACAGTTGTATATTTTAAGTGCTCGGAGATGCTACCCAGAGTGGAGGGATATATATGTAAGTGCTGGAAGTTGTTGGTGTTGTACATTGAGATAATTGTCCCATGTGGGGAAGGGGGAGGCCTCTAGGACAGTGCAACATTGAGCCAATCTTCAAACCATCATCTGGGAAGCTGGAAAACAAACCTTCTCTGAGGTTTTCCTCAATGAATCACTGATCCCTGACAGGAAGGGTGTCTGATCTTTCCAGAAATGATCAAAAGTGAGTCAGGCCAGTCATGCAAAGCCTACCACTAGTGCACAGCTGTGATGGAAAACTTGCCACACAGCAAACTGTGAGCACAAAACAATTGCCTGCTAACTCAGCTAACCATGGACCCAACGTAATCTGCTTTCAAACCCAGAACAGCAAAATCACTCTTATTACCACATCATCTGCACAACATAATCTAAATGATCAAGTAGTATATGATGCATTACTGACGAGAAGATAACTCAGTGAGTATCCCCTGACACTGGTATAGTTGTGTGTGGCGAGTCTGGAGTTTAGAAGATAGAAACTAGATTCCCCAAAACAAAGATTTAACAGAAAAATATTGATGTACAGCTCTCCGAGATATTAGGCCTGTCTGAAGGGTGCTGTGTAAATGCAAGTTGTTGTTGCCATTGTACAGAAGTAGTAATTAAGTTTGATTTCACATGTGGATGGGTTAAAGAAAAGTTAGAAATAATTGTAGATTTGACAAACAAACAACAAACAAAACTTACATTTATATAGCGCCTTTCACGTCGAGAGGACGTCCCAAGGCGCTGTATTTCCGTATGTTGTCCACTGGGTTTCAATAAGTTGGAGGGAACCAAGGGAAGCAGTCAGGAAGTGTACAAACTGCTAGATAGATTGATGAGGGTAGAAGGAGAGACATTTTGAGTTCCCCATTAACAATCCTCATTCTGGCTTTCAAATCCTTCCATGGCTTTACCTCTCCCTCTGTGACCTTCTGCAACTTTACCATCCCAACCGCTCCCTCTGCTCAGCTATTGCTGGCCTGTTCAAAGCACTCTCCTAATTTGCCACACCATCAGTGGACAAGCTTTAGAACTAGCTTGAATCATTGGAAAATGTCCCTCCCTCCCTCCTTCCGTTCATTGCTTCCCTCTTTTACTCCCTCTGTTTGCTGTTTCCTTCTCTTTCCACCTTTAAAGCCAACTGGGTTTCAATCAGTTGGATGGAACAAAGTGGAGCTCCTGTGACTCAGTGGTTAGAGCACTTGTCTTGCAAGCTGGGGAGACCAAGTTGGGGAGACCTGTGTCCAGGCAGATCAGGGCGAAACCTTGGGCAAGTTTCCTTACTCCACACGCCTAATAATAATCCCTCCAAAAAAAAACACAATAATAAAATTGGTCATTTCAATCCACGACTGTTTGTGGGACACTGCTGTGCACAATTGGCTGCCGCGATTCGCCCACAAATATATACAGTCAATTCACTTTACAGTATATTCTGTGAAGCGCTTTGGGACGTTGATAAGATGTGGAAAGCGCTATATCAAATGCAAGGATTATTATTATTATTATTAAAGCCCCTCTGAAGAGCTTTAGTTTTGACTATGATTCAGTCACTTTCACGCCCCCACATTTACCTTCCTCTTCTCTCCCAGCTCCGGTCTCTAGAAAGCCTGAAGTGCTATGAGTTGTCCTCCCGACATGAAAGTTGCTTTATAAATCTAAATTCTTGGTGTATTAGTTCTTCTTTCTGATTTGTATTTTATAGGTGAGGATATGCGTTGCAGAGATTTTGAATTATTAGGATGTTATGATTGATCGAGCTAGGGAGACAGGCGAGGATGGCGTTGGAAAAATCAAGGTGGGAGGGGATGAATATATGGACAAGGGTTTCTGCTATGTTAGATGTGAGGTATAGTTTCAGAAGAATGACGTGGCAGAGAGGAGGAAAGCAATACTGGTTAGAGACCAGATGTGGGGTAGAAATGAACTCTGGAGTTGATGTTTCTGTATGTTGTCCACTGGGTTTCAATCAGTTGGATGGAACAAAGGGAAGCAGTTAGCAAGTTTACAAACTGCTAGATAGATCAACAGAGTGTTACCAGAGGTAACAGTCACAGAGAAATGAATGTGGGTAGAAGGAGAGACATTTTGACTTTGAAGTCTTTGGTTGTGCACAGGTTTAGTAAGTCTGAGGTTGAGAAGGTTGGAGAGGTAGTGGGACAATGTCGATGGGAGCCAAGGATTATGGCTTCTGTTTTGTCAACATTCAGCAGCAGACAGCTGGTGCTTATTCAGGCCTTGATGTCTGACAAACAAGATACCTGGGAAAGTGTCATCCTCATACATATTTGCAGGTAACGTCACTGAGAGGGACCGTGTGAAGAGAAGAAGGAGGGGCCAAGGAAAGGGTGTGAGGTACCCAGCAGGTGACCGTTCAGGTATGGGAGGAGATATGGTTTGCGGGGATAAGGAGATGGCTGTGGGTCACTAAGACTACACTACATTTCATTGTAAATCCTGTGAAGTGCTTTAAGATATGAAAGGTGCTACATCAAATGTAAGCATTTTTTTTCTAATGATCAGAAATTCTACCAGCCTCACATTCACTTGTTCTTTCATTAAACATTTGCAGGTGAAATTGCTGCCAAATGAACTTGATTCATCTTCCCATCTGTCCAATCTCTTTGAATTCCCATCCTTAATGCTCAGAGATGAAAGTGACAGACCTGATTTGATATTCATACCATGCTAAGTTGATATGATGTATACAGTTATTAAATGAATAAAGTGGAACTATAAATAAAAATTCAGATAAGATGCATTGTACCCTGCTCGCTGACTCTATCTAGTTGTATTAAATGCAATTATAATATGTATGAGGCTACCTAGTACCCTGGTGAAAATGTAATATTGCATCACATTAATCCATACATTTAATTTAGCGTTTTGCTTACAAAATAAACAGTCAATTCACTTTACAATATATTCTGTGAAGTGCTTTGAGATTTTTGAAGGATGTTATAAGGCACGATGTCAAATGCAAGGATAATTAAAGTGTGGTGCAAACATGACAGAGCAATTTTGAGCACAACAGTGTCTCACAAACAGGCATGAAAAGAATGACCAATTTTATTTGGGAGATTGTTGGCTGGGACACCGGGAGAAACTCCAATCTCTTTTCATGAATCTTTAATGCCTACAAGATATAAAGTCATTTCACTTTACAGTATATTCTGTGCAGTGCTCTAAGATGTCTTGAAGACATGATAGGGCACTATATCAAACATAAGGATTATTATATTATTATTTAATGTCCACTTAACCAAGATGACAGGGCCATGGTTTGATATCTCATCTGTAGGAAAGCATTTCAACAACAATGCAGTACATCTCCAACACTGCATTTGAATGCTGGTTGTGATTATATGTGTTTCAAGTCCCAACATGAGGCTTGAGCCCACAACCTTCTGAGCCAGGCTGACTAAATCACGCACTTGACTAAGTCCCATTGAGAATTAATATGGAAGTGAAACACGAGTCATGTAATCTTTGGGAAGCAACAAGGCCAGGTGAACGAGGACAGCGGGGGTGGGTGGGAAACAGATCTTAAGGACTTTTGCTTGATTACTTTTAATGGTGAAGAGGAATTTTTAAAAGAAACAAAAGTCAGGACCAGAGATTAAATGGAGTGGAGTACATAATAGTGCAATGTGTGTGTGTGTGCACTGGCTTTTTATTCGTGATAAGCTCTTTCATATATTTACTCCACTTGGATGAGAAAGAAAGTGTGTTTGATTAAAGTAGAAATCGAAAAACGTTTCTTCTCAACAGTGAATGTAACATGCACTGTTCTAGATGCAGGATCGATTGGGATTTTCTTTAGGGATTATTATCATGTGGAGTAAGGAAACTCACCCAAGGGTTTGCCCTGCCTGGAATTGAACCTAGGTCTCTCGCTTGCAAAGCGAGTGCTGTAACCTCAGTGCTCCAGGACTCCAGAGTTAGAAACTTAGCAAGTTAAGAGTGGTGAGGAATACAGAGAAAAGGTGGGGGAAATAAGACTAAAATATCTGCCATCTTGGTATAACAATGGAACAGGTTCAACATGTTCTTATGCCTACAATCCTGTAGTTTCTGAACCAATATTGATACTTTTCTTTTGTTTCCTCTGTTTAGTCACAGCAGAAGTGTGTTGTGGCCTTCGCTCTGGTGTGCTGCTTTGCCATCTCTGTGGCACTGATATTTTCAGCTGTTGACATTCCAGGCGGCAGCAATGAACTGGAAGATATGATGTGCAATACAAATTGCGGGTAAGAAGCAAAAGAACACGTCTGTTAGTGAATGCGTGGGTTTCCAGTTTTGAATTACAAGAGTTGCCTTCAATGCAGGGAAGAATTGAGCCAAGCTGTCTGCGAACTTTCTGTGACCTCTTTAGCAACCTGGCTTCTGACATTTACGAGTGTAATTATATCCTTGTGCATGCATGTCTCTTAATTTCAGGCCTCTATTGATTTTTAAAAAACAACCTGGATTTCACGTTGACATTTGCAATGGAACGCTCAACAACCTGTATGAATTGACAAACAGGCAGTCCATTTCTGGGTTGCACAGTTGTATCTTCACAGGAGATAAGGGGTATAATACAAGCATGAGACCTGTGATCGAATCCAGGCAGATCAGGGTGAAACCTTGGGCAAGTTTCCTTACTCCACACACACGCCTAATAATAATCAGTCCCCCAAAAATTGGTCATTTCAATCCAGGATTGTTTGTGGGAAACTGCTGTGCGCTATTGGCTGCCGCATTTCACCCACAAATATACATACAGTCAATTTACTTTACAGTATATTCTGTGAAGTACTTTGAGATGTCGATAAGATGTAAAAAAGCACTATGCAAGGATTATTATTATAATTAACTACAAAAGATGTTTAGTTTAGGAATATCAAACACAGTACTTTTCTATTATCATCCATGTTAATATGCTTCTCTACCTTGGGATATCTTACTGAAACACCACCTTCATAATGTATTTTTGTTGACTCTAGACTTCTGCAATAAATGGACTTCTATAGGATGAGAATAGTTCTGGAGGATTTTGTGTTACATTCCTCTCTCGCTCTGTGGCTCTGCTTTTTCATCTACTTTTTCTTCTAACCTATCGTTTTTCCATGCCTCCCTACCGATTTATTTCACCTCCTCCTCCCATCCATCTCTTTTTGCATCCATCTTTGTCTTATTTCCTTCCCCTTTTTTCCCACTTTCTTCCACCATCTCAGTCATTCCATTTTCTTCTCACCTCCAAAACATTGCCACTACTTCTTCATCCTATGGTTAGAGCACTCGCCTGTTGAGACAACTCATGCACACCTTCATTGTGTCCAGACATGGCTCCTCTTAACAACAATAAGAAAATTACATTTGTATAGAACTGCTTGCTGTATACTCCCCAGCAACTTCCTTTGTGGAGTCCTGGAGCTCAGTGGTTAGAACATTCGGCTTACAAGCGAGAAACCTGGGTTTGATTCCCAGCAGGGCAAAACCTTGGGAAAGTTTCCTTACTCCACATGCCTGATGATAACGCTTTTTTTAAAAAAAAAATGGGTCATTTGAATCCATGACTCTATGGACACTATGGACTCAAGGGACACTGCTATGCACGATTGGCTGCCGCGTTTCGCCCACATATATACAGCCAATTCACTTTACAGTATATTCTGTGAAACACTTTGAGGCGTCTGGAAGACGTGAAAAGGGTTATATCAAAATGCAAGGATTAATACTATTATTATTGCACAAGCTGAAGACCATGTAAAACTCCGCGGCTCTTGCCTTCTCTCTCACCAGGCTCCATGAGCCCTTTGCCACCATCCTCGCTCGGTGCCACTGTCTTCCTCTCCCCCCAGTGGATGATGTTCAAGATTTGTATCCTCACTTTCAAGTGTGTCTGTGGCCTCACAACCTCTGCTAATCTCCAACAACCCTATTGCCCCAGTTACTCTCTTCACTCGGCGAACACTGGCCTATAATAGACTGGTGGCTTCACCTCCACCACCATTGGTGGGTGAGCCTACAGCCAATCTACCCCACTCTCTGCATTTCCATCCCTCTGAAAATCTGCCTTAAGGGGAAAGGGATTGAGAAGGGTAAGGTACTTTTTTCTCTCTTTCCTCTCCTCTCCTCTCCTCAGCTCTCCCTTCAGTGTGGCTCTCAGCCAGTTGTGTGAAGCATTGTTCAGACGTGAAAGTTGCTGTATAAATGTAAATTTTTGTTGTTTCTTTTCTCTCATTTGCTTCCTTCTGTTCCCGGTCCTGCCAGCATCTTATTTCCCCAGGGGATACAAACTAATGTTTCTTCCATCCAATAAAATCTAAGCAATATAGTGAATGTCAGGCAAGCCTGGTGATTGAACCTCGGCCCAGGAATGCAGCACTTAAAGTGTGAGCCACCATCACATCAATCATCATGGTTAAGTTAAAAGAATGATCTCTTTATGGGCCTTCTAGAATTGCTTTGGAAATGTTTCATTTAAAAATAAATCTATATTGAATGAAGGTGTGAGGATTAAATTATATTCTACGCGTTGGCTGCATTGTCTATCGTGGTGTACAATCTGTTGCAGTAGTCTGCCTGGAAGTTTGTCTGTTTTTTAATACCACATACCTTGCCCCCTTCACCCCCCCACCAACATACACACATACATTTAGTCTCCTAATGCATGGCTTCCAAATAATTTCCATCATCATCCAGCAAAACAAACATCAGTCCTGCTCCCTATCCAGTCCTCTACCCTGCATTGTTTTAGACCTGGAGAAAATCTCAGCAAGGTTAGTTTGGGTGAAAGAAAGTGTATTGATCCTCAATCTCATAAAACTGGTGTGTTTAAATAATTCCTTTATTCTCAGATACCAGAAATCCATTATTCCAACTATATTTCTCTGGGATTGATAGATTTCTTGTAGATAAAGGGATTAAGGGATATGGGAATAAGGCGGGTAGGTGGAGTTAGATTAGAAGATCAGCCATGATCTTATTAAATGGCAGGGCAGGCTCGAGGGGCCGAATGGCTCCTAATTCTTATGTTCTTATGTTGTTATATACAACCCACACCCTGGATCCCTTCCCAGAATCCTTTTATACTTTCTGCTTCCATTTCATTAGCTCTTTCTTAATTAAAATACTGTATTTTTTTTAACAGAGTAACTACAAAGAGGGTTGATTCTTCCCTTTCTCTCAGGAGATTGACCAAATTAGGAGAGTTTAATCGAAAGATTATACAGATCATTGGAGGGAAGAGACTTCATGAATTGAATAACCTTTTCTCATTTGCATAAGCACACTGAGACGACATCCGGCAAGGAGGGCGCCATATAAATCGTTGTTGTTGTTGCTGCTTATGTTTCTATATTGAGTTTAAATAAATTAGCTGAGCTTGTATCGTTTAGCCTTGCAGCTGTAAATTTTCTATTGTAAATATTTTATTAGATTTTCTCCATCTCTGGAATATTGTCCACCTTGCTTTCCATCTTGCTTGAGTTTTACTTCCATCTCTGTAAAGTGCTTTGAGATGTTACGCTATTACAATGCAATTTGTCACAAGGTTTAAACAGATGAAGAAGATCCTTCAGTCCATCCAGAGCATCCATCCTATCATCCTTTTATCACAGCACCATGCCGTTGATTAAATGAGTCCAGCATCCTTCCTGGTACCTGTTCCAATTGTTAATTTATAGGAAGTAAGTCAAAATGTCCTGGTGTACATCCTGAAATTGTCCTTTGCAACTGTAAACCTTTGTCTTCTTGTTCTACTGTGTTGGTGCACTTAAAGTATTGTTCTGGGTTTACTTTTTTAAACCAATTTAAAACTGATGTAGTAAAGTTCACCAAAACCAGAGAATAGGATCCGTATTGAGGGCTTGGTACACACAGACAGTGAAATGTTTTCTCCAGTGCCACTGAGAAAATCAGGTGATGCAGTGGATGCTCCAATAATCATAATCCTTGCATTTGATATAGAGCTTTTCATGTCTTTTAGACGTCTCAAAATACTTCACAGAATATACTGTAAAGTGAATTGACTGTATGTTTCTGGGCGAAATGCAGCAGCAAATCGTGCACAACAGTGTCCCACAACCAGTCGTGGATTGAAGTGACCAATTTATTATTGTTTTTTAGGGGGGATTATTATCAATTGACTACTCCTATCTAGGGAACGGCGATATGGGATTTTTCCGGATATGGATATATCGGTTTGCTCATACCTGCTTAAACCGATCTATCGAGTTTTTATAATGCGCATGCGCGTGCATTCGAAGTGCGCGTGCATTGATGGCGGGCGCGCATTGACGGTGCGTCCTCACTGACGATGCGCGCGCAGTCGCGGTGCACGCACATTTCGAAATGCGTGCTCTAGGTCCAGAAAGTTTGTAATGTTGGTGTCAATGTCTGTTGAATTATACAATGTTGTTTGCTCCCTACCTCCTTCTCTCCCTCCTCTCCCCTCTCCTTCTCTCCCTCCTTTCCCCTCTCCTTCTCTCCCTCCCCTCCCCTCTCCTTCTCTCCCTCCCCTCCCCTCTCCTTCTCTCCCCTCTCCTTCTCTCCCTCCCCCTCCACTCTCCCTCTCTCCTCTCCCTCCTCCCTGTCTCCTCTCCCTCCTTTCCCCCTCTCCTTCTCTCCCTCCCCTCTCTCCTTCTCTCCCTCTCTCCCTCCCTCCCTCTCTTCCTCTCTCCTTCTCTCCCTCCTTTCCCCCTCTCCCTCCCTCCCCTCTCTCCTTCTCTCCCTCCTTTCCCCCTCTCCCTCCCTCCCCTCTCTCCTTCTCTCCCTCCTTTCACCCTCTCCTTCTCTCCCTCCCTCTCTATCCCTCCTTTCCCCTCGCTCATTCTCTCCCTCCCTCCCCTCTCTCCTTCTCTCCCTCCTTTCACCCTCTCCTTCTCTCCCTCCCTCCCTCTCCTCTCTCCTCTCTTCCTCTCTCCTTCTCTCCCTCCCTTCCCTCTCTCCCTCCCTCCCCTCGATCCTTCTCTCCCTCCTTTCACCCTCTCCCTCCCTCTTCTCTCTTCCTCTCTCCTTCTCTCCCAACTTTCCCCCTCTCCTTCTCTCCCTCCCTCCCTTCTCTCCCTCACTCCCTCCCCTCTCTCCTTCTCTCCCTCCTTTCCCCTCGCTCCTTCTCTCCCTCCTTCTCCTCTCTTCCTCTCTCCTTCTCTCCCAACTTTCCCCCTCTCCTTCTCTCCCTCCATCTCTAAACACAAAATAGAACACACACACACCAAAAACAAAATCTAGAGATTTATTCTCCTCCATTTCTTGCTTGAAACTAGCATGTAATGTCCACGTGTAAATGAGATCTATTACAATAGAAAAGAGAGAGACAGACAGTCTGACTGTTAAGAGTTAGAAGCCAGATTATCACTGCTGTGTGTGTCTGACTAGACACACACATAGAAGCAGTGATAATCTGGCTTCTAACTCTCTCACACACAAAAATAACACTTACAGCCACAAAATGCCACTTATTTTTATGTAGTCTGAAGTCTGAATTAATGTCCTTCACTATGTGGTTTGTACCTGGGGTCCAGTTCGTTTAGGAGTTGCTTAAACCCAAGCGTCTCAACAATCGCCATTGGCAAGCTCTCCTTTGCTATGCAAAAAGTGACAGCGTTCGTGATACTTTGCCACTTTTTGTCCCCTCTCTGGTACAATGTTCTCCTCTTAAATAAAGCAGGAATTGTTTGAGCTGCACTGGCCCCACTACCTGTCGCTTTCTCCGAAGCGCTGGTTCGACTTCCTGCTGTTGTCGACAATGATTTCGCTCTGAGGGCAGCGTGCTGGGCGGGGTGGTGCTGCTTAATGTGTTGTCGCAGGTTGCTCGTGCTCGAATCAGATGTCTTAACCAAGACCTTGCAAACTGTACATCTATACACACCATTACTGACTGCATTGTTTTCAAAGTGTCCCATACGGGGCTTCTTTTCCCCATGATGAGAAAGGTAAATTTTCAAACTACAATTTTCAGCGATGCGACTTTGTTAAGACGCCACGACTCACGTCGAGTATACACGGTAAAGTGTGCGCGCGCATCGGATGTGCGCGCCCGTTAATTGTGCGCGCGCACCGAATGTACACGCATTCCATGCTCCAGGTCTAGGAGGTTGCAATGCCGGCGACAAGGTAAGCTGGAAAAGATCGCATTACACTGATAATACCAACAATATTGATATATTGCCAGGAATGATATTAAAAATATAACGATGTATATTTTTTAAATCGAATCTCTCGATATAACGGTTTTTTTAGAATCACCATATCGGCATACCGATCTGAAAATCATATCGGGTTTAATCGAAAAACCGATACATCGCCGTTCCCTACTCCTATCTTATCTTCATGCTTTTCCTCTCCGCCCATTTAGCATGGAACACCGAGAACAAGTATTAGAATGTAGGGGGATACAGAGGATAAGTCTAGCAGAAATTGAGGCTTCATTGTGTCTATGATTCTAGCAAATTATTGATATCTGCAAGTTACATGCTCCTGAACCTCAGACTGAAGGAGGACACATGAAGATGGAAAGTACCACAGACAAGATGTTGAAAAACCAGTGATTTATTCAATTTCAGACAGCAGCTGTGTTACTCATTCAATCGGTCTTCTCATAACAGCAGAACTGGGTGAACATCAGAGAGAGAGAAGCAGTCTAAAACTACTGTTCACACCAAATTACAAGTCAGTTTCAAGTGATATAACAAGGTTGCTCTTGAAAGATTCTCACTTTCTTGAGATGAACTGTAATGATTTTAAATTTATAGAAGGCGTACCAAATTCATATTCTTGCAGTGGCTGATTTAATCAGTTACCCATGTTGTTGAACAGAACAAAAAGACATTCTGGTCTTGGCTGTCAAAGTTTTGTAAAGTCGAAGAGTATCCAATAATTTGAAGCAGCTCACATGTTAGTCCTGTTTTATATCTTACAAGCTATAATTGCAGCTTTGCTTGCAACCAAAGGATCCAATATGGAATGTAGATTGATACACAGACAGACATCTCATCTTTATCTATACAACAACAACAACTTCAATATATATAGTGCTCTCCACGCCAAGACGGCGTCTCAAAGCTCTTCACAATAATGGATCCCAGGCCCGAACCAGGGGGAGGGGGAAAAAGGTGACTGAAGGTGCAGTCGAAAAGAAAGGTCTTCAGCTGAGACCTGAAACTAGGAAGAGAGGGGAAGAGGCGAAGGGAGTGAGGAAGGGAGTTTTAGAGCTTCAAGGGGGAAGTGGCTGAAGGCATGGCCGCCGATAGTGGAGCGGAGGATTAGGAAGGACAAAGAGGAGACCAGAACTGGAGGAACGAAGGCAATGGGTACTGTGTTGGGAAAAAAGGAGGTCAGAGAGGTAGGGGGTGCACTTTTTTAATCCAATTTAAAACTGATGTAGTAAAGTTCAACCAAACCAGCGAATAGAATCTGTATTGACGGCCTGGTACAGGCAGACAGTGAATTGTTTTCTCCGGTGACACTGAGAAAATCAGGTCTCAATCAGGTCTCTTTACTCAACTGGGAGGACTCTTGTGGGAGGATGCTTTTTGGGAGGAATCAGTGGAAGGACTTGGCACTTTGAAACAACATAATTTCATTGTTGTTGCCGAGGCAATTTTTTCCCGCCACTTGGCTACACATGTGTGTGCTCTATGACGCATAATGCCACGGTCAGCTGGGGCAGCCAGTCACCAAGTGTGACTGCAGTGTGCGCGTACATACATACACAGATGCTCTGTGATCCACCATGGCACAGAACCACTTTGACTCGGTGGCTACCAGCTGTAACTGCAATGAAAAACGCAAACCTGAATTGGTCATTTCAGTTCATGACTGTTTGTGGGACACTGCTCTGTGCAATTGGCTGTCGTATTTTGCCCATATAGTCAATTCACTTTACAATATATTTTGTTTCGGTCTGAAACAATGACTGTCCAGTGTCTTGGGACATCCTCTTGATGTGAAAGGCGCTGTTCAAGTGTAATTTTGTTGTTGTGAAGCGCTTTGAGACATCTACATCCGGTCCCTCACCAGCACCACTTTCTTCCATCTCCGACTTATCGCCCATCTCCGCCAATATCTCACCCCAAAAGCCATCAAATCCCTGGTCCATGCCTTTGTCACGTCTTGGCTGGACTATTCAAATGCCCTCCTCACTGGTCTCCCCTCCGCTACCATTCATAAAATCCAGATAATCCAGAATTCTGCTGCCCACATTCTTACCTTTACCAAACTCCACTGCCCTATTACCCCAGTCCTTGCCAGACTGCACTGGCAGCCTGTCCCGGAGAGGATCGATTTCAAGATCCTCACTCTTGGTTTCAAATCCCTCCATTCTTCTGCAACTCCTCTACCTCTCTTACCTCCTCTCTCCTCATAACAGTACCCTTTGCCTTCACTCTACTGGGTCTGGTCTCCTCCTTGTCCTCTGAATCCTCCACTCCACCATCGGCGGCCGTGCCAGTAGCCACTATGCCCCGATGCTATGGAACTCCCTTTCTCACTCCCTTCGCCTCTCCTTCTGCTTTCAGATCTCGGCTAAAGACCTTTCTTTTCGACCGCACTTTCGGTCATCATCTTCCCACTCCCCCTTGCTCGGCCCCAAGATCAGTTTTTGGGAAGCGCTCTGAGATGCCGTCTTGTTGTTGTTATTATCTAGAAGACATGAAAAGGGCTATATCAAATGCAAGGATTATTATTATTTATTAGTATAGATAGAAGGTAGATTACACCTGATGTCATTGAAATGGGAAATGCCATTAAAGGACATTAAATCCTATTAGAAATCATCACCAAGTAGACCCCATAATCTATATATTTTTAATAGGCTTCATTCCAGCAGAGCTTTATGATTTCTTTCTCGACCATCCACAATGTCATGTTGGTTGAAAATCCCACAGACACAGTCCCTCAATGATTCAAGAGAGACGTGTCTGAGATGCACATTTCATGGTTCTGAATTGAGTACATTTTTCTTCCCAAGACACAAACAATCTGTGTATTTGTATCCATACTTGGCATTAAATTATTTATGAAGGAATTATTAGACCATCTGGTGCGTGTCTCAGGGAAGGTTTAGAGGATTATATGCTTTGTGCTTCAAATATATATTATATACTGTAATGAAACTGAATCTTAGGATGTGGCATGAATTGAAATGGTTTTTCCTATTCGATTGAAAGGAAAGCTATTTAGAAAAATATATCCTTGATCTTCTGATGGCTCAGTTGGCAATGGTCTAACTGTCCTTGGTCTAAGAGCGAATCTAAGAGTTAATACATTTGCCTATGTGTTCGTCACCTGCCGACTCACCTTCTCAAATGTCCTCTTTGCCGGTCTACCCAACTCTACTATACAGCTGATCCATTACTCCACATCCACATACTCACCTGTACTATACTCTGCATCCTCATCAAACCAGTTCTAGCCAGGCTCCACTGACTCCCTGTCACCAAACAGATCAGATCCTCACACTTGTTTCCATATCCCTTCATGCCCTGGCATGGTGGCCATGCTTTCAAGCATTACTGCCCCAAACTCTGTAACACTCTTCCTTTATCCCTCTGACTTGGTCCATCCTTTCCCCTTCTTCAGATCACACCTGCAGACCTACCTATTCAGTATTGCCTATGGTTACCTGCCTCGAGCTTGGCTTTGTGTTCTGGTACTGTTAAGCATTCTGGCCCTGTGTGAGGGCCTTTGTTTAAATACAAGTTGGTGTTGTTGAGTTAGCTGATCTCAAGCAGGCAGCAATTGTTCTCTGTGGGAATTCAATGCCCTTTCTCTCAAAAAGAAAGCCAATGTCTCCACTTGTCTCCACTTGTCACTTGTCAGAAACTTCTCATGATCTCAGACCATTGCATTTGAGTTTGATATATGGCACCTTATCATGAGACATCCCAAATTGATTCACATGATTTACTATAAATGGCCAATTAACACAAAGCAATCTCCAAACAGCCACAAAGTGAATGAACAATTTTATTTGGTTGATTATTGGCTATAACACTGGGATAAATGTCCTTCTCTTTGAGCAGAACCATAGGATCTTCAGTGTTTTTTTGATTGTTCAATGGTTTTTCATTATTTGATTGCAGGTTTGGCTCTGCCCAGTTCTGCATCCCTCAGTTGTAATTGAGTGCTGAGATCCTAAATCAATTGCCATTTTTCTCCACAGCATTTACCTTGTAGAAACCATTCCAGAAGAGCTGACCTTTACCGACAACACGACAGAGCACACTTCGCTATTCCAGGGCTGGATGGATTTGCTGGATGCAGCAGAAAAGAGTGTGGATATTGTCTCCTCTTATTGGGCACTGAAAGACAGTGAGGAGGAGCAGGCAAGTCAGTCAATAAGTGCAGAACAGTTCTTGACCTAAAAAAAATGAATAAATTCAGTCCCGTTGTTCCAACATTATCCCAAAATGTAACCTGATCCGATTTCTGTGAAGTTAATGATGACTGAGAAAGTGTGCTGCTTGAAGAAATCGATAGCTCAGAAATATTAAATTAGTCTGTTAGGTCAGAACAAACAAGCTCTTACACCACTACTGACAGGTTCTAGCCACCAGGGACTCTTTGCAGATCTAAGCTTGTCAGGGTTGGGAATATTAAGCCTACTCCAGGGATACAGTTTTATCTTCTAAAAGTGGTACAAACTATAATCAGCTTGTACTTCAAGAAGTTCCCATCTAATGACAAAAGTAAAATATTAAGCTCTGCACAAACCCTAGCCCAAAAGCTGCATACAATTCCCAATACACAACATAGATTTACAAATATAGAGTGCCCTTCACGTTGGGAGGATGTTGCAAAGCCTTTGATGCCTTTGGTTTTAAACCTGAGCTGGGGGTGGGGAGGGGAAGTTGACCAAAAGTGCTGTCAGAGCTTTGAGACAGTCTTTGACTGAGGTGAGGGAGGGAGTTGGAGGGACTCTTGGGAAAGCCCGCCTACTGGTGATGGGGAGGATAAGCTTGGGGATGTGAAACAGATCGGTGATCATTGAGCAGCTGGGTTGAACGAGCTTGTAGAGGTAGGATGGGGGGATTTAAAGGTGAGAATGGGGATCTTGAACTCAATCTACTGCAGAGCCAAGTGAGGATGGGTGTGATAGGATAATAGTGCACAACGTAGTGTACAATTACTAATGCATATAGCAGATGTAGACATCACTTGCCTCTGAACTGTGGAACCATACAGAGAAGTCAAATATAAAAGATTCTTGTGAGTGGAATATTGCCTTTCGTAATCACTGTCATCAGTTTCTGATTTTCATTGTACTGTATTTTGCTTACTTAATAATATTCCATGCATTTGACGTAGCACTTTTCACGTCTTCTAGCCATCAACAGTTGGAAACACCTAAAGGTACTTTAAATAACCCATGTGTGCTAAATTTAAGAAATTGACTGCATCTAAAGAATGTGGAAATGATGCAGCATTTAAATCTTCATTGTAACTTTTAGTAGTTTTTTTTAAAAAGATTTCTATAAATAAAATCTTTACCAGGGTCAAAGACTTTATCAGAAGCTGTTGGACATCCAAGCTCGTAACATTGGATTGAAAGTGGCAGTTAATAAGGTTCAAGCATTTGGGAACAAAGATACAAGCCATCTGAAGACAAATGGTAAGAAGACCTTTCCTCAATACACCAATGTTGAGTTTAACATCATCTTGCATTTTCTAGCACCCTTCATTCAAGGTAGCATTTTGGAGCACTCAAAGTACAAATAAAATGTGGGAGCAAAAAGCATGAAACCCAGATGGAGGAATATAATGTGGTTAAAAAAAATCACTGTCAGTGCCAGATTGGGAGTTGCAATGATAATATAATAATAATCATTGCATTTAATATAGTGTCTTTCACGTCTTAAAGACATCTCAAAGCATTTCACAGAATATGTAAGTGCAGTATAAATGTATTTTGTGGGCAAAACGCAGCAGCCAATTGTGCACAGGAGTGTTCTTAAAAGGACAAAGAAACTAAGAAAGGAGGATCAGGAGTAACAATATTAATAACAGACTTCACCTTGCCAGCGAACAGAAGCATATGAATGAGTGTGATTAGCAGTGGAATCACTGTGACCAGAGGTCAGGAAAGGATAAAAGCACTTTATAGATCCTGTGACTGATGATTTAATACAGGAATGGATGTACTGTGCATGTTGGCATGGGAAGTTTGTAAGAAGAATATGGTAATAATGGGTGATTGGAGACAATTGGCAGAATGAGTAGGAAAGGAAATCAATGCCCTGAAGGAGTTGAGGATGATTTTATAAACAGCATGTGTTAAACCCAACAGGAATGCTGAGCATAGTTATGAGTAATGAAACAAGACAATTATTAACGATGGTGGCACAGAGGGTTGAGGACAAACAGCAAACCAGATGCGAATGAGCAGAGGGGATGAGAAGAGACGTCGGCAAGCAATCAAAAAACTATTAGGGGTCTAGAATAATAATGTAAGTGGTCTGAAATTTAAAACAGAGTGATAACTATTGCAGCATTTGAAGCATTGTGTTCAGGGTTAGGAAAGATATATTAACCCAGAAGTAGGGTCACCATGCTTTTTGAGGGAAAAAACTTACGAAGCAATTCAGTACAAATATACATTTATAGAGTGCCCTTCACATTGGGAGGGACATCATAAGGTGATTAGCAGTAACGATTTGGTGCTAGGGGCGTGAGCCAAGGGAGGGGAAAGGTGACCCCAAAAAAGGTTCAAAGAGGTAGGGTTTGAGACAATCTTTCACTGCAAAGGGAGCTGTATAACGTTGGGTTGTATTCTGTGTAGCCGAAAAGGGATGGCAAAATAAAGAGGCAATTACTATTCTTTCTCATAGACAATTACAAATGGAAAAGTGGACTTCAGTACTGGAAAGACTTTAGCGCCCCCCCCCCCCCACCACCTGACTCTGTATCAGTTGATGCATCTGGACAGTGGATCTAGGGAGGCCAGACAACAAAACAAAATTGGAGAGAATCCTATTCGAGGTGACAATAGCAATAACAACAATTTATATTTATGTAGTACTGTATCTCTCATGTCAGGAGTGCTTTACACAGCTGTTCAAAACTTCAGTAGCAATGGTAGGGAGATAGAGGTGTTAAAAGGGCAATGTACTGAAGTTGAAAGAAGGTGGTGACAGTATTAATAATTAGATGTGGAGAGGCTCATGGAATCAGAGCCAGAGGCGTGTCACTGAAGCCGAGGACGGGAGAAAATGACTTTAGGCTTGCCGATGTTCAGTTGTAGGACATTTGCTCATGCATGATTTGCTGGCTATCAGAACAACAATAGTGTTGTAAGTTAGAGTATATGTCACCAGTGGCAGCATGTTGTTGAAAATAGGAGCAGGCTATGGCTAGAGGCCTGGGATGCAGCAGAGTGTCAGTGATGGAGAGTTTGGGCTTTTGAGTACTAAAGCCACCTAATATTGACTAGTCTTAAATTCTGTCTATTTATTTGAAGGAAAAACAGAGTTACCAAATTACTGATTTCAGGGTTTGGGGCTATAGATTTATGTCTGCTCAATATTAACAACAAAATTACATTTGTAATGCGCCTTTCACATCAGCAGGATATCCCAAGGTGCTGAAACATCAAGAGCCGGATGAGGGCAAATTTGCTGCAGTTAAACATCAAATGGTGGAAACCATATTCTTTGGCTCCTGTCAACGTACTCTGTTCCATGGTTCTGACCTTCTAAACCTGTCCTTAAAACTCTCAGAACCTGTGTGCAACTTTGGCGTCAGGTTCGTTTTCCCCAGTTATCCCCCACATCTGGTCCCTCACCAGCATAGTTTTCTTCCATCTGCGCCACATTGCCTGTCTCCACCAATACCTCACCCCAACAGCTGCCAAAACCCTGGTACACGCCTTTGTCACTTCTTGGCTGGACTACTCTTAACTACCCCCATCTCTCTAACCTCCTCTCTCCTCACAGCAGTATCTGCTGCCTCCGCTCTATTGGGTCAGATCTCCTCCTTGTCCATGGAATCCTCCTCTCCACCACCTGAGAGATGCCATCCGGCGTGGAGGGCACTATATAAATACAATTGTTCTTGTTAAACTAAGCAGAACTCAATTTACTTGTGACTCTTCAAGAGTTATAGTGACGTCTTCATCGGGTAGATTAGTACTGTACTCTGATTGGGCCTAAAGGACAGTGGATAGTCACTTGCACTAGCATGTATCTATCCCTTTCGCATTTCCAAATCTCACCAAGATAGGTGAGTTCATTTGGCTGTGAGCAGGCTCTTTACTTTGTGACATTATTAATGATGCCATCAAACATGGTTGAATGGCCAGCCGTCCACCATGCTGTTGACAAGCTGAAGTTAAATGAGGTTTTCATTGAATCTATAGGTTGTAATAACTCTACTTGGGCAAGTAATTAGATTTTTAATGCATCATGTTCCTCTCTGAATTGTTTCTTCATTCTGTGTTTTGAGAAACCCAAAAAGTATTATTTTGCGGATCATTTGGCAAAGAGTTGTTCTTTGAAAATATCTGCTATCTGTTTCCTTATTGCTGCAGTACATTCTAAGGTTAAATGTCAATGTTTTATACATAGGATTCACAATAGTATATATCAGGTATATGCCAAAAAATGTGATGTGATAGTCATCAACTGTATGTTCTCCATACTTCTGACTTTGGTTAAAAAAAAGTTGGATCTGAAACCTCCATCTGGTGCAATCACAGGGCAAAACTTTGGGCAAGTTTCTTTACTCCACATGCCTAATAATAATCCCTAAATATTAATAATTTGGTGACTCAATCCACGACTGTGCTGTGTGCAATTGGCTGACGGGTTGCGCCCACAAATATACAGTAAATATTCTGTGAAGCATTTTGAGACATCTAGAAGATGTGAAATGCCCTATAGCAAATGCAAGGAATATTATTATTATTGGAATTGGTACCCATAAAGCTATTTGCCCCATTTTATCCATCCTCAAATTGTACCTGAAGATCTTTCGGGGAAAGATCCCAGTCTTAATATCAAATGTCTCCCTGTCTTAATAGCAAACTCCACCATTGTTCAATGCTCCCAAGACATTACACTACGTGAAGGGGGAATATAAATGCAAGATGTTGTTTGAGTATTTGAGTGTTCCTTGGGATTGACTCAGATTGAGTTAGATTGATGTGCTTTGAAGCAGCATTCAAATTCCGAGCTCAATAGGTATTGAATATTTGAATGTTATTAGGAGTTGAGGTCAGGATTCTAGATTCATTTAAGAAATAGTTTGATGAAGGAATGGGACAATGGTTGGGTGGATATTCTATGTGAGATAAAGTAAAGGGTTTCTTTCATCCAAACCTCTCTTACAATAATAATACTGATAATCCTCATGTTTGATAGAGTGCCTTGTGTTGTTCAGATGACTCAAAGCACTACACAGGATATACAGTACTGTAATGTGGTGTGACTCTTTTTTGAGCGAAGTCTCTCTTGTGATCTTGTGACTGGTTTTACTATATTTTTGGCAATGATTACATTTTTCAGCCTAGATACGTCATTCCTATTTTAAAACTGTACTCCTGATCATCATTTTAAAGACTTTTTTTCCCCCAAAATACCTGATGCCCTTTTCTTTATTGCTCTTGCAGAAATGTACATCAGAGTCAATCAGCATCTGAAAGAGAGAGAGAGAGGTTAACATTTTGGTTCTCACCCTCTTTGAGCTTTTTAAGAACACATGTCCTTGTGGTAGCCTCTACTCTCCTGAACACACTGCTTCATAATGGGGGTTGATGGGAGTGGAGCTCCTGTAGCTCAGTGGTTAGAGCATTCGCTTTACAAGCGTGAGACCTGTGTTCGAATCGAGGAAGATCAGTGCAAAACCTTGGGCAACTTTCCTTACTCCACACGCCTAATAATAATCCATAAAAAAAACACAATAATAAAAATTGGTCATTTCAATCCACGACTGTTTGTGGGGCAATGCTCTGCTCAATTGGCTGCCACGTTTCACCCACAAGCTCTTTGAGACGTCGATAAGATGTGAGAAGCACTATATCAAATGCAAGGATTATTATTATTGTCATGCCCCATCAGTATCACACTCAAGGGTCTATTCCAGATAGTGACCCAAGATGGTGAGTATTGACAAGATTTCAGTTATGAGGACTAGCACTCTATCCACACACTCACTTTTGAAAATGGTCATACCCAAATCGTTGTTAATAATAGTAATAATAATCTTTTATTTTAAATACAGTAGTGCCTTTCATGTTGTTGAAACATCTCAAAGCACTTTACAGGATTTACAGTGTGGTGACTGTGTATTTTGGAAGTTAATGTATGTTTTTCAGATGTTGTTTGACCTCCTGTTCATTTTCAGCATTTTCTATATTTATTTTTAATTTGCAGCATTCACTCATTCACAGTTTCCCTTTCTCTCTGCCCGCAGTTGCTGTTTTAAGGGGATGAGCTAAATCTTTTAAGCAGTTAATTGGTGCTTGCCAGGGTGTGGCCTCCTAATGAATGTCTTTGGCAAGCAGGAAAGATAATAACTCAGGACTTGAACCCAAATTCACCCATTGATGGATGGAAATGCAAAAAAAAATGAACTAATAGGATTTTTCCTACGTTTTGGATTTGACAAAGATTAGTTTTATTGTATTAACACTAACATGGAATGAGAGGAAAATCCCTTGCTTAGCATTGAGCTTGGATTCAAGCTTCACATTGAAGCTGTTAAACCAGCAGCTATTCAAGCTGGTTAGTACATGAGAACATATGTGTGTCTAAACAACTAATCTAGTCGGCAATGTTGCGACATAATGCATTTCAGCCAGGTTTCAGATTGTCCTCTGTATCTTTACTGTTCCATGGGCACGTTTCCTTACTCCACACGCATAATAATAATTCGTCCAAAACAAAACCACAATAATAAAATTGGTCATTTCAATCCACGACTGTTTGTGGGACACTGCTGTGCACAATTGGCTGCGGCGTTTCACCCACAAATACAGTCAATTCACTTTACAGTATATTCTGTGAAGCGCTTTGAGAAGTCGATAAGATGTGAAAGTGCTATATCAAATGCAAGGATTATTATTATTAGTAGTATATCACTACCTCCATTCGATTGCCGAAACTCTGTCTTTCACGGTTAAAGTAAACTTACAGAGCTTTCTCAAATACATAACATTGCAATTATTTTCACTTGTATGCATCAAGGATTTTTAAAAAAATCTATCATAAGTGACCAAATAAGGAGATCACAACTGAGAAACGTGCGATGTGGCTGTGATTGAACAATCTCCTCTGACAGTCATGGCCTGGGCTCATGTATGAAGAATGTACGTTCATTGGATGGCTGAGGATTCTGTATTGATCAGCAGAGGGAAAGGGAAAACACTTCAAAGAATTCACCAGTGACTTATCTTGCATTGTTAATAAATAACTGGCGTCTAATTTTTTTTGTTTTTTCTTAATTGGTTTAATAATAAATAACGAATTGGAAACATTTTTTTAATGTATATGCAGTACTTTGGAATGTAATCAGCACATTTGATGGTTCAGAAATTATACATTTCTTATTAAGAAATAGTGCAAATTGGAACCAAATTTGCATTAAAAATGTTTATACATTGACGGCTCCAGTCAATGGCCATGAGTGACAGGATTGAATTGTTGGGGGGAAAAAACAGTAATATCAGTCTAACCAACCCACAAAAGGAATATATAGTAATGCACTATTAAGATCACATAAATAAAATTATAACAATTGTTTCTTTTCACAAAATGAAATTGCAAGATAAACACAGGACAAATGTAGCAGTGAAAAACATAATATTTCTTAACATATCTGTTGTGTTATGAATCTAACAACTTTGATGGATGTTAGAGATCCTGTCGGCTCATTTGTGGGATATAGAATCAATGTCATTGTAACATATGAATACAGCAGTTTAAGTGGCAGCTAATGACCAGCTATTGACTGTTTAACACGCAGGTGCTCAGGTCAAGTATATAAACATGGCTCCCATTATCGGCGGCAAACTTCAATCTTCCTTCTGGGTGGTGGACAAGAAGCATATTTACATTGGCAGTGCTCACATGGACTGGCGCTCTCTGGTTCAGGTAATTTTTATATGCCAAAGAAAAATAACCATGGGCTTCTTTTAAAAGAAGCTTGAACATTTACATACTGTTTATTTTGCATGTTAGCCTGGCTCAGTTTGATAGCACTCTACCCTTTGGGGGAAGAAGGTTGTGGTTTCAAGTCACATATACAGATATTACCTCGTTAGTCTAGGTTGATACTCCAGTGTTGTATATCTAGAGAGCGCTACTTTTCAGGTGAGATGTTAAACTAAAGTTCTATCTACCCTGTTCAAGTGGATATTAAATATCCAAAGACATTTTTCAAAAGTATGTAGTGAGTTTTACCCGACGTCTGGGGTTAACACATTAATTGGCCTCCAGATTCAGTGGTCATTCCTCTCCCAGCTGCCATGGTTTGGAAGGGACAAACTATGATGATGATCTCACAGCTGTTTGTGAGGATCTTGCTGGTGCTAGTGGCTGTTGTTTTTCCCTTCAATCATCATGCTTGACAGCACTTAGAACCACTTAGATGTTTCAATCTCTTAAAGTGGCAATGAAAATGCAAGATTGAAATTTTTGTTATTTTCTATGCACTGAACTGGTAAAGTTTAAGCTTCTACATCTAGCTAATGTGTGGATTATATGAGACCCACTGTGTCTATGCATCGTTACCTAAATGAGGAATTCAGGCGAAATTGCACACATCAATGAATAATGGGAAGCTGAAGCAATTATTTCAGCATGAAATACAAATGGACAGCATTTGGAAAAACACTGACAGGAAAATAATTTTCTGTCTTGGATGGCAATACATGAAAGATTAAAGTGTAAATGAAGTTGGCACAGTCGGGGACAACTGACAGATTGGTTGGAAAGTGAAACTGTGGGTCTCTGCAGAGCGGCTATGTGAGTATGAAGTAAACTGAACATGAATTATGCAGGTGCTGGTGACTAGTTTAGTTCATGGCATTCAGAAGCTTTTTGCAAAGTCAGGCTCACCTCAATCACACCAGCCTATAAATAGTGAAAGATGATGGACATCAGAGGTCGATGTCAGTGTGTTACTGGAGAGACGTGGAGTAGGTGGGCCACACTTACAATAGCTAATGAGTTCCCAGCAAGGAACTCCTGCAATTAATCCACATAATAAAGGCAATTGTGTTTCCTTATTTTTTAACTAGTCGTCCTGCAGCTAAGTGGTTGGAGCAGCCGCCTCGCAAGTGATAGACGTGGATTTGATTTCTGGTAGGGCAAAGCGTTGGGCAAGCTTCCTTACTCCTGTTTACCTAGCAGTAAGGAAGAACCTGGTTGTTAAGTCTATTGGTGGATAATTTTTCCAGGAGTAAAAATAATAATAATGACCCTTGCATTTGATATAGAGCTTTTCACGTCTTCTAGACATCTCAAAATGATGTAATACATAATTGGAGAAAATAATATCACTTGACTTACGACTATTTGTGGAACACTGCTGTGTGCAATTGGCTGCGGGTTTTGCCCACAAAATATACAGTCAATTCATTTTACAGGACAGTATATTCTGTGAAGCGCTTTGGGATGTCTCGAAGTTGTGCTAAGGCACTATATCAAATGCATGGATTATTTAGTTTTCATCCTTAGTCTGTGCAAGGTAAGTCTCTCTGTTTTAACACTACAATTAACCTTGATAATAAGAAATCCTTGCATTTGGTATAGCGCTTTTCACATCTTCTAAACGTCTCAAAGCGCTTCACAGAATATATTGTAAAATGAATTGACTTTATATTTGTGGGCGAAACACAGCAGTCAATTGTGCACAGCAGTGTCCCACAAACAGTCGTGGATGGTTTGAAATGATAATTTTTTTTATTTTGAGGGATTATTACCAGGCATGTAGAGTAAGGAAACTTGCCCGAGGTTTCGCCGTGCCTGGAATCAAATCCAGGGTGGCTCACTTGCAAGGCGAGTGCTCTAACCACTGAGCTACAGGACTCCACAACTTGCTGGTTTGGTGAGGGGAATAAACAATGAGAAGTCGTATCTCTGGTTATTATTCAATATTCTAACTGAAACATACTAACTACGGATAATATCTGCCTCAGCTGTGATAGAAACTCTTCATGGTTGAATAGCCTCTTGACCCCCATTCCATGGGGACATGCCTGAAGAAATGTTATTTCAGAGAGAAATTGGAGAAAGCCTGGTGAATTTGTAATAATTTGTGTTAATTTATAATAAGAATAATCCTTGCATTTGATATAACACCTTATCATGTCTTCAAGACGTCTCAGTGCATTTTGCAGAACACAGTATACTGCAAAGAATACCGGGGCAGACAATTGCACACAGCAGTGTTCCACAAGCTAATTGTTGAAGCCAAGTCAATTATATCTTTAGGTGGTGGCGGGGTGGGGAAGGGTGGCATTGACACATGTAGAATACCATCATCGTGCTGAAAAGTATCAAAACAGACAAGAGTTCCACATATGTAAAACGCCTTCATGTGAAAATTTCCATGTGTCTGGAAAGGAATGCCACTCTGCCCATATTGACAATTCTCAATATCAATCTGACCCAGTTGGTAGTATCATTGCCTCTGAGTCAGACAGTTGTGGGTTCAAGTCCCAGTTCAGAAAAAAATAATTCTTAATTTCTTGTCTGTTATGAGATATTGCTGCATGAAAAATTAACTACTACATTTGCCTCTAAAACAGTCACTACTCTTTATAAAAAAAGTGAAGAGATTTGAGACATTTCAGTGTGTTAAAGTGTTATTAAATGCAAGGATTATCTTTATTTTTAATAATCTCCCTTCCAGTGGTGACTCCCATATCAGATTATTTATTTACCTATGTTTCTTTCCCCTCCACCACATTTGTCTGTTATCTATAATAATAATAATCCTTGCATTCGATATAGCGCTTTCCACATCTTAACAAAGTCCCAAAGCGCTTCACAGAATATAGTGTAAAGTGAATTGACTGGATATATTTGTAGGCGAATTGCAGCAGCCAATTGTGCACCGCAGTGTCCCACTCACAGCGTGGATTGAAATGACCAATTTTATTATTGTGGTGTTTTTGGAGGGATTATTATTAGGCATGTGGAGTAAGGAAACTTGCTCAAGGTTTTGCCCTGACCTGCCTGGATTCGAACACAGGTCTCCCCAGTTTGCCAGACAAGTGCTCTAACCACTGAGCCACAGGAGCTCCACAGGAGCTCCATCTGTTGGTCTTTAACCAAACTGTTCAGTGCCTTGGGACATCCTCCTGACATGAAAGACGCTCTATAAATATAATTTTGTTGTTGTAATCTTCAGTCCAGTTTGATGGCCACCATTGAGACAAAGAACAGGAGAGAAATTCTACTAAAGTTACAAGTAAAGCACAGGCTGTGTTCCAACTATTGAGTTTTCCCTCAATACTATTTGAGTAAATGGCTGGAGTACTTCCAGGAGAGGATGGAATTCTTGGCATACTCAGGAACAAAAGGACTTTGGGGGCAAGGAAATCCATAACTTATCTTTATGTCAGCCAACAGCTTAATAGCGTGATATTATGAAATGGATGGTTTTCTAAAGTAGTCTGTTTTGCCATTTGGTAATTTCTATCAACTGAGAGTGAATAACTTTTCTGATGAGTGGAAAATCTGGCCCGAGGTTTCGCTGTGCCTGGGATCAAACCCAAGGTGGCTCACTTGCAAGGCGAGTGCTCTAACCACTGAGCTACAGGACTCCACAACTTGTTGGTTTGGTGAGGGGAATAAACATTGAGAGGATCTTGAAATTTGGATTTCTCTGACTAAACATCTCTACATGTGAATAGCTGCAATGATAGCTCTCTGGCTGTGGACTTTGATAGCTCTCTGATCATGACTTTCGTAGGCATAGGTTTGAACTTTTACCAGTAAGTAATTACAGTACTAACCCCAAATCCTCTGCCTGTAGTGATGCTCGAGTGAAAATATATGAGGATGAACTTGGGGAAGAGAAGATTAAAGGGTATGTGTTAGAAGAGGGGAATGGGATTGAGTAGATAGTTTTAATGGGGGAGTGAACAACAGCTCAGACATGATGGGCTGAACACTCTCCTGTATTATAAACTATGTATGATTTTAAATATCTATTCTATAGCTGTTGTGTTGAAGGGAAATTCCAGTTGAAACATTTTGTAAAGAATTCCGTTGCCGACGTGGAGCTTTTACTGTAAACACAACCGTTCAGACACAGACATGAACTTTTTGGTGTTTTGGAATTCCTTCATAACTATGTAACAAAGTTGATTATTACAAATTTCTGGAGTTATGCAATTGGAAACTGCTTCTGGTAACCAGTAAATGCCTGATAAGTAAATACCCCGCTCCAACAAGATCTGCTTCCAGAGCAGTGTTCACATGGGCTGGTAGGAATTTTAACGAACATCTTAGGAATCCTGTTGTACCACAAATTAGACCGAATTCTTTGTAATACCAACTACCCTGCCAGGTATACCTCTGATATTGTTTTGTTATTTAGGGACCACTTAGTAATGGAACTGATCTTTAAACCAGAAAGGAACCCTCCTTGGTGGAAGGCAATGAGTGTTTCAGAATATTCCTTTAGGGATATGCTACTTATTCTGAATGGTCATTGGTTTCAAGCTGAGCAAATATTGATTTGGACTTGGATTAATTCAAATGACAGATTTGTGGCTGACCCCATGGCCTGCCTAACCTCCCACCACCCCCACCCCCACCTGTTGTTTTCAAGATATCATACATTGCAAAGCTGCTGGTTTTGTCCTGGTTAGCAATATTAATAATAATCCTTACATTTGATGTAGCGCCTTTCACATTGGGAAAATGCCCCAAAGTGCTTTATGCAATATACATTTAAGAGCAATGACTGTGATTTGTGGACAAAGTGGATTTTGAAGTGGAGTTGAAGCAAAGTTTCTATATTCATTTATTTAGTTTGTATAATTTTCATCCCCTGCACTATCACATGTGATGTCCCCAGGGCTCTATCCTTGGCCCTCTCCTTTTCAATATCTATATGCTCCCCCTTGATGACATCATTTGCAAACATAGGGTCAACTTCCATATGTATTTTATATTTATTTATTTATATATATATAGATATATATATATATATATCTATATGTATGACACCCAATTCTATCTCTCTGCCTCCACCATCGATTTCCTGACAGACTGCCTGTTAAGTCCTGGATGAGAGCTAACTCTCTAGCGTTGAATGTAGAGAGGCCCTCCTGATTGACTCATGCCACACTTCAGGCACTGGCAGCATCAACCTCCATGGTTGCACCTTCCACCTCACCAAGCCAGTCAGGATCCTAGATGTCTTGTTCGATCCTCAACTGCCTTTCCTCCCCCACATCCATGCCACAACCCTTCCCTTACCTCTGCAACATTGCCCGACTCTGGGACTACCTCATCACTCAGGCTGTTGAAACTCTCATTCATGCCTTCATTACGTCCAGACTCGACTATACCAATGCTCTGCTTGTTGACCTACCCAATTCTACCCTCCATTGGCTGCAGATGATCCAGGACTCTGCAGCCCATGTCCTCTCCTGCACCAGGCTCAGTGACCCTATCACCTCCATTTGCGCCTGACTTCACTGGCTGCCCATCACTGAGGATTCATTTCAAGATACTGGTCCTCACCTTTAAATGCCTCCATGGCCTTTCCCCACCCTACCTCTGTGACCTCCAATCACCCTATCAACCTGTCTGCTCCCCCTGCTCAGTGGGCTCTGCCTGGTCCATGTCCCCCAACCCACCCACCCACCATCAATGGCGAGCCTCAAAGGTGTGGAATTTTATGCTTCCCTTTCTCTTTGAAACTTTTAAAACATAAGCTGAAGGAGTACAGTACTTCTCGACTCAACCCATACTCTTTCCAAAATCAATGGTGTCCTATTGTATGAGCCTTCACTTTCTCAATAAAAGTGATGGCAATTCTTTCAATCATTTGTCCATTAATGGGCCTCACTGGAAGATTTGTTTTGTCATTCCTAATATATTCTTACATTAAATCTCTTCCTTTGACAATTTCCCCCATAAATCAGCAAGTTTATCCATTCAGCAGCTAAATCAAACAAGCCAGAAATATCCCAGGCTTTATTGCTGTGCTGATTTGGCTAATCTCCATTGTAATGGCAATAGAGGAGCTGCAATTGGTTATTGCAACTTGGACTAAAGTGGAGGATAAATCAACCAGAGATTTCTCGCTCCTCATTACTATCCATTAGGGTCTGTTGATATGGAAATTTTCCGATATAGATATATCGGTTTGTCCATATCAATGTATACCGATATGTCGATGGTGTCGGTGGGTCAAGGGAGCAGGTGGTGAGCTTCATGGTCAACATGACAGAGGAGGGGGAGATGGGTTTGAAAATGTAGAAGGAGTGATAGGTAGGGATTGGAATGTGTGGGGGAGATGGGGAAGGAATGGAAGTTTGGAGGGCAGGGGCTCGAGGAAATCCAGAGTCTCTTCACAGTCAATTTGAGGAGAGAATAAGCAAGGCATGAGGGGGGAAAATAGAAGAACCAGTTGGTGGTGGAGAATAGAAGCTTGGGTTTGCTCTTCGCCTCCAAGGTTATCTTGGAGTAGAAGGACAATTTAGCGGAGGCGAGAGCAGAGTGGTGTGTTTTAATGTGGTACAGCCAGATATGCCGATGGACCATTAGGTCAGATTTGAGCCAAGTATGTTCGGCGGCCCGCAACTGACGCTTGAGGGTGCGGAGGTGGATAGTGTACCAGAGTGAGGCTTGTGAATAGGAGGTGGTTTGGGAGGTGAGGGGGGCAAGTGCATCAAGGGCAACGGAGAGGGTCTTATGGAGAAGAATGAGCGAGAAGGATAAATCAGTGCGGGAGGTAGGCCAGAAGAGGAGGAGTTCAGATGACTCCAGGGCTGGCTGCAGAGAGGGATTGTGGGGCTATTTTCATCCAGGAGTTGTAGAGAATGGAAATTGGTTTGGTAGTGATGGGGAAAGGGATTGAGTAGTTGAAGGAGATGAAATGATCAGAGATCATTGTCCATGAAGCACTATTAGGGGCTTTTATGATGGGGACCTGGATCTATTGAATAGTTCTTCAAATCATCTGGCCCTCTTTCATTCTGTGGATCCTGCCTACATTTACATATTAACACAGCGTAATGTTACAATTGAACGATTTCACGAATACAAATTATTTATTATACCTGTAAACTTTCATAAGGCAGTTGCACTTTTGTGATAATGCAGTGATATAATTGTACTGACAAGGTTTTTGTTTGGAAATGTTATTGCTCGGGAATATGCTACAGAAGTCATTCATTACTATGATTGTTACATGCATTGGGGGAGATGTTGAACATTTATTACACATATTTGTGAGTCAGTCTGGCTCAGTTAGACACTCTCTCGCCTCTGAGTCAGAATGTTGTGCGTTTAAGCCTTAAATTAGGACTTGAACTGAAACATTCTCTGCTATCACTCCAATCCATTACTGGGGGAGGAAGGGTGTTGCATTGGCAGTGGTGCTGTCCTTTGAGGACATTTGTTTGTTAAACCAAGGTTCTTTCTACCTGTTCAGGTGGATGTTAAAGATCCCATGACACTATTTGAAAACAAATGGAATTTTCTCCAGGCAATAATCTCCCAAATTTTTTTAAAAAAAGTAATTCATTTCAAAGTTGTTTGTGGGATATTGCTGTGCACATTTGAGCTGCTGCATTTGCCCACATATACAGTCTGCTGAATCTCACAGTAATTCCTGTGAAGCACTTTGAGAGAGAGATCTGTAGCTCAGTGGTTAGAACACTCACTTTGCAAGTGAGAGATCTGGATTTGATTCCCGGCAGGATGAAACCTTGGGCAAGTTTCCTTATTCCACATGCCTGATAATAATCCCTTAAGAAAAAAAAACAAATTAATCAATTCAAACCGTGTCTGTTTGTGGGATACTGCTGAGCGCAATTGGCTTCCCACAAATATTCAGTCACTTCATTTTGCAGTGTACTCTGTGAAGCGCTTTGAGACATCTAGAAGACTTGAAAAGCACTATATCGAATGTAAGGATTCTTATTATCATTCCATCGTGAAAGATGCTATACCAAATGCAAGGATTATTATAGATAACAAATCAGTGTTACAGATTTCCAGGAGAAAAAAACAAAGATTTTGGGTATAGTGATTTTTAAACCTAATCTGATTCTGCCTGCAGTGCAATCACAAGCAAGTCTGAAATAGACTAGATCTGCATTTTGATAGATTTCAGTGCAGAAAACTGTCCCCAAACGAATAAATATAAGGTGAATTTTTCAGTCTGGCCCAAAATAGGTTGAGAATCAAATTGGTCATCTGTGGTGCTATCTATAGTCTCATTTCCTTGTTATAGATATATATTTTTTAAATTATAAAATAAGCCTTGCATTGATATGGCACTTTATCACATCGTTGAGACATCTCAAAGCTGTTTACAGAATATATTGTCAAGTGGATTGACTGCATTTTGTGGGCAAAACGTGGCAGCCAATTAGTTCCCACAAACAGTCATAGATTGAGTGAACACATTTTTTTAGGGTTTATTATCCTTGGAGAATTATCTGTCAATTGACTAATAACTGGGTTCCTACTCAGGGCCGTACGCAGGATTTTTTTTGGGGGGGTGCGAATTGCTAGTGATGGGACCAACAATGGCCGGGGGCTTGGGGGCTGCCGCCGAAGCCCCCTTGAGGTCTCCGACGTTTTACACAGTTTGAGGTCTTATTTAATCGGTTCAGAAGATCAGGAGATTATGTGACTCATGAGGTATATACCAGGCTTCTAAGAGCCGCCCTGAACGTTTGCTGGCGACAGCATCTGACAAATAGTGAGCTATATGGTACACTACCACACTGGTATCACAGACATTACCGCAGAGGCGTCTTAGGTTTAGCGGACATAGCTGGAGAAGCCGGGAGGAAACTGTCCATAGTGCTACTATCCTATGGGAACCATTGCACGGTCACAGAACACGAGGTAGACCGGCCCTAACCTACATCGATACTCTGGAGCGCGATTGGGGTATTGGCAGGCGGGAGTTTTCAGGCTGCATGGAGAGAAGGGATCAGTGGACAAGTGTGGTTGTCAATGCCCGAGTTCGCTCGATCAGATGATGGTGAAACTATTTTTATGCCAAATTCGTGCGACATTGATGTTTTTTCACTCTGGGTACAAAACTGAATGTGAAATAAAGTAGCACTGTTTATCTTTGCGGTCATATGTTTTTGCATGCCAGTGGACGTCTCTAAAAGCAATTTTTAATTACAGGAATACATTTTTAATAATATAAATCAAATGTGATAATCAAGACAAAACAAGAAACATGATATTTCAGAAACACGCCTATCAAAACTTAAGTCATTTTTACTTACATTTATCAGATTAAAATACGATTTCAGCTTCCACAAAGTGGTGCTACCTTTTTATGTAGTGACTGTATACGGGATGATTTCCGATTGACACACCACGTAGACATAGGCGCTAAAGCCTAGGTCTACATCCATGAGTATTTTTTTAAAAGATAGGCATTCCCGTCCAGACACATATAACTTTTTTGTTGTGTTCTCAAAAGCTTTAATTTCTCAGAATCTTGTACATATGTTGTCATTGTTTGCTAGCATTACAGTCACACCTCTCAAAACTTGAGTCATTTTTACTTACGGTGATCAGATGAAAAGATGATTTAACTCCAGAATTGGTGCTGCCCCTTGTGGCTGTTTACGGGATGATTTCCAAACGGGGATTTGAGTCTTGGCGCCAATGTTTATCCAATCACGAGTCACAGACTCGCCGCGTCATGGACTGGTCTATCGACGCGGTATGTTTTGGGGTAGACGCCGATTCTGGTGTGCGACTCGATAATTTTATATTAATACTAAATCATTCAAAGATGTGTATTTATAATTTATACATAGTTTTGAAGAACTGATTGTTGCACAAATGTTCAATAAATTTACTTGGTATTTAAATTTGATAAAAAATACAATTCTCTACCCCGGAAAATGTGGACCTTTTATAATTTGGGGGGGTGCGTACGCACCCGTCGCACCCCCCCTGCGTACGGCCTTGCTACTTACTGCTAGATAATCAGAGGTATGCGGAGTAAGGAACTTGCTTAAATTTTTGCACTGTCCAGGCATTGCAGCTCGGGCCACTCACTTGTGGCCTGATAATCATTACACTATGGGACTCCTTAAAAAGGAGGTAAATTCAGGTATTTATTGGAAAAGACTGCTCTTTCGGAGCTGGCATAGGTGTGAGGGGCTGATTGTGTTTCTTCTGTGCAGTAAAATTCCTTGGTTTTGTAGAAGGGGAGAAAATTGGCAACACTCCAAAAAAAAGGAAATCTAGTACACTGAAAATAATGCAGTTCGAGAGATTTTGTTTCAGAAATTATAGTGTATTTATTGAGGTAATAGAGAAGCATTATGACAATAGGGTGTAACTGTGTTGTAGGGACATGAGACACTCAGCACCATGTATTATTACTGGTTTATGTTCATAAATAATAATACCCACATTTCATATAGTGCTTTTCATATGAGGAGTATAATCTCAGAGCACTTCACAGGATTTAGAGTTTGTGCTGACTGTATTTGATAGGCACGTGCAACATCCAATTTGTACACAGCAATGTCCCACTGACACCCATGAAGTGAGTGACCAATTTTATTTGGTGGATTGTTCGGCAGTACACCTGGAGACAGTACCTTCTCTTTTTGAATAGCGTTGTGGGATCTTTAACATCTACTTGAACAGGTTTAGCATTTCATCCAAAGGTCGGCATCTTTAACAATACAGCACACCCCTGGCACCGTGTCAGCTTGGACCATGAAGTCTCAAAGGCAGCAATTTCAAACAGGAATTTTTTATGAGGACTCCAAGTCTAAAATCAATGCTAAGATAGGTTCTATTAACCATAGATGTTTGGCACAGAGGTGTGAGAGTGCGTTCCCAATACAATTTACCTTTGGTATTCACATGCATCTGCATAGTGCACCCCCTGAATAAGCACCCAATTGCAACTCAGGATCCTTATGAAGCACCCACTCCTCAGTTCTTCAGGCAAGTGGTGAACTGGTCATTACACTATCTCCATTATAAAACCTAATTTGCTGCTATTACATTCTGCTAAATTAGAACAAAGCTCCACATGATGCCTGAAACCTATCAGGAGAATCCCAGAAAAGAACAAGATGTTAGTTATCACATGCAATAATATCTATGTAAGTCAGCGAATAACACATCAGATTCTCGTAATGCCATTTACTGTGACTTGCTGTGCCTTGTATGAAAATGATAATGTGCCTTTTTTATGCAATAGGTTGTTGATGAAATTACTGTATTTCCCTTTATGCTGCTTTGCCTTTGAACATAAATACACTTTTATTTTACAGATGAAAGAACTTGGTGTCATTATCTACAACTGCAGCTGCCTAGCTCTGGATTTGCACAAAGTGTTTTCTGTGTACTGGCAGCTAGAATACAGAGACTCAGTACCTGAAAACTGGTCAAAGAGAGTATTTGCTTTCACCAATGAGAATGCAACTCTCCAGTTACAGCTGAATGAGACTGAGGCCAACGTCTACTTGTCGGTGAGTAAAGATTTATTTTCGGGTTCGTTAAAACTAAAGGCATTATTATACAGCTAGAGAGAAGCCAATAACTGTAGATGTTTTAGAACAAATAAAATCAATTGTTGCAGGAAGCAGGGATTATGGCCTAAACAAGGATAATATGTTAATAATAATCTTGGCATTTGATGTAGCACTTTTCAAATCTTATCAACGATTCAAAGCGCTTCACTAAATATACTGTAAAGTGAATTGACTATATACAGTATTTGAGACGTCAATAAGATGTGAAAAGCACTACATCAAATGCAAGGATTATTATTATTATATTTGTGGATGAAACGAATTGTGTCTTCGACAGGCTTGAAGGACTACTGGTTAATGATATTCCAGGCATTCCTACTCTAGTGCTTCTGTTTGATCAAACTCTAATCCAGCGTTAAATCAACTCAGGCTAATCTGAGTTAGGCTAGTTAGGGTACCTATTTTGTCTCTATAAAATTACAAGTTCACACGAGAGGTTTGGATGAAGAAGGACCTTCGGCCCATTCATCTCATCCTTCCCGAATCCCTATCCTACCATCACAGCATTTCTTGAACGAGTCCACGATCTGGCCTCAACCACATTCTGTGGTAACCAGGTTCAGTCCTTTTGTTGCACTGCCTCAGTAACCCCCCACTTCCAAATACAGATTACAATACGTTTGAATGGCTGGGCCAATATCTCATTGGCTGTTTGATAAATAACTATAAAAGAATGGCCAACTTCTGGGTCAGCAAGAACTCGTCACTTCCTTTGTGAAGTTAGCAGCACTTCCTGTGTGGAAAGTGCGTCAACAACAACTCTTCCTGCAGATTGCCACAAACATGCAGTCAACTCACTTTACAGTATATTCTGTGAAGCGCTTTGAGACTCGATAAGATGTGAAAAGCGCTATATCAAATGCAAGGATGATGATTATTATTATTATAATACACAGGAATTTATGTCAGTGGAAAGCTGATGAAGTCGACAATATTTTAACACAGGAAGCTGATTAGGCGTCACCAGAAGCCAGGTGCACTTCCTGTCAGCAGGGGTACACAGGAAACTTGCTTGATAGTGATATATCAGGCAGTGATATATCAAAAGGTGCTTAACGCGGTTTCCCTGCAGTTTAGCAAGCACATGCCTTGTGTAGTTGGCCACTGAGTCAGATAGATCAGGAAAGTGCGCCTATGTCATTTCCTGGTTTGTGCTGGTTCAGTTAGTTTCAGGTGTGGGTGGTGATGGTGGAATGTTACAGTTAATCTCATGGTGGGAAGAAATGGGAAATTACATCTGCTCCCTGTCACCATCAAGGAATCTCTGGTGGGAAATATGTGTATTGACAGAGTTGAGGACAAATTTTTGCTTGTTTGTGATAATCACATTGCTGTCTGACATTATGGAAACTCGCCCCTCCTCGTCAGCCTTCCTGGTTCTTCCCTTCGGAAGCTGCAGATCATCCAGAACTCTGCATCTTGTGTCCTCACCCGCACCAAGCTCCGCGACCACTTCACTCCCACTATCGCCCGGCTCCATTGGCTCCCCAGAAGATTGAATTCAAGATCCTCATCCTCACTTTCAAGGCCATTCACGGCCTTGCCCCCACTATCTCTCTGACCTGCTGTCTCCCTATGAACCTTCCCGTCCCCTCCGTTCAGCAGGCTCTGGACTGCTCCGTATTTCCCGCTCGACCCATCCTACCATCGGCGGACAGGCTTTCAGCCTCTCTGCCCCCACACTCTGGAACTCCATCCCACAGTCCCTTCGCCTCACTCCATCCCTTGACTCCTTCAAGGCTGGTCTTAAGACCGTCCTCTTCAACCGTGCTTTCTGCTGCCCTCCCAACTCTCGCCCTCCCCTCCTAACTCTCTTCCACCCCCTCCCACCTACCCTGCCCCTCTCCCTTGCTCGGGTCCCGACCTGACTGGGACGTTCTCCCGACGTGAGAGACGCTCTCTATATGTGTAATTTTGTTGTTGTTGTAATAGTCTAGGTGCACATGTGAGGAAGTATCTTCTGGACTGACTATTGGAGAGTATGGAGGGTGGGAAAATCAATTCAGTCAGATCTTTTTAATGTAAAATCGATACCTTCCTTTCTCTATCTAATACAAGATACACTGTTACAATCCTATACGCATTATCATGAGTGAGGAAGTAAAAATAGTTTCTGTTATGCCAAAGAGTGCCATGGATTTTTATTCCAGTTGCTAGGCTTTCAACTCATCAGTCCGATATTGGAGGCACATGCCTCTTTTCTCCCGCAGGAAAACTATCAGCACAAGATAAGCATGATAGGGAATGAGAGTGGGCAAACGAGGTGGAAACAATAATTTGCATTTGCAATCAATTCACTTTACAGTATATTCTGCGAAGCGCTTTGAGACATCTAGAAGACGTGGAAAGCGTTATATCAAATGCAAGGATTATTATGATTATATAGTGCTCTTCGTGTGGGGTAGTGTCTTGGAGCGCTCTAATAGGAAAAGTACCTGGCTGAAGCAGAGTGCAATATACTAGAAATTATTATCACTGGTTGATGTGTTGAGCTAATTCAGTCTTGTATCTGCTATTTTACTTTTTTTTCTACTAGAGCTCTCCTGCATCGTTATGCCCCAAAGGCCGCACAAAAGATATTGACGCTATTCTCAGGATTATTGCCAATGCACAGAGGTTTATATACGTAGCTGTCACCGATTTTCTGCCTCTTGTCAATCACACGAACATGCAGAGGTTAGTCAGATGTGTTCACATCAGGATTGATTGATTGCATTCTACTGAAGTTGGAAATGTACTATTTTGGGAGAGGTTTTGAAATACTTTAAGTGCATTTTCTTATGAAGCCACCACTTTGGGGAATCTCATTGTTTTTTTGCTACTGTTCAGTTTCTGATCACCTTCAGAAAATGTGTGTGTGTGTGTTAGCATCAGTGAGGACCAGTTCAGGTTTGTTTCTGCTGCCCCTCCAGGAATGCAGTCACCTGGCACACTCACTGTCTATAACGATGTAGCAATAATAAATAATCTTTCGAGTCTTTCATGTTGGGAGCATGCCTCAAAATGCTTCACGACATTTTCATGTAAAGTGTAGTGTGACCTTGGACTTTCTAGGTGCACACATGTGCAAGTCTAGATAGTGAGTGACTGGGTTTCCTTACTTTAATATTTTTAAAAACATATGAAATAATTGCCAGCCACTCCTACACTGATTCACTGTAACCTCAGCACCTTGGTGCCATTATATCCTGCTATGTTGTGGATGCTGTATACAGTAATGGAAACACATTCATCCTCATCACTTAAACAGGGGAAATCATTTAAATAAACAATTCCTCAGTGAAGACTGTCCTCGATCACTATCTGGAAAATTATTTGATGCTATGCCATTTGATTTCAGAGGTAATTATGCAATGCTGGGGGAGTGTTATATTGTCGGAGGTGCAGTCATTTCAGTACCCATGAAATCAAAGTCTCATCTGCTTGCTCTAGTAGTTTAAAGATCACATGGTATCACTCAAAAAGAGAAGGGATTTTCTCCAAGTATGTCAATCAACAGTGCTCCAAAATATTGGTCATTCAATTAATTCATGGTTGTTTGTGAAACATTTTTGCGCTAATATCAGCTGCACATTTGCCCAAAATTGCACAGTCACTACGCTTGGAGTCCTGTAGCTCAGTGCTTAGAGCACTCGCCTTGCAAGAAAGATACTTGGATTCAAATCCAGGCAGAGCGAAACCTTCTCAAGTTTCCTTACTCCACATGCCTAATAATAATCCCTCAAACAAAATTGGCTGCCACATTTCACCCACAAATATACAATCAATTCACTTCACAGTATATTCTGTGAAGCTCTTTGAAACGTCTAGATGACGTGAAAAGCGCTTTATCAAATGCAAGGATTATTATTATTATTGCTTAATCGTAATTAATGTAATAGTCCTTAGATGTAAGTAGAGCATCTTAAGTATTTTCATGTTTGAGATATTTTTACATCATGGGCATTATATCAAGTACAATTCAATACAAGGATTATTAATATTACTTTCAACCCTGATTAAATCAGCGTCTGCGTCATTCTCCTTCTGTTTACTCATGTTATTTTCAAAGTGTACTTTCACACATTGTGCTCAGCGAATGCTCCCATCTTAGCTGATATTAAGTAGCTTGATTTTTTTTCATAGATAACAGGTTAACAGGAGAGAGCATCGCAGGTTGTTTTGGTGTAATCACATAGTGGCCATCAAGACGTTATACAAAACATTGTTTTCCAAGACTGGAATGAAAATGTCATTGACTAAATTGCACTGGGTATTTTTAAATTAGTTTACCTGTCTTGCTATTTTCATTATTGACAACAGAGGCTGTGTATTATCTAATTAGCCAGTGTAACATAGAAAGGAGAATAGAGGTAGCATGAGAATAAATATTGTTACACATTTCTGAACCAGTCAAAGCCTTTTACCATTTACCTCAGAAGTCCTAATTAAGAATAAAAGTAATTTCCAGGACAGAAAAGTACTGTGAAGTCTTTTTGAATACCTTTTTTTCCTACCTTCTGCTGTTGTCTAGCCAGCAGTGTGAAGCACTTTACCATGGGCCCAACATGAAAGACACTACATAAATCCATTGGCGGCGGGGCCTTCCCCCACTATGCCCTGAAAGTCTGGAACTCTCTCCCTCAATCCCTCCACCTTGCAATCCCTTCACCTTATCTCTCCGACCTGCTGTCCCCCTATCAGCCTGCCCGTCCCAGCAGGGACGATTCCCAGCAGGGACGATTCCCAGCAGGCCAAAACCATGGGCAAGTTTTCTTACTCCACAGTCCCGATAATAATCCACTCAAAAAATAATAAAATTGGTCACTTCAATCCACAACTGTTTGTGGGGACACTGCTGTGTGCAATTGGCTGCTGGGTTTGTCCACAAATATACAGTCAATTCAGTTTACAGTATATCCTGTAAAGCGCTTTGAGACGTCTCGAAGATGCAAAAAGTGCTATATCAAATGCAAGAATTACTATCTCCGCAAATTGTTTCTCCACTAGCCCTTGATTGGCTCCCATCAGCAACTCCAAACCTCAGGCACAGACAGCATCAACCATCCAAGGATGCACACTCCACCTCACTGAGCCAGTCCGGAACCTTGGTGACTCATTTGACCCGCAACTAACTTTTCTATCCCACATCCATGCCATGACCCGCTCTGCCTCCCCCAACCTCCATCAACATCATCTGGCTCCACGACTATCTCACACCGCAGGTTTGACTGTGTAAACTGCCAGCTTGTCGCCTCCCCAACTCTTCCTTACATAGGCTGCAGGCCAGGTTCCCAAATACTGATTGCCCAGCGCCTTGGCACGTGCTCCTGATAAATGTAATTTTGTGTTTTATTTTTAGATAATTAAATATTTTCTCACAGTAAGTCAACAAAACATTGCCCTGTGTTTGTACTGCTTTAATGAGGTTGGCTTTATTATACCGAATCATTTTCCTCTCCCATTGCAATGAGCACAGATTATTTACGATAGCAGGGCAGTCCAAACCAATCTCAAAACCATTTTGTAAGCACGTTTCAAGGTCAGACCATTTATCTATGTGTCATCGGTGTATTACTTTCTGTATTTTATTCACTACACCTTTTTGATAAAGTGAGGACCTCATCTCCGTTTTGTAAAACCAGCTATTTACAAGCAGATAGCTGCAGTGGGTTTAAGTATAAGCAAATTATGTTTTTTTTAGTTGCTGCGGCTGAGAGCAGTGCATTACATCTTTAAGTGCTTAGTTGTGCAAAGTATCCTGTGTTAGTGAGGAACAAAGAAATAGAACAGAATCAAGTCAAGCTTCTACATCTTCTTTGTTCAGTTGTGTATGGATACATACAGGAGCCCATCACCATGCTTAAGCATAGCAGCTATCTCATTAAACCATTTACTTGGAGTCCTGTAGCTCCTGTAAGGTTAGAGCACTCGCCTTACAAGTATGAGACTTGTATTATAATCCAGGCAGGTCAGGGCGAAACCTTGGGCAAGTTTCCTTACTCCCCACACACACACACACGCCTGATAATAATCTCTCCAAAAAAACCACAACAATAAAATTGGTCATTTGAATCCACGACTGTTTGTGGGGACGTTGCTGTGCGCAATCGGCTGCTGCATAATGCCCACAAATACACAGTCAATTCACTTTACAGTATTCTGTGAAGCGCTTTGAGATGTTTAGAAGACCTGTTTCAAATTCGAGGATTATTATTATTATAACATCAGATTAAGAGATCCACATATGGAATGCTGCATACATGCCACCTGTACCATGTTTTGGAAATATACCTTTGTTTACTTTCCCCATTATAACATTATTTTAGTTTACTTAATTGAGGCTGATGACTATTAAATCATGTTAATTTCCTATGTATTTAGTCAGCAGAGGCTCAGGGTAGTGCAATATGAGTAAGAACACACAGTCTTGATCTAACAGAATGGTGGAACAGGCTTGATGGTCTGAATGACCTACTCCTGTTCCCATGTTACTCAAAATGAAATGTTTTGTACTCACCAAGTGAATGGTTATACATCATGCTAGTGTGTGGCAGTCTAATGGATTTTTGGTTTAGGATCCTAATCTCATAACCCAGGCTTCAGTCTGGAAGAATATCCTGGAGATATATGAAAGCCTCTCTAACCAAGCATGTGTTAAATCAAGAATTAAAGAAAAGGGTAAGAACAGAAGATTGGTTTATTGAGATGAAGGAGGTCTAAATTGAGTAATTCAATCTCTTCAAATGCAGTTAATTCAACGAGACAAAAAACATACTTAATTCATTTTACAAAGAGGACTTGCAAAGCCATTTTTAAAGAGAAACTTGTACAAGCACGGATCAGCAACCGAGACAAAAGGCACCAGAAGTAGCTAGTGTGAAAAGAAATTTAAAAAAGTTAACATAATTTCCAAATCAATTTTAAACGTGATATAAATCAAATCATCAGTGAACTCAGTCAGGTGTATCTGCTCTGTATTTAGCAGTGGAATGCTTGCCAGACGATGCTGACAGCTGTTTTAACTGGTTACACTAACTGTAACTCACACTCTGGGTCCGCAAGCCTGAGCTATTGGCAACCTGCGATTAGGTAAACAAGCTTTGTGTCTTCAGAGAGTATACATTCCATTCCAAACAAAGGGACATTTCCATACTTATGTGTAACTGTCAGTATTTTGGCTTGGATATTCTTAAGCATGATGACGGGTTTCCTCGTGAATCAGAAACCCAGCAGACCAACCCCAAATTCTTGTGTAATATTCATTTTACCGTGAAATTTCCATTGTCTCTCTATTGTCACTCAATGCGATATTATTGGATATATCATGGTCATTGAGTCCGTAACTAAAGGCCATAATTTCAGATAATTAGCAAACAAAAACTAATTCACACACATAGTTGTTAGCACATGGAATGCCCTATTGGGAACAATGGTTGAGACAGAATCCATATCAACTTTCAAAGGGGAACTGGACAAATACCTAAAAAGGATTAAAGTACTGTACAGAAATATGGGGAAAAGACAAGTAAATGGGGATTGCTCTTAAAAGACCCAACACAATCATAAAGTGCCAAATGGCTTCTTCTTTTCTGTAAATTTCTATAGTTCTGCGATTCTAACAGTAGATTTTTGTTTACAATTTCTTTCTACTTTCCCCAAATTGGGTAAATTATATTTCCTGTTCTTCCTCATGGAAATGTCATGATGCTCACAGTAGGTAAACTCCTATTCTGTGCTCTATTGCTTGTTTGTTGAGAGCATCTATTCTGTGACACAAGATATTTCTGCTTTGCTCCAAGATACTTCTGCTACGAAAATGTTTAAGTCTATAAAAAGAAAAACAAAAAAACTCAGATCTATTTTTCTTCTCTAATAAAGGGAGAATTTGTCAAATAAGTCTTTGCATGAAAAATGTGATTTGTAGTGCAATAAATCACAAGACTCATTTTTCATTTATTGTGAGCCCTCAACACTTTTTTGCTGAAATTTTATCCACTGACGCATTAGGTGCTGAAGGCCCATATGATAGACTTCAGTGACTCGTCCATACTACAGGTTTTTAATGTTTTTCCCAAAAAAGCAAACTTTTGAGGCTGGAATAAGCTTCTAGGCCTGAAATTCTTCATTGTCTAAGTAAGACATTAATAGTAAGACTATTTTCTCTTAAAATCTACAATCTACAATTATTCTAATTCTTCAATTCAATCTTAATTCAGAAACAGATTTTCTGCAGTTCCTAAAAAGACCAATCTTCCAAATTAAGACTGAATGAAAACAACTCTAAAGAATTGTAAATCTAAAGACAAAATTGCTTTACAGATGAAACTAAATGCAATTCCAGGCTATTTATATATGAGTCTGCTGGATTCATTAGGAGTTGCAATTGTTGGATCAATTGGCTGCCAAACACAGTGCAGGACAGAGATGGCCCCTGTCAATCTTGTGATTTGTATTTGCTTTGGAAAGTCCAGCAATGCAATTAGTGCTCTTTATTTAGGCATTAAGAGAATCAGTTGGAGTCAGCAAATGTAATTTATTATTGGAAAGACAGATTCCTGAATGGTAGCTATGGGCATAAGATAGATTTTCCTCTGCCAAAAAAAACTTTTGTTTTCTTTCAACCAATGTTTTCAATGCCTCGTCTACTAGCTTGATTGCAAATGTTGCATAATACAGCATTCATATTACAACATTGCTGTTAACACAAGCCCTTACCTTAAAACAGCCACCATCACCCCTATCCTGAAGAAACCCTCCCTTGATGCCTCCCAACCATCAAGCTATTGACCCATCTCCAACCTCCCGTTTTTATCCAAGGTCCTTGAAAGAGTGGTTGCCTCCCAGCTCCGCTCTTTCCTTTCAACTCACTCACTCCTTGAACCCCTCCAATCAGGTTTCCGCCCGATTCACAGCACAGAAACTGCCCTGGTTAAGGTTACAAATGACATCCTAACCGTCTGTGACCAGGGCTCCCTCTGCCTCCTCGTCCTCCTTGACCTGTCTGCTGCGTTCGACACAGTCGATCACACCATCCTCCTCCAACGTCTTTCCTCCCACCTCAACCTTCAAGGCACAGTCCTTGACTGGTTCCATTCCTATCTGACCCACCATTTACATTTTGTTTCTTCCAACGGTTTTTCTTCAAACCCCCGCACAGTTTCTCACGGCGTCCCTCAGGGCTCTGTTTTAGGCCCCCTCCTTTTCACCCTTTACACGCTCCCTATGGGCGATGTCATCCGCAAACATGGGGTAAATTTCCACATGTATGCAGACGACACCCAGCTGTACCTTTCTGCCTCATCCCTCAACCCCCAGACCATCGATGTTCTGACAGCATGTCTGTCCGACATCGAGTCCTGGACGAGGGACAACTTCTTGCAATTGAACGTGAGTAAGACCGAGGCCCTCCTGATTGGCTCAAGCCCGCGCCTCCGCACATCGGGCGCTGCCAGCCTCAACATCCAAGGCTGCACTCTCCACCTCACAAAGCCAATCAGGAACCTCGGCATCATGTTCGATCAAAAACTTTCCTTCCTCCCCCACATCCGTGCCTTGACCGGCACCGCTTATTTCCACCTGCGCAACATTGCCAGGCTCCGCAACTATCTCACCCCCCGCGCTGCCGAAACACTCGTGCACGCATACATCACCTCGAGGCTGGACTACGGAAACTCTCTCCTCGTCGGCCTCCCCAGTTCCTCCATTCACAGGCTGCAGGTCATCCAAAACTCTGCAGCCTATGTATTATCCCGCACCCGCCTCCGCGACCATATAACCCCCACCCTCGCCCGTCTCCATTGGCTCCCCATTCTCCAGAGGATCGAGTTCAAGATCCTCGTCCTCACCTTCAAGGCCTTACACGGCCTTGCCCCGCCCTATTTAACCAATCTACTTTCCCCCTACAAGCCCACCCGGACCCTCCGTTCAACAGGACTTGGCCTGCTCCAAGCCCCCCACCCGAACCGCCCCACCATCGGAGGCCGGGCCTTCAGTTTCTCCGCTCCAACCCTATGGAATGCCATCCCTCAATCCCTCCATCTCGTTTCTTCCCTTTCCTCTTTCAAGGCCGGTTTGAAGACTTTCCTCTTCGACCGTGCCTTTTGTTCCACCCCAAATTTTTCGACCTCCGCTTCGTGTTTCACCCCTTCCCAAACACTCCCCTCTCAGCTCGGGTCACACGCCTCCTGTGCAGCGCCCTGGGACGTCCTCCCGACGTGAAAGGCGTTCTATAAATGTAATATGTTGTTGTTGTTACCTTGAGTGGGGCTGCTGCTTCCAATTTTAGTGAACATTGAAATAATCTCTTTAGTTTATTGGAGATTTGTAACAATTAAAAAAGTAAAACACTTCTACGTATGTTGCTCTGTTCTTTTGTGAGAAAATGTAGAAATAATGCAAAAACCACTGTAAAATCAATGTTCCTTTTACTCTATTCAAATCAACAGCAACAAATTGTAATTACTCAGCACTTTTAATGGAGGAGATTGTCTCAAAGAGCTTTACCAAGATTGAGCATGAGCTGGGTGGAGATATGGGGATGGGGGAAGGAGAGTACTGTACATAGGTTTTAAAAGTGGAGAAGGTTGAAGAGAGGCAGGGTAGTTTTGGAAGAGAGATTCGGAGAGTGGGGTAAAGTATCTGCAAAGCTTACTCACTGCTCCTTTTGTAATTGTTTCATAAAATAATCTGGTATCTGGCATTACTTACTATTATTTTTACTTGTTCCAGCACTGCGAAATACAATTGAAAAATCCCACAACCACAGTTTTAAAAAGACAACATAATTTGGATTTTTGATTAAAGCAACTTTGAAATGATGGAGGTCGAGCAATGAGCAAGGGAGAGGAGGGCGAAGGAAGAGAAGTGACTATAGGCAAAGTTGGAAAAAGTCTTTTTTTTAAGGTACAATTTAAACACAAAGAGGAGGTGAGAGAGGGAGGCTTCTCCAGAGACTAGGTACTTTATAACTGAAAGCTTTGCCAAATGGTTCAACCTAAATTGCCGTGTCAGTGCCAATAAAGCATCTGCTGTGTGTTTAACAATGAATCATTTTAAATGTAATTAGTCAAATGAAATGCCTTGAAACCTCCTATATATTTCTTTAATGCTTGCTTGTTCTACTGGGTAATTAATCCAACCATAATTTGGTTTAAAAACTCACTAATGCCTTATTTCTTTGAAGCTTGAAGACCCATTTGTGTTATTGGGAGATGAATAACATGGGGCTCTCTGAAGTGCATGTATCTGAGTTTATGATCACAAGGTTTAATAGGACATTGCTATAAAATATATAGAAGCTTCATGAAACTTTTTATTCAAAGTATAAACATCCATTGAAAAGGTCAAATCAATTCCTTCTTTCTCAACTGCCCAGAGTGACTGACTTCACTCACTCCCTGTCTGCCGGTTTGAACTACTGTATTTGACTTGCATTCCTGCTTGGAGTGTGTTGCACTTTATTTTCTAATTTAAACAGTCTATAACTTGCAGTGCTATTCATAGCCGGAATCCATTGCACCTAACACTTTGTACATTGGCTAAAAAACAGATACTTTTTTTGTCTTGTTTTATTTGTCTTTTGTTATCTTCAGTGAAGCACTGTAAGTGATGATACTCCTTGCCATCTGGCAAGTGAAAACTGAGGCTGTTGATGGATACTAATTCTAACTTTGATCGTGTTGTTAATTTATGTTCCGTTTGCCTTGAGATTCAAGTGGCTGCAAAGGAAGGGACCAACCTGCTGTTGCTATTTAAATTACGTCCCCAAAACACTTCACAGGGTATACAGCACAAGGAAATGGGGTGTCTGTGTAGGCATTCGTGGACAAATATGGCAGCCAATTTGAACACAGCAATGTTCCGCAAATGGCCATGAACTAGTTGACCATTTTTTGTTTGGTTGGCCAGGACACTAGGAGAAATACCCCTCTCTTTCCCAATAGTGCTGTAGGATTTTTAATGGCCCTTAGATTAACATCTCATCCAAAGGACAGCACCTCCAACAGTGCATCACTCCCCAAGAATTTGTAAAGTGCTTGGAGCAGTTTATTTTTTATGTAAAAGGCGTTTTATATATATAATTATAATAATAATTTTTTTTTGCATGACATTCCTAAGGAACTGATGGCTGTGTTGCTTTGCAGGTACTGGCCTCTGCTGGACAATGGCCTGCGGGAAGCCCTGTTTCTACGGAACGTGAAAGTCCGCCTGTTAATCAGCTGCTGGAAGGAGACCTATAGGCCAACCCTTAACTTTCTGTGGTCCCTGAAAACATTTTGCAGCGAGCCCATCAACTGCAGCTTTGATGCGGTGAGTCAAGGCAGCAGACTGTTCTGGTGGATTAGAATGTGTTAACCTGAGGATGGCTACGCTGTAAGACAGTTCAAAAACAAAACAACCTTGGGTATATAGTGAGAACTTAGAAAAATTCCCAATTCTTAGGTATTTAAAAAAATAAAAAATAAAAGTATTTTTTAATTTATTAAGATAAATTTATTAATTTATTAATACATTTATTAATTTATCTTGGGTGGAGGTATAGAGATAGGAAGTTGACCCCATGTTTGCGGATGATTTATTAATTTACCTTAATAAATCTTACTGTATTAAGATTTTCTTACACTATAGCGGGAGAGGACATGAGCGGCAGAGTTCGGTGGATGATCCACAGCTTGTGAAGGGAAGAGTTGGGAATACTGTCTAGCAGGGAATTGTTGTAGTTAAGCTTAGATATAACAAATGCATGGATCTCACTGGCCTGAGGGCAGAGGTAGTGGCAGAACTGGGTCTCAGAGGTAGGGGAAAGGCAGAAAAGATTATGCCATGGATGAGGAGTAGCAAGAACAGTTGAGGATCAAGATTCTAGATTGGCTTAGTGAGATGGAGTGTGTATCCATGGATGGTGATGCTGTCAGTGCCTTGGGTATGGAGGAGTTGAAGGGAGCCAATCAGGACGGCCTCGGTCTTGTTGATGTTCAACTGGAAAAAGTTAGTTCTAGTGCAAGACTTGATGGCTGACAGACATTCCGTCAGGACAGCAATGATCCTGGAGTCGAGGGTGGAGGCATAGAGATAGGAAGTTGACCCCATGTTTGTGGATGATGTCACAAAGTGGGAGCATGGAGATATTGAAGAGAAGAAGACTAAGGACAGAGTCCTGAGGAGCACCTTGACAGTATGAAAGGATTCAATATGGTGGACATTAATAGGCTGCTTCCACTTGTCAGTGAGTTCATAATGAGGGGGCATAAAATCCTATTGTAGTTTGTCAGATGACACAGAATACAGTATCCCAAAGACCAGTCTTTGTACCAAACTGAATATTCTGCATGCTTTAACGTGTGACTGCAATATCGTTAGCTTGAACAGTGGGTGGTATTTCAACTTAACCCCTTCCCAAAGCTTTAAGTCTGGCGCAGAGATACAATTCCCGATAAATACTACCCTCTTGCATTCTGCTTGCATTGAATGCTGTACCACAGCTTGATTATCCTACAGTGACCTGAGTTACCAGGGTAATAAGAAAGAGCATCAACAATTTACTTTGATATAGCACCTTGGGACGTCCTCCCAACGTGAAAGGCGCTCTATAAATGCAATTTGTTTTGGTTGTTCCTGTTGGGAGGACATTTCAAAATGCTCCACATAACTGTCTCCAGAGGACCTTAAAGATCACAATACTACAACAACAACAACAACTTTGATCTATATAGCCCCCTCGACGCCGGACAGGGTCTCAGAATGCTTCACAACAATGGATCCAGATGGGGTTGTGTTTCTCCACTAGCATGGTGGTCAGACTCCCCCTCCCTCACCAAAGTCACATTCATTGAGGATATTCAAATTTTTTTTAAATGTTAATATCACAGACGTTTCTCAGTACTTTCATAGATATGAAATTTCATAGGTATTCATAGATTCGCGCTCGATACAATGTGATTTCTGCCACAACTTTTGAGCTCATGTGAAATGCACATGTTCAAAGAGCTTACCTTTCCTCTTCCCCAGATTACATTTGACTTGTTTTTCCTTCTGCTGCAGTTTGCTTTCAAACATATCAGTTGCCTGTGTTACCTCAAGTAAAGTTAGAGGAGAAACTGACTATTGAAAAACTGAATGTAACAATTGTCTAAAGTCTATTTTCAATCATCTCTATTTGTGCATTTTATTCAAGGTTTGCATTAAATTAACTATCTACATTAGTTAAGTCTGTAAGGAACTTAGCTGCAGTTGACTATGGCGATGTTGCACTTCTAAGCAGTGAGAGATGGTAGAAGGAAAGAGTTGGGAGAAAAGAGAAGGAAAATGAGTGAAGAAGTGAGAAAGAACAATTGAGAAACACGGTGAGAGAGAGGATAAAGTCTTCTGTCAAGGCAGAAGAACCCGGCAGAAGGATCCAGCACTTGTCTAATCATTACTCATAGATAATTCCTCTAAGTTCTTTTGTTTCCTTCAGGATCCTATATTTAGAATCCTGCAATTATCTGAATTAAACTTCGTTTGTCAGTTATCAGCTGACGTGTGCACTCTTATCAAGCTCTCTTTGTGGGATCCTTGCTATTTGGAATACTGAACCATACACAGTACAAGAAAAAAGGCCAGACTGGTTTCTTTAACACACATTGTAAAGCTTAATAAAAACAGAAGCCAGACTGATAAAACTGAAGAGCAATTACTTGAGATTGGTACAGTTTTAGGAATTGCTTGGCTCTGCTCAGAGATTGTCATCCACTTTAACCAGCTATCCTGTCAGTCTGTGTTGCAGCTGAAGACCTTTCTCTTCGACCGCGCCTTTGGTCACCTTTCTACCCCTGGCCCTGACTCGGTCCTGGGATCCGCTATTGTGAAGCGCTCTTGAGACGCCGTCCGGCATGGAGGGCGCTATATAAATTGAAGTTGTTGTTGTTGTTGCAGCAGTAACCTCAGTATGTGAACTGGGTCTATAATGAAACCTTGTTAGAACTGACAATAAGATCGTGACTTTTCATTTCCAAGGTTTACTAGATAAGGTTAAATGTTACCGGGAGCCTTATATTTCACGATTCTGCCAAACGGTTGTTGAAAGTTTTTAAAGATTGGCCGAGAACCAAATTCTGTGATGCTATGAATCATGGACTTGTTTTTTTATCTCGCAATTTCACTCCTGTGGATTGCGTTTGCATTCTGTTAAACTATTTTTAGCTTGTATCCAATAACTATACAACAATAACAGGTCAGTGGTCAAGAGTGCACAGTGGTGTGTGTTTGTGTTGACTCTGGGCCAATAGTGAATGACTGTAAATTATGTTTTGTATACATATACAAGACAACATCCTACATCCAACATCTTAAAGAGAATCATTCCCCCCCACACTCACATACACACAGTGTGTTAGCGAAATAATAAACATTTGATATGACTGGATTATTAATCCAGTGACATTTATCATAAAAAAGATAAAATAGGCAGTTGTGACACCATCAGGCAGTTAGTTTGGACAGAGAACCCTGGAGTTTATGATTAGTTCATGGGAATAAAAAAAGATTGAGACTATTATACACTCACTAAATCTTGAGTTCCATTCTAGTTTCATTTGATGCTGAGATTACATCATGACCTTGTATCCCACTATTATTATTTATAACATATACCATTTGAGAGAAAAAGAATCAGAAATATAGGCAGGTAAAAATAAATACCTGAATCTTGAAAATCTAAATTATGAATCAGAAGCTATTGAAAATCAGCATTTGAAAGAGAAAAGTACTTCAGGTAACATTTAGATTGGAATCTAAATCTTTCAGTCTAAATAAAGGCTGCGTATTGCATGCTCTGTTTGTTTTTGTGCTCTGCCTTCAATATGTACTGTGGGCATATTGAAAAAGCACAAAAAGTGAAATCTATTTTTGGACACCAATTGATAAACCTTTGTACGAAAGTAACATTCACTCACTGAGACATTGGGCTATTCTGTCGCATGGCAGAATACAAAGTCTGGTTTCTCATTACAGTAAACAGGCCAGGTTTCAGACAGAGTTATTGATGCACATGCCTGTCAGGAAACATAAGGCACTAATCCTAAATACTAAATTAACCTTTATAACCTGTTGACCTGTGAAGTACTTTGAGGCATTCTCCTGACCTAAAAGGTGCTATATCCAATGCTATATCCAATCCTATATCCAATATTATTTATTATTATAATAAGATAATGTACATTTTATAATTAAATTACTGAGCCCTGGTATCTTCAACACTTTTCTAAAAAACAATACAGAAAAAATGAACAACTAAACGCTGGATTGTGTGACGTGTAGCATTTCCAGTCGATAACAAAGTGGCAAAAATCAATATTTCCTCTGTTGAACTCATATGTTAAAGTGACAGCAAAAAATTTTGCAAAAACCTCAGTGCTTAATAATAATTGGCCCTGAAACAGCATAGCTTTGAGATATGGGAATCGAATGGGAATGTCAGTCAGGTTTATACAAGCTGCTGATATTTTTTGATGTAACATAAAAATGCGCTGTGATAGATTGTCTATGCGTGTGATGAATCCTTTCATGTGCTCCAAAGTAATTCCAGGCTATTTCTTGAAACCAACAAGATAAATAAATAGGAAAGAGTGGAAAAAAAGACCTAGACTCACCCAGCAAAAGTTGACTCCCAGGAGAACCCACACTACTTGCTCCACAATCTACACCTACACATAATAATCCTTGCATTTGATATAGCGCTTTTCACATCTTCTAGACGTCTCAAGGCGCTTCACTGAATATATTGTAGAGTGAATTGACTGTATATTTGTGGGTGAAATGCTGCAGCCAGTTGAGCACAGCAGTGTCCCACAAACAGTCGTGGATTGAAATTACCAATTTTATTATTGTGTTTTTTTTGTGGAGACAGATTATTATTAGGCGTGTGGAGTAAGGAAAGTGGCCCAAATTTTCACCCTGATCGGCCTGGATTTGAACCCAGGTCTCATGCTTGTAAAGCAAGTGCTCTAACCACTGAGCTGCAGGGCTCCACAAATCTCTCCTAGTGTTGGCCACTATGTCCACAATATGGGAAGGCGAAAATCAAAACATAAAGGCTGATTCAAAGAAAATCAATCATTTCTTCCTGGAACATTCCCCCTCCTCTTCTCAACGGCACTCGAGCAAGTTCCGCTCCTGTTGCTAACATACCGGTAATCATCATACAATAACTTGTTTCATTTCCCATCATCTATAATGGATGAAGAAATGGTCCACTCCTTGTAACAGATCTGGTATTGATTCTAAAGTGTTCATTGTTCACTGTACTTATTGTACTTATTTATTGTTAAGAGGATCATGAGCCTAAAGAAACTTGATTGGAATGCAATGCAGAGTACAAAGATGAAGCAGGCTTGTGTAGTTTAATGGATAGAGCACTCACCTTGTATCGAGAGACCTGGGTTCAATTCCAGGCAGGGAGAAACCTTGGGCAAGTTACCTTGCTCCACAGACTTGATAATATTCCCTCAAGAAAAAAAGAATATTAAATTGGTCAGTTTAATCCTCGACTATTTGTGGGACACTTCTGTGAGCAATTGGCTGCCACGTTTTGCCCACAAATGAACAGTCAATTCACTTTACAGTATCTTCTAGATTCCACTTTGAGGCATCTAGAAGAGCCCACGGCCGAGCCAGGGGAAGAGGGATGCTGACTGTAGGCGCGGTAGAACAAAAAGGTCTTCAGGCATGACCTGAAAATGGAAGAGGAGAGGGGTGAAGGGATTGAGGGAGGGAGTTCCAGAGTTTTGAGGCATAATGGCTGAAGGCATAGCTGCTGATGCTGGAGTGGAGGATTCGGGGGACATGAGGAGGCCGAACCTGGTATTTGGCTGATGTCACCTCAGTTCCGGGGCACCGATTGACACCTGACTCGGGGAAGTCACCGAGCAACTGGTGCTTTATAGGAAAAATTCTGAAAGTGGAGAAAATTCAGGAAGCTTTAATTTGTATCCGACCACACATTGATATCAATATGATGTGTCAACATGAGGTTTGGCTCTTTATTTCCACGGTTACCTATGAATCAGGAGGTTCTGTGTTCAAATCTCACATCATACACTGTCCAGGTTAACCACATCAATGCAATACTGGGGGAGCATTTCATTGTCCAAGGTGCAGTCCTTCAAATGAGATGAGGCCTTATCAGGTGGATATCATAATCTTTGCATTTGAGATAGTGCCTTATTATGTCAACAACATATTTCAAAGCATTTAGGAATTTTACTATGAGATGTCCTGTAGCTCAGTGGTTAGAGCATTCGCCTTGCAAGCGAGAGACCTGGTTTCTATTCCAGGCAGCGTAAAACCTTGAGCAAGTTTCCTTACTCCACACACTTAATATTAATCCCTCAAAAAAGATTGATAATTTCAGTCCACGACTGTTTGTGGGACACTGCTGTCTGTGTTGCCACGTTTGGCCCAGTGAATACAGTCAATTCACTTTACAGCATATTTTGTGAACCGTTTTGAGACGTCTAGAAGACGTGAAAAGCACTATATCAAATGAAAGGATTATTATTATTATTATTATGGACTGTTGTTATTATCAGTGACTGTATTTTGAAGGCAAATATGCAGCCAATTTGCACACAGCGATGTCCCAGAAACAGCCATGAAGTGAATGACCAATTTTCATCTGGAGGCTTGTTGACCAAGACACTGAAAAAAAAAGCCCTTTTCTTTTCAAATAGTGTCATGGGATCTTTAATGTCAACTTGAATAGATAGAGAGGGACCTCTGTTTAATATCTCATCTAAGCAACGGCATCTCTAACATTGAAGCACTCTTGACAACACTGACTGGAGTGCCTACCATTCAAAAAAAAATTATGAACGTTTCTGCTGGTATCCTAGTTAATAACTGTCTAGATATTTCAATGGATGGCTGCTTGCTGTATGCACGTTGGTTGCCTTGCTTGCTTGCAAAATATTTAGTCAATCTATTTGGCAGCTGTTATGTACAGGTTGATGTGGCACATTACTGAAGGATCTCCATTTGTGTGACTGATGTGCCTTATTAAGAAGTTCTGTTCTTCAGTCCCACACATTAGATCCTATTCTAGATCTGAGCAATGTTATGACTTCTATCACTTAATTCAAATTTAATGACAACATTAAAACTACAGAAATAAATGAGCGTTCAATTGATTAATTATCAGATAAATTATGTTACACTTTGATGTCTTCCAATGTAATAGAAAAAAAACATGTTTAATCTCTGGGAACAATCTCTATGGACTAGGGTCAATTTCCTTAAATTGATTAATGGGACCTTTGTGAATCCAACAAATGCCACAACAGCTTGTTTAGCTGAAACCAGAGTTTGAAAATTGTTCAATAGCTTTCAATGCTGCATTTGTTTATAAAAATACACAGTTGCTTCACTTTACAATTTATGCAAACACAATATGAAAGGTGCCACACCAAATGAAACGAATATTAGCATTCTTCTGCAAAGTATCTATCCTGATGATCAGTGAAGTGAAGTTTTAGTTTACCTTTTATATCCCCTGTGGTTATCCAATGTTTACAAAGAGATCATCAATGGTAGCCAATAAACAGGGTGGTTCCTGGTGATACCTCTTCACTGACATTCTCTTCGGAGCTCCTGGAACCTGCAATCATTTTACCTAGCTTCCTCCCTTTCCTCCTTCAAGGCCGGTCCCAAGACCTTCCTCTTCGACCGTGCCTTCTGCTCCCCTTCTAACTCCCCCCTTTCCTACTCTCCTTCCCCCTACCCCAACCCTTCCCCCGCTGCTCGGGTCCTAACCGTTCAGCACCTTGGGACATCCTCCCGACATGAAAGGCTCCCTATAAATGTAATTTTGTTGCTGTTGTTGTTTGGAGACATGTGAAAAAAGGTATGAATTGATAAAAACTGTACCATGCATTTACTACTATAGTACTGTTGTGTTGAATGTTCTTTGACAAGTGCAGATGAAACTGTTTCACATTCAAAGCATTACTGATGGTCCCATCAACAATTTTGTTTTGATTTATCTTTTGCAGAAATATTTTGTGGTTCCTGCTTCCAAAGAAAATGGAGAGGTCTCGTTTTCCCGAGTCAATCGCAACAAATATATGGTGACAGACAAGACCGCATATCTCAGTAAGTGACAACGACATAGCATAATTTGTTGTTCTTTTACAGTACTTTACCGCTGATAGGACCAGATCAAGTGTCAGCCTGGTTCACAATTGGAAATTTTAGAAGACAATATCTTCAAATCACTTCAAAGTGTCACAGACCACTGCTGTTGATTGCCCCCACTCCCCCACTTTGTGGTCTTGACAGTTTCTAGTTTAAAAATAATTGTCACAGCAAGCCAAAACTTCATTGCTCTTTGTAGCCAATATTTGAACATCAATGAAACCGTCTCTTGCTATTTTTGCCTGTAGCTTGCTTGTTGCCTCCAGTTACAGCTATGAAAAAACCACAGTGCTTTCCTACCTGTAAGTACAAATAGGCTATATGCTCGTACAATTATAATGACTCACATTTATATACTGTTTTGCTTAGGGTATTATCTTAGAGCACTTTCACAATCAATATTGAATTTTTTTCCCGATGTTTCAATTTTATCAGCATTTTACAAATGGGTAAGGAATTTTATTATCAAGCAAGTAATATTTACGTTAGATAGAAAGCATTGCCATACGTCAGTGTTTTGCGAGGGTTTATTGTGAATTCTAGACGGTGGAGTGTTTGCTAGAAGAACTCCATGGAGTAAGAGAGATTAAACAAATCATATCACTCAAATACAACCCCTACCTTCAAGCAACCAAATGACTGTGGCAAAAATATTCATTTTTCAAAATAATTACAAATGACAATAGAAAAACTGCAAGCAGGGAGCCACATTTTTAACAGCACTTGTTCTGCTGTCACCATCATTCAGGCTTCTGTTCCAGTGTAACACAACCAGGAACATTCAATTAAAATCAATATTGTGGTTTTTCCAAACACATTCTGTGCTTAAAAGCGTGAAATTGTTCTTAAGAGCGCATCATAAAATTAATCAGTAATGACAGGTTTGAGGATTGCAGGATATATTTTCTGGAAGAGATGGGTCTAACTGGACAAATAGCCATGTTCATCTGAAGCTCTCTTGCAATTCCCCCCCCCACACCCCCCTCAGAACCTCTGCGCAATGGTTCCTCTCTCCAGGCGTTTGAGAGTTAACATCCTTGTGTTTCGTTTTGCGAGAGACTCAATTTATTAATTCATAGATGCTACAATAGCTTTGTGCTTTTTACATTGTTAACCCTGAAAATCACTTTCAGGTCAGTATCAGGCAACAAAATGTGAAATCTCTGCAGATCAAGAAGCCCTTTAATTAGGCAACAGAGAGCACGGATGTAGTGTTCTTATGTCAATGAGAAAATGTTTGCTGCAGAGTGACTGATTATTAATGAAGTCCTTTTCTGTGTGCTATAAACGTTTAATTTATAATCTTGCGTGTTCACTCCCAGAAAGTCGACAACCATCACTTCTCCCATTTCCAAACCAACCTTCAGTGTTTTGTCAATGATAAACGCACGTACGCTAAGTGAGAGCTATTATCTTTAAACACTGGCACTCTGTGCACTTTAGGGTCTGGAATATTAGGCAGATGTCTTCTCAATGGCAATTAACATAAAATCACAATAAGTTGAACTGATGGGAATACAGTTATAGACATAAGCATCTGTAATGGAATTTTTAAAGGAAGAGGAATCTTGCTAAACCTTTTACTAATTATGGCTCTTGATATTCCACATCCACTTTATAAACCAGGAAAAATGACCAGTCTGAGGAATATATCAGCTTTTTTTATTCACCAGCTGCAGATCATCCAGAACTCTGCAGCTCATGTCCTCACCCGCACCAAGCTCTGCAACCACATCACTCCCACCATCGTCCAGCTCCATTGGCTCCCCATCCCCCAGAGGATCGAATTCAAGATCCTCATCCTCACTTTCAAGGCCATTCACAGCCTTGCCCCCTCCTATCTCTCCGACCTGCTGTCTCCCTCTGAACCTGCCCACCCCTCCATTCAGCGTACTCCGGTCTGCTCCATATCCCCTGGCCAATCCGCCCTACCATCGGTGGCCAGACTTGGAGCCTCTCTGCCCCCACACTCTGGAACTCCATCCCACAATCCCTTCACCTCACTTCCTCCCTTGCCTCCTTCAAGGCCGGTCTAAATACCCTCCTTCTACTGCCCTCCCAAATCTCTTCCTCCCTTCCTAACTCTCTCCCTCCCCTCCCACCTACTCTGTTCCCTCTCCCATTGTCCGGGTCCCGACCTGACTGTTCAGCATCTTGGGACATCCTCCCTTTGTGAAAGAGGTTCTATAAATGTAATTTTGTTGTTGTTATTGTTGTTCAACATCCCTTTCAGTCCTGTTGATTTCCTTTGCCAAGCGATCAGTTCTATATTAGGTCTTTCACAAAGATTGGTGAAGGTGTGTTTCCTTATTTAAATGTATTCAATGGCTAAATAAATAGGATGTCAATCAATTACAATACATTCAGAGTATTTTATTTAGTTATCATTCAATGTTATATAAATCTATTCAACAACTAACTTGTTTTTAAGTTCTTTGCACACATTTCATGACTCATCCTCCAGTATAGTTCATATCTTTGAAATGCAATTTAAAATTAAATTTGTGGTTATGAACACATGACCAGAAAGGAAGGGCATTAAACGGAATTGTTTTGTTGAGTTATCTTGTTGCTATTAATTCATAATGTAATAATACCTAATAGATTTCTATTCAGACCATTCATTTATATATCTAACCCCAATGGATCAGCTCAGTGTTTTTGTGAAGAAAAAGTCTTGCTTTAAATTAGTAAAGAGAATTATACAGTATTGCCACAATTTGGATGTGATTCACTGAAAATCTCGAATGTTAAACAGCGCCTTTCACATCAAGAAAATGTCTCAAAGCATTTCACTGTAATTATTGCAAACTGTAGAGTCTCTGTGTTGGGATTGTCAGCCTAAACAGCATGAACTCAAAACTACCAATGTGGGGATTGAACGCACAACCTTCTGACTCGAAAGGCAAGAGTCTGTCAGCTGAGCCCAGCTAACAGACAGTGTTGATAGACTCGGATATTCAGCACCAAACTGTATCAGTGCAGTACACTCTGGTTTTTGACTGCTTGCAAGTCCAGCCACACCGTAGTTCAACTTCATTGGAGGCAATTTAGAAGTAAAACGTATTCTGATGAGCTGCGGCTGCAGTAGGAATGATAGTCACCAGTCGGTGTGTGAGCAGCGTATGATAATGAACAAAGCAGTGCAGCAAGGCAGTGGCATGATTAGAATTGAAAGAGGCTTGTGTACAGGAACTGAATTTAAAGCAGGAAATTCTCTTGGTAGTTTGTTTAGGTTGGCTTTTCAAGATGATCCATTTCAACCCTGTGAACCCTTTAAGGGGGTGAGGATGACAGACTTCAGACTGTTATAGAGCTGCTGTCTGTTAGCAGGTTGAGAATAACAAAGTACTGCTTTTCACGTCAGTGTTGAGATCAGGAGAGTGCGTGCAAACCAATCTGCAGATTATTCTGGCAACGTAGCAGTTGTCCCAATGATCGCTGTAATCCCTCAGTGTGTCCTGACTGTTTGGGGTTTGGAGCTTTGGAGCACTGTAATGCGGAGGATTTCCCACCAATGGAAATTACTGCTTCTGATGAAAAATAGCTTCTGAGATTCACCTGGTGCCATCATTAAGGTTTCAGAAACAATCAATTTTAATAAAGTCCAGGTGACTTGCTGAGTGGAGGGAGCGGCTAGACCAGCAGGGCTATAAAAGGCTACACAAAACACTGATTATCACTCATGTTTTGGCATCTTAATAATAACAATAATCCTTGCATTTGATACAGTGCTTTTCACATCTTATCAACGTCTCAAAGCGCTTCACAGAATATACTGTAAAGTGAATTGACTGTATATTTGTGGGCGAAACGCAGCAGCCAATTGCGCACAGCAGCGTCAAACAGTCATGGATTGAAATGACCAATTTTTATGAGTGTGTTTTTTTTGGACGGATTATTATTAGGCGTGTGTGTGGAGTAAGGAAACTTGCCCAATGTTTCACCCTGATCTGTCTGGATTCGAACACAGGTCTCACGCTTGTAAGGCGAGTGCTCTAACCACTAAGCTACGGTAACTACAGGATCTTGGGGCTAGAGTGTAAAGTGAACAGATGTCATTTCAATCCACAATAATATTAGTGGTTTCTTAGAAGTGCCTAGCAGTTGTACAGATGCTAAAAATCACTTGCTCTTAGTTAAAGCTTAATTGGGTAAGTTGGATGGCTCCTTCACCCATTCTAGATATGGGTTTTTGATCACCTTTTTTTCCCCCTCCCACCAGCTTGGCCCTGGGATCCGTTTTGTGAAGAGTCTGGCATAGAGGGCACTATATAAATCCAAGTTGTTGTTGTTGTTGGGACTTTCCATGTGTGATTGTCTGGTTTGCATACTTTGAAGCATAATGCTGTGTTTCTACATCCGTTAGACACCAGGCTGACCAAAACAGAAAACACTTTTAGAACAAGTATCTCAGGATACCCATCCCAATGTAAAAGGCGCAACAGAAATGTAAACGTGTATTGTATTATCAATACATTACTCGCACAATACTCTTATTGTCATTTGCTATTTTTTAAAAAAGTCTACTGTACTATCAAAATTTCTTGCAATTCCTATATTGTTCTTTAATAATAATTCTGATCCAGAATTCAAGAGTGTAATATTAGCAAAATTCTGGCCTCCGGGTTATGTGAAAAACTCCCTAGAACTGTGTCCCAGATTGCACAATTCTAATCATTTAATTGTGGCTTGTGGAGCTGTGCTGGAGCAGATCTGTGTGCTTTGTTTGCCTCTAGAACAAATGGAACTCCTGCAGCTCAGTGGTTAAGAGTACTCACCTTACAAGTAGGGTCCGTTGATATGGAAATTTTCCGATTTAGATATATCGATGGGCTCATATCGAGATATACCGAAATATCGATATTTTCGGGTTGTTCGTACTGCGCATGTGCGCGTGGCGCGCGCATTCGGGGCCTATCTCCTCAGGAGGTAAATATCTTTCTCTCTCTGTGTCTCTCACTCTCTCCATCTCTGTGTTTTTCGGTCTGTGTCTCTGTGTCTCTCTCACATCCCCCCCATCTCTATCTATCTGTATATTATCACATCCACCCCGTCTCTCCCCCCACCCACCCCGCCGTCTCTCTCCACCCCACCCCCCTCAGCCATCTCTCTCCCCCCACCCCCACGCCCGCCGTCCCTCTCCCCCCCCCACACCCCCCAGCCGTCTCTTTCCCCCTCCCCTCCCCGCCGTCCCTTCTCCCCCCAGCCGTCTCTCTCCCCCCCCACCCCCCCAGTCGTCTCATCCCCCCCACCCCCCCCCCCCAGCCGTCTCTCTCCCCCCCCCACCCCCCCCAGCCGTCTCTCCCCCCACCACCCCCCCCCAGCCGTCTCTCTCCCCCCCACCCACCCCCAGCCGTCTCTCTCCCCCCCCCACCCCACCGCCGTCCCTTTCCCCCCCCATCCCCCCAGCCATCTCTCTCCCCCCCACCCACCCCCAGCCGTCTCTCTCCCCCTCACCCGCCGTCTCTCTCCCCCCGCACCCCCCCAGCCGTCTCTCTCCCACCCACCCACCCCCAGCCGTCTCTCTCCCCCCCACCCCCCCACCAGCCGTCTGTCTCCCCCCCCACCCCACCAGCCATCTCTCTCCCCCCCTCACCCCCCTAACCGTCTCTCTCCCCCCCTCAACCCCCCCAGCCGTCTCTCTTCCCCCCCAGCCGTCTCTCTCCCCCACTCACCCCCCCCAGCCGTCTCTCTCCTCCCCCACCCACACCAGCCGTCTCTCTCTCCCACCACCCTCCCCAAACCGTCTCTCTCCCCCCCACCCCACCCCCCAGCCATCTCTCTCCCCCCCCCAGCCGTCTCTCTCCCCCCCCCCAGCCGTCTCTCTCCCCCCCACCACCCCAACCGTCTCTCTCCCCCTCCCCCCCCATCCCCCAGCTGTCTCTCTCCCCCTCCCGCCCCACCCCCCCAGCCGTCTCTCCCCCCACCACCCCTTGCATACCTGTATATTGTATTCTAGGACTATGAATACAATATGGCGGCTTTGCACCTCGGTCTGTGCATTGTGTATAGAGATGAGCATTCTGGGTCTTGTAGTTCAGTGTGCGCGCATTCCGATTTTTTACCTCGTATCGATATTTTTGAAATGCCTATATCAGCGTATCGATATGAAAATTATATCGGGTTTTAGCGATATATCGATATATCGCCGGACCCTACTTACAAGTGTGAGACCTGTGTTTGAATCCAGGTAGGTCAGAGCGAAACCTTGGGCAACTTTCCTTACTTCATACACCTAACTATAATCCCTCCAAAAAAAAACAACAATAATAAAAATTGGTCATTTCAATCCACGACTGTTTTTGGGACACTGCTGTGCGCAATTGGCTGCTGCATTTTGCCCACAAATATACAGTCAATTCACTTTACAGTATATTCTGTGAAGTGCTCTGAGACATTGATAATAACAAAATTACATTTCTAGAGCGCCTTTCACATCGGGAAGACATCCCAAGGCGCTCAACAATCAGGTCGGGACCCGGGCAGTGGGGTGGTCGGGGGAAGGGGAAGGAGAGTAGGAGAGGGGGAAGAGTTGGGAGGAGAGTAGAAGGCATGGTCGAAGAGGAAGGTCTTGAGACCGACCTTGAAGGAGGAAAGGGAGGAGGTGAGGCGAAGGGATTGCGGGATGGAGTTCCATAGTGTGGGAGCAGAAAGGCTGCAAGCCCGGCCACCGATGTTAGGTCGGTTAGGGCGGTGGACGCGGAGGACAGGCTGATAGGGAGTCAGCAGGTCAGAGAAAGAAGCCTTGAATGCTGATGTTGTCAAGATGTGAAAAGCACTACATCAAATGCAAGGATTATTATTATTGTTGTTATTATTATTATGATAAATACTCAGTTGCTTTGAGTGCATTAGATGTTTTAAAGCACATTTCGACATTTATTTTGCATGAATGGTGCTATAAAAGTGCTTATTGTTATTATTATTAATTATGCTTGTGCCTGAGCTTCTAGCAGTGGAGAGATATCAAGCAGGTATGCTGATTTATGCTTCTCTCTCATAATATCTGAGAGCTCCAGAGACCTGGGGCACTCCGGATGCTAGTTGTTTAACATTATTAAAGAATCAGTCAGCCGCATGATTGATTTTTTTTAATAACATAAAAAACTAATCATTGCGTAGTATATCCCTGGCTCCTCCAATGCAATTGCTGAGAGCTTTCAAGAGAACAAAGGGTTAGTGGAGCTCCAGGCAATGCCTTACCCACTACATTCATACAACAGGGTGAATCAAATTATTCCAGAAAGCACAGGGCCTCAGGCCAATGAGACAATGTTACCTGACTTAAATGCCCATCACTAATTCACATTTGTGCATAATAGAATCATAGAATCCTACAGCACAAAAGGAGGCCATCGAGTCTGTGCTGGCTTTTTGGAAAGAGCAACTCAATCCCACTCCCCAGCTCTCTCCCCATAACCGTGCAAACCCGTCCTCCACAAATAAATGTCTACCTCCCTTTTAAAAGTTGTTATCGAATCGCCCTCCACCACTTTTTCGGACAATGCATTCCAGATTCGAACAACTCGCTGAGTGAAAAATTTCTCCTCATCTCCCCTCTGCTTCTTTTAGAAACTGTGTCAGTGCCTACCTTTTTAAATATCACTGTACTATATACTACTATAGTACTAACAATAATACTTAAGTTTTTTTTACTTCTGCAAGTTTTTAAAGTTTATTTTTTATTATTAATAATTACTATCTTAAAATTAAGGTGAGGCTAGGTTTAAGAGCATGTTTTACTTGCAATTTATACCATTCTTTAATAACACCCAGCCACAATTCAGGAATGTAATGCTTCTAACTTTCTGGCTCACCCTCGACTCCAGGACCACTACTGTCCTGACAGACTGCCTGTCAGACATCAAGTCCTGGATGAGAGCTAACTTTCTACAGTTGAATGTCAACAAGACTGAGGCCCTGCTGATTGGCTCGCAGCAGCGCCTTCACACCTCAGTCGCTGGCAGCATCAACCTCCATGGTTGCAAGCTCAACCTCACCAAGCCAGTCAGGAACCTAGATGTCTTGTTCGATCCTCAACTGTCTTTCCCCACCCTCACATCCAAGCCATGACCCGTTCTACTTTCACTCATCTCTTAATATTGCCCAATTCTGCCATTACCTCATCCACCAGGCTGTTGAAACCCTCATTCACACCTTCATCACATCCTGGCTCGACTACACCAATGCCCTGCTTGTCGGCGTTCCCTATTCCTCCTCCAAAGGTTGCAGATAATCCAGAACTCTGTGGCCCGTGTCCTCTACTGCTCCAAGCTTCATGATCCCATCACCGCCATCCTCACCCGACTCCCCATCACCCAGAAGATTCAATTCAAGATCCTGCCCCAACCCACCAATCCCACTATTGGCGGGCAAGCCTTCAGCTACTCTGCCCCTAACCTGTGGAGCTCCATCCTGCAGTCCCTCTGTCTCGACACCTCCCTGGAATCCTTCAAGTCCTGCTTCAAGACCCTCCTCTTCGACGGTCCCATCGGTCACCCCAAATATCCTCCACCCTCACTGCCCCCGACCCCAGCTTGGGTCTAAAATAATGACTGTCCAGCACCTTGGGACATCCTCCTGACGTGAAAGGTGCTATACAAGTGTAATTTTGTTGTTGTTTTTGTTGTTCAAGCTTCTGACCCTTAGTTTAGGTGTATATCTCCTAGAATTCTATCACAAGTTTCAGGATTGCAAACTTATACTTGTAGCAACAACAAAGACAACAAAATTACATTTTGAACAGTCAGGGATCAGGAACCGTGCATGGGGGCAGGGTTTGGATGAGGCAGGGCAGAGGGGTTGGGAGGGTATTGAAGGAGTCATGAGAGGGAGCAAGTTGAAGGGATTGTGTGATGGAGTTCTAAAGGCTGGGGGCTGAGAGACTGAAAGCCTGGCTGCAGACGGAAGGACGGGTCTGGTGAGACCTGGAGTAGGCCGGTTCCTGCCGAGCTGGGGGAGCGGACAGGTTGATGGGGGATCCGCAGGTCAGAGAGGTAGGAGGGGGCCGTGGAGGTCCTTCAAACTGAGGACAAGCATTTTGAATTCGAACCGCAGTGCTATTAAGGATATTCTGGATGACTTCAATAATAACAATCAATTATGGAATTGTTATTCACAGTCACTCTCTGACCAGAGATGTCAGACTTTGCTCTGATGGTTTTTAAAACAATCTTTTCTGCGTTTTCAGTTACTGGTCAACTCTCAGCAAATCTTTGCTCTCCTGGTGTTGTCCTGAGTTCCTCTCTATGTCTCTCTACTGTCTTAGCAATTATCGTTTAACCTCAGCAACCCCAGATGGTGTAAATACATAACTGCCTGTCCTTCCTAATTGCTTTATGGAGTCTCGAGTCCACATGATCTTTGTTCAAAGGATGTTCTGGCCTCAAAAACTGACTAGATGTGACTACACCTAGAGGCATGGTTTATTGTGGAGATTTCACAAAGAACAAGTTAAGTTGAACATCTAAATCAATTAGGCAGTGGACCACATCAGACCTTTTGTCTCTTCTGCTCGACTTGATAACAGTTTGTTATGTCACCTGTGTATAATGGAGCAATAACTCTGCCCCTGCACCCTCTTGCCTTTAAGCATCTGACCATTTTGCCCTGAGTTTATCTTCTCCACAACAATTTGTGCTGATGTAGGAAGATCCTCCCAAAGCATTTTACAAAGTCTGAGATGGAACCCAAGATGGTGGGGGAGATGAGAGTGTAGAGGGTAGGCGGGTGAAAGCACAGTCAAATACAGTGTTTCTTTAGGTGGGGTTTGAAAGAGTGAGATAAGGCAATTTGGGAAAACAGTTCCCAAGTGAGGAGCAAAGTAGCTAAAGGCTCAAGTCCTGGACGATCTCTAACATCTTTCGGTTAAATATAAACTTATATGAGGTTCTCCTGCTTGGCTCCCATCAGCACCTTCTCATCTCAGGTTCTGGTAGCAACAACCAGTATGGATATTTACTCAGCCTTACTGAGCCTTTGTGAAAACTCAGTGTCTTCTTTTGACACTGGCTGTCCTTCAAACCGTAAATCCGGGCTCTTATTTCTCAATTGTCCATCACTTGCATAACATTGCTGTTCTTTGCCACTATGTCTCCCCTCATTTAAGCTTGCATTGTTGTTTTTGTGATCTTGCGGAGTTGGAGGAAAGTGGACATAGCCAGAGCCTAGATGAAAAGGTAGAAGGAGAGTTGAACACCAAGATTCTGCGCAAGTAGAACTACCAGAGTAGTGAGATGAGGAGATACAGACAGGAGCCAGGCAGAAATGAAAAGCCTCAATTTTGTCAATGTTGAGCTGGTGAAAGTTAAGGTTTGATTTCTATCATCCATCCGAATGTTGTAGAGACACGGCTAATCCCCCCCCCCAAAAAACTCACATTTAAAATCTAATACTAGGTATTGAAGTTCAGCACATGCACATGACTGCACAAAGTGCAAAATTATCCTCAGGCCTTTACAAGGAATGGGCAGTACAAATCGGATTACCCACCACACAAAGCTCCACTGTTAGAAGTGATATCACCTGATTTTCCGCAGTTTGCGAAGGGCATTTGGAATGATTTGAAAAGTATTGTCGTAAAAATATTTTCCATAATAGATTTAATTAATTACCCCGACGCATTTTCTGTTAACGATTCAAGATTTAATAATACCTGTTTGTCAAATTGAAAATGTGGAAGCCAATATGAGATTGTTCTGTGTACAGTGGCACGATGACAGAATATGATGAAGAGACAGATGGGTACCTGTTGCCTAGTTCATATGTATCACTTCAGCTACAGTGAAACAGCTTTTTTCGTGTCCACAAATACACTAACCATTTGATTGATTAAAAGGTTGTTTTAGCAGGAAGCCACAACCGTCTGTTATCACTTGTACATAGGATTATCAATAATCTTTCAGAGGTTTATGGTTTTAATCTTCCTCAAGAGCTTGTGTTTCCATCAAACCATGAACCCGGGGTTATTAGTTCACAAATGCTGCAAGCCCTTGTTTTGTGTAGTTATGCTTAAACTTTTGACAGTTCTCTTTTCCTTTCTGCAAATAAAACAAATATCATTGGCGTTTCATGTCAGGAGGACGTCTGAAAAAGCACATGATTTACTGTGTGGTGACTGTATTGTGTAGGCAAATACCTGCAAAATCTATAAATTCTGCATTTTACAATGTAGAATTAGAACAAATTACAGAACCAGTAATAAATTTGTTGGTCCGTAATAAGGCCAGAAAATGGAAACGTGTTTCCAATTCTTTCATAATGCATTCCAATTGATCAAACCACTTCCCGTTTAATGCCCCCAGTCTGTGGGATTCCTCATCCAAGCAAAACATTTAAAGTACATTTTTTTTTAATCCAGATTAAAATGATCCTGGTCTTCAATATTCATCCCTTTAATGGTCCATTGTCACCAAGCAGCTGCTGCATATTTTATTAGTCTAACAACTGTGGTCGACAGATAGGAGGTCGTGGGAAATGCCACCTCCATAGAGTGGTTGGTTTCAGGACGTCCTCCCGACGTGAAAGGCGCTCTATAAATGTAAATTGTTGTTGTTGTTGCCACTCAAAAAACAACAAGATCACACAATAAAGTTACCTAAATCTGCAATTTTTCAATACATAATAAGAGGTTAAAAGGAAACGCAGGAGAAGGGAACACAGTGGATACAGGAGCTGGAAACAGGAAGGGTGGGGGTTCAGGTAAATACTGTGCTGTATCACTCCAGGTAACTCAATGCATGGGGGGCTTTTTACACTTGGTAATTACACACAGAGGTGTTCCATGGGTTGTTGCCAACAACAATAGCACCATCCAGCAAGTGGAAACAACAGCAGCCAGTCAGCCTGCGTGCAACAACAACAACAAAATTACATTTATAGAGCGCCTTTCACGTCGGGAGGACGTCCCAAGGGGTTCACTGACAAGATTATTAGGGAGCGCAACCATGTAAGGGAGAGTAGTTTTGCAATGATGGAATCCAGATGTATCAATATAAAGGGAACCTAAATTTTATCAGGAATGCGTTTGTGCTATGACCTGCAGCCCTCGGACTTCAAGGCCATGCTTCCTTAGACTGTGTCCAATATGACCAAACTCCTCACATCTGCACTGAAGGAATATGTTAAAACTTTACTAACAGTTAAATAGTTAAAAGTTAAATAGTTAAATAGTGGTGGAGGGGTGGGGTGGGGTGTGGAACAAGATCACAGGTTTCATAGAACATTCTTCCAGACATTAGTTAACTTATTCCTATCTTCTAACTATACTCCTCCCTTGCAAAACCATTGTGGAGTCCTGTAGCTCAGTGGTTAGAGGACTCGCCTTACAAGCGAGAGACCTGGGTTCAGTTCCAGGCAGCCGGAAACTTTGGGCAGGTTTCCTTACTCTACAAACCTAATAATAATCCCACATATATACAGTCAATTCACTTTACAGTGTAGTCTGTGAAGCGCTTTGAGATGTCTACAAGATGTGTTAAGGCGCTATATCAAATGGAAGGATGATTATTATTATTATTATTATTATGATTATCATTATCACACTCCTCACAAAACTATCAACTCTTCAATATTCTACCACCAACAACCCATACTCAGCCTCTCCTTCCTATCCAAAGGCTTGGTACACATAATTGCTACCCAACAGTGCTCTTACCTCTGCCTTCACTCCTTGCTCAAATGCCTCATGTTCCTATTTCCAACCCACCCACAGAACCTTCACTGGTATATTTTCCACTGCTCTTTCAGGGAGTGCTACCTCCAGATTTAAAGGTAAACATTGTGTGGGAGATGGAGCTAAAGGGGCCAGTGGGCCTTTTGCTCGATCTCTTCTACCTATGTTTTTTGTATCTATTTCAGAATCGGTATTTGTGTTGTATTTCAGGTACATCCGACTGGGTTGGGAACGACTTCACGTACCATACAGGCGTTGGCCTAATCATCCAACAGAGACCTGGCAACAGTGGCAGGAACGTGTCATTGTTTCACAAGGAGCTAAAAGCCGTGTTCGAGAGGGACTGGAACTCCGGATATGCTGAAAGCCTGGAAATAAATGCTTTGCCGGACTGCCTGCCACTTAGATCAAACCAGGACGTAACATCCTCATTTATTGGGGTGGAGAGAGGGAGTGGCACAGGGGTGAAAGCAGCACTGTTTAGGGATGGGGAGGACACGGAGCAGAATTGACTTAGTGTAGGTCCGTGTACATAGTGGGTAATCTGATCAATTTGAGGCACAATTAAAACTGCTGGTATCTTAATAATATGATAAAGCACAGAGTAATCCTTTAACAATCTTACATTTATACACTGTTTCTTCCCGAAGCCTATCCCTCAGGAAGATTGAATATTTTAATAGAGGTCATAAGGAATGACTGCTCAGTTTCTTGAACCGCCAGGGTAATTACAAAGCCCCACATATCCTCTGAAAGTACAGTTGATAGATGCTTAGAAAAACAACGTTAAAGGTCACTGGAGAGTGGAAATTAAATTATATCGGCTAATGTGAAGAAAACGCCTGGTCAGGCTTGTTGGCTTGTTTCTGTGCTTTAACATTCCACGATTTCAACCAAGCAGCTGAAGTTCGACAGATTAAACCTCCATCTCTGTATTTGTTTTGCAATCTGGGTTCTCTTGGTTTTGATTCACCCTGTGCTCTCTGGTGTCCACAAGTTGAGTTGGCGCCTGCAAGCCTGATTCACCAATGACTGCATGTCTGATTTCCACCATCACTGAAAAAAAAAGTGTCTGCTTCACATTTGGCACTTCCTCCGCAGTGAAATAACTGAGATTGCAGTTTGGGGTAATTGGTCAGAGAACTGTGTCTTTGTGTTTCCACTCACTGCTCCGCTGTAATATTTCATAAATGTGTTCCTTGCATGGTAACTACCATGTTTAATAATGCGTTTCATGTGATCAATGTCATAATTTTCCTAATGCATTCCTGGTGACAATAATCACAATGCTTTATGATGTGTTTGTTTGTGATTAAACATCATGTTTCATAGCCTGGAAAACTATCACAATCTTTCCTAAGAATAATAGTGATAACTATCATATAATTAGCCTCATCCTCCTCGTCCTCCTCGACCTATCCTCTGCCTTCTATATCGTGGACCACGCTATCCTCCTCCACTGCCTCTCCTCCCTCCTCAACCTGCAAGGCTCTGTCCTCAAATGGTTCCGTTCCTATCTCTCCCACTGCCTTCACTTTGTCTCCTCCAACGGCTTCTCCTCCAGCCCCCGCTCGGTCACATGCGGCGTTCCCCAGGGCTCTGTCCTTGGCCCCCTGCTCTTCACCCTCTACATTCTCCTCCTGGGCGACATCATCCGCAGACATGGGGTAAATTTCCACATGTATGCGGATGACACCCAACTCTACCTATCCTCGTCAACCCTCGACTCCAAGACCACTGGTGTTCTGACTGCATGCCTGTCCGTCATTGAGTCCTGGGCGAGGGCAAATTTCCTACAACTCAATGTCAACAAGATGGAGGCCCTCCTGATTGGCTCACGTCAGCGTCTCCGCACCTCAGGTGCTGACAACATCAGCGTTCAAGGTTGCTCTCTCCATCTCTCGAAGACAATTAGGAATCTGGGCATCTTGTTCGACCCCAAACTATCTTTCCTCCCCCACATCCGCTCCATGACCAGCACAGCCTTCCATCACCTCCGTAATATTGCCAGACTCCGCCACTACCTCATCCCCCACACCGCCAAAACTCTCATCCGCGCCTTTATCACTTCCAGGCTCGACTACGGGAACTTTCTCTTCATCGGCCTCCCCAGCTCTTCCCTTCACAGGCTGCAGATCATTCAGAATTCTGCAGCTCGCAAACCAGGCTTCACGACCACATTACTCCCACCCTCGCCCATCTCCACTGGCTCCCTGTCACCCAGAGGATAGAATTCAAGATCCTTGTCCTCACTTTCAAGACCATTCACAGCCTTGGCCCCGCCTATCTCTCTGACCTACTGTCTCCCTATCAGCCTGCCCGCACCCTCCATTCAGCAGACTCAGGCCTGCTCCGTGTCCACCGCCCAACCATCGGCGGCCGGGCTTTCAGTCTCTCTGCTCCCACACTGTGGAACTCCATCCCGCAGCCCCTCCACCTCGCTTCCTCCGTTTCCTCCTTCAAGGCTGGTCTCAAGACCTTCCTCTTCGACCGTGCTTTCTGCTGCCCCACTACTCTTCCCCCTCTCCCATTCTCCTTCCTCTTCCCCCTACCCCAACACTCCCCCTCCCCGCTCGGGTCCTGACCTGACTGTTCAGTGCTTTGGGACATCCTCCCGATGTGAAAGGCGCTATATAAGTGTAATTTTGTTGTTGTGTTGTTTCTATATTTCTATTGATAGGGGAGTCAGTAACTAGGGGATGTTTGGATAACATAGCCACAAATTGAGTGAAGGGAAATGGTTTGAATAAGGAATATCTTACGTAGTAGGGTGGTGGAGGTGCCATCCATTGTAGCTTGCAAGAGAGAACTAGACTTAATGGGCCAAATGGCCTCCTTTTATGCCGTATGATTCTATGAACTAGACAGGTATAAGGCAGTGGCTGGAAGGGCTATGGGCAAAAGCTGTGGTGGTGGGATAGAATCAATCAACTTCTGGGAGCCAGTGAGGGCTCGATGGGCTGAATTAGCCTCCTTCTGCTCTGTAGATTTCTATGTTTTGACCTAACATTTTGTAACATGATCCATGTGATAAATGACATTTCATACCCCGTTCGTTCCTTGTGATAACCGTCACATGTTCCCCAATGTGTCCCCTGTGATAACTGTCATAAAGAATGCATTGTGAAATGTTGCAAATTTTACCTCTAAATTTCAGAAATACTCAATAAATTATTACAATACAGATTTACTTTTATATAGCGTCTTTCGTGTCAGGAAGACATCCTAAACATACTGAGCGCTGATCATTTATTAAAAATATGCCAACAATTTTACAGCATTTGTAACAGAATGGCATAACATAGCTATGACAACATAATTAGTACCAGGTTAAATGGTCTTGGTTCTAGTTAGAGCATGGCTGAACTTATATTATCTGCCCTAAAGCTGAGTAGGGGGTGATCTGATTCAGGTGTTTAAATAAAATGGGGGAATTGAGAAGATTTAGATGGGGATGACTTCTTACTTGTAGAGGGATCCAAAATAATGGGACATCATCTTCAAAATGTAGCTAAATTGGTTGAAATGAGATTATAGAATATTTTTTCACACAGAGGTTTTGCAAATGTGAGGTGCCCCATTCTCAAATTGACATAAGCGCTGAAGCAATTGAATATTTAAAAAAAGTTTGATCAGACAAACTGTCAGTCAGAGTCAGTCAAATACAGACAAACAAGGAAAGTAAGGGTGTTACAGAGAATGGAGAAAGGTTGAACTCAAAGATCTACCATGACCAAATGAAATTACTTCCTGCTTAAAGTAGGCATAACCCAATAGTTGATGTGGATAATCCATAACACAAAACTATTTGTGATGTATCATTATTTTGACATTGGGATGGCTGTTTTACTCCAAGATACCTTGGACAGCTGATGTCGGACACAGAAGTTATCCACATTTGCAATACGGATCCTCTCTAGAGGTCAAAGCGCATCCTTCAAGAAATGTTGAAGGAGTTTTGCTCTGCAGCTAAATGTTTCTCTGCTGTCCTTGATGTTTCATAAAATGTGCCAACAATCATACAGAAAGTGAGAAAAATGATTTTCCAAATGTATTGATAACCCATACCTTATAACCCTTGCCATTTTTCCCCACTTCTCCCCCTAATCCCACTTCCGTAACTGTTTGTGGGACACTGCTGTGCGCAATTTGGCTGCCCCGTTTCGCCCACAAATATACAGTCAATTTTCCTACTCTTCTTCATCCTGCTCCGACTCCTCCCCCCCTGCTTTTGTCCCTACCTAACTGTACAGCGCCTTGGGACGTCCTCTCGGTGTGAAAGGCGCTATATAAATGTAAGTTTTGATTGATTAATTGATCTTGTAGATCAAAATTCTCTCCCCCTCTCCCAGCATTCCCTCCCCCCAAAGATATTACATTATACTTTATATTGAAAGACACAAAAACTAATCAATGCTGACATCTGACTTGCTCAATGCTAGTTTTTAGTCAATAATGTACAGAGTAGATTAAAAAATTATAGTGGGAAAGTGACTAAATTTAGACTACACAAATGCGAATATGTTTAATACAATGAGAGCAAGTTTACCAGCACAGAAGACTTATTGTGTCTGTGCTGGTGCTGATTCCCCACTGGAGCTGTCTACTCAGATACAATTTCTTTGATCTTTCTTCATAGCCTTTAACATTATTTTTCCTCAAGTATTTATCCAGTTCCCTTTCTAAAGGTGCGACAGACCGTTTTTAGGTAATAAGTCTATGACTTATTTTTGAATGTCGTTGTTCACATGAGAATACAGGCAATGGTAAGAGCTCTACAACATTGGTCTTGATCATTATCACCTTCTGTCACTCTTGATCAGTGGTTCCCAACCTTGGGTCCCGACCCAAATCAGGGTCGCGGGGGTCCTCAGTAGGCCGCGAAGGGTCATCAGAGAAAAAAATAATTTATTTTTAAATGCTGAAAGGTGCCCGTGTGACACCGCCGACCAATCTGTATGAAAGACCATACGAGCAAGTTGCGCTGAGTCCACAAAAGAGACGGAGATATCATCTTGGCTGAGCTTTGCTTCAGTCATGCAATCGGTCGGAAGGAGCTGTTGGTGGCTAATTTAGGGTCGCAGCAAAAAAAGGTTGACGACCACTGCTCTAGAGACAGGGGACTAGTAGCAACAAAAAATCAATCTCTTCATTGACTGTTTTCAGCCAATTCAGGGGATTATGAGTACGACAAATGTTGACAGTATCAGCGTAGTTTCCCAGTGCAGAAAAGGTTAGAGTAGAGGCTCTTCAAATTACAAATGTCTCCCTCTGTGCCAATGCACAATCCCCGCGATCCCTGATTTGAGTCGGGACCAATGTTGTAGAGCTCTTACCATTGCCTGTGTACATTTGTGACCAGCATCACACTACCATGCCATAGTCGTAACTCGGAATGGAAATTAGGGTTTCCCATCATCTGCCCATATTCACACTCAAGTGAATAAGCACAAGAGCTGTCAATTTGGTTTAATACATGAGGGAGAAGGGAATGAATCAAGAAGCGTAGAGAAGAGGGGATTAGGAAGTGTGGAGGCTCATGTGGAGTGTAAACACCAGCATGGACTAGTTGGACTGAATGTCAAGTTTCTGTGCTGTAATGTATTTACTCTAATGCTCTATGTAATTCTATGTGACATTTTAATTTCACTGTACATAATATGAGTTTTAAATATGTCTGCTCTATAGTCTACTGCATGCCTGAACCTCTACCTATTGTTAACTTGTAAACCTATTTTAACTTCAAATTATGGAAAATTCTTAAATTCATTCTTATTTGGAAAAACAGTTCTTTCTAATGACTGTGAAAAATCCAAGTTTCCAGATTGAGACTGATCCGCTCTGCCTTCCCTCACCTCCGCAATATTGCCAGACTCCACCACTACCTCACCCCTCAGGTCGGTGAAACCCTCATTCACGCCTTCGTCACATCCCGGCTTGACTACGCCAATGCCCTGCTTGTCAGCATTCCAAATTCCTCCCTCCATAGGCTGCACATAATCCAGAACTCCGTGGCCTGTATCGTCTACCTCTCCAAGCTTTGTGTCCCTATTTCCCCCATTCTTGCCCGACTCCATTGGTTCCCGATCACCCAGAGGATTCAATTTAAGATCCTGGTCCTCACCTTCAAAGCCCTCCATGGCCTTGGCCCACCCTACCTCTGCGACCTCCTGCTTGCCAACCTGCCCACCTCCTCCACCCAGCAGGCTTCAGTCTGCTCCACAGCCCCCGACCCACCCACCCCACCATTGGCAGGTGAGCCTTCAGCCACTCAGCCCCAACCTCCGGAACTCCATCTCTCAGTCCCTCTGCCTCGCCCCCTCCCTGGCCTCCTTCAAGTCCCGCCTCAAGATCCTCCTCTTTGGAGGTCCCATCGGTCACCCCAAATTCCCCCCTTTCCCTCCACCCTCCCCGACCCCAGTTCGTGTCTGAAACAATGACTGTCCAGCGCCTTGGGGCGTCCTCTTGACATGAAAGTCGCTATTGTATTGTTGAGTTCAAGAATTTTTCTTGCAATCTTTAATTTATTATTAAACATTTTGAGACGGAGAGGTCTTATAGGCTGATATCAGATGGAATTTCTGCCATAAATGAGGTGCATGAGATAATTACAGTCTGCATTGAATGTGTGTAGGCAGATAGCTTTACAGTAATAAACACTGGCTTGTAATGCTCCTTCTCTGTGCATATGATATATGTATGGAATTGATGCAATATATCCTGTACGTGGTGAACAGTTAAAACGTTTTACCATGGAGTAGTTGGGCAGGGCTTTTGGACACAGATAGACAAACACATAATTCATTTCTCAATGTCAACTCATTTTCAGACTCAGTTACCCCGTGTATAGACTGGGAGAGCGCTCAAACAAGGGAGCAGGGATGTGGAAAGACAAGGGTGGCCAAAGGGAGTGAGTGTACTGTCAGACGACCCAAAATGATGCAAAAATCTAAAGTTTAGGTTATATCATTGTCCCTGTCTCAGAGAATCAGTGCAGTGGGAGGAAGGCAGTAAAACTAGACAATAAGGAGGGTTGTTGAATAAATTCTGCAGTTTTTTTTGTCAATTAAATGCAAAATAATTTTCAATCGTAGGAAGACCAAAATTCATATGCAAACTATTTGACAGGCTGAGACTTTCTGAACTGAGGTTTCCCCTTCCACAATATTTCTCTCCCATTGTTTTACTGTATCATTGTTTTCACATTGTTCCAGGTGCCACAAAGAGCTGGCAGTGCGATCACTGGGAAATTGGGTCTTGCTGACAGCGTCTGCACCCCAAAGGCGGGGTGAGCTCTCAGATTTACAATACTGTGCAGCAAGCTAACAGGTTTTAATGTTACACTGAGCCGCTGTGTCCAATATACACTTCCAGTTTGGTGAGCCATTCGTATAATACAGTAAACTACTGATAACTCGACCTTAGCTTAACATGTTATTGCCACTTGGGTCATCAAGCTGTCAATATCCTGCTGTAATTCATTTATGCATTTATGCGTATGCCTAACTCATCAGGGAGCCCTTTTCCCTTGAAGTGATGAGTTATCAAGTTATGAGTTATCAAGAGTCTATATCTTTAGAATACAAGATCCTTGTCCTCACTTTCAAGGCCATTCATGGCCTTGCCTCCGCCTATCTTTCCGACCTGCTGTCTCCCTATCAGCCTGCCCGTCCCCTCCGTTCAGCGGGCTCTGGCCTGCTCCACATCCCCCACCTGAACTGCCCCACCATTGGTGGCCAGGCTTTCAGCCTCTCTGCCCCCACACTCTGGAACTCCATCCGTCAATCCCTTCGCCTCGCTTTCTCCCTTTGCTCCTTCAAGGCTGGCTGGTCTCAAGACCTTCCTCTTCAACTGTGCCTTCTGCTGCCCTCCTGACTCTCCCCCCTATCCTACTCTCCTCACCTTCGCCCCTACCCCAACCTCCCACCCCTGCTTGGGTCCCGACCTAGCTGTTCAGCGCCTTGGGACGTCCTCCCAATGTGAAAGACGCTCTGTAAATGTAATTTTGTTGTTGTTGTTGTTTCTCAGAGACTTCTAACAACTCTCATGATTTTTAATTCCAAGGTGTATGCAACTTCCCTGCAACAATGTTCATGCCACACATTTCTGTTCTCTGGCTGCAGAGCTTCTTTCACTGAGGTTGTTCTCATTCTCTGTTGCCATTCTCTCTCTCTCTGTCATCCTGCAGTGCCTCCTCCAGGATATCTGCTCTCTCTCCACTTTGCTAGTCAGGACACTGTATTCATTCACAGGCATGGCATTACATTATAGATTGTTACACAAAGACTTTAATTCATTTATTTTGTTTTTTAGCATTATTAAATCCGAACATTTTGTTTTCTTTATTAAGAATTTGGTAGGCAAAAGAAGACAGAGTGCCTTACAAGCGTGAGACCTGTGTTCAAATCCAGGCAGATCAGGGCGAAACCTTGGGCAAGTTTCCTTACTTCAAACGCCTAATAATAATCCTTTTTAAAAAAAAAACCACAATAATAAAAATTGGTCATTTCAATCCAGGACTGTTTGTGGGATGCTGCTGTACGCAATTGGCTGCCGCGTTTCACCCACAAATATACAGTCAATTCACTTTACAGTATATTCTATGATGTGCTTTGAGAGGTCTAGTAGATGTGAAAAGCGCAATATCCAATGCATAATTTGTTCTTGAAACGAATGACATATTCTGCTTGCACTGGCTCCCTAGGGAAGCTGTTTGATACGTTTACTACTTGTTCTCTGCAGTAGTGTAGCCCCCTTCAATCGCAGGTCGTATACTCAGTGTAAAAACTCCCAATTAAAAACAGACAATGCCATTTTCCCATAAAACTGTAATAAACTCATCAGCATTGGGTACCAATATGCTCTCAGCAGGTAAACGATATCCTGAGGTTATCAATATACTAATATTAGTTAGACTTTGTGATTCTGAGTCTGCCACAAAGTCACAAAATAAACAAATGACAAACAAATTTTGATGACAATAAAATGTTCTGCAAAGAAACCCAAACCAGATATTTTTGACAGCAACTTTATCAGTTTGAAACGGCTTAAAAGTGCTTCACAGGCAATTACTTTCATGTTGGTTAAACTTGATAGTTGTTTGCACGGAGTCATGAGGCGAATAACTTAACTAATCTGGAAGACTGTTGGCCAGCAAATGGGAGAAATTCCCTCCTCATTTCAAGTTGCATCACAGGGTGTTTGATATCTACGCGAACATGCACACAGGACCTTAGTTAATATCTCATCTGAAAGACTGGACCTCTAACAATGGCTAATCCAGGTAGGTCAGGGCGAAACCTTGGTCAAGTTTCCTTACTCCACACAGCTAATAATAATCCCTCAAAAAAAAGCTACATTAAATTGGTCATTTAAATGCATGACTGTTTATGGGACATTGCTATGCGCAATTGGCTGCCGCGTTTCACCCATAAATGTACAGTCAATTCACTTTACAGTATATTCTGTGAAGCGCTTTGAAACGTCTAGAAGACGTGAAAAATGCAATATCAAATGCAAGGATTATTATTTCATCTTAAAGTATAGTGAACTCAGGTAGGCTTGAATCAACCCGTTTCTGACCAAGAGATAAAATAGTTACCAAATGAAGTGTGTATATAGGATGTTCCTCACTCCCTTCGCCTTGCCCCCTCGCTTCCTAGTTTCAGGTCTCAGCTGAAGACCTTTTTTATCGACCGCACCTTCGGTTTCCTATTTCACATTGGCACCAATGCTATCTACATTTGACACTGGCTCAGAGATGTAGGGATGTGGGTGTTCCTTTAACCTTATACACTTCTAGAGTACATCCGTCTTGTTTCTTCCATCACTAGAGAGATCTGCAAACAGCACAGCTCACATACACGGAGACTGTCACATTCTCATATTTCCAATTTATTTGGCCACAAAGAGAGTGAAGGAGTGACTTTATGAAAATAGAGCCAGGTCCTGCAATTACAACAACAACAACAACTTCGATTTATATAGCACCCTCCGCTCCACCCTCCAGAGCGCTTTACAATAGCAGATCCAGGGACCAAGCCAGGGGCAGGGGCAGAAAGGTGACCAAAGGCACGGTTGAAGAGAAAGGTCTTCAGCTGTGACCTGAAACTGGGAAGAGAGGGGGCGAGGCGAAGGGAGTAAGGAAGGGAGTTCCAGAGCCTCGGGGAGTAGTGGCTGAAGGCACAGCCACTGAGGGTGGAGTGGAGGATTCGGGGGACATGGAGGAGGCCAGACCCAGAGGAGCGAAGGCAGCAGGTGCTGGTTTGGGGAGAGAGGAGATCAGAGAGATAGTGAGGCGCAGAGGAGTGGAGGGACTTGAAAACAAGGGTGAGGATCTTGAAGTCGATCCTCTCTGGGATAGGGAGCCAGTGAAGCCTGGCAAAGACTGGGGTAATGGGGGAGCGAAGCTTGGTGCGGGTGAGTATGCGGGCGGCAGAGTTTGGGATTAGCTGGATTTTGTGGATTGTGGTGGAGGGGAGACCGGAGAGGAGGGCATTGCAATAGTCCAGCTGAGAGGTGACAAAGGTGTGGACCAAGGTTTCAGCAGCTTTTGGGGTGAGGTTTTGCCGGAGATGGGCAATCTGTAGCTGGTAGAAGGCAGTGCTGGTAATGGACCAGATGTGGGGGAGGAAGGACAGTTGGGGGTTGAACCTGAAGCCAAGGTTGCGCACAGGTTCAGAGTTTTGGGGGCAGGCCAGGAAGGTGGAGGAGGTGAGAGCCGTGTGAATGGAGATGTTGATGAGAGCCAAGGAGTTTGGCCTCCGTCTTGTCGACATTCAGCTGCAAGAAATTTGCACTCATCCAGCCCCTGATGTCTGAAAGGCAGGCTGACAGAACATCAGGGGACTCGGGGTCACAAAGTGAAGTAGAGAAATAGAGTTGGGTGTCATCCGCGTACATGTGGAAGTGTGCCCCATGTCTGTGGATGACATCCCCAAGAGGGAGCATATAGATGAGGAAAAGGATGGGGCCGAGGATGGATCCCTGGGGTACCCCACAGGTAACTGGGTGAGATTGGGAGGAAAAGCCATTTGTGGAGATGTACTGCTGGCGGTTTGTGAGGTAGGACTCGAACCAGGCGAGTGCGGTCCCACTGAGGTGGATGACAGTGGACAGGCGGTGGAGGAGGATGGTGTGGTCGACTGTGTTGAACGCAGCTGACAGGTCCAGGAGCATAAGGAGGCAGAGGGAGCCCTGGTCGCAGATAGAGAGGACGTTGTTTGTGACTTTCACAAGCGCAATCTCTGTACTGTGGGCAGGGCGGAAACCGGACTGGAGGGGTTCGAAGAGGAAGTGGGAGGAGAGGTGGGCGCGGTGTTGGTTTGCAAAAAAGCGTTCCAGTGCTTTTGAGAGGAAGGGCAGGTTAGAAATAGGGCGGTAGTGGCTAGGGTTGGAGGGATCTAGGGAGGGATTTTTAAGGAGTGGAGTGATGACAGCAGTTTTGAGGTGGGCAGGGACTGATCCTGTAGAGAGGGACTGGTTGATGATATCAGCCAGCAGTGGGCAGAGGAGGGGGAGCTGGGGGAGCAGTAGGTTGGTGGGGATGGGATTGAGGCAGCAGGTTGTTGGCCTCATAGAGGTGAGAGGGAGGAAGGGGAGACGGGGGAGAAGGAGTGGAGGAAGGGAAGGTAGGAGCTGAAGATGGGGTGGGTGAGGGGGATGGGGTGGGGGTGGTAGTGGGAGATGAGAGGCAGGAGGATGATGCTGCCTGGCAGATATTGTGGATCTTGGACGAAAAGAAATCCATGACCTCCTCGCACTTCGCATTTGAAGTGAAGGTTGAGGAGGCCTGAGGGGTTGCCGGAGGAGGTGGTGGGTGGTGGAAAAGAGGACTTTGGGGTTGTTATTTGCCTCCAGGATGATGTTGGAATAGTAGGCCATTTTTGCTTGACACAAGGAACGGCAGTAGCTGTGGAAATGTTCGAGCCACAGTAGGTGGTGAACCGTGAGGCCGGTTTTCTGCCACCTGCGCTCGAGCAGCCAGCTTTGGCATTTGAGGGTGCGGAGATGAGTGTTGTACCAGGGGGAATGGATGGGGTTGGAGATAGACCTGGATTTCAGGGGGACGAGAGAGTTGAAGGTGGAGGAGAGGCAATCGTGGAGCAGCTGGCCAGCTGCTTCAGGATTGCTATGGGTGGAAGACCAGAGGGGTAGGAAGTCAGAGGATGTGAGGGCATCTGTGAGGGTCTCAGGGGGGAGACTTTTCTATGGGCAGAAAAGTATGGTTGAGGGCTTTTGGATGGGAGAGGATGGAAGAGAAGGAGACAAGAAAGTGGTCCAAGATGACCTTGTCCGAGATGCTGAGGTCGGAAATATCAAGGCCGTGGGTGATGATGAGGTCGAGCGCATGGCCACGGTTGTGGGTCGGAGAGTCAATGTGGAGGGTGAGGTTTAGGGAGGAGAGGAGGGCAGTGAAATCGGAGGGGGTGGTGCAGGGAGAGTTTAGGTGGAGGTTGAAATCGCCCATGATGAGCAGGCATTCAGAGCTGAGGGACAGGGGGGAGAGGAGAGTGGAGATATCGGAGATGAAAGAGCTAGGGGGTTTACGAGGACGATAAAGAAGAAGGATTTTTAAGGAAAGGGAAGGATGGTAGAACAACAGCAACAACATGGGAACAAAATACTGGAGTAAAGGGAAAACTTGTTTTTAAAAAACAATCATTCTTTACTTCTGCTGATCTGCCCCATTAGAAGGGGACCAGGATAAGAATCTTGCGTTGGAGAAAGCTCCACAAATGTCTATTTTCTTCTTCTTCTGCTCAAGAGAGAGAACTTTAGCAAAACCACCATGCTCTTTGTCTTTGTAATCACTGACTGCCACCAAGTGGCTGGTGCTGTTACTACAATTTGGTTTTGACATTTGGTAAATGTACTCTACAGGCATTATAAATAATTTTACAAATAAATGCAAATGGTATTTCATATTGATTGTTCCCTTTTGAAATTAGAACTATTTAGTGATTATCGTTTCAGCAATTATAGCCGTGCACTAGGGTTTTGCACGATGTGGAACCCCATCCCGCAATCCCTTTGCCTCGCTTCCTCCCTTTCCTCCTTCAAGGCCGGTCTCAAGACCTTCCTTTTCGACCGTGCCTTCTGCTGCCCTCCTAGCCCTCCCTCCTTTCCTACTCTCCTGAACTCCCTTCATATCAGGAGGACATCCCAAAGCTGGGGGGATGGGAGATAGTGAGAATGGGGAGGGGAAAGATGACTCAAAGTGCGGTCAAAGAGGTAAGTTTTGAGATGGACCTTGAAAGAGGGTAGTGAGGGAGTCGTAGAGACTCTGGGGTTAAATTTCCAAAGAGTGGAAGTAATAAAATAGGATGGAAATGAGGATCCTGAATTTCATCTGTTGGGGGATTGGGAGCCAAATGGAGCCAAGCTAGTGGGTGTTAGACTTGGAGAACTTAGAATGGGAGAGGACACAGTTTGCAGGTTAGTCTGCGTCTTGTGTAGGGCAGTGCTGCGGAGTCCGGGGAGAAGAGCATTTTTGTGTAGTAATGCCTGGATGTGATAAAGGACGTGACAATGCTTGTATAAGCGTTACTACATAGGGAATTCTTCAACATCATTTGGTCAGAGAACTCAGATTGCACGTCAGGGAAAGTTGGCTGAATGTTGATCTAGGGCTGTTTTTGTGCTGCCTCATCCAGTGTAAGATTTTCGCACCTTGGAGGGGGGGGTGGGTGAAGCGTTTGTCAGAAGCCACACCAAATATATATTTTAAAGAGTTTTATTGTCAATTGCAGAAAAACATTAGTAACATTAGTAAACATTAATTCAAAATCATAATTCTAAAAATAAAAGAAAGCTTATGTGGTAACAAGATGTGCCTAAGCAATGTCTGACTGCCCTTGCATATTGGGTACATGTTTTAGTCAGTAGGAAAGATACTACCAAATAGTCAAGAGGTTGCTCAAAGTACTTGTAGTGTTGTTCTGTGGCAGGCCCAAGAATTAAACAGTCTCTGGCTTGCCTCTGGCTGCAAACGTCTTTGGCTTGTTTGTCTCTGCTGCAGTGTTCTTTGCCGTTCATTCCAGCGAGAACTAGACCTGCTCCCTTCCATGGTCTACTCTGGCAAGAGCTAGACTAGGATCTCTATCCCTTCAGAGGTCCATCCATTCATTCTTTCGTAACTTCTACTGTGTTATACTTTTAGACGTCTCAAAGCGCTCCACATAATATATAGTGTGAAGTGTATATTTGTTAACCTTTTCTTGGCATTCTTCCCTGTCTTCGAGTTGGTTACTTTGCATACCTTAAAAGATTTGCTCCATTCCATCTTATCTAGCCCAACCAGACCTCCTGACTTACTTGTCCTTGATGGTCTGAACATTTTCAATAACTCATTGTCCTATCTTTGGCTCTGCCTATGTGACTTACTGATCTGAAGTTTTCCCAGCTCTATTCTCCCAATCCCGTTATCTAGTCACATTCAAGTGTTAGTCTATCTTGATGTTTCTATAGTGAACTGTGTGTGTGTTTGTGTGTTCCAAACCACATGGCATCTTTTGTTTAATACATTCTAATTGATTTGATTATTTACTACATGATCAATAATGCTTATACTGTACTATAATTTCAACTATTTACACCAGGTTGAAGGTAAGATCAAAGGTAAGAGATTGGATCATGGACACCTTGAAAGGCATTTTCCAAGTCTGATGACATTCTCTGCACCACCGTCCTATGGGTTCTCCAGGTCAAATTCTGTATCTATTGTAATATACCTCCACTGATTCCCACTTTCTTTACTTTCAGTACCAGCCTCTCAAGAGGAACTATATCAAGGGCCATACTGAAATCTGAATTTCAGATATACAACATCCACAGCCTTATCCTTATCCTTCCTGGTCACACAGTCAAAGAATACTAGTAAATTAGATTGGCAAGATTTCCCCTTCATGAATCATATTGACTATCATTTATGATTTTATTTCTGTCCAGACACTCTATAATTCTATCCTTTTAATAAGAATCTAAAATAAATTTAATCACAACGGACGTCAAAATTATTGGTTTTGTAGTTTCCTGTGTCATTTTTCTTATCTTTCTTAAAGATAGCAAGATGACAAAGGCTGCATTTCTCCAATCCTCTGGCATCCCTCCAATATTCAACAATTCTTGAAAGATTTGTGCCAGCATTTTGGGAAAACTTCAGATGCAATTTATTTGGCCCTGAGATTTATTTACTTTAAGTTTGCACAGCTGTTTGGCACCCATGCAGGTAGTGCTATGAATAGTGTTGCAACTTTTCTCTGTAACATCCTTGAGTTCTCTTTCCAGATCGAATAGTTACCTGTCTCCTCCTGGGTAAAGACTGATGCAAAAAAACTTATTCAGCACTATTGCAGCCTGTGCAGCAATATTTGTTATGTTCTCTACCGAACCTACTTTCAGCGGCCCTATTCCATACTTGTTTTTCTTTTACTCTTAAAGTAACTAAAAACCTTTTTGATATTCTCCTTGACATCTCCCCCTCTCTCTTCCCAGTTTCAGGTCACAGCTAAAGACCTTTCTCTTCGACCGTGCCTTTGGTCACCTTTCTACCCCTGCTCCTGGCTCCGTCCCAGTATCCGCTACTATGAAGCACTCTGAGGCGCCGTCCAGCATGGAGGGCGCTATATAAATCAAAGTTGTTATTGTTGTTGTCGGGTACTTTAAATGATGAATAGCATTACCAACATACAGTGAATTTTTTTTGGTGAATATTTTTGTGCTAAAGTATTTCACTGATTTAGGCACTCCCTTCTTGCCACCAGATGGGATATGTCTGGCTGAGAATATCTTTAAGGATGTTTTGAACTATGCTGCTGATATCCCACACAGAGGTTTAACTTAATGAAATGAAATTACTGCAAATCCAAACTTAAAAATTGATAAAATCTAATGGAATTATGAATTATAATCCATTACTATTGACAGGTTGAAGGGGAAAAGGAAAGTACTGTACATAGATTACTTATAATAATCCTTCCATTTGATATAATGCCTCATCTCATTGAATTGTCTCAAAGCGCTTCACAGAGGATTCTGTCAAGTATGCTGACTGTACTTTGTAAGGCAAATGAGGCAACCAACGTACACACAGCGATGTCCAGAAACATGAAGTAAATGACCAATACTTTACCTATAGGATTATTGGAGAAACTTCCTGCTCTTGTCAAATAATGCCATGGGATCTTCAATATTTACCTAAACATACACAGATAGCACATTGTTTTAAAGTTTCAGATTAAATTAACACACCATCTACAAAATCTGCAAATTAGGTTAACCATGTGCAAATGCATTCAAGTGCCCTTAATAACATCATTAACTTAGCTAACATATGCTTATCCACATCCCCTCCATATCACCAAAGGGTCCCGAACCTCTGGAACTCCCTCTCTCAAACCCTTTGCCTCGTTCCCCCTTTATCTATCTTTAAATCCTACATTAAGACTTAACTATTTGACTATGCCTATGCTCATCTCCCACCTCTCTTTTGATTGGTGTCCAATCTTACCACTCTGCAGGGCACCAAGTCACTACACTGAGTGAAGTTTGCTATTTAAATGCAGGTTATTGTTGTTATAGCCTTGCCCCATCTCTTACCTTCTTCAAGACCTATCTCAAGGCTCTCCTCTTCAACCAATCTTTTGATCAACCTCTTTCCCTCCCACTGCACCCTCTCCAATCCCGACCCCAACTTGGGTCCGAAATATTGTCTGTCCAGCACCTTGGGACGTCCTCCCGATGTGAAAGGCGCTATATACAAATGTCATTTTGTTGCTGTTGTTATTGGGTCCATTTTATAGTATCTATTAAGAAGTGGATGATAACAAAAACAAAATTACATCGGGAAGACATCCAAGACGTGGGAGACATATATTCAGTTACCGGAGAAGACTTCCTTAGAACTCCTAAAAAGGAAATCCAGCCAATAAATACTGTAAAATGATCTCACATGAGTACATGGAAAATGAATGCAACTAAGAAGGTAAATAGAGAGTAACAACATAACAAAAGGTACAGTCTGCACATAAGAACATAAGAAGTAGGAGCAGGAGTAGGCCATTCGGCCCATCGAGCCTGCACCGCCATTCAATCATGGCTGATATTCCATTCTAACTCCAGCCACCTGCCTTATCCCCATACCCCTTAACCCCTTTATGAATGAGAAATCTATTTATCTCAGTCTTGAATATGTTCAAGGACTGAGCATTCACAGCCCTTTGGGGTAAAGAATTCCATACATTCACTACCCTCTGAGTGAAGAAGTTTTTTCTCAACTCAGTGTGAAAGGGTTGACCCCTAATTTTAAGACTGTGACCCCTGGTTTTAGTTTCTCCAACCAGGGGAAACAATCCCCCACTATCTACTTTGTCGTGCCCCTTTATAATCTTATAGGTTTCTATAAGATCCCCTCTAATTCTTCTATATTCCAGAGAATATAGGCTCAAATTAATCAACCTATCATCATAACTCGTCCCCCTCATTCCAGGTACTAACCTAGTAAACCTACGCTGCGTTCTCTCCAAGGCAAGTACATCCTTTCTTAAATAAGGAGACCAAAACTGCACACAGTATTCAAGGTGCAGTCTACCAGTTAACCATTCTCTAATCCATGTTAATATGTTCCCCCCAGTTCCATGAGCCCCTATCTTTTGGATCAACCTTTTATACGGCACCTTATCAATTGCCTTCTGGAAGTCCACATAAACTATATCCACCGATTCACCCCAATCTAGTTTACTCGAAATATCCTCAAAAAATTCTATGAGATTTGTCAAACATGACTTCCTTTTTGTAAAGCCACGTTGACTTGGCCTAATTATATCGTGCTCCCCTAAATACCCCACTAAAACATCCTTAATCAAGGATTCAAATTTTTTTCCTATTACTGATGTCAGACTAACTGGCCTATAGTTCCCCATCTTTTCCTTTCCACCCAATCCATGGGGAATGTCCAGAATCCAAGGAATTTTGGAAGATCAGACATAAGCCCCCCACTATCTCATAAGCGACCTCTTTTAAAACCCTGGGATGCAAGCCATCCGAACCAAGGGATTTGTCACTTTTGTGTGCTAACAGTTTCCCTAGCACCAATTCTCTGCTAAAAAAAATTTCCGTAAGTTGCTCCCTGTCATTTACCCCTTGGTACATTGCTATTGTTGGTTGACTTGTTGTGTCTGCTATGGTGAAGACAGACGCAAAGTATTCATTTAGGGACTCCACCATATCATTATCCCCATTACAACTTCTCCCGTCTTTGCCTAAAGTAGACCTACATTTACTCTCACTAGCCTATTCCTCTTAATGTATTTGTAAAAACTGTTGCAATCTGACTTAATGTTCCTAGCTAGCTTGCCCTCATACTCCATTTTCTCACTCTTAATGAGCTTTTTAGTTATATTTTTTTGCTGGTTTTTAAAACTCTCCCAATCCTCAGATCTGCTGCTTTTCTTGGCAGTTTAAAGGCATTTTCTATTAATGTAATATTTTCCCTAACCACTCCAGTTAGCCACGGATTAATTGTTTTCCCTGCGGTACTCTTACTCCGCAAGGGAATATGCAACCTCTGAATGATTTGGGAGCACTGCATGCTCTAGGTTATATAAGATTACAATTCCCTGTTAGCTCTGTGTCAGAAACAGAGGATTGAACCCAGATCAGCAATAACAGTGTTGGATTCACTGAAAGATGGCCAGGGCTGAAAGTTTCAACTAAATGAGGCACTGTGAAGGGATAATTTCGCAGGCGCAGAAACGACTTGCTCTGCTTACTCTTGGCAACAATTAAAAGAGCTTTTAACAGGCTTTTCACAAGCTCTCTTCACAGAAACAACTACAAGGGATTGGATTAGCTGCCACTTCTCACAGGACAGATGCTGGTTGAATATTCTAGGATGATTTTACATTGTGAAATTGATATTATTATCAATACCCGTTATCCGGAGGAGGTTTCAAATCACTTCACAGGATATAAAAGAAAATGTAACAAGGTTAACCTTGCAGCCACTTTTGCACAAAGCGATGTTCCACAAACACATTTCTATACATGCTCAAAAAACATTGCTTAGAAAATACAGCTAAAACACAATGCAACTGCATTAATAATAATAATCCTTGTGCTTGATATAGCGCCATATTACATCTTTGAGACTTCCCAAAGTGCTTCACGGAATATACTGTAAAGTTAATTCACTGTATGCCTTGTATAAAATATATAAATTAGGCATTGTCAGAATTTGGAGATTAGAAACATTAGTGAGATGTGAAACTTTCTGAGGGGAAATAGCAAATGTAGAGCTTAATCTGCAAGATTTACAGAAATAACCAATAAGACTTGGATATTTGCATAAATGTTTTCTGGCGAGGTCATTGTCAAACATTAAGAACTAGAAAAAATATAATTATTCTCTTGGAAATCACCGAGGATGATATCAGCTAGCAAGGGCGCATGGAGGAGAAATTAGACGGGCAAAAGTATTCATGTGGGAAATGAGGGAGGAGGGCTGAGGGGGAAATGGAGAATGATGTGGAAGAAAGAGTCAGTGGAGGCTAAAGAAAAAAGGTGGCTGTGATAGAGGCAGCTGAACGAATCTGTTTGATTTTTCATCCAAGGGTGTCCATTATGTCCAGAAGAATCAGAAACCTATAAGATTATTAAGAGGCATGACAAAGTAGATAGTGGGAGACTGTTTCTCCTGGTTGGAGAAACTATAACCAGGGGTCACAGTCTTAAAATTAGGGGTCAGCCCTTTCGCACTGAGTTGAGGAAAAACTTCTTCACTTAGAGGGTAATGAATTTATGGAATTCCCTACCCCAAAGGGCTGTAGATGTTCAGTTCTTCAACATATTCAAAACTGAGATTGATAGATTTCTTGTGGATAAAGGGATTAAGGGATATGGGGATAAGGTGGGTAGGTGGAGTTAGATTAGAAGATCAGCCATGATCTTATTGAATGGCGGGGCAGGCTTGAGGGGCTGAATGGCCTACTTCTGCTCCTAATTCTTAGGTTCTTATATTCTTACCTGCTCGCGTTTAGAGTTGGAGGTGAGGATAGAGGCAATATAGCAGAGTGGGTGAAGGAGTTCGAGAAAAGAATTCCTGTTATCTTTGGTCTCCAGGAGGCTTCTGTGCCTTTTCTGTAGAAGACAACAGAAACCTTTGGTGTGGTTCAGCCAGATCTGACGATTACCCCGGATGCCAGATTTGAGATGGACATGGCTATTGCACCAGGAAGATTTGCAGGTACAAGATCCAACAACCACAACATGAACAAATTACATTTGTATAGTGCCTTTCACATTAGGAGGACGTCCCAAATGTTGGATAGTCAAAGGTTTGTTGCCTAACTGAGGTCAAGGTTAAGAGAAGATAAGCTACCACACCCTGCAGGAGATTGATAAGGTAGTATGTTCCTGTAAATCAATACAGGGTAAAGGAGAAGTTTACGGTGAGTATGACTTCTGAAGGCAGCAAGGGATATCAACTAATAGTGATGATTGCCTTTGATTTAGCGCTTTTCACATGTTTTTGAGATGTCCCAAAGTAAGTACATCCCAGAATATACTGCAAAGTGAATGGATTGTATATTTTTGGGCGAAAAGCGCAGCAAATTGCACACAGCAGTGTCGCACAAATAGTGGTGGATTGAGTGACCAAATTATTCAGGGTTTTTAAGGATATTATCCCTGGAAAGGAATCCAGGGATATCCAGGGAAGATTTGCTCAATCCACGCACATTGGAAGGCGGTCCTGCAGAGACAGGGGCTCTGCTGATCTATTGCCAAATCTATGGCCATACCATCTACTGCATGAAACTGGGGTGTAATGTGAGCACTTGGTCATAGGCTCAGGCCAGGTTTGGCCTGCCGGAGAGGTCATCCAGTAACCTGACTTGCTCGGGTGATTTGTGAACCTTGCTCACCAATAAAGAAAAGCGTGTGGTTTGAATTTTAAAATGTTTAATGTGCTGATAGGGAATTATGTGAATATCCTGTTTCTTTGCACCACAAATCGGTGAAGCTAAGTCATGCACTCAGTTCCCAGCTGCAGATCTCACAGCTATTCTGCGCTTTTTTTGGTCTCGTAAAAAAGCTGTTACATCAAAGATGAGAGTTAATTTTTTCCAGTTGAACATCCTTATTGGCTCCCGTAAGCGCCTCCACACCTCAACCACTGGAGCATCACCATCCAGGATACACACTCCATTTTACTAAAGCCAGTCTGGAACCTTGTTTGACCTCAACTGTCCTTTCTACCCAACAACTGTGGGTGACCTACTCTGCCTTCCCTCATCTCTGCAACATAATAATAATAATCCTTGCATTTGATATAGCGCTTTTCATATCTTATCCACATCCCAAAGCGCTTCACAGAATATACTGTAAAGTAAATTGACTGTATATTTGGTGAGTGAATCGCGGCAGCCAATTGTGCACAGTAGTGTCCCACAGTGGATTGAAATGACCAATTTTATTATTGTGGTGTTTTTGGAGGGATTATTATTAGGCATGTGGAGTAAGGAAACTTGCCTAATGTTTCGCCCTGTCTGGATTTGAACACAGGTCTCCGCAGCTTGGTCTCCCCAGCTTGCAAGACAAATGCTCTAACCACTAAGAACATCACCCAGCTCTGCCACTGCTTCATCATTCAAGCCACTGAAATCCACGCATTTATTACACCTAGGCGTGATTACACAGTATACACTAGAAAGTAATTAGGCTAAACAAGGTTTTCTAACTAGGAAAAAAAAATTGGTCACTTCAATCCGGGACTGTTTGTGGGACACAATTGGCTGCTGCGTTTTGCCCACAAATATACAGTCAATTCACTTTAGAGTATATTCTGTGAAACGCTTTGAGACGTCCAGAAGACATGACAAACAAATCCAGGGATTATTCAATGAAGGCTCCATTTCAATGGAGCCTTCATCCACCCTCCCCGATCAAGACCTCTAATCAGGTTCAAACACCTTGGGACGGCCAATTCTACCCATTCCCAGTCGTTATATAACATATTACAAATTTTTAAGTAGATCAGACCACTGGATCTTCTGATTTCTAAAAATCAAAACTGATCGAAAACAAATATTTGACAGTCAAATACTGACCATGTTTTCCTTCGCCTCCGCACTGAACATTAGCACTGTGCCCACCGGTTACTATTTCATAACCTGAATTGTGTTATGTAACTCTTCACACCCTTCACCTAGAGAAAGCCTGAGAATCGTAATGTTTATTGAGCAAAACGTTAATCATTCCTTGCGTGCGAATAGTTACAAATGATTCTACAAACATTGACATATTAATTTCAATCATGTTTGAAGTTGTTTGACAGGTTCAGGGATCATTCATATTGCGTGACTAGAAAAAAAACAATAGAGAAAGAAACACTTCAGCAGGTTTAGTACAGTTTAGCCCCTCCCTGTAACCCTTGGCCTTTACTTTCTAGTATATCCTGTAAAGACCTTTGAAGCATCACAATGAGGTTAGAAAGGGCTACTTATTTTAAATGCAAGGATTATTTGCACTATTATTCATACGGATTGATTTCAGCACTGTGCCCTGTGAGGACATACAACGACATGTGAACCTGAGAAACTAATTTCAGGATCAGGTGGTGAAGGAAGCTGGCGGAGAAAGCAAAGAAACCACCCAAGGAGCTGCTTTAACAGGTAGCTGTACATTGTTCAGCTCAGAGCATACCCTGACGCAGCCCAAATGTGATAAGAAACTTGGGATACAGGGAATTAAAAAAAAATGTATTTCTTCACATTAATGCCAAATTTCATTTGTAAAGCAATGCTTACATTTGTAAACCAATTTGTAAAGGCAATGGGTGCATTGATGTTTTTTTTAAATAATAAGTTAACAAGCCTCAACATTAACATTACAATAAAACAATCTATCTCCAGATCAAATTGGTCAGTCAACCAATGGCTGTCTGTCATGACATTGCTGTGCGGAAATTGGCTGCCAGGTTTGCCTACAAATTACACGGTCACTACAGAGGGATCAAGTAAGAATGTTGTAGTAATTTGAGTGGAGTAATCCTACCTACCTACCTAAAAAATAATGCCCCAAGGTTATAGTAGAATCCCTTTAATAGAAGGAATTTACAGCAAATTCCCTAACCCTTATTTTCCTCTGCACTGGCTCTCATCTAGGCCTGAACAGCTCCTTTATATTATGTAACCAGAACGCAGTATCCAGGTGAAGCCTGGTCCAAGCATTGTATAATCACAGGTTTAACTTCTAAGGCTCTTAACTGATTTGCAATGTAATTGAGCAATAAAGCCAAGCATGCTGTTTGCCTTGTTTATTCCTAGTGTTTTCTTTTGCCTAACATTGTTTTGAAATGGTGAATGAGTGGTCAATTAACCACTCACTACATGGGGGGCAACCAATGCCTTCAGATCACTTACAGCATTAATGTGGGAGATGGGGACTATCTAGTCAAAATGGCTCAGTACCATTATCCAGCATTTTCAGGACTTGGAACTTGGAAGCTGAATTGATGACTCGACGTTACGGGTATTAGCGTGAGAATAGTTTGGGTTTGTGCATGTTGTCTGCATGATAGGAGCAGGCAATTAATCCAATTCTTAATTGTTATATAGCCCTTATCAAATCTCCAAGATGTGTCAAAGCACTTCACAGAATACGCTGTGTATATACACTGTGTATTTTGTGGGCAAAATGCAGCAGACAATTGCGCACAACAACAACTTTGATTTATATTGCGCCCTCCATGCCGGATGGCATCTCAGAGCGCTTCACAATAGCAGATCTCGGGACTGAGCCAGGGGCAGGGGTAGAAAGGTGACCAAAGGTGCGGTCGAAGAGAAAGGTCTTCAGCTGGGAGCTGAAGCTGAGAAGAGAGGGGGCAAGATGAAGGTAGTGAAGAAGGGAGTTCCACAGCCTCGGAGCATAGTGGCTGAAGGCACGGCCGCCGAGGGTGGAGCGGAGGATTCGGGGGACATGGAGGAGGGCAGATCCAGTGGAGCGAAGGCAACGGGTGTTGGTTTGAGGAGAGAGGTGCAGAGGAGTGGAGGGGGGGTGCAGAGGAGGGTAGGGATTTGAAGACAAAGGTGCGGATCTTGAAGTCAATCCTCTCTAGGATAGGGAGTCAGTGAAGTCTGGCAAGAACTGGGGTAATGGGGGAGTGAAGTTTGGTGGGGTGAGTACGTGGACGGCAGAGTTCTGAATGAGCTGGACTCTGTGGATTGTGGAGGAGGGGAGACCGGCGAGGAGGGCAATGGAATACTCCAGCCGAGAGGTGACAAAGGTGTGGACCACGGTTTCAGTGGCTTTTGTGATGAGGTATTGCCGGAGACGAGCAAACCGTCGGAGGTGGTTTATTACAGTTTATTACACCTAGGCGTGATTACACAGTATACACTAGAAAGTAATTAGGCTAAACAAGGTTTTCTAACTAGGAAAAAAAAATTGGTCACTTCAATCCGGGACTGTTTGTGGGACACAATTGGCTGCTGCGTTTTGCCCACAAATATACAGTCAATTCACTTTAGAGTATATTCTGTGAAACGCTTTGAGACGTCCAGAAGACATGACAAACAAATCCAGGGATTATTCAATGAAGGCTCCATTTCAATGGAGCCTTCATCCACCCTCTCCGATCAAGACCTCTAATCAGGTTCAAACACCTTGGGACGGCCAATTCTACCCATTCCCAGTCGTTATATAACATATTACAAATTTTTAAGTAGATCAGACCACTGGATCTTCTGATTTCTAAAAATCAAAACTGATCGAAAACAAATATTTGACAGTCAAATACTGACCATGTTTTCCTTCGCCTCCGCACTGAACATTAGCACTGTGCCCACCGGTTACTATTTCATAACCTGAATTGTGTTATGTAACTCTTCACACCCTTCACCTAGAGAAAGCCTGAGAATCGTAATGTTTATTGAGCAAAACGTTAATCATTCCTTGCGTGCGAATAGTTACAAATGATTCTACAAACATTGACATATTAATTTCAATCATGTTTGAAGTTGTTTGACAGGTTCAGGGATCATTCATATTGCGTGACTAGAAAAAAAACAATAGAGAAAGAAACACTTCAGCAGGTTTAGTACAGTTTAGCCCCTCCCTGTAACCCTTGGCCTTTACTTTCTAGTATATCCTGTAAAGACCTTTGAAGCATCACAATGAGGTTAGAAAGGGCTACTTATTTTAAATGCAAGGATTATTTGCACTATTATTCATACGGATTGATTTCAGCACTGTGCCCTGTGAGGACATACAACGACATGTGAACCTGAGAAACTAATTTCAGGATCAGGTGGTGAAGGAAGCTGGCGGAGAAAGCAAAGAAACCACCCAAGGAGCTGCTTTAACAGGTAGCTGTACATTGTTCAGCTCAGAGCATACCCTGACGCAGCCCAAATGTGATAAGAAACTTGGGATACAGGGAATTAAAAAAAAATGTATTTCTTCACATTAATGCCAAATTTCATTTGTAAAGCAATGCTTACATTTGTAAACCAATTTGTAAAGGCAATGGGTGCATTGATGTTTTTTTTAAATAATAAGTTAACAAGCCTCAACATTAACATTACAATAAAACAATCTATCTCCAGATCAAATTGGTCAGTCAACCAATGGCTGTCTGTCATGACATTGCTGTGCGGAAATTGGCTGCCAGGTTTGCCTACAAATTACACGGTCACTACAGAGGGATCAAGTAAGAATGTTGTAGTAATTTGAGTGGAGTAATCCTACCTACCTACCTAAAAAATAATGCCCCAAGGTTATAGTAGAATCCCTTTAATAGAAGGAATTTACAGCAAATTCCCTAACCCTTATTTTCCTCTGCACTGGCTCTCATCTAGGCCTGAACAGCTCCTTTATATTATGTAACCAGAACGCAGTATCCAGGTGAAGCCTGGTCCAAGCATTGTATAATCACAGGTTTAACTTCTAAGGCTCTTAACTGATTTGCAATGTAATTGAGCAATAAAGCCAAGCATGCTGTTTGCCTTGTTTATTCCTAGTGTTTTCTTTTGCCTAACATTGTTTTGAAATGGTGAATGAGTGGTCAATTAACCACTCACTATATGGGGGGCAACCAATGCCTTCAGATCACTTACAGCATTAATGTGGGAGATGGGGACTATCTAGTCAAAATGGCTCAGTACCATTATCCAGCATTTTCAGGACTTGGAACTTGGAAGCTGAATTGATGACTCGACGTTACGGGTATTAGCGTGAGAATAGTTTGGGTTTGTGCATGTTGTCTGCATGATAGGAGCAGGCAATTAATCCAATTCTTAATTGTTATATAGCCCTTATCAAATCTCCAAGATGTGTCAAAGCACTTCACAGAATACGCTGTGTATATACACTGTGTATTTTGTGGGCAAAATGCAGCAGACAATTGCGCACAACAACAACTTTGATTTATATTGCGCCCTCCATGCCGGATGGCATCTCAGAGCGCTTCACAATAGCAGATCTCGGGACTGAGCCAGGGGCAGGGGTAGAAAGGTGACCAAAGGTGCGGTCGAAGAGAAAGGTCTTCAGCTGGGAGCTGAAGCTGAGAAGAGAGGGGGCAAGATGAAGGTAGTGAAGAAGGGAGTTCCACAGCCTCGGAGCATAGTGGCTGAAGGCACGGCCGCCGAGGGTGGAGCGGAGGATTCGGGGGACATGGAGGAGGGCAGATCCAGTGGAGCGAAGGCAACGGGTGTTGGTTTGAGGAGAGAGGTGCAGAGGAGTGGAGGGGGGGTGCAGAGGAGGGTAGGGATTTGAAGACAAAGGTGCGGATCTTGAAGTCAATCCTCTCTAGGATAGGGAGTCAGTGAAGTCTGGCAAGAACTGGGGTAATGGGGGAGTGAAGTTTGGTGGGGTGAGTACGTGGGCGGCAACTTCAATCATGTTTGAAGTTGTTTGACAGGTTCAGGGATCATTCATATTGCGTGACTAGAAAAAGGTGGTGCTGGTGAGAGACTGGATGTGAGGGAGGAAGGACAGTTGGAGGTCGAACCTGACACCTAGGTTGCGCATGGGTTCGGGGAGATTTAAGGGCAGACTGAGAAGGTGGAGGAGGTGAGAGCCGTGCAAATGGAGACGTTGACAAGAGCCAAAGAGTATAGCCTCCTTCTTGTCAACATTCAGCTGCAAGAAATTTGCGCTCATCCACCTCCTGATGTCTGACAGGTAGGCTGACAGAACATCAGGGGACTGGGGGTCGCAAAGTGAAGTGGAGAAATAGTGTTGGTTGTCGTCTGTATATATGTGGAAGTGTGCGCCATGTCTGCAGATGACATCCCCAAGAGGGAGCATGTAGATGAGGAAGAAGAGGGGGCCAAGGATGGATCCCTGGGGTACCCCATAGGTAACTGGGTAAGAGTGTGAGGAAAAGCCGTTTGTGGAGATGTACTGCTGGCGGTTTGTGAGGTAAGACTCGAACCAGGCGAGTGAGGTCCCACTGAGGTGGATGACAGAGGACAGGCGGTGGAGGAGGATGGCTTGGTCGACTCTGTCGAATGCAGCGGACAGGTCCAGGAGGATAAGGAGGCAGAGGGAGCTTTGGTCAAAGATAGAGAGGACGTTGTTTGTGACTTTCACAAGCGCAGTCTCTGTACTGTGGGCAGGGCGGAAACCAGACTGGAGGAGTTCGAAGAGGGAGTGGGAGGAGAGGTGGGCGCGGAGTTGATTTGCAACAACGCGTTCCAGTGATTTTGAGAGGAAGGGCAGGTTTGAAATAGGGCGGTAGTGGCTAGGGTTGGAGGGATCTAGGGAAGGTTTTTTAAGGAGGGGGTGATGGCAGCAGTTTTGAGGTAGGCAGGGACTGATCCAGTGGAGAGGGACTGTTTGATGATATCAGCCAGCAGTGGGCAGAGGAGAGGGAGCTGGATGAGCAGTAGGTTGGTGGGGATGGGGTCGAGGCAACAGGTGGTTGGCTTCATCGAGGTGAGAGTGCGTGAGAGGGAGGAAAGAGAGTCCGGGGAGAAGGAGCTTAGAAAGGGGGTCAAGGTAGGAGCTGATGACGGGGGGGTGAAGGGGATGGTAATAGGTGACGAAAGGCCGGAGGATGACGCTGCCTGGCGGATATTGTGGATTTGAGAGGAGAAGAAGTCCATGACCTCCTCGCACTTCGCATTTGAAGTGAAGATTGAGGAGGCCTGAGGGGATGCACGGAGGAGGTGGTGGGTGGTGGAAAAGAAGACTTTTGGGTTGTTATTTGCACAGCATTGTCCCACAAAGATTTGCAGATTGATGACCAAATTATTATATTTATTTGAAGGGATAATTACCTCAGCAAAAGCGATCTACGTATCGACGAACGACCAGGTTCCTACTTACTGCTGGATAAAACAATGGAGTAAGGAAACTTGTCTTAACATTTCACCCAGCTCGGGAATCCAATCCAGGTCCTCTCGCTTCCCAGTGCAAGCGCTCTAACCACGACACCACAGGTCTCCCAACAAGAAGTGGGAGTGCCAGGTTTTTTTGAACTCAATACATTTGAAATAAATTTAAAATAAACACTAAAAAAAACACACACAAAATGGTTGCACAAATTTGGAAGTGAACACACACCACTGAGGGGGAGGGGTGGGTAGGGGTAGGGGAGGTGGGTGGGAAATGGCTACCAGATAAATGATTGTTTAATCCCATTTGGTGGGGGGGAGGGGGTTGGCAGAATTAAACATCTACACTGTGCTGCACATCTGTCACTGTCTCCCAACCCTGAAGAGTGTTACACAACCTCACTGATAGGAATCCACTGACTCTAGCGTGCAAATTGTTATTGCCCTCAAAGATTATTGGCATGACACACACATCTCATTCATTCCAGTTTTCAGGGGGTGGGGCAATTCGCTTTATATTACATGCTTTGCATTGCGTGACAAGAGAGAGGGAGGGGGAGGAAGAGGAAATTAGTTGTGAGCAGACTTAACTTCAGCTCTGCACCAGACCCTCCTTGATATACTCCCCCTTTAAAAGGTTGACAGCAGCAGTGATTTGCCCAGAGAGAGAGAGACACACCACACACACACACACAAAATGGCTGATGAAGAAAGGAAGCGTTTCCATAGTCGAATGGAGACAATAATTGAGAAAGCCAAGACTATGAGTCCTGAGGAGCTGGTGTTCAGGTACAAGGGGCTGCTGTACCCAACATTGCTCACCTCAGAGCAGACCCTGACCCAGTTACAGACTTTCCAGGCCAGGACAGAGGATGTGATGCTCTCAGTTTATCCCAAATGCGGTAAGAAAACCTGGCATTTTAAGGCATTATATATTTTTTAAAATATATAAATATTAAAAATATTTTTGTAGAAATATATTTTTGTAAAAGGGGCTATAAGAGCGCCACAATCTCACTGTTGGGAGCTGTCAAATATGTATGTTTAAGCTGTTTAGATTTTTAGAAGTTATTTACTGCTATCTCTCTCAATAAGTGAAACCCTTCTTTTTACAAAACACACACACACACACTCATTATTGTTTTATTTCTTTGGGATCTTCCCAAAATTGAACGTAATGGTTTCATTGACAGTGACAAACTGTTTGTTATTTTACTCTCATAAGGAAAACTCGCTTTTCCAACATGTAAACCTGGAGCTTCTGTGTAGCTCAGTGGTTAGAGCTCTTGCCTTACAAGCGTGAGACTTGTGTTTCGAATCCAAGCAGATCAGGGCGAAAACGTGGGCAAGTTTCCTTACTCCACACGCCTAATAATAATCCCTCCAAAAAAAACACAATCATAAAAATTGGTCATTTCAATCCACGACTGTTTATGGGACACTGCTGTGCGCAATTGGCTGCCACATTTCACCCACAAATATACAGTCAACTCACTTTACAGTATATTCTGTGAAGCACTTTGAGACGTCGATAAAATGTGAAAAGTGCTATATCAAATACAAGGATTATTCTAACAATGCAAATGTTTATAAAAAAAATTGTGCTCTAGCTACTCTCTATAGTCCAGAAGTTTTCTTCAATCAAATATAGATACAATCAGTTTGGAGTCTATTCGAAAAAGTAAGGAAAAAGCTGTGTACAAATGCCAATTCTTGTGAGATTTGGCTTAAAAAAGTGGATAACAGTTTGAAGGGAAAATATCCAAGAATTTAACACAAACTGGTTTGAGCTGGAACCAAAAATACTCCAGACAGGAAGTCCCTCAGTGACTCAGAGAATGAGCAATGTAGAGTGAAAATAAATGACTGCACAAGTAAGATTTAGTACTTTAATAAAGGCAGAAATAACATAGGATTACAGGGACACAGCTACTCCAATTAGCGCAGGGAGACAGGATAACACCCTTTGATGTTTAGATATATTAGCTCACAAATATACAGTCAATTCACTTCACAGTATATTCTATGAAGCGCTTTCACAGAATAAGATGCGATAAGATGTGAAAAGCACGATATAAAATGCAAGGATTATTATTATATTCTGAGGAAATCCATTTACTTTTGAGGCTGTCTCTTCTGCCCTGAGTTGGTCAGTGAATGTATGAATGGTCATTTTCTGCAAATCTCTTCTCCCTCGCTTTCCTTCCCCCCTCCCCCCCCCCACCTCCCCCACACACATGATTACACACTTCTTTCTCCACAAAGTGCTTCAAGTGTATATTTGAACTAAAAGAGCTTTTAATAAAAAAAGCTTTTAAAAAATTATCCAAAAGGGCTGGAAATTAAGAATGAGTTGGCAGCTAGCGTTTCAAAAAGAATAATAACTTGTGGGATCAGAATAAGTTTTGTGGCTATTTTGCAGAGCCAGCAAACACATTGAAATCTACTCCTGCCCAGGCTCACTGAGTTTCAATCCATTTGCGGTGTCCTTCCTGATCCATAGTCAAAACATCAAAATACTGTTGTCTTTGTGTCCCAAGAGAATGGGACAAGGCATCCGGGATTTCAGCCTTTCGTGGCAATTATTGTAATAACAAACATGACAAAGGAAATAAGTGAATCAAAGTGAATGTGACTGAACTGCTTCTGAGAAGATTTATCTACCATAAGGCACATCTACAATACATCAGGATGCACACTCCCAACTGTTCCCTGGTCCATAACTAGCAAAATCAATGTCTCGTTGATACCATTTGTAATTGTCGACATGGCCTTAATCTTACGACCAAAAACCGAGATCCCAATTGGCCATGGAATGTGCCATTGTGTGCTGATAAAGTACAGTACCTGTCTGTGATTGAGTCCTGTAGCTCAGTGGTTAGAGTACAAGCGAGAGACTCAGGTTTGATTCAGGCCAAAAACTGTGAGCAGGTTTACCTTACACCACACTCCTGATAATAATCCTTCGACAAAAAAAGCCAATAATAAATTGGTCATTTCAATCCATGACTGTTGACGGGACACTGCTGTGCATAATGGACTAGATTATCCAATGAGGAGAAGAAGTAAGGTATTCCTCCTTTTATAGATTTGGGGTGTGAATGAGGAAGAGATGCACATATTTAATCATGTAAAGTGATGTAACTGTGTATATGTTATGGGTGAACCAAGAACTATGAGATATTCTGTACAAAGTTTATACAGGTAGACCCCTCTTACCGAAGGCCCGGTTACCGAAACTTCACTATAACGAGGGTTTCTATTTGTATCACTTCTCCGCTTAACAAAGGCTGCTTTTACTGTAACGAATGTTTACACACACTTTAAATTTCCCAGGCTTCTCGTATGCAGCTTCTCTCTGGTTGCCCCAGCAACGCACACTCAATCTTTAGCGTGCCTCAGTTCGGCAGTGCAGTACAGCCCCTCCCATATGGGAGGAGCTTAAGCGGCAGGATGCTTCGTGGCTTCAATAATAGTAAGTCGAGATTGGGGTGGGTGTGGGGGGGGGGGATACAGAGGAGGCGGAGATAGAGAGATTGTGTGCGGGTAATAGAGGGGTGGGGGATAGAGAGGAGGGGGGATAGAGAGATAGAGAGGAGGGGATAGAGAGACAGAGAGGGAGGGGAGGGGGGATAGAGAGGGAGGGGGGGGGGGGTAGAGAGATAGAGAGGGAGGGGAGGGGGGATAGAGAGGGAGGGGGGGATAGAAAGATAGAGAGGGGTGGGGATAGAGAGATAGAGAGGAGGGCAGGATAGAGAGAGGGGAGGAGGGTAATAGAGAGGGATAGAGAGATAGAGATGGAGTGGGGGATAGAAAGAGAGGAGAGGGGGTTTAGAGAGAAAGAGAGGAGGGGGGTGGAGAGAAAGAGGAGTGGTAGAGAGATAGGTAGGGGGAGGTGGGAGAGAGAAAGAGAGGAGGGAGAGGAAGAAAAAAGCGAGTTCCGAGTCCGGAAATGCCTGGGCCCAGGTTGCAGTATCTCAGTGTGGTGACTGTGCAGACCTGGCCTGGAGCAGATAGGATTGGCAATTTTTGCAATTTTTGTCACATTCCGGATTCTGGAACTTCGGACTTTTGGCTGCTCAGCCTGTACACCGAAAATGTTAGCTCTAGGAACCGCTAGGAATTAAACTGATGTTAGCGGGGAGGCTTGGGTTGGGGCGGCATTTTGGCTGCGGCCAAATACAGTAATACAATTAAACGTTCGCTTAACAAAATTTTCGTTTAATGAAGGGTTTTAAAGTCCCTAACCCTTTCGTTAAGCGGGTTGTACCTGTACTGTATTTGCATAAAAAGTGTAGGGTGGAGCAGGCTCCTTTTTGGAATATTATAACAATGTTCAGTCTACCATTTCTTGATTAAACTGTAAATCCTGTTGTCCTGTAGCTCAGTGGTTAGAGCTCTCACCTTACAAGCGTGAGTCCTGTATTCGAATCCAGGCAGGGCAAAAGCTTGGGGAAATTTCATTACTCCACATGCGTAATAATAATCCCTCAAAAAAAAATTGGTCCTTTCAATTCATGACTGTTTGTGGAGATGTTGTTGTGCACAATTGGCTGCCGCGTTTAGCCCACAAATATATAGTCAATTCAGAGTATTCTCTGAAATGCTTTAAGATGCCTAGAAGATGTGAAAAGCGCTATATTAAATGCAAGGATTATTACTGTACTCTTATTATAACTGTTCATTCCACCCAGGGTTTAATTGGGTTTATCAGCTGGTTAAGGACATTATCACTGTCAATCAAAATGAATCCAACAAAGAGACGTGTGCAGCCGAAGCTCAATTTCCGTTGCTGGAGTTTGGTGGGCCTGAGAAATTTGAGGTATGTGTTCACATATTTTAATTCACATATTATATTTTAACATCTTTACACTTCAACACCAATAGGGATTAGACAGTTTTTGAAAGACATTATATAAATCCAGCTTTAAAATTAAGACTGTTAAAAAAAAACTTGATGCATACATCAGGAAGAAGGGAATAGAGGAGTATGGATAAGCGTATTAGGATGGGTGAAAGTTAGTGTGGAGTATTCATACCTGTATGGCAAAAATGGCATGTTTCTGTGCTGTAACTTTATTCATAGGCAATATCTCACAGAAAGCCATTTAAAAAAAAATCGGAGTTATTGTTAGCCAGGGCACTAGGAGAAACTTCCTTATCTTTTCAAGTATGTTTGCTACCTGAATAGACAGATTTAACAACTGTTTAACATCTCATCAAAAGATGGCATCTCTGACATCGCTGAGCTCCTCCAGCACTGTGAATGACAGCCTAGAACAGTTAAATACCATTGGGGGAACCCCCCACAACCCAATACAAGTACCCAACGTTAAATTGAAAACCTTATTTATACACACACAAGGAATATGTTATTATTTGGCATACTTTGGTTGACTTGCTCCCTAATCATGTATGCATTTTCTTGTTTCCGACAGACAAGTCATTCAATAGCGATTGGCATACGCACATTGATTTGGATGCTCTTAAGCATGGTGATGGGTTTCCACAAATGTCAGACACTCGGCTGACCAAAAAAACTGCCTTTTTACTAATATTAGTTCTTGTCTGTTACTCATTCCTTTGCACAAAGCCATGCTTTGTCCCAAGGAAATTTATCATGCATGTGTTTTCTTAAAGTGGCACACTTTAATAACACACATACATGATTAGAAAGCACATCACCCAATGTATGCCAGAGAAAGGCATATGTTTTCTTTAAAGTGCATATTTTTCTTATTAATTCAAGGTGATGAACAAGCAGCCGTCTCCCCGGATTTATGGGACCCATCATCACTACGAGAACCTCCCGAAATCTATTATTGAGCAAAAAACCAAGGTGAGTTCATTGACATTAAGTGTGTGGCATTGAAATGTTTGAAAATATGGAGTTCTGTAGCTCAGTGAGTGCACCCAGTTCGCAAGCAAGAGAGACCTGGGTTTCATTCCCAGCAGGGCAAAATGCCAGACTAGTTTCCTAGTTTCCTAGTTTCAAAGGTCTTGTAGTAGTTTACGGTTTAGAGGCTTCGTATGAATTTGAGCATTTAATGCAACAAAGCAATTTGTGTAGGCTAGAGATCTATTGGTTTGTCTATGTTTATCATTGTTTGTCTATGTTTAGAATCATAGAATCTTACGGCATAAAAGGAGGCCATTGAGCCCTTTGAGTCTGTGTTGGCTCTTTTGAAAAGAGCAACTCAATCCCACTCCCCAGCTCTCTCCCCATAACTGCGCAAACCCGTCCTCCCCAAATAAATGTCTGCCTCTCTTTTAAAAATTGTTATTGAATCGGCCTCCACCACCTTTTCAGGCAATGCATTTCAGATTTGAACAACTCGCTGGGTGAAAAAATTTCTCCTTGACTCCCCTCTGCTTCTTTTTAAAACTATTTTAAATCTGTGACCATGAGTCACTGATACACCCACCAGTGGAAACAGTTTATCCCTATCTACTCTGTCGAATCCCCTCATGATCTTAAAAACCTCCATCAGGTCTCCTTGTAGCCTTCTCTGCTTCAATGAGAATAAACCTAACCTCTCTAGCCTTTCCTCATAACTGAAGTCCCTCGTTCCTGGTGCCATCCTGGTAAATCTCCTCTGCATCTTTTCCAGCGCCTTAACATCCTTCCTAAAATGTGATGACCAGAATTGAACACAGTACTCTAGCTGAGGCTAGAGTATACCTATATATATATCTAGAGAGAGAGTTTCTATAGCAAATAGTAACCAAAGAGCAGTTAAACTTTTAATCTGTGAACTAGGGCAGAGCAGGCATACAACCTTAAGACTCTAACACTGCGACAGAACAATGGTGACTACATCACTACATCTAAGGAATACTGACCTGACCTAATAGTTTCCCAGCAGCCCTGGCGATGACGTGGTTTAGGTTGTCTCCCTGCGCTCTCTCCCTCCCTGCACTCTCTCCCACCCTACTTATTTTGTGGTATGTATTACTTGTAATTAAATTGAATTAAACCGAATCCAGGAATTGCATGTCTTAACTAATGTTAGTGAATATGCCATATGAGTGAGTGAGTGAGTGCGTGCGTGCGTGCGTGCGTGAGTGAGTGAGTGAATCTTCTCCACGGCTTTTCCTTGCAGATTCGAATTAAACATTTTTCTTGTTGCTTTTCTCCAGATACTGCTTGTGTTCCGCAATCCCAAAGATACCGCAGTGTCCTACTTTCACTTTTCCCAGAAGAACCCTCTACTGCCGACCTATCCATCCTGGGAAGAGTTCTACGAAAAGTACATGAAAGGAGAAGGTACGTGTGTTAGTTTAGTCTTCTCATTTACTTTTTTGACTTATCATCTGCATTAAAAATAATTGCTAAGATCATTGAAGCGGAGAAGGTTTCGAGGAGACCTAATGGAGGTTTTCAAGATCTTGAGGGGATTCGATAGGATAAATAGGGAAAAACTGTTTCCACTGGTGAGTGGTCACAGGTCCCAAGGTCACAGATTTAAAATAGTTTCCAAAAGAAGCAGAGGAGAAGTGAGGAGAAATATTTTCACTCAGCGAGTTGTTCGAATCTGGAATGCATTGCCTGAAAAGATGCTGGAGGCTGATTGGATAACAACTTTCAAAAGGGAGGTTGACATTTATTTGGGGAGGACGGGTTTGCGCGGTTATGGGGAGAGAGTTGGGGAGTGGGATTGAGTTGCTCTTTTCAAAGAGCCGGCACAGACTCGATGGGCCGAATGGCCTCTTTGTGCTGTAAGATTCTATGATTCTATGAGAAGCTATGAGTTTCAGGTTTCCAGCTTATCCTCTTGAGCATGTTTAGTACAGTACTTGCAGTCGGAGGTGGAGATAGAAGAATTATTTGTTTCTGCTGGTTTGAAAAAAATATATGATTTGGTTAACTTCTTTTCCACTAGTTCCCTGGGGATCCTACTTTGATTTTGCACTCATCTGGAACAAATACATTGACAATGAGAATGTGATGATTATTACCTTCGAAGAACTGAAACAGGTACAGAGCAGTTTTCTTCCTAAGCAGAAAAAGCTTCTAAACAAAGACACCATTTAGTTCAATGTCAGTGCCTGGATTTATACACAAGATTTGAACTACAATTCTACATTTTCATGCACTAGTGCAAAACTGTGACTAATTATAGTGTTTGATATAGTGTTGTAAAGCTGAAGGTAGGAATTTTCTCCCTCTGTTGAAATTCAGAAGAAGCTTATGGTTATTTACTTCAGGTAGAACTTCAACTGCAGCTTGCAACATCCTCCCGATGTGAAAAACACTCTATAAATATAATTTTGTTGTTGTTCTTGTTGTTGCTTTGTGTTATCATTCTGGTGGTACTTGAGTCTGCAGTTTACTTACATGGTGGGGGACACACTGAAATATTGTGTAAGAATGGAGTGTGGGAAGAGAGGGAACATTCTGATGACATCTTCCAACAGGGGCCAAAGGATGGGCCATTGGGTGGTCAGCTGGTGAGTGGGAGAGGGGAAGAGGGTCAAGGGATGAATCAGGTGGTTGTTTTCATGTGGCTGATGAGGGTAATGAGAGCCAAATGAAAAATGAGGGGAAAAGTGTAGGTTCAAGAACAATTTGATATTTTACTGTGATCAGATCAATGATTGAACAAACTCCGTTGTAGGTTCGCACTGACAAACTTATGGAATAAATCATACTGCTGGTTTCAATGTACCCATGCATGCAATTAAAGATAACCTCTGAAGTTTCAGCCTGAGTTCGCTTCTGAATTTCTACCCCGTTGCGGAGAAGTGGGCATCTGTTTTTCTTAGATGTGCAGTCCTGTATTGTAGCTGATGCCAACTGGGGCACTACATTTGGTCTCAGCAGTCTACACATGAGAAGCAAAAAAGTTTTAGATAAAAGTCTGTTAGATGAAACAAATGTGAAAGCCAGGATCAAGTAGTCATAACTCTCTGTTTCCTATGGTCAAGTAGTCTGCTTGACATTCCCTATGTCTAGACTGAATGATAAAGAATGCTATTTGGATGAAGTATTGGAAGCCTATTCCCTTCCATGAGACATACCTCAGCAAGACTTCTGGAAAGGATAGGGAGAAAATTGTTTTAATACAAAAAAAGGAAACACAGCTTAACAAAATCTTGTTCCTTACCATGTGTTCAGTAACCTGTTATTTTTTCTGTCAGGACCTTGTAGAAGGAGTGAAGAAGATAGGAAAACACTTTAGCTACTCTCTGAATGAAGAACAGATTCAAAAAGTGATTGGCAATGCCGACTTCAAGGTCATGAGTGAAAACTCTAAGAAAACACATGGCAAACTTGGCAATGTTTTCTTCCGAAAGGGTAAGAGAATATCAAACGGGAGTGTGCAAAAGTAAGAAATTGAGATGAAGATACCTGCATTTGTCCTAATACTGAGCAATGCGTTCCTCACTTTCTGTGAATTTGTCTATTCTGTCAGTGGCTCTGTTTCTTGCTCTGTTTCACAGCCCTATAACCCCCCCATTCTCATCTGATTCCACTGGCTTAACATCACTCAGATAATTCAATTCAAGATCCTGGTCCTCAACTATAAAGCCCTCCATGGCCTCGCCCCACTCTACCTTTGCGGCTCCTAACCCCCTATCAACTTGCCATCTCCCGCCACTCAGCGGGTTCCAGCCTGCTCCATATCCCCCGGCCAATCCGCTCCACCATCAGTGGGCGAGCCTTCAGCCACTCTGCCCCTAATCTCTGGAATTCAGTCCCTCCGCCCCTCCCCTTCCCCATCCTCCCTTAAATCCTGCCTTGAGACCCTCCTCTTCAACCATGATATTGCCCCCTGGCCCCGGCCACCCTTCCTTCCATTCTCTCCAATTCCGACCCCAGATCAGGTCTGAAACATTGACTGTCCAGCGCCTTGGTACATCCTCCTGACGTGAAAGGTGCTATACAAGTATAATTGTGTTGTTGTTGTGGTCGTTGTGTCTCTTTCTTTAAACTTGGCCAGTACCTATACTGTATCTGAAGCACCCTTCCTCCTAAATTGATCAAGGTGCTCCATACTTCCACCTGGGAGAACCACTGCGCCAAGCAACATCAGCAAAATTGGGAAGAACAACAACAACGTATATATATTTATTACCATATTTAATTTACATATGGTAATGAATGCCTTAATGAGCGCATAAGGAGTGAATGGAATGAGGGTAAAACCATCTGTTAGATGGTTTAGTGTGTAGATTTAAAGAAATAAAAAAAATTGAGATGAGAAAAATTAGGAAAACGCAGCAACAATAACAATTCGCATTTATATCACACCCTACATGCCTGAGACAGCATTTCGGAATACTTAACAGTGGCAATGCCTGGAACTGAGCCAGGGGGAGTAAGGAGGTGACCATGAATACAGTCAAAGAGGAAGGTCTTCAGCCACGATCTAAAAGAGGGGAATGAGGCAGAGGGATTGAGTGAGAAAATTCCAAAGCTTTGGGGCATAGTGGCTGAAAGTGCAGCTGCTAATTGTAGAGGGGACAAGCAGGAAGCCAGAGATGGCCGAGCGGAGGCAGTGGATAGTGAAGTTGGGAGAAAGCAGGTTGGAAAGGAAAAGAAGTGCAAGGGCATGAAGTTGAAAGCAACATAAAATTACAACAGCGAGAAATCATCCTGCATTTCTCTCACAATGGGTATAATGCACATGTGGAGTCCTGTAGCTCAGCACTCACCTTCCAAGCAAGAGACCTGGGTTCAATTCCAGGTTTCCTTACTCCATATGTCTAATAATAATCCCTCAAAAACAATTAACAAAAATAATAATAAATTGGTCACTCAATCCATAATTGTTTGTGCTACGCTGCTGTGCGCAATTGGCTACTGCGTTTCACCCACAAATATACAGTCAATTCACCTTACTGTACAGGTATCCCTCCTCAACCGCAAGGGATACATTCCTGTAAACCTTCGTGGTTGGTAAAATCGCGTTTGGAAAATGTAGGGCCCTAAGGCAATCATGCGCTTTTTTGCGGTTGGAAAATGCAGGACCCTATAGGAAACATGGGGATATGGGGAGTAAGTTCACGTTTAGTAAAACTAAACACAAAAAAAACACATACAGTTATATAACATACATGGGAATAGGGGGAGTAAGTTTGGGCGCATTGGCTGCCAGGATCTGCAGCAATCAGACAGTCAGGCTGTCTGACTTCCAGAGAGAGAGAGAGAGCGATGGAGGGTGGGGGAGGGGAGTGACACGGAGAGCTGGGGGGGCTGTCTGACGGACTTACGCAGAGATAGAGACACGCAGGGGTGGGGTGGGGGGTGACACGGAGGGCTGGGGTGGGGGGGTGGCTGGAGAAGGTGAGAGAGAATGAGGTGGGGGGAAGAGACGGTGAGTCAGAGAGAGAAGGTGAGAGAGAGAGGAGGGGGTGTGTGTGGGGGGGAAGAAAAGGTGAAATAGAGAGGTGAGAGAGAGAAGGGGGTGGGGGGAAGCCAATGCTCCCAAACTTACTAACTAGCCTGCGGAGAAGCGACAATAAATGCATGTTACTGTATTTACCTTAATCCTAAGAGAGAAGTGTTGTCACTGGTTGATTGCAACATCGCAACTGGGTCTAGTGCTGTACGCTAGTTGTTCGAAAATTTAAATACGGGGATTTAAATCACGGATGCGCAAAACACAGTTTGCAAGGGTTGTCGCATTTAGCAAACCGTGAATACATGAGTTTCTTGGTTGGCGAGGCCGCGATTGGGGTGGGATACCTGTATATTCTGTGAAGCATTTTGACAAGTCTACATAAAAAAAATGAAACGTGCTATATCAAATGCGAGGATTATTATTAATATTATTATTATTGTGTCTCTAGTAAGCTTATCACTCCTCCACAAAGAAAGAAAATCTTCATTGTATGGTAGTTGACCACAACTGTCCATTTCACACATGTCAGAAACCCTGGCTGCAGCTCAGTGAATCAAGCTGTCCCTAACAAAGCATGCTGTGTACGGCTGTTCAATGCTGCTTGTTCACTTGGCAAATGATAAGAACTCTGATAAGAACATGGGAAAAGGGGAAATTGAATTCAGTTCATCTAGTTCCTTTCGTCAAGCAGTTTGAAGATGTGATCTGACCAGAAATCCAGATCCACAATCAATCAATCAAAATTACATTTATATAGCTCCTTTCACATTGGGAGGATGTCCCAAGGCGCTGAAGAGTCAGGTAGGGACCAGAACAGGGTGGGGGGGAAAGGGGTCGGGGTAGGGGGAAGCAGAAAAACTGACTGTATATTTGTGGGCGAAACGTGGCAGCCAAATTGCGCACAACAATGTCCCACAAACAGTCATGGAAGTGGGGTTAGGGGAGAAAGGGGGGAAGAGGGTAAGGGTAAGGTCAGGGTAGGGGGAAGGAGAGCAGGAAGAGCAACTGTAAATTTGTGGGCAAAACAATGTTGTTGATACCGTATATCTCCGCGTATAAGGCGCACCCCCCGTTTTTGACCTTTTCTTGGTGAAAAAAAACGGAAGCATTTTCAATGATATTGCCGGCAGAAGGGAGGAGAGACAGGAGAGACAGGTAGGTAGGGAGGGAGAGAGAGAGAGAGAGCGGCAGGCAGGCAGGCAGGCAGGGAGGGAGGGAGGGAGAGAGAGAGGCAGGGAGGGAGGGAGAGAGAGAGGGAGAGAGAGAGGGAGAGAGAGAGAGAGGGAGAGAGAGAGGCAGGCCGGCAGGCCGGGAGGCCGGGAGGGAGGGAGGCCGGGAGGGAGGGAGGCCGGGAGGGAGGGAGGGAGGCAGACTGGGTTCGGCAGAAGGTAAGCACAGCACTGAAGTCCGCTGCTGCTGCCGCTGCCCGAGGCCGAAGCCCCGTCACCCACTCTCCCCAACCCCCGCCGGACACTGACCAAACCCCGGCTGACAGCTCGCCGGCCGCCCCTCCTGTTTACTGTATTTCCGAGGCTCAAAATTGCTTGTACCTGCGTATAGGGCGCACCCCCCACTTTCGAGATCTTCCGACCTGAAAAAAAGTGCGCCTTATACGCGGAGATATACGGTACTTAACATCACTTTGGATGCAAATTGCCCAGTTTTGCTCGAGCGTAAATTGCTTCACCAGTTTAGTACATATTTGCTTTTAATGGTGACACATTGAATGGTTAGCATTGTAAACTTGCAGCTATTATAGACTTGAAGGCAAAAAAGGGAGAGGCACTTTTTGTGATTTAATGGAGCTGCTTGCGAAATGAACTTCTTTTATTGCAGCAAAATTTTATTGGTTGGGTGGGGAAGGAGGTGAGGTGCATATTAGGACTTTTAAAATAAAGTAATTTAATACAAGGTTATATAATGTGCTAATAATAATGCTGAAATACTGAATGCATTGACAATAATCAAACCAACTCCAATTAGTCACAACAATGTCCTATGTTCATTTGGACTTGTGGTAGCCAAACAAAAAGTTGGGAGTGTTCAGTCCCCGAGTTGAGCTTTTATAATGGCCATTGCTGCAGGTCTCCAAAAAGGAAGCCTTTCTTCCTTGGAGTTGGCCTTGGAGTACTCATAAATACTTGCTCTTCTGTTCACTTCATCAAGCTGCTTGTGTTAGAGATTAATTTCTCAAGGTGAAATATCAATTTCTCCGGTCAAAAATTAGGTTACAGCCAGCCTCCGATTGACCAGGTACTACTGATTTATTTCTTTTATACCAGGTTTCTTTTACTCAGGTATACTCATTGAGCTGACACTAAAGCAAGCAATATTACATTACAGGGTACACATAATCCTCATACACAACAATACCCGGCACACATGACTCGAGGTTAAGAGGGATAGTCCTTTTCTTGTCTTTTCCTTCCAGTCGTGGTACAGTTTCTTCCATCAGTGGTTCTTCGTTCTTGAGAGCGTCTTGATTACTGTCGGTTTACAGTTTCTTCCATCGGGTTCTGCTCGTGTTCTCTTCTGTCTCCGCTCTGCTCTATTCCTTTGTCTCAACACTTTTATCCTTTCTTGGACACATGATGTTCACGTGAACATCTCATGCCACTCTCGTGCTTATTCACATTCTCTTTTACACCCAACTCTGCCTTTCTTCACAAATGAGCTCTTATCGCAGTCTGTTCTAACCGGTTTTTAATGGTGACTTTGATAACTCAAACTATGTGTAGTAACTTCCCTTATCTTAAACAGCAGTTATACAAAAACATCACATGACATCATTCTAGCCCACTCTCTGTTTTTAACAGTCTATACTAATTTTAACCAGTTCTTCACCAACTCTAACACTTGGATGGAATATACGAGTTGGACAAACCTGCTGTTTGCTATGGAACCAGCCATTTCTGATTGCTTAAATTATTTCTTCAGAATGTTTGTATTCAGATTGACATGTAATTAACAGGCTGCCCTGGTAACTTACTGAAAACAAAAATATTTTTCATTTTTGTGCATTCAGTATACAAATGCACCTGAAAACAACAACAAAATTACACTTGTATAGCACCTTTCATGTCAGGAGGACATCCCAAGGTGCTGGACAGTCATTGCTTCAGACCCGAGCTGGGGTCGGGGATGGGGAGGGTGGAGGGAAAGTGGGGGATTTGGGGTGACTGCTGGGACCATAGAAGAGGAGGGACTTGAGGCTAGGGACGGGGCGAGGCAGAGGGACTGGGGGATGAAGTTCCAGAGGTTGGCAGCAGAGTGGCTGAAGGCTCGCCTGCCAATGGTGGGGTGAGTGGGTCAGGGGAAACTCTGAAATCCTGGAGGGTCCAACCATGCTGGATTACCAAGGATTTACTGTAGTTTATAATGGAGGCCGGCTATTACTTTTCTACATTGTCATGTTAGTGCTTCTAACTCATTTGGCATTTTTTTCTCTCACTTGTGTTGGGTTCAAAGGTACGGCTAATAGTGGCGTTGACCACACTGTTATTGTATGGGACAAAGGTGTGGCCAAAAAAACGATCAGTTTATTCTAAAATTTTACATTAACACAATATATATTTTACAGCTTGTTTGCTTACTCAGGTTGAAAGTTGCATCTTAATAATGCAAGTTCAATAATAGTGGGTGTTGAATCCAAGTGCAATAATTATAACATAGGCAGAGTTATGACAATAATATTTGCTGTTATACTCCCGTGTATCGATGTTACTGTAATGACAGTGTTAAACATCATGTAAACATCTCTTGCTTGGGTTTATTTGAAGGTGCAGCCAACAGTATAATTAAGCGCACGAGGTATGGTTAATAGTAGCAATAAAACACTGTTCAGTGGATGATCGCTGGCATTGAATCAAAGGACCAAAGGGTGTGGAATTAGAACGTTGATAACAGCGGGCCTGAATCAAAGGAACTAAAGTCGATTCTCTAAGTGTTGCAGCTGTGTTCTTGTATTGTTGCATTTCTTCTCTTCTGTTTACCTTTTTTCTGATATTGCTCGAATTTGCTGGAAGCTTGGGACAGCCGAGGTAGCGCGACTTGAGTCTCAAAGCAATGGAATCGAAATCTGCACTCTCTCTCTCTCTCTCTCTCACGCTTTCACTATCTCGGCTGGTCCAAATGCTGGGATAACCAAATCTGATGGAACAAAGTATAGTTTAGCTAAATCTATTTCATAATTGCCCTTTTTTAAAAAAAAACTTTGGAATGGTCCATGCAAACCTGCATGTCCTTGCCCACCTGGTAGTTGTTTTCTTTGGGTGGTTCTTAGATATTCCGATATATCTCTCGTGGCCATTTTTCATGTGTGAGCTTTGGCAGTGCCCGTTAGCATGCCACTTGACTGTCGAGAGACATACACAGCGAAGCCAATTAAGACCCCCTCGAAGAGTGGGCACTCTTCCCACCTGGATGCCACACACAAACACTACCATTTGAGAGTGCTGAATAGGTATGAGAAGAAATTGAGTTGAGTTTTACCTCAGAACTCCATTCAAACTCCCTATGAAGCCCTGGCTAGTCGTAAAACTGTACTAAAGTACAACATCTACTGTAAAGATGAAACAACAGTATAAGATAGTCCTGCATGAGCCAAGATTCAAACCAGCTGACCAACAAGAACAACAACAACTTAAATTTTAGTGTGATGGATAGAGGCTATCCACTCTGCCATTGGGGCTGACCAATAATACTGTTCTAAAGGAGAATATTGATGTGCCAATATCCTGAACAATACTCCGGTTTTATTAACATTCAGATGAGGGACTGAATCCCTCATCTGTCAATAAACCAAAACAGCATTTGTCCAGAAATTGAGGATCAAAGCTGAGACTATCATTTTGCCTCCGCCCACAGTTGAATCATATGTTGATCTTTTTTGTAAAAAACAATCTAGGTGTGGTTGGAGACTGGAAAACAATTTTCACTGACAAACAGAGCCAGGAAATGGATGCAAAGTTTGAGGAATGCCTGGCGAGTACGAAGCTCGGAGCTAAACTAAACTACAATATCTACTGTAAATGTTAAACAACAGCACAAGAAAGGATTCCCAGACATGTGAGTGTAAAACTAACACTTTGTGATTTCTGGATAAAAGCTCTACGACTATTAGCCTGGTACACCTAATCAGCATATGAAACAACAACAACAACAACAATTTACATTTATATAGCGCCTTTCACGTCGGGAGGACGTCCCAAGGCGCTGAAGCTGAGCTGTTCTGAGTATAAAGAGTTTGTATTTGCTTCCCCCAGTGTCAGTGTTCATTTAAAGGTCTGTGGTGAAATTTGTGGCCTCTTGTAAATGTATTCCCTGTGATCATTGAAATGCTACAATGTTCATCCGAATGTTCTTAAGAGGAGATGAAACCTTTCATTTCCTCAGCTCCATTCTTGGGGCAAGCACTAATTATTCAGCCTAATAAAGAGCAAAGCATAGGATATGAAAGCAGGTATCAACCAGACAGCAGCTGAGTTACTACAAACGGCTTCAGTTTCCCTGGGCCAGGAAGAGAAAATTAGCCATTGCTCCAATTCTTGGTTACTCGACAATTTCGTCGTCGTCCCCCACACCCCCACCTCGTAGAGTTTGCACTCTGTTCCAGACACAGGAAAATGTTCGTGCCAAAATAACATATACCGTAAAGTTTCGCGTATAAGGCGCACTTGCATATAAGGCGCACCCCCCACTTTTGACCATTTCTTGGTGAGAAAAATGGAAGCATTTTCGATGATATTACCGGCGGAAGGGAGGGAGGCAGGAGAGACAGGTAGGGAGGGAGAGACGGAGGCAGGAGAGACAGGGAGGGAGGGAGGGAGGGAGGCAGGCAGGCAGGGAGGGAGGGAGGGAGGCAGGAGAGACAGGCAGGAAAGACAGGCAGGAGAGACAGGCCGGAGAGAGAGGGAGGGAGGGAGGGAGGGAGGGAGGGAGGCAGACAGACAGACAGACAGACATGATTTGGCAGAAGGCAGGCAGCAGGCACGGCACTGAAGTCCGCTGCTGCTGCTGTTGCCGTTGCCCGGGCGGCCGAGGCCAAAGCTCTATCACCCGCTCCCTCTAACCGCCGCCGGACACAGTGTCCGAAGCCCGGCTGACAGCGCGCCGGCCGCCCCTCCTGCTTATTTCCAATTATCAAAATTTCTTGCATCTGTGTATAGGGCGCACACCCAACTTTCGAGATCTTCCGACGTGAAAAAAGTGCGCCTTATACACTGAACTTTACGGTAACATATGTGGAACTCAATGTGGTCGGGATGCTCATTACAATTGTGATGAAGTTTCAACCTATGTCAGACATCCGACTGAGTAATTGGAATATTTTGGATAAATTTGATAAATTTTTTGAAAATTGTTTCTAGATGTATAGTATTGAATACATGTTGTCAAATGTGCTTCACGTTTATGCTTTAACGTTTGCCGACCAACAGGAGTATCATCTTGATTTCCTGAAATCACAAAACCTGATTTTTTAAAATACATATCCCCAGGATCACACTTGTAACTACAATATTGCTAGAAGACGCTATCTCGCGTTATATAAAAGCATGTTGTTTTTGTTGCTTTCAGGCGAATTGCAGCTTCACCTATTTTTGACTGAAATGATTGCTGGAGGATGAATACCTAACACATGACAGGAGCTCCTCAGGGTGTCAGCCACAGGACAAAGTCAGCACAGTGATTCTGAAGAAGACAATGAAGGACAACGCTGAGCGTTCAGGGAAAGTGAGGCAGTGAATCTGGGCCCCTTTCGCAAATGATCTTTATAAACGTCTGAGGTTTTTGTAGAGCATTCCTGGATGGTAACAAATTATAATCCAAATGCCTATGAATGATGGAAATCTGAAATAACAGAAAATGTCGTTGAGGCACCCCTGGGTTGATTGGATATCCTTACATTTGATATAGCATTGTGAGAATATTAAAGGTAAATTATGCTTGTTCTGCTGCTAAGTCTGTGTTTGCCCAATTGGCCATTCTTCACATATCAGCCCAAGTGGTGAGTGAATGTCAGCGTCCATTCTTCGATTGGAGACAGCACTATATTCAAGCCTGCACTTTTCAGCAAAGAAGAGAATTAGGAGCAGAAACCCTTAATCATAACTGTACAAAGATATATTGTAGTTTTATAATGTATATGAAGTTATATATTTTGCAGTTACATATTATAAATGTTGTCACATAGCTCAGTGGTTAGAGCACTCCAGTGACGTGCAGTGGGTCAAATGACAGGGTAGACAACGCCATAAAGCCACGTCCCCAAAGGCAGCAGCAGACTCTGTCTTTTTCCCCGTCATTTTTTCTGCAAATACACATGCATGGAGATGGCATTTCAATGTGATCTGATTGCAATTGATAGAAAGAGGAAAGGCAGCGGTAGCTTGTGCCTATTTCACCCATTATTGAGACAATGAGAATGGGCATGTGCATCTGAACTACATTCAACTCAATGGGTAAAAAAGGCACGACGTCTCTCTGCCTTTCTGTCGCTTTTAAGGTAGGCATATCAAATTGCAGTTAACTAATTTGGGTAGTTTCTGCTAAAAAAAAAATTGCATTATTTAAAATGTGCATCATAAAAATATAAACCATTAAATAATCATCTACAATTTAAAGTTTTTATTTTTGTAAGGTAGGCACTGCCTACCCTGAGTACGCATCCATGGAGCACTCGCCTTACAAGCGAGTGCTTGTAAGGCGAGTGCCCAGGTTCAATTTCAGGCAGGCTGAAACCTTGGGCAAGTTTCCTTACTCCACATGCCTAATAATAATCCCTTAAAAATAAAACAGTAATAAATCTGTCATTTCAATCTATGACTGTTTGTGGGTCACTGCTGTGCACAATTGGCTGCTGCATTTCTCCCACATCCATACAGTCAATTCACCTTACAGTATATTCTGTGAAGCGCTTTGAGAGGTCTTTAAAAAAATGTGAAAAGTGCTATATCAAATGCAAGGATTATTATTATTAATCTTCTTACACTAATTAGTCAGTGCATAGTTTGGGGCTCTACAGATCTAAAAACAAGCTTTCAGATGTTGATTGCCTTAGATTTACAGCAGGTTCTATTTTTATTTCCCATTTCCAACTTTTATAATTTAGCTTCAGGCTGTATTTTGTGCCTTTTGTTATGTGTTTGGTTGTAATTTCTGTTAACCTGCACTCAGCTACACCCCAGTTGAGAGAAATAAACTCAGTTCAGATCTGGTATCCTTTAATTTACAGTATATTGCTCAATAGGATGTTGGGTATTGATTTTTCCAAATGGAGCTATCAAAATCTTCCACAAGTCCTTATTATCTTTTTTTTTAAAATTCTGTCATGAGTACTCCATTAATTAAGATTAATGGAACCTTTGGAGCCTCAAGTGTTTTCTATTGATTAAACAAATGTGGTTTGATTTTCATGTACACTGACTGAATAGATCTCCAGTAAGTCTCATCATGTGAACGGTGATTATATAAACTGTTCAGGTATTGCATCGATTTGGCTAACTAATCACTTTTGTTTAGAATTGCATTTTCCTGTGTTAAATGGAATTCATTTCAGTGTTTCTAAGCCTGTACATGTTTTGTTTTGAGATTACACTATAGGCTTTCTTCAGTGCCGAAAAATCTGAGTCAACGTCTATAATCCCTGGCCATTGTATACCAGCAAGCATAATGAGCCGGGAAGTGCATTAGGAGAGTGGTCTAGTGAAAATGTTTAAAAATTGTCATCCAGAGTCTGGTAAATTGGAAGGTTTTTGTAATGCTTTTCCCTTTGGGGCGGGGGGATGGGGGGGATGTGTCAAAACACACTTCACAAAACTACTTAGGAGGCCTATGCTTAGGGGCGGAAGGCTGGGGCGGTGGGGTGGGAAAGTAGAAGGGAGTTGATTGGTAAGGCAACCGAAAGTGAGGTTGAAAAGATTGGCGTTAGCATAGCTAAAGAGGGGCTATTGGAGGGATATTTGGATAGAGTAACAGATCAGGGGTATACTAGCTAAAAACCACTGCCATATTTTAAGAATGTCCAGAATTTGGCCAATTGTTAATATTACTGGTGCCCATCTGGTATTGTCAAGCTCTCTGAGACAACCCCATCAAGTCTCCCTCATCGGTCTCCCAGTGATATTCTCTCTCTTTACAATCGCAGCTTCTTCCACCTTCTTGTTCACCACTACCTCTTTTCTGCTTTCACCATGAAGTAAGAGTTGCCATATAAGTGTAAACTGTATTGTGCTGTCACAATTTTGACACCACAGTTACTGTATTTGTGGCAGCAGCCAATTTTCAAAGCAATGTGCTACAAACAACCATAAAGTCAATGACCAATTTTTTTCTGGAGAAGTGTTGGCCATATCACTGAGATAAACTCCCTTCTATTTTCTAGTAGTGCCAAGTAATTTAATGCATTGTTGCCACTCAGCTTTGCTTCCACATTCCCCTCCGCTCATTGCTCGAGCTGCTTCAGTCCAGTTTCCACCCCACACACAGCATTGCCAGCCCTCATCAGTCTCCCAATGATTTCCTCTCTCTGTACAATCATGGCTTCCTCCACCCTCGTGTTCACCTCTACCTCTTCACTGCTTTCATCACTGGTGACCATTCCATCCTCAGTCAAAGGATACATCTTTCTGGACTACAATAGTGTATCAGTCTAGATTATAAATTCAAGTGCCTGTGTGGGGCTTGAACCTCCAATCTCCTGATTTCGAGGGGAAAGTAGTACAAATCTAAGCCAGGCTGATATCCTCATGTGGAATCAGTGCCACTTGGTTTGTTTAGATTTGGGGGGAGATCACATGAGTTTGGATTCTTTTTGTCCACTGTTCCTTTGCATCCCAGCTGAAACAAACAAACACCTGGGTACAGTTCAGTCTGATGAACCTCCTGCCTTTAGAGCCCTGATGAAAGTGATTCTCGGCAGCCGTGTGATGTAGGATATTGCTTTAAAAAGATCCAATGAAATGGAACAGGAAGTATAAAAGGATCCTGGAAAAGAAACTGTGGTCTTATGGTGAGATCTTACAACACAGAAGGAGGTGATTGTGCCTGCTCTTTGAAATAATTACCCAGTAGTCCCACTCCCCTGCTTTTTCCTCCTTTGAAAATGTTTCCCATTCAAGTAAATATCCAATTCCCTTTTGAAAGTTATTATTGAATCTGTTTCTGGCATATTGGATGTATTGGATATTTTATATAGCTATATATCATGTATATTGAATTGGATAGTTATGAGTATAAGGAGTTACTTAACAACAATAACTTTGATTTATATAGCACCCTCCAGCGTCTCAGAGCACTTCACAATAACAGACTCCGGGGACAAGCCAGGGGGAGGGGAAGAAAGGTGACTGAAGGGGCGGTCGAAGAGAAAGGTCTTTAGCTGAGACCTGAAACTGGGAAGAGAGGGGGAGTGGCTAGTGTTGTAGATTCAGAATCATTACAAACAGACATGCTATGTGTGATGAAGCAGAGGGATTTTCTTTCCAAGAGTTTAACTGGCTGCACCTCACCTTGGAGTCCAACCTGAGCCAGTTACAGATGTTAGAAGCCTGGGCAGAACAAGTGTTGCTGGTGATAAGGCGGGTGGGTGGAGCTAGAATAGATCAGCCATGATCTTATTGAATGGCAGTACAGGCTCGAGGGGCTGAATGGCCTACTCCTGCTCCTAATTCTTGTGTTCTTATATTCTTTTTTAGTCTGCTCTTAGATTTAGCATCTTGGGACATCCTCCTGATGGGAAAAGGTGCTTCTGGTAGTAACATTTGTATTTGCTCCAACACCTATAGTCCTTTTCACATCAGAAGCATGTCTATGAACACCAAAGTGGAATGACTGTATTTGTAGACAAACACAGCAACCCGTTTGTGCACACAAATGTCTCACAAACAACCATGAAATGAGTGACCAATTTTTATTTGGGGAATTGTTAACCAGAACACTGATTAGAAATTCCTTTGTTTTTTCAAGTAAAGCTATGGTGTCTTTAATGTCAAACTGAATAGGCAGCCACCTTGGTTTAATGTCTCATTCGAGATGAATTAATCTGGTGGATTAGTGCACTGGGAGACATTTCTGCCTGGAGTGAAAAGTTAAGTTCTGACATGGGGCTTGAACTAACTGTTTGTGCAAGTGGAATTGTTGCATCCAATTGTAAAATGCCAACCACAAGAAGTGTTTAAATCAGACCCCAATAATTGCAGGCAAATATTGTTCACTATCAGACACTATCATCTAGGGTGGGTCGATATGGAAATTTTCCGATTTAGATATATCGATGGGCTCATATTGAGATATAGTGAAATATCGATATTTTCAGGGTTTTCGTACTGCGCATGCGTGCGCGGCATGCGCATTCGGGGTGCGCACGCATTCGGGGTGGCGCGCGCATTTGGGGCCTATCTCCTCAGGAGGTAAATATATTTCTCTCTCTGTGCCTCTCACACTCACTCTCTTCATCTCTGTGTTTTTCTGTCTGTGTCTCTCTCCTCTCTCACATCCCCCCCATCTCTATCTATCTGTATATTATCACATCCACCCCGTCTCTCCCCCCACCCTGCCCCCCCGCCGCCGTCCATCTCTCCCTCCCCCCCCCCCCCCGCCGCCGTCCCTCTCTCCCCCCCCGCCACCGTCCCTCTCTCCTCTTCCCCCCCTGCCGCCGTCCCTCTTTCCCCCCCTCCCCACCGCCGTCCCTCTCTCTCCCCCTCCCCCCCGCCCCTTTCTCCTCCCCCACCCACCACCATCCCTCTCTCCCCCCCTGCCGCCGTCTCTCTCTACCTCCCCCGCCGCCGTCCCTCTCTCCCACCCCCCCCCCCCCCACCACTGTCTCTCTCCCCCCCCCACCCCACCCCTTGCATACCTGTATATTGTATTCGAGTACTATGAATACAATATGGTGGCTTTGCACCTCGGTCTGTGCATTGTGTATAGAGATGAGCATTCTGGGTCTTGTAGTTCAGTGTGCGCGCATTCCGATTTTTTCCCTCGATATATTGATTTTTCGATATATCAATGTTTTTGAAATGCGTATATCGGCATATCAATATGAAGAGTATATCGGGTTTTAGCGATATATCGATATATCGCCGGACCCTACTATCATCACATGGCTGCCACATTGAGACTTCTTGTTCACCAAGTGTAAGATGATGCTCCAGTGCTAGGGGTATGCTAAATTGTTGGAGGTGCCTGTTAAAAATTGAAAATACTATTTGCACTAATTAAATAGAGAAAGGAATTTCTCCAGTGTCCTGGCCAAAATAAAATTGGTCATCCATTTCATAGCTTTTTGTGGTACCAATAAATTGACATAGTTCAGGGAATAGATTACTTTCCTATTACCAATTGTATTAGGGCTGTTCGCTCTTGTGTAAAAATTTCAGTAGTCATTACCTAGGCCTCACTTCTAACCTATCTAACTTATTAAAGTTGTGTCATTGGAAACTCTGCGTTAGTTTCCTTACTCCACACTCCTAATAATAATCCATCCCCAAAAAATCACAATAATAAATTTGGTCATTTCAATCCACGACTGTTTGTGGGGATGCTGCTGTGCGCAATTGGCTGCTGCATTTTGCCCACAAATATACAGTCAATTCACTCTACAGTAAAACAAATTCTGTGAAGTGCTTTGAGACATCGATAAGATGTGAAAAGCGCTATAACAAATGCAAGGAATATTATTATCATTCTAATTGAAAACAGTTTCTCGATTGATACCACAAGCATACACGCATATATTACCAAATAAGGTATTTGCCTATATTTTTAAACACTTGGCCCAAACACAGCACTATGCTCTGAGGCAGGGTGTTACTCCAACTTGTATCGTGCTGTTGTATCATTGCTGGTGATGGGTGATATACATCTGGGAGAGAATAGGATTGTTGGTAGGAGCGATAAATATAGACAGAATGGGTCAAGTATTCACTGGAAGCAATGGTTCATGTCCCTTTGCGGGTATTCTCCTTGAAGGTTTTGGTTGAACAATGGATAACTAAAAAAATATTAATGTTTACGTATCTTTGGGCATCATGCAATGTTTATGACTCATGGGCAATTGAATGGGTTCAGTAGAATCCATTAATACAAGATTGTACAAGAGATGGGAGTAATTAACAAAGATTTACAGACATGCTATGGTCCCTAACCACCTTGATTAATTTTCTCTCTATCATTAAAAGGTTTAACTAAAGTAAATGTTTCATAATTTGCTCGTAGTTCACTGCAGGAACTGAAAAACGATCCATATTAGTCACTATTAGTAATGGTAACCTCGGGCTATCTGCTGATTAGAATGGCAAGAATTGTGAGTTGTTTCTCTGCATATTTCTTGCTAATAAAATTAATGAATGTGAATGTAGTTGATTTGTGATGTTGACTTTTGGATCTCTACAAAACATTTGTTGTAGAATCAGATTAAAAACAGACTTGCCTTGTTTTTCATAGTTGTTTTGTGTTGTATAATCCCCAAAGATATCAAAGTCTCTTATCACTTCTGTCAGAGCAACACCAGATACTACCCACTTTACCATCATGGTATTTGTTCTTCAGAAAGTTCATGAAGGAGAAGATGCATGTTGACTGTAGGTGTATTTATCACTTTGTTCAAATCTTAAAAGTGTTTGAAATGAAATCACAAATCTTTTCTTTAGCGTTAACAGATCATCTGTACTTTAGGCCAAAGTTTGGTCAGTGCAAGGTCTCAATTAGAATAATGTTGAAGGAGATTTATCTTGCCCCATATGTATCATCATACCCATGATACACTTGATTGCAAAAAAGGTTGTTCGACATGTTGCAATTGCATTTCGTTCTTGTGACTTATGTCTCGTCCTCATTTACATGATTGAGAAATCTAACCCAGTAAATGTATTTACAATCCTCCCCTTCATCTCGCCCATTGCGCCACCACTAGCTGTCCGTTCCATATTGGCCTACAAAATACCTGGTATCTCTCCAGCAAAATGCTCACAATCCAACACCTCATTGTCGATGGAAAATATTGATATCCTCGCATTCATTGAAACCTGGGTCACTGAGCACCTGTCCTCCTGTCCGAGGCCACGCAACCCAGCTACACCTTCCACCATATCCCACAACCTAACCGTCGTTGTGGAGGTATGATTCACATCTGCTGGTCTCTACTCAGCGTATCCCCTTACTCTTCAAGAACCTTACACTCCTTTAAGCATCTACCATTCCTCCAATCTTTCCCTCAATCTTCCATATATGCATTCATCACCTCGAGGCTCCACTATGCCAACTCCTTACTTGTTGACCTCCTCATCTCTTGACTCCGCAAGCTGCAGATCACCCAGAAATCTGCAGTTTGTGTCAATCCCACACCAGGCTCCATCACCCCATCACACCCACCTATGCCTGGCTACACTGGCTCCCCATGCCTCAGAGGATAGAATTCAAGATCCTCTTCCTCACTTTCAAGGCCCTCCGACCTGCTCTGGAGGGAGTAGACAGGTCCAGCGCCTTGGGACATCCTCCTGACATGAAAGGCACAATACAAGTGTAATTTTGTTCTTCTTGTTGTTTGTTGTTGTTGCTCCATGTCTCCCCCTGACCAACCCTACCATCGGAGGCCAGAGTTTCAGCCTCTCTGCCTCCACCCTTTGGAACTCCATCCCACAATCACTTCATCTTGCTCCCTCACTTCTCCCTCCTTCAAGGTATGACTCAAGACCTTCCTTTTTGACCGTGACTTCAGCCACTCTCCTACCCACTCTGCCCTCCTTCATCCCAACTCATCCCCCCATGCTCGGGTCCTAATCCCTGACTGCTCAGTAACTTGGGACATCCTCCCGATATGAAAGGCACTTTATAAATGTAATTTTGTCGTTTTTGTCATTTATCATCCCACCACCAAACCTCCCTCACCTTCCTCTCGGACATCTGCACTTTCTAATCTTTCTTCTCGCTCTACTCCAAACGCCTTATCATCCTAGGCAACTTCAAATTGCACTTCACCCCCTCCTCCTCTATCTCCACTGACTTCTCTCTCACAACCCTCTACTCACCGACATCATCAACCTCGCCCTGTCCACTGGTGCCCGAGTGTGGTTGGGGTGAGGGAGGGCAAAAGTGATAGGAGGATGGCTTTCCAAAAATGCCCGTCATCACTTCTATCCTTTTTTTAAAAAAAACTCCCTGGATGCACCCCTGCTCTCAAAGTACTGCCCCATCTCCAACCTCCCTTACCTTTCGAAGATCCTTGATAAGTTGTTGCTTCACTCCTTCCTCACCAAGCTAGTCAGGAACCTAGGCGTCTTGTTCAACCCTCAACTGTCCTTTCTCCTGCACAACTATGCTATGACCCACTCTGCCTTTACCCACCTCAGCAACATTGCCTGACTCCACCACTGCTTTACCCCTCAAGCTTCCGAAATCCTCCTACATGCATTCATCACTTCAAGTCTTACTTTCATAACTCTGCATCCCATGTCCTCTCTTGCACCAGGCTCTGCAACTCTTTCACCCGAATCCACTGGCTTCTCATCACACAGAGGATACAGTTCAAGATCCTGGTCTTCACTTCCAAAGCCCTTCATAGCCTTGCTCCCCTTACCTCTTCAACTTTCTACAAACCTGCCCACTCCCTCCGCTCAGCAAGCTTCAGTTTGCTTCACATCCCCACATCACTCACCCCACTATTGGGGGACAAGCTTTCTGCCACTGCCCCCACCCTCAAGAACTCCACCCTGCAGTTCCTCCACTCGCCCCCTCCCTTGCCACCTTCAAGATCAGGCTCAAGACTCTCCTTCAACCGTGCCTTCAGTTACCCTCCTTTCCGCTGCCCTGCCCTTCACCCTCTTGATCCCAACCACCAGCTCAGGTCTGAAACACCAATTGTCCAGTGCCTTGTGACATCCTCCTGGCATGAAAGGTGCTGTACAAATCCAATTTTGTTGTTGTTATATTTTGTTCATTTCTTCTGTATTTTCTCGTTGCTTGTACCAATTCCCTGGGGCTCTGATTTAGATCTGTGGCTCATCTGGAATAAACATATTGGTGATGAAAATGTGATGATTCTCACTGAAAGAACTGAAAGAGGTGCAACAGAGCTTTCTTGGAAACCACACAGACCATTGAATAATCTTCAAATATGGTTACAGGCAGGAATGCACAACAGCACCTAAAAGGAATACACTGAAAAGAATGAGCTGAGTTCTTCTACATAATAACTGGGAGCTTGATACAATTTTTTTTCATTTGATTTTTAAGCTAATGCAAGAGAATGTCAATGCCAATACAAGCTAATGACAAGAGACATATTAAGACTTATTAAGACATATTGTGGTCCCGATTTCAAATAGGAAGTGATCCTGGGAGATTTCCACATTGAGCAACAGCAGTTCTGTTCAGTGAACATGCAGTGCCTTGGGTGATGTGTGATTATGATAAAATAAATTCCATTACTGCTTAGTGCTGCCAAAGGCAATGTGAGTAATACTGAATGGAAGTTTTAACTAGATATGCGTGTCAGCATTTTTGGTCTGAATGACGAACAAAGAGGTGGAGACTTCTCTTGATCAGCTTAGCTTTGGACAGGTTCCCACCAATCGCAATGGCAACACCGACCCTTCAACCCTGAGATGGGAAAGTCAGAGCTCTGCTCTGTAGCTAGAGGCATCCAGGAATCCCTATAAAAGCAGCGAGCAATCAGCAACCTGCACTGACAGCAGCCAGGGGATGGCAAGCGAATGGCAAAGCTTCCAATGGCGAGTCGACAAAGCGATTGAGAAAGCCAAGACCATGAGTCCTGAGGAGCTGGTGTTCAGGTTCAGGGGGCTGCTATACCCAGCAATCCTCAGCTCAGAGCAGACCCTGACCCAGCTACAGACTTTCCAGGCCAGGACAGAGGATCTACTCCTCATGGCTTATCCCAAATGCAGTAAGACAATCTGGCATTTAAACCCATCCTTATTTTTAAAAAAAAATTTCAAGGCTTTCTTTGTTTCTTTAGGAGTTCCATTAAAAATAAATGTAATGGTTTAATTCATACTTTTATGTTACGCTACCTAACTGTTGGTGTTTCTCTCATAAGCTAAAATAAATTTTACATAATGCCACATGTTCAACAATAACATTGGGAAATAATATTGGACTCGTGCCTATAAGAGGCACAGATGCCTGCATCCCAATAGGTATTACTGGAAGAAGGTATTGGAACAAAGACAGAAAGGTTGGTGTTAAGGGGTGATGGATAAAAAAGCAAAGAAGGTTCTTATGAATCCCAGACAGCTTGACAGTGGTGGAGCATGATACTGAGCAGTTCATAAAAAGTCAGCAGGTTAGGCAGTATATATAGAAAAAGGAAAGTGAGTCAACATTTCGGGTCCACGACCGTTCAGCAGAATTGCAGCAAGTTGGGAGGGAGAGGCTTTTAAGGAGTAATAGACAAACAACAATAACAAGAACAACAACTTTGATTTATATAGCATCTCAGAGCACATCACAATCACGGATCCCAGGACCAAGCCAAGAGCAGGGGTAGAAAAGTGACCAAAGGCACGGTTGAAGAGAAAGGTCTTTAGCTGAGACATGAAACTGGGAAGAGAGGGGGAGAGGCGAAGGGAGTGAGGAAGGGAGTTCCAGAGCCTCAAGGCATAGTGGCTGAAGGCAGGACTGCTGAGGGTATAGCGGAGGATTCGGGGGACACGGAGGAGTCCAGACCCAATGGAGCGAAGGCAACGGGTGCTGGTTTGAGGAGAGAGGAGGTTGGAGAGGTAGGGGGTTGCAGAGGAGTGGAGGGATTTGAAAACAAGGGTGAGGATCTTGAAATCGATCCTCTCTGGGTTAGGGAGCCAGTGAAGTCTGGCAAGGACTGGGGTAATGGGGGAGCGAAGATTGGTGCAGGTGAGTATGTGGGCGGCAGAGTTTTGAATGAGTTGGATTTTATGGATTGTGGTGGAGGGGAGACTGGCGAGGATGGCATTGGAATAGTCCAGCCAAGAGGTGACAAAGGCATGGACCAGGGTTTCAGCGGCTTTTGGGGTGAGATATTGCCAGAGACGGGCAATCCTTCGGAGGTGGAAGAAAGCGGTGCTGTTGAGGGACCAGATGTGAGGGAGAAAAGATAGTTGGGGGTCGAACCTGATGCCTAGGCCGCGCACGGGTTCGGAGAGTTTTAGAGGCAGACTGGGAAGGTGGAGGAGGTGAGAGTGGTGCGATTGCAGACATTGACGAGAGCTAAAAAGTATGGCCTCCGTCTTGTCAACATTCAGCTGCAGGAAGTGCGCGCTCATCCAGCTCCTGATGTCTGACAGGCAGGCTGACAGAACATCAGGGGACTGGGGGTCGCAAAGTGAAGTGGAGAAATAGAGTTGGGTGTCATCCGCATACTTGTAGAAGTGTGCGCCATGTCTGTGGATGATGTCCCCACGAGGTTGCATATAGACGAGGAAGAGGAGGGGGCCAAGGATGGATCCCTGGGATACCCCACAGGTAACCGGGTAAGAGCGGGAGGAAAAGCTGTTATGGAAATGTAATGTTGGCGGTTTGTGAGGTAGGACTCAAACCAGGGAAGTGTGGTCCCACTGAGGTGGATGACGGAAGACAGGCAGTGGAGGAGGATGGCTTGGTCAACTGTGTCGAACATAGCGGACAGGTCCAGTAGGATAAGGAGGCAGAGGGAACCCTGGTCACAGATAGAGAGGACATTGTTTGTAACTTTTACAAGCGCAGTCTCTGTATTGTGCGCAGGGCAGAAACCGGAATGGAGGGTTTTGAAGAGGGAGTGGGAGGAGTAGTGGGCGCGGAGTTGGTTGGCAACAATGCATTTGAGTGCATTGGCAAGGAAGGGCAGGTTTGAAATAGGGCGGTAGTCACTAGGGTTTGAGGGATCTAGGGAAGATTTTTTGAGGAGTGGGGTGATGGCAGCAGTTTTGAGAGGGCAGGGTCTGATCCTGTGGAGAGGGACTGGTTGATGATGTGAGCCAGCAATGGGCAGAGGAGGGGCAGCTGGGTGAGCAGTAGATTGGTGGGAAGGGGATCGAGGCAGCAGGTGATGGGCTTAATAGAGGTGATGGTGCATAAGAGGGAGGAAGGAGAGACGGGGAGAAGGAATAGGAATAGTAAGAAGGGGAGGGTCGTGATAGGAGCTGATGATGGGGAGGTTGAGGGTGATGGAATGGGGGTGGTGGTGGTTGTGGTGGTCGATGAGAGGCAGGAGGATGAGGCTGCCTGGCAGATGTTTTGGATTTGGAGGAGAAGAAGTCCATGACCTCCTCGCACGTCGCATTTGAAGTGAAGATTGAGGATGCCTGAGAGGGTGCACGGAGGAGATGGTGGGTGGTGGAAAAGAGGACTTTTGGGTTGTTTTTAGCTTCCGGGGTGATATTTGAGTAGTAGGCCATTTTTGCTCGTGACATAAAAAAGCAGTAACTGTGGAGATGCTCGAGCCACAGTTGGTGGTGAACTATCAGACCGGTTTTCTGCCACCTGCATTCAAACAGCTGGGTTTGGGTTTTTTGGGTGCGGAGATGAGTGTTGTACCAAGGGGAAAGGGTAGGTTGGAGATGGACCTGGATTTCAGGGGGACGAGAGAATTGAAGGTGGAGAGGCAATCATGGAGCAGGTGAACGGCTGCTTCAGGATCACTGTGGGTGGAAGGCCAGAAGAGTTGGAGGTCAGAGGATGTGAGGGCCTCTGTGAGGGTCTCAGCGGCAAGACTTTTCCATTGGCGGAAAACTACAGTTGAGGGCTTGGTGGAGGAGAGAGGGCTGAGAGAGGAGAAGGAGACGCGAAAGTGGTCCGAGATGGCCTTGTCCATTATGCTGAAGTTGGAAATATCAAGGTCATGGGTGAGGACAAGGTCGAGAGCGTGGACATGGTTGTGGGTTGATGTGGAGGGTGAGGATTAGGGAGGAGAGGAGGGCAGTGAAATCGGAGGATGTGGTACAAGGGGAGTTTAGGTGAAGGTTGAAGTCACCCATGATGAGCAGACGTTCAGAGCTGAGGGACAGGGAGGAGAGGAGAGTGGAGTTATCGGGGAGGAAGGAGCCAGGGGGTTTAGGAGGGCGATAGAGCAGAAGAATTTTTAATGAGAGAGAAGGATGTTAGACGGTGAGGTTCTCGAAGGAGGGGAAACAGCCAGAGGAATAGGGGGAAAGACCAAGGGAAGCTATGGAGATGCTGGCCACTCCGCCACCGCATTGGTTAGGGCGGGGGGGGGGGGGGGGGGGGGGGGTGGAAGATGTAACCTCCAAAACCGTCTCCCACTCCCGATCATCACCGTGGTACACATCTCACCTCCGCTCCCTCAAAAGCCAAGTGAGAGCAGCAGAACGCACCTGGCTCAAATCTGGCCTCACGGTCCACCGACAAATCTGGCTGGACCGCATCAAATTTTACCGCTCCGCCCTAGCCACCGCCAAATCAGCCTTCTACTCCAGGATAATCCTGCAAGCGAAGGACAACCATCGCCTCCTTTTCGCCACCACCAACCAGCTCCTCCGCCCCCCCACCCCCCCCCCCCCGCCTCACTTCGCAGATCCTCTCTAACGATCATTGTGAGGAGATGCTGGACTTCCTCGAGTCCAAAATAGAGAGAATCTGCTCTGCGGTTTCCTCCCCCCACCACTCCTCCACCTCCGCGCCCTCATCAGTTACCTCAACCCCTACCTGAGAAGTCAGCTCGTCTGCCATGTACGAATAGTGGTTATTTGCTCGTCTGCTACGCTACGCATAATAGTTACTTGCAAACCTGTACGCACGCTTTGATTTAACCTCTAGCCGACACCCGTGAGCTTGTTAAAGAAAGATGCGAATAACAGGGGCCATAAGGGTGTCTGGCAGGCATACCAAGGCTATGATATAATTGTAAAGCTCTAGGCTTGGTTATCTTATCTTACTTCTAGGCTATCTTATTATTGTAAGCTGTAGCCGGCCTATATCTCATTAACTCCAAGGCCACAATGTTTTTGTAATACAGCTGCAAGACCATGTTGTTTGTAACCCAGCATGAGTCATGTAACTAAAAGTGTATAACTACCCATGTAAAGGTTGTTCTAAGTGTGCACTTGGAGTAGACGGACGAGAGTCTGTACCTAAGGTGTACACCGCTTCGCGAACGCTAAATAAACTAGTTGGATTACACACCCGAGTCACATATTTGTGAACAGAACCAACAACCGATGTACTGAGACAAATCAGAGTTTCACATTTGGCGACGAGGATGGGATCTCGTGACGACTGAGGCGGTGTGTCGACAGCGGAACAATCCCTGAGTTTTTACCTCAGTGAAATTGGCCACCACAGTGAGTATATCATATATTTTGAATACTCTCAGTGTTTTTCACCTACGTAATTAAACTCTGTGGATGCCTCAACTGTAAACATAACTGACAGTCGTTAATGAGATCACAATTGTAAAAGGTTGGCGGGTGTGTGGTTAAGGTAATGGTTACAAAAAAGGTTAAGCACAGGTAGGAATTTACTATGTGCAAAGGTTAAGCACAGGTAGGAATTTACTACGTGCAAAGGTTCAGCGCAAGTATAAATTAACATACTATGTGCAAAGGTTTAAGCGCAGGTAAAACTTACATGATTGTAAGGACCGTTGACGGAATATAAAAGGATATGTATATAAACTAATTAAAAAAGTATGGGTAATATTGTGGATAAAACTGAGGGGCCGTGTCCCCTAACGTCTATGTGTAAAGTGTTGCCAGAAAATCAGAAAGAGTTGCGATTAGTTTCGGGTCAGTTAAATAAACAATTGGGAGACACAGTATGGCCTCTGGGAGGTTGGTATGGAAGAAAGATAAATATAAGCCATGTAGAAAACTGGTGAGAGTATGGTTAGAGGAAGCTATGAGAAAACAGGCAAAAGAAACGTTGTCCAGTTGGCAAAACACTGCTGAAAGACACGGTATATGTGTGACCTGCGATGGAGTGTATAAACCGCTGGACAAATTGAAGGAAGAAGTGTGTAGAGAGAGAGAGAGAGAGGAGGCAACTAGGTTTTCAGGGGGACCGGCCGAAAACACACGGTTTCGGACGCGAGTGAAAATGCGCCAGAAACCTGTACCCGTTTCCTCCCCTGAGGATGGTCCCAATTTTTTATTTAAAAGTAGAATAAGAACATTAAAGTTTAAGGTTGTAAGGAATAAGATTTAAAGTATAAGAATTTGTGAAGTACTACACATGAAAGTAAAGTATAAGATTTTAGAGTATAAGTATTGATATCCTTTTTTATATTTACTGTATTTAATACAATTGTTTTATATGTTTAACTATGTTATGCTACAACAGATAATTGAAAGTCAAAGACCAGACAGTCGAAAACCAAATGTATATCGATAAAAAAAAATTAAATGTAGAGACTTACATTCGAAAATTCAAACAAGTCAGGCATATTTTTAAAATTAACCTGACTGAGAATCCGTTTTTTTTAATAAGTAAAAACACATAAAATTGAAATGAAAACAATTTGGATTTGATGTTCCAATAACACCACTTGTTCTGATTAAAAAGAAAGTGTGATGACAAAATGTCGGGTGAAAAACAAAACAAATTTTAAGCAATTGCTATCTGAATTTATGGTCTCTATGGGGTATGTTGCGACCCTTTGAATGAGTATTTGGGGAAGGCCAAAAGTCACAACATGAGTTTGAGGCCACTCTGCATATTATTGATAGCCTTGTGCCTCCCTAACTATTCTTTAAAAAGAGCAATCCGAACAGTCACAATACTCCTAATTGAAAGTCTTTCCCCACAGGAAGTTGTGACTGTACGGTCCTTAAGAAAACTTGAGCTCAATGTGTTACCTTTTTTTTTGTGTAAAAGATGTGTAAAAAATGTTTGTACCTGTATATGGTTTAGCTTGAATGAGCAGTAATTAAAATTAAAAAAGAAAGCAAATTGAAGAGAAGCTTTTGTTGTATGTTTTATGTAGTGTATGCATTTAAAGAGGACAACGGTGAGTCTGACTTTGCTCTGGACGCAGTGTATGGCCAGATTTCATCCATGTTCCATAGATTTTGGATTATTTTAAAAGTACCGGACCGTGATAGGTCTGACTTTGCTCTGGACGCGGAGTATAAGCCAGATACTACCCACGTTCCATATGTACTGAGTAATAGCACAGTAAAAATACAACCAATAATTTGGAATATTTGACGCAAGAATGAAGCGATAAAGTAGAGTAAACTTTGAAGATATAAGAATTTTGTTAAAAAAGCCTGATATATTTTATGTATCATTTATTTTGTGTATTCCAGCATTTACTTAAAATGTTTGTAGAAATTAAATATGGATAAATTAGCTTGTGGCAGTTAACTTGCGGCAGTTAGAATTTACTGCAGCCATTGACTGTGGGCAGTTTAAATTCACTGACTGCAGGCACTCTGGTTTATGTGGACAAAATGACTTTACGTAACCCTTTGGTTTCCACATCAACTGAAAGTGTTTCTGTAGGTAATGATAATGTCATGTTAACAGCTGAAAATGTTTAAAGAAACGTGAGATTTCACCTTGTAATTTAGTTCTTACAGATACTGACAAGAATGGCATTCCATGCAGCCACTTCTTCTGGGATAACTTATAATTTTCGCTCCAACTCCTTACAGGATGGAACCCCAGTCTGTATGAAGAAACTGGTTCCTCCTAAATCTGCCCAAGCCTGTGAACTAATTGCCCTTGCGGAGGCTTGTAAACACGCTGTGGGAAAACCGGTTACCATATATACTGACTCTCGCTACGCCTTTGGCGTGGTTCATGATTTTGGGAGGTTGTGGGAAAACCGTGGATTTTTAACTCCATCAGGTCATCCCATTTCTAATGGTACTGAAGTTGTCGACCTCCTACAATCTGCTCTGCAACCTGCTCAGTTAGCGGTTGTGACGTTGGCCCACACGTTGGGCCAACGTCCTGGCCCACACGTTGGCCCAGGATCCGGTCTCACTTGGAAATGGACATGCGGATAGATGTGCCAAACTAGTGGCTGAGGCCCCACATGGTACCTATCCCGTTAAAACTGTGGTTCCCATTATTCTAAAAGACCGTACTAACATGGCTTCTGTTTATGATATTGTGTTACTCCAGGAGGACGCTCCGGTGGCAACTCGTCAGTCATGGGTTGAAGAAGGCTGTGCCCTATCCGAGGAAGGGGTCTGGATGACCCCTGTCGGTCAGACCTGCATGACTGATGAGCTGGCAGGATGGGTAGTCGCCTGCGGTCACCAACAGACTCATTCGGGGGGTAAACAGCTCTCTGAGTGGCTCCTTCAGACCTGGTGACACCCACGCATGTTGCAGCTGTCTGAGAAAGCTGTCCTCCGGTGTCTATTGTGCTCTGAGCACAATCCTGGGAAAGGGTTCCCAGTGGTCACCGGTGCTACCCCGGTTGCTCAGCTCCCTTTTGAGGTTCTCCAGATGGATTTTATTCAACTACCTAAATGTCAGAATTTCAACTATGTATTGGTTATTATTGATGTATTTTCCCGTTGGGTTGAAGCATTTCCAGTGGTAAACAATACTGCAGAAACGGTTGAGCGATTGTTGTTACGGGAAATAATTCCTCGATTTGGGGTGCCTGGCAGATTGGTTTCTGATAATGGTCCCCATTTTATTGCATCAGTCAATCGCTCATTGTGTTCCCATTTAGATATTAAGCAGTCATTTAATTGTGTGTATCATCCAAAGGCGGCAGGAATGGTGGAAAGAGTGGAAGACAATTAAGACTAAACTGGCAAAAATTACCAGGGGCCATGGATCATCTTGGGTCCGCATTTTGCCTCTCGTGCTGTTTCAGATACGATCCGCCCCCACTGGGACTGGTCGTTTATCACCCGCTGAAATTATCTACGGACGCACATTGATAGGCCCTTGGTCTGTTCCCGCCTCCTCTCCGCTTACTCATATGTCTGCTGATATGGTAGAGTATATAAAAACTCTTTCTACAATTCTCCGTATTAATCAAACTACTGTTACTCCGCAGTCAGACTCTGTCATAGTCACCGATTCCCCCTTGCGCCCAGGTGATTATGTTATGACTCGAAATTGGGTCAGGAAATGCCTGGATCCCCGGTGGATAGGTCCCTTTCAGGTTCTCCTCTCTACTCCGACTGCGGTAAAATTAGAGGGGAGAGATAACTGGGTTCACATACATGATTGTAAAAGACATGATGCTGTTGCCCTCACCACTGTCCCGTCCTAGGGCATAATTTTGTCCCTACAGGTGTCTCGAAGAAGCATTGGAAGCCGGCGATGAAGAACTACTTGTCACTCTGGTGGAAGACGTTCGATGCCTTCGGGAGACGAAATAGGCTGACACAATCGGAAAGACAGAGACTGATTGGGCAGGGCCTACGATATCCACATTTCAGCCTTGCGAAATGGACAGGGATTCTGATGATATTGGGGATGATGCTGGAAACAGAAGTAGAATGCTCCATGAAAGCAAACACTTTCCTCCTGACTGCACACAAAACAACGGTAACACTGGGAGTATCAAGCTGCTGGGTGTGTGCGGCACTTCCACACAGTGCAGGAGGGGGTTTTCCCATGTTGATAGTCCCTTTCAGTAAAATACAGACAATGCAGGCTCTAAGAACGTCGGGTTTCAATATGACTAGCGTCCCAGGGAATAATGACACCGCATGTCATGTTATGTTAAGGGAAACTCGGGATTGGTATACGCGCCAGTATAACTTTAAGAACGTCCCCCCCCTTCATACAAGTTTCACTCTCGCACGGGCATTGGTGTCTCCAAAGATCCGGTAATGGGACCCGGATGGGAGCAAGTTTATGCAACACCACAATCACCTTGTCAGTTGACATCGGTGCTGGTTGGAGTGAAGGGGCAGGTAAATTTAGGTTCCAGTTGTTGGATGTTCCTGAACCACACGGGGCCTCTAAAAAGCCCTAATGGGACTTACTGGGTGTGCGGGATATTGGCATACCCATGGTTGCCAACCAACTGGAGCGGTTCATGCTACCTAGGATACGTTGTCCCACACCTACATATCACAAAACTTTCGGAACACCCGCACATCAAAAATCATGTCAAACGTAGAACTGTGGGATGGTATGAACAGATTTTCGGTATTTTCGTGCCCCCATATGGTTTGTTTCGTACTAATCAAGCATTGGGGGCTTTACAAACGGTCTTAGAGGCTGTTGCAAATGAAACCGCAGATGCCTTACAAGACATATCTGCCGAGATGGTGGCTATCCGCACTGTGGCTCTGCAAAACCGGATGGCTTTGGACATGTTACTTGCTGAAAAGGGAGGCACTTGCGCCTTGATTGGCTCTGAATGTTGCACATATGTTCCGGATGCTTCTGAAAATATTACGAACATTGTTCTGCACATCAGGCAACAAGTCAGAGAATTGCACCAGACTAACGCAAGCCCAGGTATATGGGGTTGGTTGACCGATTGGTCGATTAGCGGTTGGATGACTAAAATTTTGACATTTATTATCATAATTGTTATAATCCTGGTAGTCGTATTATGCTGTTGTCTACCCTTATTAAAGAAAATTGTATTATCTATGATGATAGGCTGGGATGCCCCGGCAGCAATGCTGTACATGGCTCCTGACGATGCTTTCTCTGCATATGAGTAGCAGGTTGTCATGGAATGACAAAAAGGAAGGAATGAGAAGTCAGCTCGTCTGCCATGTACGAATAGTGGTTATTTGCTCGTCTGCTACGCTACGCATAATAGTTACTTGCAAACCTGTACGCACGCTTTGATTTAACCTCTAGCCGACACCCGTGAGCCTGTTAAAGAAAGATGCGAATAACAGGGGCCATAAGGGTGTCTGGCAGGCATACCAAGGCTATGATATAATTGTAAAGCTCTAGGCTTGGTTATCTTATCTTACTTCTAGGCTATCTTATTATTGTAAGCTGTAGCCGGCCTATATCTCATTAACTCCAAGGCCACGATGTTTTTGTAATACAGCTGCAAGACCATGTTGTTTGTAACCCAGCATGAGTCATGTAACTAAAAGTGTATAACTACCCATGTAAAGGTTGTTCTAAGTGTGCACTTGGAGTAGACGGACGAGAGTCTGTACCTTAGGTGTACACCGCTTCGCGAACGCTAAATAAACTAGTCTGCCTCCTCGTCCTCCTTGACCTGTCTGCTGTGTTCGACACAGTCGATCACACCATCCTCCTCCAACATCTTTCCTCCTACCTCAACTTTCAAGGCACAGTCCTTGACTGGTTCCATTCCTACGTGACCCACCGTTTACATTTTGTTTCTTCCAACGGTTTTTCCTCAAACCCCCGCACAGTTTCTCACGGCGTCCCTCAGGGCTCTGTCCTCGGCCCCCTCCTTTTCACCCTTTACACACTCCCTCTGGGCGATGTCATCCGCAAACATGGGGTAAATTTCCACATGTATGCGGACGACACCCAGTTGTACCTTTCTGCCTCATCCCTCAACCCCCAGACCATCGATGTTCTGACAGCATGTCTGTCCGACATTGAGTCCTGGACGAGGGACAACTTCCTGCAATTGAACGTGAGTAAGACCGAGGCCCTCCTGATTGGCTCAAGCCAGCGCCTCCGCACATCGGGCGCTGCCAGCCTCAACATCCAAGGCTGTACTCTCCACCTCACAAAGCCAATCAGGAACCTCGGCATCATGTTCGATCAAAAACTCTCCTTCCTCCCCCACATCCGTGCCTTGACCGGCACCGCTTATTTCCACCTGCGCAACATTGCCAGGCTCCGCAACTATCTTACCCCCTGCGCTGCCAAAACACTCGTGCACGCGTACATCACCTCGAGGCTGGACTATGGAAACTCTCTCCTCGTCGGCCTCCCCAGTTCCTCCATTCACAGGCTGCAGGTCATCCAAAACTCTGCAGCCTGTGTATTATCCCGCACCCGCCTCCGCGACCATATAACCCCCACCCTCGCCCGTCTCCATTGGCTCCCCATTCTACAGAGGATCGAATTCAAGATCCTCGTCCTCACCTTCAAGGCCTTACACGGCCTTGCCCCGCCCTAGTTAACTAATCTACTTTCCCCCTACAAGCCCACCCGGACCCTCCGTTCAGCAGGACTTGGCCTGCTCCAAGCCCCCCGCCCGAACCGCCCCACCATCGGAGGCCGGGCCTTCAGCTTCTCCGCTCCCACCCTATGGAATACCATCCCCCAATCCCTCCGTCTCATTTTTTCCCTTTCCTTGTTGTAGCCTGGAGGGGATGCCTCGACTAGAGGGATGGGGTCATTTGGGGATAGGCCAGGTTTAGGTAAGCCCAAGAATATCAATGCACTCATCCAGGACGAGGTAATGGATACTGAGCGCTTTGTTGGAGATGGAACGGACATTTTGGAGGGCAATGCGGATGGGTTTTCTGGAGGGGGGACAGGGAGGAGAGAGTGGTGTGGAGAGGATTTGAGTGTGTGTAGAAGAGATGGGTGTGGAGTGTGATGTGGGAGGGGAAGTGGGGAGGGTACGTATGAAAGAGGGGTAAGTAGTGTTTGCCTTGAGGAGGCGGTTTCTGCAGAGAGAGTGAATGATGGGACAGTTGTGGTGGCTGCTCCCAGATACCCAGCGCCTGGTGCTATGATAGGCCCGGCGGAGGATGCCCAGGCTGGAGCAGAGGGAAGTGGTGATGGGGTCCAGGAGAGAGAGTAGGCTGGGGGGGCGTTGGGAGTGAAGGACAGAGTGAGAGTAGCGGATAGAGGGGGGTGGAAGGAGAAACATTTAAGGTGGTGGGGGAGGCTCGGGTCAGGACAGCAGCCAAAACGCACATGCAAGAGACCAGGAGCGAGCGATCAGCTGGGCAACATCAGCCCGCAGGCTAAGATGTGATTAGCCATGTCAGCCGTGCCATTTTGTTCTAACCTATATATTGGTTTTTAGTTTAATTTAGTTAGTTTAGTGGTCGCCCTGATAGTTTACTCTTTTGGAATGTTCTTATTGTGACGTCGCTCAAACAACAACAAATTACATTTGTTAAGCACCTTTCACGTCAGGAGGAGGTCCCAAAACGCTGGGCAACAGAGAGGTGGGGGGGGCAGGGCAAGGAAGACAAAGGAGAAAATGGGGGAGAGGAACAAAAACAGAAGTCGCTGGGAACACTCAGCAGGTCAGGCAGTATCTATCTGCTCAAGGCCTATTTTAATATAGATGTCTGTGTTGCAACAGATATTACAGGAAGAAGCTGTTGTGACACAGACAGATTGGTACAGTATTAACCAGAATCTATATGTTGGTAGACATGCCAATAGGAAGTTGCATCTGAAAAGTGCCTATTTTCAGCTCATCAGAAGTACAACAACAAAATTACACTTGTATAGTGCCCTTCATGCCAGGCGGATGTCTCAAGATGCTGGACTGTCAATATTCAGACCCGGACAGGGAGAGTGGAGGGAAGGGAGTGATTTGGAGTGGCCGATGGGAATATTGAAGCGGAGGGTCTTGAGGCGGAACTTGAAAGAGCAGGGAGGGGACGAGGTGGAGGGCAGACTGAAGGATCACCTGCCAATGGTGGGGGGGGTGGGGGGGGTGTTGGGAGACATGGTGCAGGCCGAAGCCTTCTGAGCAGAGTGGGCAGGCAGTTGAGTAGGGGGTTAGGAGGTCTCGGAGGTAGTGGGGCGAGGGTATAGAGGGCTTTGAATATGAGGACCAGAATCTTGAATTGGATCCGCTGGTTGATGGGGAGCCAATGAAGTCGGGCGAGGATGGGAGAGATGGGGTTATAGGTGGAGGACATGGGCCGCAGAGTTCTGAATTATCTGCAACTTGTGGAGGGAGGATTTGGGATGCCGAAAAGCATTGCGTAGTCAAGCCGGGATGTAATGAATACATGAATGAGGGTTTCAGCCTTGGGGGTAAGGTAAAGGTGGCATCAGGCAATATTATGGAGGTGAGGGAAGGCAGGAAGGTCTCGGCTTGGATGTGAGGGAGGAAAGACAGTTGAGGATTGAACAAGACACCTAGGTTCCTGACTGGCGTGATGAGGTCGAGTGAGCAACCATGGAGGTTGATGCTGCCAGCATCAACCTCCATGATGTGTGAAGGTGCTGGTGCGAGCCAATCAGGAATGCCTCCGTCTTGTTGACATTCAACTGTAGAAAATTGACTCTCATCCAGGACTTGATGTCTGACAGGACAATAGTATTCCTGGAGTCATGGATAGAAACTTGAATCTCATCCAATGAAAGGCTTAGTCCTGAAAAAATTCTTGGAATATCTTCCAACAGACAAGTGAGTGCTCAGAATCTGAAAATGAATATGACAGAGGAGACAGTAGGAGAATGTTTCCCCGGTTGGAGAAACTATAACTAGGGGTCATAGTTTTAAGATTAGGGGTCAGCCTTTTCGCACTGAGTTGAGGAAAAACTTCTTCACTCAGAGGGTAGTGAATTTATGGAATTCGCTACCCCAAAAGGATGTAGATACTCAGTTCTTGAACATATTCAATACTAAAATTGACAGATTTGTTATGGACAAAGGGATTAAGGGATATGGGGATTAGGCGGGTAGGTAGAGTTAGATTAGAAGATCAACCATGATTTTATTGAATGGCGGGTCAGGCTCGAGGGGCCGAATGGTTTACTCCTGCTCCTAATTCTTATGTTCTTATGTTCTAATTACCCCCCAGCTCATGTACTCAAACTGTTCAGTCCAAGTGCAACAGGCTATTAGATCTATGCATAAGTAAGAGTGGAGCTCCTGTAGCTCAGTGGTTAGAGCGCTTGCCTTACAAGCGTGAGACCTATGTTCGAATCCAGGCAAATCAGGGCAAAACCTTGGGCAAGTTTCCTTACTCCACACACATGCCTAATGATAATCCGTCCAAAAAAGCACAATAATAGAGATTGGTCATTTTCAATCCACGACTTTGTGGGACACTGCTGTGCGCAATTGGCTGCTGCATTTCGCCCACAGTCAATTCACTTTACAGTATATTCTGTGAAGTGCTTTGAGACGTCTAAAAGACATGAAAAGCGCTATATCAAATGCAAGTCCAAGCGCTTTAACCACGACACCACAGGTCCCCAAACAAGAAGTAGGAGCGCTGTTTTTTTTTAACTCAACACATTTGAAATAAATTTAAAATAAACGCTAAAAAACACACACACACAACACACACACACAGAGACAAACACACGGAGGCTGGATGAAATAAAGTCCAAATAAAACTTGCTAAAAAATAAATTTAAAAGACCCAATCCAGCACAAGTCTGCTGTCATTCCCACCTCAGTCTCAATGTGCTAAATCTAAGGTACAGGATTTCTGTAGGGAGACAAGAGAGTGCATTAAAAGTCTCAGAAATTGCTCCAGTTTTGAGTCAGTAAAAAAAATGGTAGCACAAATTTGGAAGTGAACACACACCACTGAGGGGGAGGGGTGGGTAGGGGAGGTGGGTGGGAAATGGCTACCAGATAAATGATTGTTGAATCCCATTTGGTGGTGGGGAGGGGGTTGGCAGAATTAAACATCTACACTGTGCTGCACATCTGTCACTGTCTCCCAACCCTGAAGAGTGTTACACAACCTCACTGATAGGAATCCACTGACTCTAGCGTGCAAATTGTTATTGCCCTCAAAGATTATTGGCATGACACACACATCTCATTCATTCCAGTTTTCAGGGGGTGGGGCAATTCGCTTTATATTACATGCATTGCATTGCGTGACAAGAGAGAGAGAGGGGGAGGAAGAGGAAATTAGTTGTGAGCAGACTTAACTTCAGCTCTGCACCAGACCCTCCTTGATATACTCCCCCTTTAAAAGGTTGACAGCAGCAGTGATTTGCCCAGAGAGAGAGAGACACACCACACACACACACAAAATGGCTGATGAAGAAAGGAAGCGTTTCCATAGTCGAATGGAGACAATAATTGAGAAAGCCAAGACTATGAGTCCTGAGGAGCTGGTGTTCAGGTACAAGGGGCTGCTGTACCCAACATTGCTCAGCTCAGACCAGACCCTGACCCAGTTACAGACTTTCCAGGCCAGGACAGAGGATGTGATGTTCTCAGTTTATCCCAAATGCGGTAAGAAAACCTGGCATTTTAAGGCATTATATATTTTGAAAAATATATAAATATTAAAACTATTTTTAGATAAATAGAGTAAAAGCCCGTTTATCCAGCACCTGATCAACTGTGACTTCCGTATAACCGGCATCGCAAAAAAAATCTGCATTCGATTAACCTGAATTTCCCAGAAAAATGCATTGAAATTTTTTTTTTCCGTTTTCGGCCGAATATCCATTAGGCGCTTTAACCAGCATTCATTTTACAGTATATTCTGTGAAGCGCTTTGAGATGTATATCAAATGCAAGGATTATTATTAGTAGTATTATTATAATAATCCAAGTCATATATCGATACACTAAGTAACATATATTGATTCTAATACATTCATAGTGAATGGAGATTAATAACAAAGGTTCATCACAGCAAAAAGCTTGCTTTTGGGTGACCAATTTAACCAGAGCGCGAACTGGCCAATGTGTGATATTCTGAATCAAGTTCATATGTTGAAAAGAATAAGCAATTTCCTCAAAAGCTATTTGGGGATTTCTGTTTGTTGATTGACTTTAATATGTGACAAGTATTATTACACAGTACAGTATTTCCAATTTTTTCATGAAACTGTTTTTACACAACAGGGTTTAATTGGATACATCAAGTGCTTCGAGACATAATCCATGCAAATATTGAAGAAGAAGAGAACTATGCCTTGACTAGAAAGTTTGCAATGCTTGAGTTTGGAGATCCTGAGAAATTTGAGGTATGTGTGAAGCAAGTTCATGGTTGAATATTTTTAACCTCTGAAGGCGACTTATGTCATGGAGTCAGGAGGGCTATTAGATAAATGGAGCTGGATAAAATGGGTTGCTTCACTCAAAAAGGGAGCGCTACTACACAAGAACAATCCCAAATCTTTCTTCCACTGGCTGAAGTCTGTCATTGGTAATGCCTGAGGAGTCCTTTTTGGGCTCATGTCAGTGTTGGATGAATACAGTAGTCACTGCATGTTTATTTGGGAAGGCTGACAAGCAGGGAATTTGCATAATCAAGCCTTGATTTTATGAATATGAGGGTTTTGCCAGCTTGAGGTATGAGACGGTGGCGGAGCCAGACAATGTTGCAGAGGAGGGGGAAGGCAGAGTGGGTCATAGCAATGTTGTGAGGTGGAAAGGATAATTGAGGGTCAAACATGATGCCAAGGTTCTGGACAGGTTTAGTGAGATGGAGTATGCATCTTTAAATGATGATGCTGTCAATGCCTGGGGTGTGGAGGTGCTGACAGGAGCCAATCAGGTGGGGCTCAGTCTTGTTGACGTTCAGCTGAAGAAAGTTAGCTCTTATCTAGTACTTGATGTCTGACAGACATTCTGTCAGTACAGCTATGGTCCTGGAGTCAAGCCTGGAGGCACAGAAATAATTGGGAGTCATCTGCATATATGCGGAAGTTGACCTCATGTTTGTGAATGGTGTCACCGAGGATATTGAAGAGGAGGGGACCAAGGATAAAGCTCTGAGAACCATTGCATGAGACGGTGCGGGGGCCAGAGGAGAAGGGAAGCCCAAGAGAAGACATTAAAGGTACTGATTGGAAGATACAAGGAGCATCAATCCCAGATGGTGATTGGTATTCGTTCCTCGGGACCGAAGTGGACATCAACTTCAGCCTTGACACTGTCCTGAAGGACTGCATTAGGAAGGGGCAAAGGCCTTGTTAGTTGTGCTCATCTCTCTTCAAGGACAGCAAGGTCCCAATGCAGGTCAAGCTTGTGAAATACAACCAATGTGCAGTTTTCCATTTTTAAAATTAGTTTTCTATTTCCTTATTTTTCTCCACCAATGTGGTTTCTGTTTAATACCTTTCTCCTGAATCAATTTTTAAAAAAAAACTTAGTTCTTCTATATACCAAACCTGCAAGTCAGCAATGGATTCAATCATCTGGACGTTAACAGTTTAGTCAAAACAAATATAATTGAGCAATGTAAATGTGTAGAATAAATTGTAATTGTGGTACTGTATTCTCACTCAAAATTGTTTTGGCTGAAGGATTTGACTCAAATAAACTTAAAATTTAGCTTTAAGACTAGAAATTATATTGTTGTCCCCATAGAATAAAAGATTGTGTTTTCCTAAAAACCTATATGCTTATTTGTTGAAGGAGATGAAAACACAACCTTCTCCCCGACTCTATGGAACACACAGTCACTATGACAACTTGCCAAAGTCCATTAGTGACAAGAAAACAAAGGTAAGGCCCTTTATTAGTCTATTAAGCCTTTAGGTTTGGCGTGAGGATATACCCTAGAATGTTTAAGCAGGATTGAGATCGTAAGTCACTAAATACAAATGAGTAAAGAAATGTGGAAACTTATTTTCTAATTTGGCACCCACCAACAAAATAATCTTTCCCTTTGGTTTCAATTGCTGTTTCCCTGTGATTTTTTTTCATTATTATTTTATCTCTGACTGCGAGTTCCTGTGTATTTTGGAATATAGGTATGTATATCTAAGTATATATGATATGATGTAATTTATATTTCTGACCCAATCTATGCTTCTACGTAAATGCTTACAGTTCAGATAGACAATATCATTCTTTACTATAGCCTCAGCATCCTCTGAAGGAAATTAAAATAAAACCCTTAAAATAAAAATTAAAATAAAACCCTTTGGTTTGAATTGCCTTAACCCTGCGATTGTTTTTTCATTATTATTTTCTTTCTGACTGCACGTTTCTGTGTATTTTAGAATATATCTATGCATATATTATATGATGCAATTTATATCAGAGTTTCCAACCTTTGCTATACTTCTAGGCCAATACTGTTCGTTATCCTCCTTATCCTCCTGGACCTGTCCATGCGTTTGACACAGTCCTCCACCACCTGTCCTCCGTCATCCACCTCAGGCGGACCGCAATCGCCTGGTTTGAGTCCTACCTCACAAAGCGCCAGCAGTACATCTCCATGAATGGCTTTTGCACCCGCTCTTACCCAGTTACCTGTGGGGTACCCCAGGGATCCATCCTTGGCCCCTCCTCTTCCTCATCTATACGCTCCCTCTTGGGGATGTCATCCTCAGACATGGGGCACATTTCCACATGTACGCAGATGACACCCAACTCTATTTCTCCACTTCACTTTGCGACCCCCAGTCCCGTGATGTTCTGTCAGCCTGCCTTTCAAACATCAGGAGCAGGATGAGCGCAAATTTCTTGCAGCTGAATGTTGACAGGATGAAGGCCATACTCTTTGGCTCTCATCAACGTCTCCATTCGCACGGCTCTCACCTCCTCCACCTTCCCGGCCTGCCCCTAAAGCTCTCCGAAATTGTGCGCAACCTCGGCGTCAGGTTTGACCCCCAACTGTCCTTTCTCCCCCACATCCGGTTTCTCCCCCTCACCAGAACTGCCTTCTACCACCTCCGACGGATCGCTCAATTCCAGTAATATCTCACCACAAAAGCCGCTGAAACCTTGGTCCATGCCTTTGTCACCTCTTGGCTGGACTACTGCAATGCCCTCCTCGCCGGTCTCCCCACCACCACAATCCACAAAATCCAGCTAATCCAGAACTCTGCTGCCCGCATACTCACCCACTCCAAGCTACGCTCCCCCATTACCCCAATCTTTGCCAGACTTCACTGGCTCCCTGTCCCTGAGAGGATCGACTTCAAGATCCTCACCCTTGTTTTCAAGTCCCTCCACTCCTCTGCAGCCCTCTACCTCTCTGATCTCCTCTCTCCCCAAACGAGCACCCGCTGCCTTCGCTCCACCGGGTCTGGCCTCCTCCATGTCCCCCGAATCCTCTGCTCTATCCTCGGCGGCCGTGCCTTCAGCCACTATGCCCCAAGGCTCTGGAACTCCCTTCCTCACTCCCTTCGCCTTGCCCCCTCTCTTCCCAGTTTCAAGTCACAGTTAAAGACCTTTCTTTTCGACCGTGCCTTTGGTCACCTTTCTACCCCTACCCCTGGCTCGGTCCCGGGATCCGCTATTGTGAAGCGTTCTGAGACGCCATCTGGCATGGAGGGCGCTATATAAATCAAAGTTGTTGTTTGTTGTTGTTCAGATATACAATACGTATACTGATTCTCTTACGAAATTAAACTTAGCCTTATTGTTGTTCAGTGGGCTCTGTTAGAGATTCTGATCCATGGTTGTGTTACCCTTGTAGTCAAATCTGCAAAGTGTGTTTAGTTAACAACAACCTTTGTATAATGCCTTTCACATTGGGAGATCATCTCAAGGCTCTGGACAAGCGTGAGGGTAAGGGAGGTGACCCATGGCACTGTCGAAGAGGAGAGTCTTGAGTCTAGGGAGGGGTTGAGGCGGAGGGATTGCAGGATGGAATTCCAAAGGTTAGGGGTAGAGTGGCTGAAGACTCGCCCGCCGATGGTTGGGCAGGTGGGTCGCGGGACGGTGTATCAGTTTAGATTATATAAGAACCAAGTCGCAACACAGGGTTTAAATTACAACCTTGTGACTCAGCTGGACTAACACACAAAATACATGTAAACGCAGATTCAAGTGTGATGTTCTTTTCGTCTTTACAAAGTATTGGTTGCAGAAATGGATTAAGACAAGATTTGTTTTATCACTTTTTCCACAGATGCTTGTTTTGTTTCGTAATCCCAAGGACAATGCAGTTTCCTATTATCACTTCTATCAAAACAATCCTTTACTGCCCTGCTTTCCATCCTGGGATGAGTTCTTCAAAAGCTACATGGCAGGAGAAGGTATGTGTATTGTTAGTAATGATATAATAAAGCTAACATATGGTAAACCGCCTTGTGTCGGAAGAAAGTCTCAAAGCGCTTCACAGGATTTTCTATGAAATAGAGAGACTGTATTTGCAGGCAATGGTGTTTCTATAAATAATGGTTGAATTTATAGTAATATTGATTTTCTATGAAGTTTAAGATTGTAGATTTCTTTTTACCCCCCTTCAACTGATACATGAATCACATGGAAATTATACTGTTTTTGTGAAATGCAATTATATATTAAAAAAATCAGTAAACCTATTTATTTGTTTCTTTTTGTACCAGTTTTCTGGGGCTCTTACTTTGATCATGCGCGCATCTGGAACCAACACATTGATGATGAGAATGTGATGATAATCACCTTTGAAGAACTGAAAGAGGTATAAATAAGAGCTTTCTTCGCAACCACACAGAGCATCGAGTCATTAAAAATTAACAATCCTTGCACATTCTCAGAGGTGAGGTCTGTTAGGTTCTGCCAGCCTGGTTCAACTAATAGCAATCTCACCTCTGAGTCAGAGGTTTGGGGCTAACTTTGACATAATTGTCTGGGCTGACACTCCCAAAGCTCATAGGTGACATCCTTCAGATAAGATGTTAAATCGTCTGGTGTCTGGTGTTCAAGATTAAAAGTAATCATCCTTGAATTTAACATAGTGTAATATCACATTATTAAGACATCATAATTGTATTGTAGTGTATTTCGTGGGCACAAATTGGATTTACTTTATTTTATGAACAAACCCTGCAGCCGGTTTTGCACAGCAATGTCCCACAAACAGCCATGGAGTAATTGGCCAATTTTATAAGAGATATTAAAAATCCCATAGTGCTATTCAAAAAGGGAATTCCTACCATAATGTTGGTCAACATATGACTGTTTGTGTTGTATGTGGCTGTGCTCAAATTGATCAAATGCAAGGATTATTATTGCGCTTTTTACATTGGGAGAATTTACTATAAAGTGTAGTGACAATATTTTGTAAACGCTGAGTAATTTTCAGATCTGGCCACAGTCCAGGAATGCAGTTACCCACAGGAATATATTGAAGAGTGTGCTGTGATTTGTGTTTTATGCATTGACGAACAGTTTACTCATTCAGATTTCCTGCACATGGTTCTTCCGTAGAGAGAGAGAGTTTAAAATAAATCAATAAATAATCCCTGCCTTTCGTGTAGCTCCTTTCACTGCATGAGGATATTCCAGGTAGTCTACAGGATTTATTGAGAAGTGGAGTGATTAGAGTAAAATGCAGCAACCCAATCGCGCACACAATGTCCCGCAAAGTCATGGAACAAATAACCGATCTTATTTTGGAGGTTCATTGGCCTGGCTCCCTCCTCATACAGAACTACAAAAGTAATATTACAGTAACAAGTATTTTTTTCTTTCCGTGGGGTCAAAAGGATCCGTCTCTACTCCAATATTTCTTCATGTGGTTATCAATCTGTTTCTTCTTTCAGAATTTAGAAGTGGGTGTGAAGAAGATAGCTACGTACTATGGTTTCTCCCTGACTAAGGAACAGATAAAACAAATCGCTGGAAGGGGTTCCTTCAAGTCTATGAGTGAAAACTCGCAGAAAACACATTCTTCATTTGGCAACTGTATCTTCCGAAAAGGTAAGGGAGAATTCTCACTTGTGGGCAATGTGATGTTTAGGGAAAAGAGAAGAAGTGTTGTCATTTGCACTAGAATAATGTTTTGAGAGAAAGGGGTTTCAGTAGTAGATAAATAATAAAAATAATAATAATAATAGTTCCATTTGATATGGTGCCTTATCATGTCTTCGACCTGTCTCAAAGCGCTTCACAGAATGTATTCTAAAGTGAATTGACTCTATACCTGTGGGCGAAACATGGTAGCCAATTGCGACAGCAATATTGGGGTCTGGCTTTTTAATTCACTGAGCACAACCCACAGATACATGTCCATTCTGCATGATTGTATGTTGTGGTTATATTGTGTTTTGATACACTCTTCTGTTTACTTTACATCTTGTAGTAGTCCTATAGGTTAGTGGTTAGATCACAAAAGCAGCAGATAACAAATGAGAGTCTCAATTTACAAATGGGAATGCCCCAACAACTTTCTTTGACATTTTTGAATGACAGCTCAAAGACAGTGCAAATGCTACTCTGCATGAGGGCCACTATAATAATAATCCTTGCATTTGATGTAGTGCCTTATCAAGTCTTCGAGGCATCTCAAAGCGCTTCACAGAATATACCATGAAGCGAAGATATGGTTTGCTATAAAAATGCAAGTTGTTGTTGAAATATAATCGTATCTCTATGAAGCAATCCATCACCAACATGCTAAGACATTATATCAAATGCAAGGATTATTATTACAGTTTACATTTAAAATAGCAGCTTTTACATTGTGAGAATGCCTCAAAATACTTAAGCTTTACACAAGTGTCATAGTTTTATTCTGGCAAAGCTCAATTTTTTCCCAAATAACTTGCTACATTGTGAAGTGTGGTGGGTGGGGGAGCGATAGGGGGTACATCTGTAAAAGCCTAATAGGTCCAAAGTACTTCAAAGCAAATTTGGAACTGCAGAAATGTCAGAGGTACTGTCCTTCAGGTGAAATGTTAAACTGAGGCTCGTCTTCCTGTTCAGGCATTAACAACAACAACTTAAACTTATAAAGCGCCTTCACGTCGGGAGGACGTCCCAAGGCGCCGCACAGGAGGCGTGTGACCCGAGCTGGGAGGGGGGTGTTCGGGAAGGGGTGAAACACGTAGGGGAGGTTGAAAAGTTCGGGGGGGAATAACGGAGAGGGGGGGTTGGAGGGAAAAACATGAGGACGGGGAGGGAAGCTCGGGTCATGGCGGCAGCCATATTGCGCACGCGGGAGACCAGGAGCGAGGGATCAATGAGGTGGCATCATCCCAAGGGATGTGAGGCCGCGGCTGGGGGATGAAGAGGGGCTGCGGTCTGGAGCCTGGCCGAGGCTGAGGCCGAGGCTGGGGCTATGGGTCTCAGGGCCGGTCGCCGGGGCTGCGTGGGCCCGGGCCATGGGTCACCGGGCTGAGGCTGGAGCCAGGACCGGGGCCGTGTGTCTCGGGGCTGTGGGTCTTGGAGCCGGGGCTGGGGCCCGGGCTGTGGGTCATGGGGCTGGAGCCAGGTCGAGCAATCTCTGGCATGTGGACTTCTTAATCTCATGCTGCACAGAGACAGCTGTCCTCTATGCATCCCTCTCGCCGCCATTTTATTAAAGATCCCATTCAGAAAGAGAAGGAATTTCTACCGGTGTCTTGGCCAACAATCCCCCCTCAAATAAAATTGCTCATCCACTTAATTGCTCGGACATTACAGTGTGCAAATTAGCCTTTGCATTTGTTTACAAAACACACATTCAATATATAGTACTTCCACTTTACTGTATATCCTGTGAAGCACTTTGGGATATCCTCCCAACATGAAAGGCACTTTATGAAATGTAAGGATTATTATTCTTGTTAGCATCCTTAGCAAATGTAAGGATTATTGCTATTAATACCTCAGTTTACCTAGTACAGTAGTAAGTTAGATTAACAATTGGCAGATTGTTTTCTGGGGCTAATAAACTCCCCCAAAAATGTGGTCACTCAATCCACGACTGTTTGCAGGACACTGCAATTAGCTGCCACGTTTCATCCGCAAAATACTGTCAATCCACTTTACAATACATTCTGTAAAGTGCTTTAAGTCATGTCAATAACATAAGGCATATATCAAATGCAAGGATTATTCTTATTAATACAAGGGGAAATAAATTACCCTGGTTGCTCCTGTGTTGCTCCTATTTTCTATCTTGTGATTTATCTTTATTGAGAAACCTAGTGCAAAAATTGAACAAACCAGAAAATACACCACTCATTTTCAACCATTTAATTTTTATTAAATATTCCCAGGTGAAGTTGGAGACTGGAAAAATCATTTCACCAAAGAACAGAGCCAAGAAATGGATTCGAAGTTTGAGGAGTGCCTGGCAGGCACAAAGCTGGGAGCCAAACTGAAGTATAACATCTACTGTAAAGCTTAAACAACAAAAACAACAACAACAAAATTATATTTGCATAGCGACAACAACAACACTGTGAAATGATCATGATCATCAGTGAAGCATTCATTTATTGCAAATTTTTTGAAATCTATAGTATGAACTCTAGTTGCCAATTTGCACTTTATTCAATAGCTTTCTGGTCTTATTTGCCGTTTTTAATGGAATCTCTTTAGAATTTCTGTTGATCCGCTGTACTTTTAGCTCTGGGTGTAGATTTTATAGCACTTTTAGCTCTGGGTGTAGACTTACTAATTAAGTATATCAAAGGTAATTGCCCAATAAGCATTGTGAGACCACAGTGCTCCAGATTATATTGCTGTACCCTAAACTGGAATGTGTGTGGTTCAGTACAGAAATGCTATTTTGTTCCTTTGCTCCACTATCGGTTAAAGTCTGTTCTAAGATCTCCCTTTTTTTTAACTGTGCTTTTGGTTCTCTTTCCTGTCTTAACCCCCTCCCCCACCCCTCATTTTGGCTCCCACTCAGGTAGTTGAAGCTCTTTGAGATATCTTGCCCGATGTGAGAAACAATATATAATGTAACATTATTATTTAACACTTGATTTAATCAGAGAAATATGGGCCAGCGCATTGCCATCACCTCCCACTGCTGTGTCACAATTTGTGAGTGAAAAATTCACTGCTGCTATCGATTTGATACGATACAGGGTATTTTCAAAGGCGCTTGATGGAAACTGCAATGATAATACTCAAGATATCATGTTCAACTGAATTTAAGAATTGGCAATTTCATCCAATTTTTCTAACAAGTGCTAAAAAATAATGGATTACGCAGCAATTATCTTATTTGCAGCCTTTCTCAGAGTGCTAGTTATGGTGAATTGCAATACCACCCAGATACATTCATGTCAGAAAATTCCTTTGCCCCTCCATTGGCTAAAGTCTGTCTTGATCTCCCTTTGAAACCGTGCTTTAGGTACCCTTCTTGTCTCAACCCTGTCCCCTATTTGGGCTACCAGTCAGATTCCATGAAGCACTTTGAGATGTCTTCCCCATGTGAAAGACAATATATAATGTAACATTATTATTTAACACTTGATTTATACTGAAAATATATAAGTAACTCAAATGACAACATGAAGATTAGAATCATAGAATCATATAATTTTATAGCATAAAAGGAGGCCATTCAGCCCATCGTGTCTGTGCCAGCTCTTTGAAAAGTGCTATTCAAAGTCAATCCCACTCCCCAGCTCTCTCCCATATCCCACAAACTTGTCCTCTCCAAATAACTATCCACCTCTCTTTTAAAAGTTGTTATCGAATCAGCCTCCCATCAGTTTTTCAGGCAATGCATTCCAGATTCGAACAACTCACTGTGTGAAAAAATTTCTCCTCACCTCCTCTCTGCTTCTTTTAGAAACTATTTTAAATCTGTGATCTTGAATCACTGACACATCCACAAGCGGAAACAGTTTTTCCCTGTTTACCCTATCGAATCCCCTCATGATCTTGAAAACCTCTATTAGGTGTCCTCGTAAACTTTGCTGCTCCAATGGGGATAATCCTTGTCTCTCCAGCCTTCCTCATAACCGAAGTCCCTCATTTCTGGTACCATCCTGGTAAATCTCTTCTGCACCCTTTCCAATGCCTTAACATCATTCCTAAAGTGTGGTGCCCAGAACTGAACACAATACTCTAGCTGAAGCCTAACCAGTGTTTTCTACGGGTTAATCATATCTTCCTGACTTTTGTACTCTATGCCCCTATTTATAAAGCCTAGTATCCCATATGCTTTTTGAAAACAGCCTTATCTACCTGTCCTGCCATCTTTTTTTGGCTTTGTTGACCACTTTAGGCCAGTGTAATTTCTTTGAACATTTAAAAATATGTTTTTTTCATAAGACAATTATGCATAAAAATAAAATGCAAGGATTCATTATTCATTTTTGTGTAGTATTCCTTTCACATTTTGTAAATTGTGAAATAGGAGTGTTAAGGTGTGTTAAATTTCACTCCTGTTTTTTCACTCCAGTGGTTCCCAACCTTTTTTTGCTGCAACCCTAAATTGGCCACCAACAGGACCTCCTAATCCTTAGCCATCTTAGACCCTTAGACTGTGTGACTGAAGTGAAGCTCAGCCAGGACGATATCTCTGTCTCTATTTTGGACTCAGGGCAACTCGTTAGTATGGTCTTTCATACAAATTAGTCAGCGGTGTCGCCTAGGGCACTTTTCAGGACTAAAAAAGCATTTTCAGCATTAAAAAAAGCAACAACAAAAAATTTCTGATGACCCTTCGCGACCCTACTGAGGACCGCCACAACCCTGATTTGGGTCGGCATCTGAGGTTGGGAACCACTGCCTTAGATCATGGAGTAATACTGTATATTGGCTTAAGTCACTTGAGGAAGACTGAAGACAACAACAACAAAATTACATTTGTAAAGTGCTTTTCACCTAGGAGGATGTCCCAACAGCTAAAGAATCAGGGATCATGACTCAAGCATGGGGAGGAGGGCTGGGATGAGGGAGGGCAGAGGTAGAAGGGCACCAGAAGTCCTGGTTGAAAAGGAAGGTATTGAGTCTATCTTGAAGTAGGCAAGGGATGGAGCAAGGCAAAGTGTTTGTGGGATAGAGTTCCAAAGGATGGGGGCAAAGCGGCTGAAATCCCGGCCAGTGATGGTAGGGAAGGTTGGTGGGGGGGACATGGAGCTGGCTGGAGTCCGTTGAACGGAGGGAGCAAACAGGTTGATGGGAGGGCAGCAAATCAGAGAGGTAGGAGGGGGCAAATCCATGGAAGTCCCTCAAAGTGAGGACGAAGATCTTGAATTCTATCCTCTTAGGAATGTGGAGCCAGGCGAAGGTATGGCTGATGTGGTCACAGGGTATGGAACAGGAGAGGACACAAGTTGCAGAGTGTTGGATGATCTGCAGCTTGTGGAGGGAAGAGTTGGGGAGGCTGACAAGGAGAGAGTTTCCGTAGTCGAGCTTTGAGGTGACTAATGTATGTATGAGGGTTTCGGTGGTCTGGGGAGTGAGGCATTGGCAGAGTTGGGCAATATTGTGGAAGTGGGGGAGAGTGGGTCAAGGCATGGATATGGGGTTGAATGGACAGTTGAGATTCGAACAAGAACAAGGTTCCTGATTGGCTTGGTTAAGTGGAATGTGCAATCGTGGATGCACATGCTGTCATGGATGCACATGCTGTCAATGCCTGAGGTATGTGAACCAATCAGGAGGGTTTCAGTCTCGGTGATATTCAGCTGTAGAAAGTTAGCTCTCATCCAGGACTTGATGTCTGCCAGACAGTCTGTCAGGACTGTTGTCCTGGAATTGAGAGTGGAGGCAGCGAGGTAGAGTTGGGTGTCATCCGCATATATGAGGAAGCTGACCCCACGTCTGCGGGTGATGTCACCAAGGGGAGCATGCAGAAGTTGAAGAGGAGGGAACCAAGGACAAAGCCCTGAGGAACACTGCACGAGACGGTAAAAGGGCTGGAGTAGAAACTATTAGCAGAAACAAATTGGAGATGGTGTGAGGGATATGACCTGAACCATTCAAGGACAGAACCTTGAAGGTTGATGTGAGGGGAGAGGTGGTGGAGGAGAATGCAATGGTCCATGGTATCGAAGACAACAGAGAGGTCAAGGAGGATGAGGAAGCAAAAGGAGTCCTGGTCACAGATGGACAGGATTTTGTCTGTGACCTTGACCTTAATAGTTTCCATGCTAGGCTTGGAGCAAAGCTGAAATCTTTGCAATACCTCCTCGTCGGTCTTCCCAGCTGCACTAAAACTCAAACTGCAACTGATTCAAAACTCTGCTGCTCGCACTCTCTTCATTCTATCTACAGTCAACACACTTTACAGTCTATTCTGTGTAAAGCTTTGAGACATCTCTAAGATGTGATAAGGCATATTATAAAATGCAAGGATTATTATTATTACTACTAATCAAAGCACTTCAGAGGATTCCCTGTAAAGTGTAGTGACTGTGTATTTTAGTAGGTGTATGAGACAGTCAATTTGTGCAGTCACAAAGATGTGAATCAAAAGATTTAGAAATAACGTGACTACAGTATAAAAAGCATTAAATAAACTGAAATCAAAGGCAGACAAAGTGATGTACATGTCAGAAGGATATTCAACTAGTCTTAATCATGAACGCAGAATCATGAACGCAGGGAAGGCAGACTGGGTCATGGCATGGATGTGGGTGAGAAAAGAGAGTTGAGGATCGAACAAGGTTCCTGACTGGCTTGGTGAGGTGGAATGTGCATCCATGGAAGCTGATGCTGCCAGCGCCTGAGGTGTGCAGACATGTTTGGCAACGAAATGCCGGAATCAAGCAACTGTCTGTGGTGGTCCAATTCCTGAACCAGGCGGGTCCACAGTGCTCCAGGGCACTGCTGGTGACAGCACCGCCAGCCTGGCCCTTAGGCAGGACGTGGAAGAGCAGACCAGTCATTGAGAGCAGGGACACTTACCCATTCAGCTCCTGTTAACCCTGGAACCAAAGCTCTAATGGATAGGGTGGTCCTAGTCAAACAACCAGTGGGAAAGCTTGACAGACAGCAATATAATGGGAAGTTATGTTGTTTTAGCTGGTGAGACCCCAGCAGTACCTCCAACACTCTGCTGTCCCCAAACCTTGACTCTTGCCAACCTAACAGTTTCTGGAATTAGGTCAATAGGATGCATCCCTCTAGGGGGATAGTATGAATTCAATTGCAGCAATCAATTTTGGGGATTTCCACGTGTCAGTGGGATGCATGGAAATCTCAGCTTGGTTTGGGTTAGTGTTCCCCAGAAACAATAATTGCATCAAAGCTATTTACTGGATCAGGTGGCGACAGACCATCAAGGGTTACAAATTGGCCCCCAAAAGTTGGGCACTGCGCTGAACTAGCTCAGCCTTGGCAGTTCCCACCAAATCACATGAATAACATTGCCCTTTAACCCTGAGAAAGGGAAGTGAAAGCTCTGCTGGATTCCCTGCAAAAACAGCAAACAATCAGTCTGTCTGCATTGCACTGACAACAGCCACCAGACATGGCGGGTGAGTGGGCGGACAAGATGATTCAGAAAGCCAAGGTCGTGACTCCTGAGGAGCTGGTGTTTAGTTACAGGGGGCTGCTGTATCCAGCAATGCGCAGCTCGGAGCAGACCCTGAGCCAGCTCCAAACTTTCCAGGCCAGGACACAGGATGTGATGCTCGCAGCTTATCCCAAATGTGGTAAGAAACCTGGCATTTAAAGGGGATAAAACAACAACAACTTCGATTTATATAGCGCCCTCCATGCCAGACGGTGTCTCAGAGCACTTCACAATAACAGATCCCGGGCCCGAGCCAGGGGGAGGGGGAAAAAGGTGACCGAAGGTGCGGTCGAAAAGAAAAGTCTGCAGCTGAGACCTGAAACTAGGAAGAGAGGGGGCGAGGTGAAGGGATTGAGGAAGGGAGTTCCAGAGCTTCGGGGCGTAGTGGCTGAAGGCACGGCCGCCGATAGTGGAGCGGAGGATTTGGGCGACAAGGAAAAGTGTTATTAGAGAGAACGCTTTTTTTTTAAATGTAAACTATTTAGAACAAGTAATGGCTTCCAACTCTTAAAATCTAAAAATCTTCTTTTAAAAAAATTACTGAGTTTCTTTGTTTCGTTGCGAACTTACTAAAATGAACACCGTGGTTACATTCCTAGCTGTATCACACTATCCAACAAATTGTTTTTACCCTCACAAGTTAAACCCTGTTAAAAATCAAAGTGTTTAGCAATGTTTTTCATGCGCTGTAACTGCTGTTTCAATCTTCATTATGACGTTCAGCACTGTGTGCCTAACAGTAGTTCTGTGACATTATGAAGAGCTTTGTAGGTAAAGATGAGAATGTTTACGCGGATTTGTTCTGAATTTACCCCCACTTCAATCACAGGCCGTGTCCTCTGGTTCTACTGTTCAATACAAGATAAGGCAATGTACCATAGACTACATTACCTATTCCCTTCAGAATCTTAAAGACTGTTCATTTATATAGTGCCCTTCAGACCAGAAGACGTGGTTACTCTGAAAGGAGTGATCAAATGGATTGAATCTCTTTTATGATCCTATGATGAACCGCCCTACCATCGGTGGCCGGGGTTTCAGCCTCTCTGTCCCCACACTCTGGAACTCCATCTTGCAATCCCTTCGCCTCGCTTCCTTCCTTTCCTCCTTCAAGGCTGGTCTCAAGACCTTCCTCTTCGACCACACCTTCTGCTGCCATCCTAACTCTCCCCACTTTCCTACTCTCCTTCCTCCTGCCCCTACCCCAACTCTTCCCCCCCTGCTCGGGTCCTGACCTAACTGTTCAGAGCCTTGGGATATCCTCCTGACATGAAAGGAGCTCTGTAAATCTAATTTTGTTGTTGTTGATGTATGATGAAGTTGTTACATTTGGTTGATATTCCTGACCATCTACCAAAGGGCCACATTTTCTTTGGATAAAGATTATACAGTTCATAAGGAAATGTGGTCGAGTTGCCCGGTATATGTCATTGATCAGCTAGGCAAAAAAACAAATAAGTTTCTTCTTATAAGGTTTCATATAAAAGGACTTATTTTCAGCTTATCAGAAGTACAATACTAAACCAGCTCTAAACTACAGAACATCTTCCCACAGACACTTGTGCGTGCCCAGATTCTGAAAGGAAATAATTACCCCCTGGCGCATGTAGTCTCACTGTTCAATGCAAGCTGCACAGGCCATTAGACTTATCCAGATATCAATACACCAATTAAGATATATTAATTCTAACACATTCAGAGTGAATGGAGATTGATAACAACATCTCAGTTGCAGTCCTCCTCGCTCCCCCCATTCCCACTCCCTGGCCTCCTTCAAGTCCCGCCTCAAGACCCTCTTCTTTGACATTCCCATCAGTCACCCCCAAATCCCTTTCATTCCCTCCACCCTCCTCAATCCCGACCCCAGCTTGGGTCTGAAACTTTGAATATCCAGCACATTGGGTGTCCTTCCGACATGAAAGGCGCCATACAAATGTAATTTTGTTGTTGCAGTTGTGTCACTAATTTGACCTGAGAGCAAACTGACTGATGTGTGAAATTCTGGCTTGAGTTTATATGTTGAAATGAATAAACAATTTCCTCAAATTCTATACTGGGGATTTCTGTTTGTTGACTGACTTTCAAATGTAACAAGTAAATATATAGTATTTCAGTTTCTTCATGAACCTGTTTGCACACAACAGGGTGTAATTGGATACATAAAGTGCTTCGGGACATTGTCCACGCAAATGACAAAGAAGAAGAGAACTATGCCTTGACTAGAAAGTTTGCAACACTTGAGTTTGGAGCTCCCGAGAAATTTGAGGTATGTGTGAAACAAGTTCATAGTTGAATATTTTTAAACCCCCACAAATAAAACCACAAAAACATTGCGTGGTGTCATACACGGTGGCATTACCTATATCATAGAGTTGATCTGACCGGGGTCAGTCCCCATCTGTCCTTGGCCTCGGCCGAACCTAACTCTAGTGCATCTCTGGTGACGTCTCTCCCCATAAAGTGGAGAGCATCAGAGTGGGGGGTCTATTTGGCATGCCATTGTGTACGTGAAGGATGGCAGAGCTAGGATTAGCCTTTTGTAACTACTCCCTGTAAATAAAGGCAGCAATGTAGAGAAGCGAGGAGGCCCTGGTGCTGGAAATTGAATAATAGGCGTCTATGTTTGTAACGAGAATAGAATTATGTTTCCACAAAGTTGGTGGAAATTTTTGTTTTGACGGAGATTTTTTTTGCGAGAGGATACAGACAGGGCCGTTGAGCATTTGTCACAGTGGGGATTGCTTTGTTGTTTGGCGTGTGTTGTCACGGGGATGAAAATATATGTTTTAAAATAATAAATATATACTTTAGATATTTTTAAAAAGTTGAATATTTAAAAACTCTGAAAAACAACAAAATTATATTTGTATAGCGCCTTTCACGTCAGGAGGATGCCCCAAGGCGCTGGACAGTTACTGTTCAGACCCAAGCTGAGGACAGGGGTGGATGGGGGAAGGGGAGGATAAAGAGCTGTCGATGGGTCCATTAAAGAGGAGAGTTTTGAGGCGAGACTTGAAGGAGACCAGGAAGGGGGCGAGGCGGAGGGACTTCGGGATGGAGTTCCAGAGGTTGGGGGCAGAGTGGCTGAAGGCTCGCCTGTCAATGGTTCGGTGGGTGGGTCAGGGGATGTAGAGCAGGCTAGAGCCTGCTGAACGGAGGGGGCTGGCAGGCTGGTAAGGGGATAGGAGGTCATGGAATGTGGGATAGAGCGAGGTTCTGGAGCGCTTTAAATGTGAGGACCAGGATCTTCAATTGGATTCTCTGGATGATGGGGAGCCAATGGAGTCGGGCAAGGATGGGGGAGATGAGGTCACGGGAGTTTGGAACGGTAAAGGACATGGGCTACAAAAGAAAGTCAGGAAGATTATTGGCGAAATGAAGCAAAACAATAAATTACATTTGTACTGTGCCTTTCACATCAAGAAGATGTCTCAATGATAAGGTTATAAAATTATAAGGTTACTAACTGTATCCATTGCAGCTATGCTTGCAATCAAATAATCCAATATAGAATGTAGATGGACACACAGACAGACATTTCATCTATATTTATACTTATCTGGGGGGATTCCTGTAGGAGGACTTATTTTGACCATGCTGTTCTTTGAGTGGGCAACTAATTTTGCCGCATTGTTGCGGTCATCTCAGCATTGAAGAGCAGCCACAATGTTCTTTGTTCTTCAGTTTAATTTAATGGGCTATCTCTCTTTTGTTTAGCCTTTTTAAATTATGCTTGAAAGGTTTGATTCTCGCTTAGGCATCTTTACGATGATAAATATCAATGTATCATTTATAATCACTGGGATATCCTTTCTACATGAAAGGTGCTTTGAAAATGTAATTTTATTGTTGATGTTGTGACAGTTTAACTTTGTCTGGGTGCTTTATTTTGATCCGTCCGGCGTGTAGGATGCTATATAAATCGAAGTTGCTGTTGTTGTTGTTGTTGTATCCTACTGCTGCTTCGCAACATGCTTGCTTTGTGAGCTCCAAAAGTGCAAGGCAGCAACAGATTCAGGTCATCTGCACTCTAACGATTAAAACAAATCTAATTGACCAGTAGAAATAATAATAATAATAATCCTTGCATTTGATATAACGCTTTTCACATCTTATCGACGTCTCAAAGCGCTTTACAGAATGTACTATAAAGTGAATTGACTGTATATTTGTGGGCAAACGCGGCAGCCAATTGCACACAGCAGTGTCCCACAAACAGTCGTGGATTGAAAATTTTTATTATTGTGTTTTTTTTTGAGGGATTATTATCAGGCATATGGAGTAAGGAAAGTTTCCTTATAATAAACCTATATGCTGACCTGATCTTTGTACAGATTTATACCTGAGAATTGAAACTTCAGCCAGAGTATATTACAGGATAAAGCAATGGAACGAATGAACTGAAGCCCTAATTTACTGCCGCAATATTGGCACAGATCTTATGAGCATTCAGAACTAACAAGAATATGATGCGACTTTGCCACTGTTTGTTGGAGTGATATCTATCTGGATTGGGCTGTACAGTGACAAGCAGCCAAGTGCTGGATGGAACTGGATGGAGCTAAATTCAATTATTCACATTGGAGATCTAAGAAGTCTCCTAACAAGAGTGGTTTGTTGAATTGCGTGGTGGTGACAGCTGGCTTTTGGTATAGAAATGTATAGAATGAATTGTAATGATGGTTCTGTATTACAATTATGTTGCAAATCCCTTGCCCCAACCCTTGCCCCTCTGCCTTGCCCCCCTCTCTTGTCTCCTTCAAGACCAGTTCTTCAACTGTGTCTTTGGTCCCTACCCTCAACTCCTCTTGATCCCATCCACCAGCTCAGGTGCAGATCCCTGACTGTCCAGGGCATTGGGACGTACTCCTGATGTGAAAGGCGCTATACAATGTAATTTGTTTTAGCTGTTGGTATTTAAAAATTCTCACTACAAATTCCTTGCTTCTACATTTTTGTTGCATAAACAACTCAGGTTTTTCTACTATGGTTGATAATTTGGCTGAACGATTTGAATCCAATAGTCCTAAAGTTTGAATATTTATGAAGTTCTACAGCTCTGTGGTTAGAGCACTCGCCTCACAAGTGAAAGACCTGGGCTCAATACTCAGCAGGGCGAAATCTTGGGCAAGTTTTCTTACTTCACATGCCTGACAATAATCCCTCAAGGAGAAAAAAAAGAAATTGGTCACTTGAATCCATGACTGTTTGTGGGACACTGCTGTGCACGATTGGCTGCTGCGTTTTGCCTACAAATATACAGTCAATTCACTTTACAGTACATTCTGTGGAGCTCTTTGAGATGATTTGAAGACATGATAAGGCGCTATACCAAATGCAAGGATTAGTATTATTATTATTTCCTCATAATCAAACGTTTGCCTTAAGGCTGGAAATGATATTTTTATACCCTTAGAATAAAAGATTGTGTTTTTCTGAAAACCTATTTGCTTATTTATAGAAGGAAATGAAAACACAGCCTTCTCCCCGACTCTATGGAACACACAGTCACTGTGACAACTTGCCAAAGTCCATTAGTGACAAGAAACCAAAGGTAAGGCTCTTTATTAGTCGATTAAGGCTACAGGTTTGGCGTGAGGATATACCCTAGAAAATTCAAGTGGGAATGAGATAGTAGGTCATTAAATGCAAATAAGTAAGGAAATGTAGAAACTTCTTTTCTAATTTGGCACCCACCGACAAAATGATCTTTCCCTTTAGTTTCAATTGCTGTTTCCCTGTGATTTTTTTTCATTAATATTTTATCTCTGACTGCGAGTTCCTGTGCATTTTAGAATACAGGTACTATATATCTAAGTATATATGATATTATGTAATTTATATCAGATTTTGTGACCCAATCTATGCTTCTATGTAAATGCTTACAGTTCAGAGGGATTGCGGTCATATCTCAGGTGATGTCCACTTGCTGCTCCATTCACACGACATGGGGTTAAAATAATGACATCAATTTACATCAAGATATTCAGTATGAAAGAGGAATGGGAGTGATCCTTGATCTGGACTTTGAAAGATGAAAGGTAAGGGACAAACTGAAGGCTTTTGGGGATAGAGTTCCAGGGAATGGGGACTGATACTCACAGTGGAGCCGGTAGGTGGAGGGACATGAAATGTGTCATGAGGAGAGACTGGTTATGTGCAGGGTTTGAAGAGATCACAGAGGTAGGGTGGGGGAACACCATGGAAGGATGTAAAGGTTAGTATGAGGACATTAAACTGAACCTGCTGGTGGGTTCCAAGCCAGTGAAGCAGTGACTCATGGATCACAGTGCAGGACACAAGACCACTGCATCCCTCCGAGGAGACAAAGTACATTCCATTACTAAAACAGGGTTTATTTCCAGTATGAAAGTGACATAAAATTAGCAAGTGATTGGATGCAACACCCTTTTATTTCACCGTAAGAATATATACTAGCTGCTTGGAAATGAAATGGCACAAAGAATCAAAGCAAAATCCCACAAAAACTAAAATGTGTTTGGTGAGAACCTTGTTAATAGGAGCACACAATACAATAGATTCCATATTTACTCTTAGCCTCTTCTTAAATCCACTTGAGATACGTCACTTTCAGAAAGATGCACTGCTCCTGGAGGGAATGCTCAGCCAAATGGTACCTGGTCAGAAGGTATTAAATTACGGGGCTGGTTGGGTCAACTTGACAAAATTTGAGCAGAAATTTGTTTGAGAAGTTTAAGATGCTAAAGATAATTGACACGATTCAAAACTGTTCTTTGTGAATGTAAAAAACTGCCAAATTTGGGGTGTTTTACAATGCAAAGCAAATTGAGTAACTTAACCCAGGTGTTAACCCAGAATCTTCCAAATTTATTTTTTAAAGAATGCAGAATTCCATCGTCCGCATTCTCTGAACCAATGTTTGCTCCCTGATTACCCCATTCCTTGCCTGACTTCACTGGTTCCCTGTCACAGGGTAGAGACAATTCAAGATCCTCACTCTTGTGTTTAAATCCCTCTAATCATCAGCACCCACTACCTCTCTAACCTCCTCTCTCCTCACAGCAGTACCCGCTGCCTCTGCTCTACTGAGACTGACCTCCTCATCTTCCTCCTCCCCTAAACTCTGGAACTACCTCCCTGAATCTTTTTGCCTTGCCCCCACGTTTTCCATTTTCAGATCATGCCTGAAGACCTTTCTGTTTGACCGTACCTATGGTCACCTTCCATCTCACACTGGCTCAGCCCTGGGCTTTGCTATTGTGGAGTGCTCTGTATTTGATATAGTGCCTTATCATGTTTGTTGAGATGTCTCAAAGTGTTTCATAGGGTATACTGTAAAGTGGATTGATGGTATATTTGATTGGGAAAATACAGTTTCATGCAACAATGTCCCACAAATGCAACCAGTTTTGCCCAACAATGTCCCACAAACAACCATGGAGTGATTGGCCAATTTTATAAGAGATATTAAAAATCCCATGGTGCTATTCAAAATGGGAATTCCTACCAAAATGTTGGCCAACAACGCCAATAAAATTGATCATTCAGGTGAGTGTTTGTGTTGTATGTGGCTGCGCTCAAATTGACATTTGCATTTGTATGGAAAAATAAACAGTTTTTACAATTCACAGTGAAATTCACGAGTGCTCTGAGATGCCATCTGGCATATATAAATCGAAGTTGTTATTGAAATCCTGTGAAGCACTTTGAGATGTCTCCACCATGTGATGAGATGCTTTATCAAATGGAAGGATTATTATTGCGCCTTTCACATTGGGAGGATTTACTGGAAAGTGTAGTGACAGTATTTTGTAAATGCTGAGTAATTTTCAGGTCAGGCCACAGTCCAGGAATCCAGTTACCCACAGGAATATATTGAAGTGTTGGGATTTTGTGTTTTGCACATTGAGGAACAGTTTACTAATTCAGATTTCCTGCATATGGTTTTTCCATTGAAGGATTTAGAGGTCTACAAAAGTAATATTAACAAGTAGTTTTTTCTTTCTGTGGGGTCAAAAGGATCCATCTCTACTCCAATATTTCTTCATGTGGTTATCAATATCTTTCTTCTTTCAGAACTTAGAAGAGGGTGTGAAGAAGATGGCTATGCACTTCGGTTTCTCCCTGACTGAGGGACAGATTAAAGGAATTGCTGGAAGGAGTTCCTTCAAGTCTATGAGTGAAAACTCGCAGAAAACACATTTTTCCTATGGCCAATATATCTTCCGAAAAGGTAAGGGAGAATTCTCATTTATGGGGAATATTATCTTTTTGGGGAAAGAGAAGAAGTCTTTGTCATTTGCACTAAAATAATGTTTTGAGTGAAACGGTGGTTTATTATACAATAACAATGACACTACTGTGAGTAATTGGCTGCCATGTGTCACAACAACAACAACTTAGATTTATATAGAGCCCTCCACGCTGGATGGCGTCTCAGAGCGCTTCACAATAACAGATCCCGGGCCCGATCTGGAGGAGGGGGAAAAAGGTGACCAAAGGCGCGGTCAAAAAGAAAGGTCTTTAGCTGAGACCTGAAACTAGGAAGCGAGGGGGCGAGGTGAAGGGAGTGAGGAAGGGAGTTTCAGAGCTTTGGGGCATAGTGGCTGAAGGCACGGCCGCTGATGGTGGAACGGAGGATTCGGGGGACACGGAGGAGACCAGAACCGGAGGAGCGAAGGCAATGGGTGCTGTGTTGGGCAGAGAGGAGGTCAGAGAGGTAGGCGGGTGCACAGGAGTGGAGAGACTTGAAAACAAGAGTGAGGATCTTGAAATCGATTCTCTCGGGGACAGGGAGCCAGTGAAGTCTGGCAAGGACTGGGGTAATCGGGGAATGAAGTTTGGTGCAGGTGAGAACACGAACGGCAGAGTTCTGAATGCAGCAGATAAACACTGCCATACAGTGCTTTTGTTTTGCCAACAATGTGATAGTCTGGCTTGCAGTTTCCCCAAGATTACAATATGTGTTTACAATTGATTAGAGTGCTGCTTTCATGGCACTTTATTTTAAAGTGTTACATTGGCTAAATGCAGATATGTTTCCATTCTGCATGATTATACTTGGATACTGACCTACATGTACAATTAAAAATATATATATATAATGGTACCTTATGAAGCAAGCAATTAATCGCCAGATTGTGTGAAAACACAGCAAAGGGACAATAATTTATGGCCTTTATGCCTATCAGGTCTGTAAAAGTTTGCATTGTGCTGTGTGTTGAGGATGCTGTCTGCCATTCTTGTAGATATGCGCTGCAAAAACAATCAGTGCATTTTGCAAACACCATTTATATCCAAATCAAAGGAAGATAATGATACTTATTACATTTCACATTCAAAAAGTGCCTTTCGTGTTGGGAGAATGCCTCAAAATACTTGAAAGCATTACACAAGTGTAATAGTTTTCTTCTTTTGGTCGAAGCTCAATTCTCTTTTAGAAATAACTTGTTAAATTGTGAAGAATGGTGTGTGGGGGGTGGGTGGAGAGAGAGAGAGAGAGAGAGGGATCACACCTGTAAAAGTCAGGTAGGTCCAGAATACTGTAATTCAAAGCAAATTTGGAACTGCAGGCACATCTTCCGATTCATCTATTAAAGATTGACAGCCCTGTTCAGATAAGGGAAGGAAGTTCTACTGGTGTCTTGGCCAACAATTCCCCCAAATAAAATTGGTCATTCACTTAATTGCTGGAATCATTGCTGTGTATAAATTTAGCCTCCACATTTGCTTACGAAATGCACACTTGCTATACTTCATAAAGAAATCCGTGACATACTTTGAGATACATCAACGAGACTATACCAAAAGTAAAGGTGGTGATGATAATAATTGTTATTATTAATACAGCATTATGTCTTTAGCATTGTAGCCAAAAGCTTCGTGAGGCAGTGCAAGGATTAATTTAAATTTGTGACCCTCCAGTGAAGTAAGGACTGACTCAAATGTGGTACAAAAATATAGATGTTTATCAATTCAGATTCGTAATAGCTATAAGTAATTAAAAGAATACATCATAATGATGCTTATATATCGACACATAGTGCTGTACACAAAGATTTGTGTTGACCTAAACAAATGCTGCGGAAGAGATAGAGTATAATGTCCAATTTAATGTCTATTTTAATGAGTCATTTAAATCCAAATCTCAGTTCGATCATCTAAAAGTATCCAGATATTATCTCCTTCAGTTCGTTCTCTGATTTTCTTCCAAATAGATCCCTGTTTATACAGTTGGTTAGGTGACCTATCACAAATTGTCTTTTGCAAGATGGTTCCTTTATATATAAAAAAAGCTCTCTCCAGCTGCAGACAGTTTTTCAATGAGAAATTGACTGATAAGGAATGAAAACAATTTGATGTTTAGAAACAGTCTTTTGTTTCTTCTGCGAAGCTAGTCACACCAGCTCTCATTGTATGAAAATGATCATAGCATTGCTAATATAATTTAAGATATTATTTAATACATTAATTGCAGAATCTTAAAGGCTTGTAGTAGCTCCTTATTTGCCAGTACTTTAAACCCCCCACTCACCACTAATTTTCACGCATTTTAATTTTTATTAAATATTCACAGGTGAAGTTGGAGACTGGAAAAATCATTTCAGCAAAGAACAGAGCCAAGAAATGGATTTGAAGTTTGAGGAGTGCCTGGCAGGCACAAAGCTGGGAGCCAAACTGAAATATAACATCTACTGTAAAGCTTAAACAACAACACTGAAATGATCATGATCATCAGTGAAGGATTATTTTTTCAAAATATTTTTTACCTATAGCTCAATATCTCCAACAACAACAACTTGCAGTTATATAGCGCCCCCCCCCCACCCAATGCAGCGTAGCATCTTAGAGCATTTTACAGTGGTGGAGCCTGACATTGAGTAAGGTGAGGAGGGGGGAGATGGCCGTAAGCACAGTCAAAAAGGAAGGTTTTCAGACGAGACTTGAGTGAGGGGAGAGAAGGGGCAGGAAGGATGGATTGAGGCAGAGTGTTCCACAGTTTCAGAGCATAGTGGCTGAAAGCGTGATCTACAATGGTGAGGCAGAGGGAGAGGGACGAGCCGGAGGCTGGTCCTGCCAGACAGTGGATTGGGGTGTGTGAGGAGGTCAGAGAGGAAGGGAGGTGCCAGGGAGTGAGTAGATTTGAACACAAGTGTGAAGTCAATCCGTTTGGTCCTCAGAGTTCTCCTCCCTCCTCTCCTCTCTCAACCTCTCCCTCCACATCCACTCCGTCACCCACGTTCATGGCCACGCAGCTTGACGTGGTGATCACCTGGGGCCTCAGTGTCTCGGATGTCACCATCTCCGACAAGGCCAACTCCGACCACCACCTCATTTCCTTCAATTCCTCTAACCCTCTTCCCTCCACCCCCAAACCTACCACCATCTTCTACCGCCCATGGAAGAAGATTCCCCCACAAACTCTCCTCTGCCTTGGAGTCCTCCGAACTCTTCTCCCTCTGGCCCATCTCCTACACTGACCCTTCCTCCACTCTCACAGTCCTCCACAACACCCTCTACAGTACATTCGACACTCTTGCCTCCCTCACTCCACCACCAATCAGCTCCTCCGTCTGCTCCGCCTCGCCTTGCAGATCCTCTCCTCAAACTCCCGCTGCGAGGAGATGTTGGATTTTCTCAAGACCAAAATTGAGGGAGTCCACTCTGCGGTCATTGTCCCTCCAACTTCCACCCTCTCCCCACCTCCCTCCCACAACCCGTCTCCTACCCACCCCTCCTTCCACGCCTTTGATCCCATTTCCCCATCCTCCATCATCAAGACCATCTCCTCTATGAAGCCCACCTGCTCCCTCGATTCCTATCCCCACCCCGCTCCTCACCACCCAGTTCCAACTTCTAGCCCCATTAATTGCCGACACCATCAACCTGTCCCTTTCATCCGGGATCATTCCCATTCTCTTCAAAATCGCCACCATCACCCCGATCCTAAAAAAGCCTTCCCTCGATGCATCGCAGCCATCAAGCTACCAGCCCATCTCCAACCTCCCCTTCTTTTCCAAGGTCCTTGAGAGAGTGGTTGCCTCCCAGCTCTGCTCTTTCCTCACAAAGCATTCACTCCTTGAAACCCTCCAAGCGCTTCCCACAGCATGAAAAATGCACTTGGCAAGGTCACAAATGACATCCTGACCATCTGTGACCAGGGCTCCCTCTGCCTCCTCATCCTCCTCGACCTATCCACCGCCTTTGATATAGTCAATCACTTAATCCCCCTCCACTGCCTCTCCTCCGTCCTCAACCTTCAAGGCTCTGCCCTTGACTGGTTCCAGTCCTATCTCTCCCACCGCCTTCACTTCGTCTCCTCCAATTGTTTTTCCTCCAACCCTCACACAGTCACATGCGACGTTCCCCAGGGCTCTGTCCTTGGCCCCCTGTCCTTCACCCTATACATGCCTATCTCTCCAACCTGCTGTCTCCCTATCAGCCCGCCCATCCCCTCCGTTCACCAGGCTCTGGCCTGCTCCGCGTCCACCGCCCTAACTGTCCCACCATCGGTGGCTGGGCTTTCAGCCTCTCTGCTCCTACACTGTGGAATTCCATCCCGCAATCCCTTCGCCTCACTTCCTCTTTCCTCCTTCAAGGCCGGTCTCAAGACCTTCCTCTTTGATCGTACATTTTGCTCCCCTCCTAACTCTTCCACCTCTCTTACTCTCCTTTCCCTTCCCCCTACCCCCCTGCTCAGGTGCCAACCTGATTGTTCAACGCTTTGGGACGTCCTCCTGACGTGAAAGGAGCTCTATAAATGTAATTTTGTTGTTGTTGTTGTTGTTGTTGGTGGTGGTGGTGGTGGGGAGTCAGTGGAGCCAGGCTAGAACTTGGGAAGATGTAGGTACGGAGTTTGGTGGGTATCAGTATGCGGACAGCAGAGTTCTGAATTAGCTAGATAATTTGAATGGTGGAGCTGACGATACCAGAAAGGAGTGCGTTGAAGTAATCCAAGCGGGAGGTGACAAATTTATGTACTCCTAAATGCTCTTTCAGATTCCCTCGTCGTTATCAAATATCTGTGTCCCAACAAACTCCCCAACAAATAGGAATAGTCTATTTGTAACATCCTTATCAAACCTTTTATAATTTTAAACACTTATACAGTACTAGGTTCTCCCTTAAATGTCTCTAATTGCAAGTTGCTATTATTATTGCTCAGTGGTTAGAGCACTTGCCTTGCAAGTGAGAGACCTGGGTTCATTTCCAGGCAGGGCGAAACCTTGGGCAAGTGTCCTTAGTCCATATGGCTGCTGCATTTCACCCACAATTATACTGCAGAATATTATATATTCTGTGAAGTGCATTAAGATGTCTAGAAAGATGTGATTAAAGTACTACAGCAAATGCAAGGATTGTTATTATTATTATTGTCTGACCATCCATGATGGAGTGGGTAGGCCATGTAACATGGAGAAGGTCAGTGCCCACCGAACACTGATTGCTATGGTGTTAATAGGTCATAGAGTTAGGGAGGAGCATGACTGAGGAGGGATTTAAAAGTGAGTTCTGAATAATCTGTAGTGGAGGGAAGAGTTGGGAAGACAGACAAGCAGGCAGCATGTAAGGTATAGTGGTTGTGGATTTTGTGAGTAAACATGGCAGCCGATCTGCACACAGCAACATCCCGCAAACAGCCATAAAGTGAATCACAGATTTTATTTGGCTGATTGTTGGACAGGGCCTTTACCTCCCACTGCTGTGCCATTATTGTGAATGCAAAATTCACCGCTGCTATCAATTTGATATGATACAGGATATTTTCAAAGGTGTTTGGTGGAAACTGTAATGGTTGTACTCAAGACATCGTGTTTAACTGAATTTTAGAGTTGGCAACTTAATCTAATTTTTCTAACAAGTGGAAATAAATAATGGATTACGCAGCAAAGATCTTATTTGCAGCCTTTCTCAGAATGCTAGTTATGTTGAATTGCAATACCATCCAGATATATTCAGGTCTGAAAGTCTGATGGCAGTTACAAAGGTTCCTATGTGGCGTGACACATAAAAGCCTGATTCTCCAGAGGATTAAGAATAATTACCCAGATCAACCGATCACCTTCACCCTTCACTGGTCTTAGGGGGGCCTAGTCTCATCCCAATTGGGAAAACTACCTGCAAGGGTAGCGTTTAAAGAACCATGAAGTTACTCTAGTACTTGAGGCATTCTGGTTCTGTATGGCTCAACAAGTTATTGGGTAACAAACAAACAAAACTTACATTTATATAGCGCCTTTCACGTCGAGAGGACATCCCAAGGCGCTGTACAGTCAGGTAGGACAAGAGCAGGGTGGGAAGGATCAGGGCAGGATGAAGAATAGTAGGAAAAGTAACTGTATTAGTGGGCGAAACAAAGTGAACCAACAGAAATCCGGTGATTCATTTCCTTCCAACATAGCAATTGGAGATGGGGAAATAGATATTCCTGTAAAATTGAAAAGCCTGGTTTTTGGTGTTGACAAATGTACCACACAGAAGGCTTACAAACATTCTCACAACAATTATTGCTTGTTTGTAAAGTAAGTACAGTCACACATTAGCAGCCATAGCAGATCTGACTCTAAGAGCATTCAAACAGATGACCTTGGTATGAGATGTTTGCGAAATCACACTCACAGTGGTTTCATTCAAGTGTGCAATGATGTGTCAATGTTGCATCATAGAGCAACCAGTGTAATTTACAGAAATGGACAGGGATCAGGGAAAGGATATGTTGGTTTGATATTTAATCCAGAAAATGGTTCTGAGAATGAGAGTCTCGGTTAAAAAAAACACAATTTCACAATAAATATTGAGCCATTTTTGATGTTTTGTTGTAACAGTGATATTTACCTATAGTCACCTGTTTCTACCTTTATACAGTACAGTATATTAATTATTATTATTGTATGCTAGAACATGTCCATTTATTTAGCTCTATTAGTCCAATGTAAATTCTCAGTGTGGTGAGCTGAGATTATTTGAATTAAGCTGCTTAAAAAGACATGCTCATTTACTGCAGCTCTAAGATAAGAAGCAGTGGATCCCATTAATATCCATTAACAGTTCAGTGTCAATAAACATTGTTAAGACCCAGCTAACCCCAAAAGTGGTTTAAAGTCTACAAATCTGAATTGCCATACCCTTCAAGTTATCCTCTCCTTGAGTGAAATTTAAAGATTCCAGTTGAAGTGTTGCAATATTCAAAGGTGTAATCTGGTAGAACAGCATTTATTTTTGTTATTTGGGTGTTTCAGGAGCCGGGTTAGAATTTTGGGTGTAGCAAAATCTTAGGCAATTTTCCTTACTAAACATGCCTCTGTTTAACTAGCAATAAGTAGAAATCTGGGAGTTAGGTGATTGGCTTTACACAGGTAATAATCCTTCCAAAATTGAAGGTAATATTAATAAGGTCACTCAATCCATGACTGTTTGTGGGACAACTGATGTGTACAAATAGCTGCCAATAATTCATTTCTCCTCTCTTTGGGGGTGGATCAAACTCCTAGAGGTGAGCGAGGTGAGTGAGCTAACTGCAATGCTATGGGACTCCATAACATGGACTACCTTAATGGTTGGTTGACACCAGGCTTGCCTCGTCTCATAAGCAGTGTGATTGATTGATTTGCTTATGGGGTGTCGATGCAAAGAATGAGCTCCTGTGGCTCAGTGGTTAGAGCACTTGTTTTGCAAGCTGGGGAGACCTGTATTCAAATCCAGGCAGGTCAGGGCGAAACCTTGGGCAAGTTTCCTTACTCCACATGCGTAATAATAATCCCTCCAAAAAAAACCACAATAATAAAATTGGTCATTTCAATCCGCCGTGATTCGCCCACTAATGTATACAGTCAATTCACTTTACAGTATATTCTGTGAAGCGCTTTGGGACGTTGATAAGATGTGGAAAGTGCTATATCAAATGCAAGAATTATTATTATTATTATATTTGATGCAAAGAAGGAAAACAGTTTCCACTGGTGGCTGTATCAGTGACCCAAGGATACAGATTTAAAATAGTTTAGAAAATAAAAAGAAGCAGAGGGGAGGTGAGGAGAATTTTTTTCACTCAGCGAGTTGTTCAAATCTGGAATGCATTGCCTGAAAAGGTGGTGGAGGCCGATTCGATAACAACTTTTAAAAGAGAGGTAGACATTTATTTGGGGAGGACGGGTTTGCGCGGTTATGGGGAGAAACCTGGGGAGTGGGATTGAATTGCTCTTTTCAAAGAGCCGGCACAGACTCGATCGGCTGAATGGCCACCTTTTGTGCCATAAGATTCTATGTGTTCCCCTTTGTACAGTATATCCTGTGAAGGGCTTTGGGACAAACTCACTGACCAAGAAAGGTATCCAACAAGCCTGAGAGAGGACACATGTGCGCCACTTACACATGGAAATCTCCCTGTGTCAGAAATATAATGTGCGTTGGCAAGAGTCAATGTCAGGGGGGCCACACAGTGCGATTTGGGATCCTGCCAGGAGGATACCTGAGCAAATCGAAAGATCTTCAGTTTAAGTAAAATATTAATAAAAATAATAATCCTTGCATTTTAACAATAATAAAAATTGGTCATTTCAGCCCACGACTGTTTGTGGGGACGCTGCTGTGCGCAATTGGTTGCCGTGTTATAAACAGTCAATTCACTTTACAGTTTATTCTGTGAAGCGCTTTGAGACACAGTCGAAGATGTGAAAAGCTCTCTCTCAAATGCAACGATTATTATTATTTCCACATCTTCGATGTCTCAAAGCGCTTCAGAAAAGACAGTATCTCTTAGAATTAATTCCGATACTGCACCGGAGATACGGCTGTACTGTAGTTTATGAAACATTCCAGGATCTTTTGTGATTGGTGGGATTTTATGAAGTAGCAAAGCTTTCAGAATAGCCTGTACATGACAACAAATTATTTGACATTGCAGCTTTGCATTGTAGTATTGCAATATTCACAACTTCCAATAGAGGGCACCTTCTGACCCCATTTTACAATACAAAATATCATGTGTATAGTGCTTTTCATATCGGGAGGACATCCCAAGGACCTGGACAGTTAGGGATTTGGACCTGAGCTGGGGGTTGGGTTCGGGAAGGGTGGAGGGTAGGGCTTCAGCTTATCACTTCTGCCTGAAACTGTACATTAAACTCCCTATAAAATTGTTTTTGGTGTCTATATTAGTGAATCCTTTAAAGAAATACTGTAAATTAGCCCCAAACTTTTTAATTTTTGTTCACTAATAAAGCTATTTCTGATGTTTGACTATCTTGTTCATGTAATGTTTCACCTACAAAATATACAGTCAATTCACTACAACAACAACTTGCACTTATATAGCAGTGTCGCACAAACAGTTGTGGATTGAAATGACCAATTTATTATTGTTTTTTTGAAGGAGTATTATTATTATTATTATTGTGGGTACGGGTCAGTATTGCAGATGGGGAAGTTCTGAATGAGCTGGGTCTTTTGAACAGTGGAGCTGGGGAGACCAGCGAGGTGTGCGTTTGAGTAATCCCGGCGGGAGTTGACAAACACATGCACAAGAGTTTTGGCTGCATTTGGGTAAGGTATGATCTGAGATGGAAAATGTGGCAGAGGTGGAAGAAGGCAGTCCTGGTAAGTGACCGGATGTGCGTGTGGAAGGACAGCTGAGTGTCAAACCACACACCTAGATTGCGCCCTGGTTTGGTGAGTTTAAGGGAGAGCCCAGGCAGGCTGAGGAGTTCAGATCCACAGGAGTTGACGGGAGCCTTCTGTCTTGTCCACGTTCAGCGGCAGGAATTTGCTCTTACTCGGGCTCTGATGTCTACCAGACAAGATGATAGAACATTAGTGGATCTGAAGTCGATGCTGGAAGAGGTAAAGTAGATTTGTGTGTCCTCCGCATACATGTGGATGTTTATCCTGTGTCTGCAGATGGATAAGAAAAAGAAGAGGGCCGAGTACATAGCTCTGGGATACATCACAAGTGACTGGGTGGGGCCGGGGGCGGGAGGGGAAACCATTTGATGAAATGAAATGGAGGCGGTTGTTAACTAGGACCCGAACCGTGCGAGTGTGGTCCCACTATGGTGAGGGAGGAGAGACAGTGGATGCAGTATATTCTATAAAGTGCTTTGAAATATCTCAAGATATGTTAAGGCACTATTAGGGCCTGTCGATATGGGAAATTTCCGATATGGATATATGGGTTGGTTCATATCGATATATACCGATATATCGATATTTCCGGGTTTTTAATACTGCACATGCGTGCATTCGGAGAGCCCTAGGCACTATATCGACGGGCCCTAGGCACTATATTAAATGCAAGGATTATTATTATGATTATTATTAATGTTAGTGTTAAAGTGAGTTGAAAACAAAAGCAGTACAAATGAGACAGAAATTTAATTAGAGAAAGAATTGAAGTTTCAAGCATTCATAATTAAAAAAAATGTAAGTGTTAATTCAGCGAAATTCTTCATTTTTGTTTTGTATCATCTTGGGCTGTATGGTTATATATATTCTGTTTAGATGTAACGGGATCAAAGCTTGGACTTCTGAAAAAGATCCAAAAGGGGCATTTGAAAACTTCCCAGCAGACATTTTGTGTAACAGCTGACATATGAATTTTCATAGTACGTACTGTATATAGATCAGAAGCTGCTTTGGCTGAAAAACCCAGCTCAAAAGCTGAGATGCTGGTTTGTTAACAAATCATGAGATGATAGATCAGTGGAAGTAGCTCCCTTGCCTCATCATTGAAGCAATATCGAAATGTCGAAATAATACAGAAACCTAACAACAAGCACTTTTTAGACCCAGGGCACATAATCTCATAACACAATATTCCACGTCTAAATTATTAACTTGGAATAGATGGCACAGACACTCACAAGATGGTAGCTTTTAAAAGCGATTGTTATTGTGTAACATATGAAATTCCCACATAGAGGAGATTTTGAGACTTTTGAGAGAGGGGATCTGATCGAAGCGATTAAGATTATTAAAGGAATTTGACAAGGTGGATATTGATAGTTTGTTTTAATAATAATATCAAGAAGTATCTATGCATTTGATATGGCATTTGTGGAATTCTGTAGATCAGTGGTTAGAGCACTCGCCTTGTGCAAGTTTCTTCATTCCATACGCCTGATAATAATCCCTCAAGAAAAAATAACAATAATTTGGACACTCAATCCATGACTGTTTGTGGGACATGTACTAAAGTACTTCATAGAATATATTGTAAAGTGAATTGACTGCATATTTTTGGGTGAAGCACAGCAGCCAGAGCAGTGACCCACAAATAGTCATAGATGGAGTGATCAAATTTTTATTTTTAAAAATGTATTTACTTATTGAAAGGATTACAGTATTACACCCCCCAAAAAACAATCCACCAATTGTAACAACTGGGTTCCTACTTACTGCTAGGTAAACTGGTTGTGGAATAAGAAACTTGCCTAATGCTTTGTGCTGCTCAGCATTCTAACTCAGGTCCTCTCATTTGCAAGGCAAGCGCTCTAACTAATATCCTATAGAACTCCACAATCACACATTTGATTAGTTTCAATTACACATTCGATGATCAAATTATACATTTAATAAGTTTTCTTGTTTACAATCAGTCTCCCAAATGATTAAAGCTTTTGCAATTGGTGAAAGACCATTCTAAGCTTCTCTTTATATTCAAAGGTAAAGTGCTCAGCCCATGAGATAACACTCTTCAGACAAAATTATTTAATTTCTCATATTAGCCTCTAATGTTGCACTAAATTTTTATGAGTAAAAAGATTCAAGTTGTATCACGATAGCTGAAAACAAAGGGGCTACTGAATAAGCAATGTTATTTTCCTGTAAATTAATTAGTCTGCACCAGGCCATAGCTGGATCACCTTACACAGACGTAAATAGACATATGTTACTTTAACGAGTGACAGGCAAGCCATGTGTTAGATTAAACCAATAAATCTCCAGATGAGTGCATGGATATCGGTATTGATGGGGAACGGAGAGGCTCATTGTTGAGTTTCCTCTTTTTAATATTATGGACTCTGTTTTTTGTTAGAAATCACAGTTAATCGTTTTGTGACCTGCATTAATGAGATGCTTTCCATACTCACAGATAGAAGTTGTAACCATCGCTTTGAATGGCATTTGTGAATGTCACACATTAGATCCAACTGTGAGTATTCCTGAGGGAATGCTGGTGTTTGGACCATTGATTTTTTTTCACTTAATAAGACTTTTACGAAAATTGATGGCAAGCTCCAGCCATTCGTCGAGAATAGGTCACACACCTCCAAAGAATCAACAGCAACATCTTGTTTCCTCTTCCACATTTTACATTGTTATGGCTAACTCATATTTTCTGGCTCTTTGACAAGTCAAGTGAAAACATTTTTGGAATCAATATATTTTCAATACTTTTTTTGACATATACTGTTAATCCCTTTGTTAGCACAAAATCTGTTGTCAAAACATCAAGTACATGTTGAAGGATCAGGGTACTGCTGCTTTCCTTTTCTTTATTAACTAGATATAATAACTTAAATAGATGTAAATAGGATTTTTTTAAATAATGGGAGGGTTTCTCTAAGTGAATTGCTGTAATGCTCTGTGGTTTTTCTTTATTTTACACACTATAGTTATGATTCTTACCACAATTAATGAATAGCATTGCAGATCAGCTTGAAACAGGAAAGTGAGCCTTCCTGAAACAATAGTGGCTACTATATATTGCAAACCATAATGCATAGGGACTTATGTAGGAATAATATAATAATATAATAATAATAGTATAATGTAACTGCAGGGAATGATGCGAAGGGAATGTTATATGGAGTTCCAAAAGGTGGGGCAGAGAGGCTGATCAACCATCCATCATTGGGTTGTCCAGGTTAGGGGACATGGAACAGCCCGGAGTGGATTGGTTGATAAGGGAACTCACTCACTCACTCACTCTAAACCACTGAGAGATTCAAAATATACCTACAGGCTGCAGTCTCACCACTCTCCAACCCCCACCCCCCACAATAGTCCCGTCACCATTCGGCTTAGCAGTTATAATTATTTATGCACAGTTATTGTGCAGTTCTTATTGCTGTCTGTGCAAGGCTTTGTGAAAAAAGGGTTGTCTCCAATGTCAAATGCATTTAAATAAATGACAACCGTTTGAGTTCTGGATTTGTCTAAACAGTATTTCCTTTATTTTTCATATGATTCAGTATTTTTAGGAAAAACAAGCACTGTATCTGCTAGTAATTGTTGGTGACCACACATTGAAATTTGTTTGAGGGACACTAGTAAAGGAGCTTTTTGGCATGAGCTTGACAGATTTCAGGGGCTTGGGGTGCCTAGTGTGCGTTGGGATGTCTGCAGTGTGCATGTTATTTAGAATATTGTATACCTTTTATCTACAGCACAGAAATGTTGTGTTCCCAAAGGCAGATTTACCAAGAGAGACTGTTTATTATCTCTATCTTTCCCTTCCCATGTTAGTCTTTCTTCAGCCAACCAGTGATGCTGCCAAACAGGCTTCCCTGTGAATTCTGATGTCTGTCCTGAAGCAGATAGAGGACTTGGCTGCAGCAGGTAATAATAAAGAAGGATTTACAAGCTGTGTTTCTGAAACGTATCTCACCTCCAAGCAGATCTGAACACCAACAAAACCCATCAAGCATTTGATGGGAATTTTAAAACATCTTGAAAATAAGTTGGAATGCTTAAAGTAGGGAGAACAAGTCAGTTTGATCCATAACCATTCGTCATTTTATTGGAACATCTGTTAACAAGGTTAAAAAAAAGGCAGAGTGCTTCATCCAGCAATAAAAAAAGTCTTAAGGAACATTTAATAACATTTCCTAACACTGTTCCACTGAAGTGAAATGGCTAATTAACTTTGGAATTAAACCCATTACAGGTTCATATTGAGCCTTTTTATAGAACTGGACCCAAGCCTGGAATTCTGTGTGCCTTGGGCCCAATTTGTCATTCATGATGTAACCGGTCAGACTCAGACTGCACTTGTGGTGACAGACTTGGTATACAAACCATTGTTTTATTTATAAGGAGAAAAAAAATGCAATGCCTTGCAGACCCAGAAGGTTGCAAGCCCCAATGTAAATTTATTCAGCATGAGCTGAAACCATACAAAAGTGATTATGCCAGAGAGAATGGTTCACTCTCCCACTATGGTAGGTACAATCTTTCATAGTTGTACAAATCTGCTATTTCAATTCTAATACCTTGTGACACTCTTGTTAGCATATCACTGTGTCTGTACAGTGTTTGTTTCATGTAGTGCAGTAACACTCACATAAATCATTATCAGTCAGGACCATATTTAATATGACCTATGCAAAGTCCGAGTTGCAGACAAACTGTAAAAGTCATAGAAAATCTTATTTAATTAATATTCTACACTGAGTACGTATGACTTAATGCAGCCGGTAAATGCGTATGTGGTAATTTGTCATTGGAGTTGGTAAGCGTGCATGCAATGACAGGTTATTTTTCCCGCAATTCAATGCCTGCTATGTATGCCTGCTTCAACTGGTAATAAATACAAAAAAAAGGCAAATGCTGAAGTTTGAAACAAGCAAAAGAAATGGCTAGGAACACTCAGCAGGTCAGGCAGCATCTATGGGGAAAGTGAGTCAACGTTTCAGGCCTACCACAACTTCATCAGAACTGGAGCATGTTGGAAAGGAGCGGCTTTCAATAGGTAATAACGTTATTTACCACAATTCAAGGATTCCAGTAAGAATGGCAGTGATGGAAAGTAACAGCATTAGCAGCATTACGAGTTAGGTGGTGTATGACCTTGGCATTTATTTGATTTATAAAGGTAAGATTGATGTGAGTTTTACTGTATTTGTTACTATGATTCAACTTTCCGTTGTGTACCTAAGGTACTGTATCCTGTTCATCAACAACCTGTGTGAAGGATGCTATATAAATGCAAGTTGTTGTTATTTCATCTGGGAATGAGCTGCAGGCATTCATATTTTTGGGACTTAAATCAGAATGATCTGATTTTAAGTGTTCGAATCCAGGCAGGTCAGGGGCGAAACCTTGGGCAAGTTTCCTTACTCCACATACACGCTTAATAATAATCCCTCCAAAACCCAAATTAATTAAATTGGTAATTTTCAACCCATGACTGTTTGTGGGGACACTGCTGTGCGCAATTCGCTCCCGCGTTTTGCCCACAAATATACAGTCATTCACTTTACAGGATATTCTGTGAAGCGCTTCCAGAAGACGTGAAAAGCGCTGTATCAAATGCAAGGATTATTTTTCTTATTATTATTAATGTAGACAACAACTTGGATTTATATAGCGCCCTCCATGTCAGACAGCGTCTCAGAGCTCTTCACAAAGCGGAGCCCGCGGCCTAGCCAGTGGAAGGTGGAAAATGGTGACCAAAAGTGCAGTTGAACAGGAAAGTCTTCAGATGTGACCTGAAAATGGCAAAGGAGGAGGTGAGTCGAAGGGAATGAGGGAGGGAGTTGAAGACCTTTGGGGCATAGTGGAAGGCATGGCTGCTGACGGCAGAGCGGAAGATTTAGGGGACAAAGAGGAGGTCAGACCCAGTAGAGCGGAGGCAGCTGGTACTGTTGTGAGCAAGGCCGGCGCTACCATTAGGCGAACTAGGCGGTCGCCTGGGTTAGCAAGATTTTTGGGGCGCCAAAAGTTTTTGGGGTGCCGATATTTGGGGGGCACCGGCTCTGCTTTGACGCCTACAGCATGCATCACCGCAGCAGCTCTAAACCCAATAGGAGCGGCGGCGGCAGCAGACAGATATCAGTGAAGTGACGTCTCCGGCTCAACAGCTCCCACAACGAGTGGGAGGACAGGGCTCCACTGGGGATCAGACCACAGGTGAGGAGCTACTCCAGGGATGGGCACAGACCAAGGTACAGTAAAAGCCCATTTATCCGGCACGCTCTGCGGGGCGGTTGGCGGGGGGGGGGGGGGGGGAGGGGGGCGGTTGGTGGTCGACTAATTGACTGTGCCGGATAATCGGGTGGCAAGTTGCCGAAAACCCAACACACAAAATTTACTTATTTTAAACCATACTATATTAATATACTAGATAGTAACAGAACATTGTATAGCTACTAACCAATAAAGATTTCAGCACAGTAAAAAATCGTTAAAAAAGCATTTTTTTACTGATCGGTAAAAACCTCAAAATTTGTAAGTTTATTAAGTGTGCATACGAGCATGTGCAAATTGAGCATTTTGCACATGCTCAAGGCCAAATAGCCTTGAGCCAGCCCTGGTTGTGAGGAGAGAAGTTAGAGAGATAGGGGGTGCAGAGGAGAGAAGGGATTTGAACACAAGAGTGAGGATCTTGAAATCGATCCGCTCTGAGACAGGGAGCCAGTGAAGTCTGGTAAGGACTGGGGTAATTGGGGAGTGGAGTTTGGTTCGTGTGAGAATGCGGGCGGAGGAATTTTGAATGAGCTGGATTTTGTGAATGGTGGCAGAGGAGAGACCGACGAGGAGGGCATTGGAGTAGTCCCGCCGAGAGGTAACAAAAGGCATAGATCAAGGTTTCAGCAGCTTTAGGGGTGAGATATTTGCAGAGACAAAAAATGTAGTGGAGATGGAAGAAAGTGGTGCTGGTGAGTGACCGGATGTGGGGGAGGAAGGATAATTGGGAGTCGAACCTGACATCTAGGTTGCATAAGACGTATAGTTGTTCCTACTACAGTATATAGGAATATTTATGTGCTTCTCTTTTCTAGGAGGGGAAGATCAGCTAGACTATGAGCTCAAATCTCGACCGCATTGAACACACAATGTCTGATCCAGAGATGAAGGTAATGTACTTCCAATTGAACCAAGAATCATAGCGAGCAACACACATCTTATTGATTTATGCCACCACACTTTACTTGCTTGCTGGCTCAGCAGAGGGATATCCATTTGTCTTGATCTTTGCTTGTAAGTGGGGGGTGGGTGGGGGTGGGGGCAGGGATTCATTCTATTTACAATAAATTGGCAGTGACAGAGTACAGTAGTTTGGAAAAACTGCAGCTTCCTTTTGAACTAATTACAGTAAAACCGTATTTATCCGGTACCCAACCGACCGGCATACTTAACCAACCGGTATCTCCCAATACAATTCACCATTCCAGCAACTGGATCTCCTACCGTAGTCATCTGGGACACTCACAGTATACTCACTTTGCACATGCGTAAATAAATGTATAACTATTCCATTACTTTCATTGATAATTAATTATATGAATATTTAGTATTAACATTAGCTTATCAAAAGTTACTAGGGCGCGCACATCTGAAGGCTCGCCTAGGGCGCCGTTCCTGCTTACCGAACGCTGGAATTCTTTTTTACCGATCATTTTACCAACTGTGCTGGAATGCTTTATTGATAAGTATCCATACAATATTCTGTTATTATTTAGTCTATTATTAATATACAGTAGCATGTTTTAAAATAAGTTAATTTTTTTGTTGGATTTTCGGCAACTTGCCACTCGAATATCCGGCATATTTGATTAATCTGCACCCGTCAGCTCACGAGGGTGCTGGATAACAAAGGTTTTACTGTATGCCATTTGTGAACTGAAACTTGCAGCCCATCCAATCACTTACCACATACTGTACTGTATAACAAAATAAACCCACCAGCAGTTAGTGAACTGCACGCAAAACAGTCAAATGTAATTAACAGAATCAGACCTAAGGAGTAAATGTTTAATGCAGATTGAGCCACTAATGAGTCTGTTAATATAACCCCCTCACCATACATTCTTCAAACAAGCTGGTGTCCATTTTCAATCAGGAGCCATTCAAGCAATTTTAACAGTAAATTAGCAAAAATCCGGTTCATTTAAAGCCAGATCAGAAATTTACAGCTCCTCTCCCAGCCCCATGAGCAATCAGGTGAACGATTAATTCAGAACACATTGTCAATCATTCTAGCTAATTTAATGAAAAGAGGCCTCTGACCCTTAAATGTAATTGCATGGGAAACACAACCTGGCATTTCAGATGCAAATGAGGAAAACATGGCAAAAACAGAAGCGGACTCAATAATAAAGAATCCTTGCATTTGATGTAGCATCTTATCATGTTACCAAAATGTCTCAAAGTATAGAGTTTAGTGAATGTATATTTAGTTTTGTAGGCAAATGCGACTGCCAATTTGACAACAAAGGAGTTTGTGCAAACAGTCAAAAGTGAATGACCATTTTGTTTTAGAAATAATAATCCTTCAAATCTGATAGAGTGTAACTCCATATAGTGTTATCAAGATTTGCCAAAACTTCTCAAGGCACTTTACAAGAATTTGTTGAAAACTACAGTGACTGCAGTATCACTTTTAACTCAATCTTCCACAAACAGCCAGGAAGTGAATGACCATTTGGTTTCATTTGGGGGATTGTTGGCCAGGAAACTGGGAGAAACCCTTTTCCTTTCAATTAGTGCCAAGGGAACTTTTATGTCCAATTGAACAGGCAAATTGGACCTCGCGCACCAGACTCTGCGACCACATCACTCCCACCCTCGCCCGTCTCCATTGGCTCCCCATCCCCCAGAGGATCAAATTCAAGATCCTCGTCCTCACCTTCAAGACCATTCATGGCCTTGTCCTCGCCTATCTCTCCGACCTGCTGTCTCCCTATCAGTCTGCCCATCCCCTCCGCTCAGCAGGCTCTGGCCTGCTCCGCGTCCACCACCCTAACCGCCCCACCATTGGTGGCTGAGCTTTCAGCCTCTCTGCTCTCACACTGTGGAATTCCATTCTGCAATTCCTTCGCCTCACTTCCTCTCTTTCCTCCTTCAAGGCCGGTCTCAAGACCCTCCTCTTTGACTGTGCCTTCTGCTCCCCTCCTAACTCTTCCACCTCTCCTACTCTCCTTCCCCTTCCCCCTTCCCTCTACCCCAACCCTTCCCCGGCTCAGGTCCCAACCTGACTGTTCAGCGCTTTGGGACATTCTCCCGACGTGACAGGTGCTCTATGAATGTAATTTTGTTGTTGTTAGTTTAACTTCTTATCCAAAGGACACCATCCAAATGCTCCCCAACACTGCGCTGGAATGTCAGCTTCAACTGTGAGGTCAAAGTCCCAGCATGGGGCTTGAACCCACAAACTTCTGACTCAGAGATAAGAGTGCTACCAATTGAGGTCACTAGATTTTTGGTCACGACAATGGAAGAAACTCCCTTCTTCGTTGAGGGGAGACAGTGCCTCTACATTAGTAACAAACAAAATGATATTTATAGAGCGCCTTTCACGTCAGGAGGACGTCCCATATTAGCTCTAGGGATGTCTAGTCTAGCTTTGTCGAGAGATAGCAAATAATGGTTTTGGTGGCTACTGTAAGATAGGAGGGGAGATGGATGCTGTGACGAAGATGGAGAAGAGCATTCTTGGTTAACAGCCAGGCAGAAAGGAGAGCTGAGGAATGAATTGAAGGTCAACGTTGTGCACTGTTTTGATGAGTTTGAGAGACAGTCTGAGCAGATTGAGGAATTCAGAGCCAGAAGTGTGGAGATGTTGGCAGGAGCTGAGGAAATTATCTTCTATCTTTTCCATGTTACGTTGCTCCCCCAGGAATTTTCATTTGAATGATTGGGGTTTTGGTAACATTAGCGATTACTGTCATCAAAAGGCATTATTACTTTGTTATGGATTGTGGAAAGAGAGAACAGCTTAGGCCAATTTTATTCAATTACCCAAGGCCTTATCAGCTTTCTACAGAATGTTAAATGGTTACTATCACCAATACAAATTAGATTTAACACAAAGTAAAACAACAAACAAATTAAACTTGATTCTGCTGCTTTGGTCAAATATGAAGAGAAGCCAAACAAGATTAACACAGCTAGCACTCCTGTGAAGGAGCTGTATTGAGCAAGATCAGTAAGAAATAAATGTCCCGGAAGCCTGCAATAAAGGTAATATATCTTGGGACCCATTCATTTGCGTCTCTCACAGATATATGCTGAGGCCCTGTTTTGTTAATGTTCTTCATTTAAGTTCAATGAGGTACTGCAAGGTTGCTTCCTTGTTTCAATGTAAACTATGTATAATACTCATTCAAAGCAACAATCATATACTGTAGATATATTTTAAAAATATAGTATTGTGGTAGTTGGTCCAAGTCACTAGTGACATTCTGTGCATCTGTGACCAGGGCTCTCTCTGCCTCCTTGTCCTCTTTGACCTCTCTGCTGCCTTCGACACTGTGGACCATTCTATCATCCTCCAGCCCCAGCACCATCTTATGTGGCGTCCCTTGGAGTCTGTCCTCGGTCACCTCCTTTTCGACAACTAAGTGACATCATCCGTAGACATAGGGTCAACCTCCATATGTATATACAGATGACAACCAACTCTACCTCTCCACGTCCACTCTCAACTCCATGACCACTGCTGTCCTGACAGAATGTTTATTGGATATCAAGTGTTGGTTGAGAGCTAACTTTCTCTAGTTGAATCTCAACGAGATTGAGGCTCTCCTGCTTGGCTCCCGTCAGTTGCTCCATACCTTGGGGGCTGGCAGCCGTGTTTCGCCCACACGTATGCATTCACTTTACAAGTTTCTTTACTCCACACAATAATCCATCCACAAATAACCCATAATAAAAAAAATCGGTCATTTCAACCCACGACTGTTTGTGGGGACGCTGCTGTGCGCAATTGGCTGCTGCTTTTCGCCCACAAACATACAGTCGATTCACCTTGCAGTATATTCTGTGAGGCTTTTTGAAACGTCTAGAACTTCCCCTTAGCCTGCCCCTCTCTCCCTTGCTCGGATCCCTTCCTGACTGTTCAGCGCCTTGGGACGTCCTCCCGAAGTGAAAGGGGCTCTAAAAGTGTAATAATAATAATAATCCTTGCATTTGATATAGCGCTTTCCACATCTTATCAACGTCCCAAAGCGCTTCACATAATATACTGTAAAGTGAATTAACTGTATATATTTGTGGGCGAATTGCGGCAGCCAATTGTGCACAGCAGTGTCCCACACACAGTCGTGGATTGAAATGACCAATTTTATTATTGTGGTTTTTTTTGGAGGGATTATTATTAGGCGTGTGGAGTAAGGAAACTTGCCCAAGGTTTCGCCCTGACCTGCCTGGATTCGAACACAGGTCTCCCCAGCTTGCAAGACAAGTGCTCTAACCTCTGAGCCACAGGAGCTCCACAAAAATGTTGTTGTTGTTGTTTACAGTATATCCTGTGAAGCGCTTTGTGAGACTTCTAGAAAACTTGAAAATCGCTCTATCAAATGCAAGGATTATTATTACGGGAGAGTTTCCTGACACTCCAGTCTAATTAGTAGCACTTTCAGTGCAATGTTCAATGGGCAGAGGACAACGTGGATCATCTTGTTTACCTTTGGACCTGCACCCACTCTGCTAACCTTGTGTGGTCCGTGACGCGACAAGAGTGGGCGTACCTTCTCTCCTGTCAATCTCGCATCCATCCAATGACGTCATAGCGGCAGAACGGAACCCACCCAGCTACTCACATATGTTGTGCGCATGCGTTTGATCGCCCCCCCCCCCCCCCCCCCCCCCCGCATATGAGATCTGCGGCTGAACCGAACTGGGAGGAGCCACGACCGCCGATATCACCGATTGTTGCTATGGCAACTGTCAATCCAACCGGCGGGTAAGAGGGCGGGGACAAAGCACTGTTTCCTCCCTCCCCCCCCCCCCCCACCACCACCACCCGACTTATTTCGCTGTCAATCAAACCGGCTGGCACTCTTCACTCTGCGTGACGGGAAGCGGCGTGTGCGTGTAAGCTCGCGCACGGGTCAGCTGCGCGAGTGTCAGAAGGCGAGGCGGTTGGTGCGCTCGAGTCCCGCGATCATGGCGGCACCCCTCGCGCAGTTCGATGAGGACTGGCAGGATTTCTACGAGTTTAAGCCCTGCCAGGACAGTCACACGCTGGACCACGTCAACTCCAACGGCTTGGCCGGCAAGAGCGGCGTAGTGGGGTCGCTGGAGGGCACGCTGGAGGACTTCTCCGAGCTGGACAACTTCTCCGGAGAGATCGTCAGCTTCAAATCCATGGAGGACCTGGTCAACGACTTCGACGAGAAGCTGACGGTGTGTTTCCGGAATTACAACACCAACACGGAGAACATCGCGCCCGTCAAACCCATCTCGGAGGAAAACATCATGAAGGACGACGAGTGAGTGCAACTGTGTGTGTGTGTGTGTAGAGGGAGGGAGGGAGGCTGGGGCTGTGCGGGGTGGAGTGCGGTGAAGTGTCGGCGGGCAGGTCGCAGCTGGCTTACTGCAGTGTCGGAATGAATGATGGAAAACTTGTCCTCCTGACACCCCAGAGGGGTCGCAGTGGCTCTCACACTCCGGCGTGTTCAGGCTAACGGTACAGTATTGGCATAGACCTGAATGGGGGTGGTGTGTGTGGTGTGGGTGGGGGGGGGGGGGGGGGGGGGGGGTGATGGGGGTAGTGAGGAGGGAGATGAAAGGGGCAAAAGAACCAAATGCGGATTTTCTGTTCAGACTACATAATGCAGACGGGGTGTGGGGGGGGGGGGGAGGGGGGGGGTTAAAAGGTAGAAGGGGTTGGTAAAAGAGAACGACAACGACGATGTCACTGGGTTCCCATACTGGAAAAGGAGTGAAAAGATTTGCGTGACAAAAAAAAGGCATGATTTACAGTGCGTCGTATTGCAGGTATTCTGCTTTATCCAAGATAATTTGTGTTGAAGGTGACAGCAATCAGCACAACGTGGCTAAATGACCGGCCCACACAAAGAAACTACAGTAAATTCTACATTGCTAGTTTTAGCACACACCTAAAATTGAAGTGGATGTCGTTATTCGCTCATCCAGATCAAATCTATGCAGTACACGTACTTGGAAATTCAACCTATATCAATCACTTCGATTTAAATCAGCAGTACATTGCACAAAGTAATGTATTTACAATTTTACAAATACACACATTTATAATTGTCCACGGCTGATGCATGTTTGATTACATTAAACAGTTACCGTGTCAACTACTGTATTGTCAACGACAGAATCTTGTGCCACAGAATGAAAATGCTGAGTACTGTACTGCATTATTCTAGCTGGAAAGCAAACGTTCTGTGATGTGTGTTTGATCGCCTGTTTATCTGCATTAAAAAACATATGGATTATTTTTGTAAAGGTCAGATGAACGAGTTGCATGTTTTGTGCAGTTAATCACTGCTTCCAAATGCAGTGGTTTTTATTTCATAATTGTTTTCAAGGTATAGTAGTTGTCACCATTAATAGTGACAGTGCATGGCAAATAAAGCGTTAGCCAATTATATTACTTTATTAACAATACCATGCTATAGTGCCATCAAGAAGTTTAGATGCTGACTGCTTAGATTTGAAAGCTTCATTCATTTGATCAATTATTATCTAGAGATATTAATATTTCATGTACATGATCTTTTGCATTTATTTATAACATGCCCACATTGTATACTTTCTATTCGTCTGGTGCATCAAATTAAGATCATAAGCAAATGTAAACATTTCTTTAAAAAGTGCGTTTTTGCCTTTGTTACCTCCCCCCCCCCACACCCCCCCCGTCTGTTAAAAGCATTTTATTCTTGTCTTCTGCTTGGGGTGAAGTTGGCATTGAATGCTCTGCATCTCACCCAAGTGACTTTTATTCATATATGAGCCTTGACAGTGACTGAGGATTTGTAACTGTGGTCAGCTCACCCTGAAATCTGTAACTCTGCAGACTGTCAATCGAATTTGTACGTTCACAGTTTGTATGGCTCAGTTTATTCACTGCATAAGTTTGCAGAGGGGGTTGGGGGTGGGATGGGTGTGGGTGGGATATTGTGTCCCCTTGCTTCATGAACTCTTAAATTCCAGTATATGATCGGATTAATATAATTTTGCAGTAATTGTTCTAACTTTTGTTTACCTGCGTGCTGTTGTCTCCCGTATCTTGGAGACCACTACCTCCAGGGTGCTATAACCTTGTTTGGCATTACCCAAGTAACTATTAAAAATATATATTATTGATTTATTCTTAGTATATTTTGTGAATTCCTTTAATTTCCTTTGAATCCCTTAGACATATTTCAGTGTTATAGGTGGTTTAACAAATGCAAGGATAATTTGTGTTATCTGTTTCTTATAGTTTTGAATAATTTTTATGCTTTGTATTTTATATTCTATAAAGTGTAGGTGAAAATAACAAACACAATGGATTAAGATAAGGAAAGTTCTGTGGTATACAAGTATTGGAAAGATTAATTCCACCCAGTAGGTATTTGGAGACACAGGGACATAAAATGGTGTGACAAAGCATAATATAAATCGGTCTTCCCTTATAAATATGCAGCAGTAATTGAAGTAATGGAGTGAGAGGGAGAATGTTTCTCTTCTTTGATAGATGGTTGGATATGTAAACATTAGTAATTTTTCTAGTATGCTGGATTATTCAATACCAGTGCATGTTTTTGTAGATTGATGAGATGGCCAGAACATAATTGTGTCTTATAAAAAGTGAAAAATGCTAAGATTTCAATTATAGTGTTGGTTGATTGGCTGCTGACTATACCGTTCCTGCCGTTGTGCCTTGATCTGGTTCACTGGAGCTTGTGGGTCTCCCCAAAACTACCCCCAAGTCCAATATTTTGAAGATCTTCTATCACCACAAAGTAAACAGAAACTGATGAGCCCCTTGTACTTCTTTCCCATTTTATGTGGCCTGCATTCCTCTACATTATTGTCCCTTTTTAATGCTGAACTAGACTACTGATCTATGGTGACATTGCATACTCTTGTACTATAATCTAACCCATTAATGTCCTATAGTTGGAGTACAATGAGAACAGAATGTGGTAATGCCTGTCATAAAAAGAGAATAAGCTGTTGCTAGCCTTAGTTTACTACTAGCGCATGTGATTGTAGCTATCTGACTGCTGCAATGGAGCATAATTTAACAATCAAATAATGTTAGTTTACCTAAGTTTGAATAACAATATAGTAAGTACATGGCATTGAACAATTTAATACTATGTGATGGGTTCAAATAGTAACTATGGAATTGGAAATTCTTTTTCCATCTGTGAAGTAAATGGATCTTGGAGCAACATTGCTTATTTTATTATAATGTTCTTTTGAGTCTTTTTTCAAAGTGTACTCTTAACCACAGTTTGTCATGACTCCCTCTATCATCCAAGGTAAATTATTATAATGTGGCTAACTTAACTTGCCTGTGTAATGGGGTTAGTGAGCAAATGAGTGAAAAAGTAGTGTGTTTTTAGAATGGCAGTGTAGCCATTTGAAAGAGTAACATGTGTGCAGCTCCACTTTTTAAAAATGTAAAATTACATAGATTTTCCAGCTTTGGATGGGTCATTCAGCTGACCTAGTCAGTGCTATCTTAGCTTCAATTTTCTTAATCACCTCTATCTAAGCCTTCCCTTCCCTTACCATATTGATCCCTTCTCTCTCATGTATACATTGGGTTTCTACTTAAATAATTTGATCTGTTATGCTTCAATTACTACTTCTGGCAGTGACTTTCACATTATTACCCCCTGTATAAAGCAGTTCCTCTTAATCTCCTTTAAGATTTTTTTTTAGAGGCCCTTTGTTATTGATATTGAAATAAATAAAAATTAAACTGTTTGTTACTGATATTGTTATTTGACTATAAGTAATAATATTATTATTATACATTATAAATGATTTCATAGTAGTCTTGTCACTGACCAGGTATACAGTCAATTCACTCCACAGTCTATTTGTCGAAAATGTGATAAGGCGCCATATCAAATGCAAGGATTATTATTGTGATGATTTCAATTATTTTACTTTCTAAATAAAAACTGACTACAGTGGATATGGATTTTATTTAATGCTCTTGGTGGTAGGTGTTGAAATAACTGTCATTAAATGTAGAAATCAGCCCATTCAACTGCAATGCTTTATTTTCGTTTCAAAAAAACACTGCCAACTTCTGTTCTTTTTTTGCCAAAGATAATCCCATATCTATTGTATAATATGGCAAGGATTATTATAATGCCAGCACCATAGAATTAAATCTTTACATATCAGAATTGTAGTCTCCTGTGGATAAAAATGAGATGCAAAGTAATCCTGCCAGAAGCCACCACCGAGGTGGACTGTTTCATAAGCAGTAAAATTACTGTACTTCATTAAATATCTTGGAAGTTGAAAAGATTTCTGAAATCTGTGACACTACCAATGAAGGCAGTTTGCTAGGAAGCTATGACCTGAGAGATACAATGTAATGTTTACATGCTAGGAAAATGTCACAATTTTCTAGTTTTCAGTGTTTACATTGTAACCATAGCAAAATGATGCTGGTGTTATATCATTCAGGCAAATCAGTTTGTTTATGTTTATTCACTACATTTACTGTTCTGTGCTCCTGGGTTCTGCTATAGCTATTTTGAAGAGGTTGTTGGTAGCCACTTGAGAACAGTCTTGGATAGTTAGCCTCCTGATCTCTGTGCCTTCTGATTCCATCCCTCCTGATTGGGAAATGTCTAACCTATATTTCCAATGGTGCAATACTATGGTATAGTTTGTTATGTTGAAAAGGCATCTTTCTCCTAGCATTGTTATGTGTGCAAATTGGCTGTGCTTTTTTTAACCTACAAAATACAGCCATTAAACTGTAATACTGTACAGTAAATCCTGCGAACCTCTTAGAGACATCCTCCTGATGTGGAAAGCATTATATTAATTGTAAGGATAATATGAAATAAATATAATAATAATAATAATCCTTACATTCATATAGTGCTTTCCACATCTTATCGACATCTCAAAGAGCTTCACAGTATACAACAACGTCCCAAGGTAGGGACCAGAGCAGGGGGGGAAGGGTCAGGGTAGGAAGAAGAAAAGAGGGAAGAAAGGGGGGAAAAACATATGGATCAAAGCAGGTGGGGAGAGGTCAGGTAGGGGGAAGAAAAGTAGGAAAATTGACTGTATATTTGTGGGTGAAACGTGGCAGCAAAATTGCACACAACAGTGTCCCACAAACAGTCATGGAAGTGGGGATAGGGGAAAACGGGTGAAAAGAGGGTAAGGGGAGGGGTCGGGGTAGGGGGAAGGAGAGCAGGAAAACCGACTGTATATTTGTGGGCGAAACACAGCAGCCAAATTGCACACAGCAGTGTTTCAGAAACAGTCGCGGAAGTGGGGCCAGGGGAGAAAGGGGGAAAAGAGGGTAAGAGGGGAGAGGATGATGTATTGTTATGCATCAATATTTTTAAGACCACTGAAGTAGATGAGAAATAATCCTTTTTGGGGGGGCTGCCAGTTGTCTTGACACAGGGAACCTTTTGCCATGCTTATTAGAGTTTGCAACCTAGACAGGGTTCCACATACCGGTATGCTTGCTACCCATGCATGGCAATATTCATAGATTCATAGATTCATAGATTCATAGAATTTTACGGCACAAAAGGAGGCCATTCGGCCCATCTAGTCTGTGCCGGCTCTTTAAAAAGAGCAATTCAATCCCACTGCCCTGCCCGCTTCCCATAGCCTAATAGACCTGTTCTCCCTAAATAAAGATCTAATTCCCTTTTAAAAGTTGTTATCGAATCAGCCTCCACCACCTTTTCAGGCAATGCATTCCAGATTCGAACAACTCGCTGAGTGAAAAAATTTCTCCTCAGCTCCCCTCTACTTCGCCTTGAAACTATTTTAAATCTGTGACCACGAGTCACAGATTCACCCACGAGTGGAAATAGTTTTTCTCTATTTGCCCTGTCGAAACCCCTCATGATCTTATAAACCTCTATTAGGTCTCCCCTCAATCTTCTCTGCTCCAGAGAGAATAACCCTAGCCTATCTAGCCTCTCCTCATAGCTGAAGTCCCTCAATCCTGGCACCATCCTAGTAAATCTTCGTTGTACCCTTTCCAATGTCTTCACATCCTTTCTGTAGTGTGGTGACCAGAATTGAACACAGTATTCCAGCTGAGGCCTCACCAAAGTCTTATAGAGGTTAGTCAGCACTTCCTGACTTTTGTACTCTATACCCCTATTTATAAAGCCTAGTATCCCATATGCCTTCTTAACAGCCTTGTCTACCTGTCCTGCCACCTTCAACGAGTCACTAACACAAATCCCCAGGTCTCTCTGTTCCTTCACACCATTTAAAATTGTACTATCTACCCTATATTGCCTCCCTTCATTTCTTCTCCCAAAATGCATCACCTCACACTTCTCTGCATTAAACTTCATCTGCCATGTATCTGCCCACTTTACCAATTTGTCTATATCCTCTTGCAGATGGCTACTATCCTCCTCACTATTTACTATTCTCCCTAACTTAGTGTCATCTGCAAACTTGGAAACTGTACTCCGTACACCCAAGTCCAGATCATTGATGTAGATTACAAACAGCAATGGTCCCAAAACTGATCCCTGTGGCACACCACTGCTCACTTCCCTCCAATTTGAAAAACAGCCGCTCACTACAACTCTCTGCTTTCTGTCTCGCAGCCAGTTGTGGATCCACGCTGCCACTGTCCCCTTTACGCCATGGGCCTTTAATTTCCTAATATGTCTCTCATGAGGCACTTTGTCAAATGCCTTTTGAAAGTCCATGTAAACTACATCAACTGCGCTACCATTATCCACCCATTCCGTTACCTCATCAAAAAATTCTATCAGATTTGTAAGGCAAGATTTGCCTTTAACAAATCCATGTTGACTGTCCTTTATTAGCCTATATCTTTCTAAGTGAAGATCTACCTTGTCCCTGATTATGGACTCTAGAAGTTTGCCCACTACCGACGTTAGACTGACTGGTCTGTAGTTACCAGGCTTGTCCTTCTGCCCCTTTTTATACAAGGGAGTAACATTAGCTATCCTCCAGTCCTCTGGCACGACCCCTGTGTCCAAGGAAGATTGAAAGATCGTGGCCAGAGTCCCTGCTATTTGCTCCCGTGCCTCACTTAGTAACCTAGGGTGCATCCCATCCGGACCAGGTGACTTATCCACCTTGATTGGTGACAGTATTCGAGTACTCATTCTCTATCCAAAGGGAAAACCTCTGCTTACCTAATTCCAGACACTATGAGAATCCTTATCCATTCTTCACAACATTGGAGCAGTGTGTCAGGTTGTAGGCTCTATATCATCACAGGGATTGTTTGTTGTTAAGGCAGACGTTCATATTTATTTTAGGAACCACAAAATTGTCAAGAGTTGCATCTCAAGACTAAAAATGCAATGTGCAATGGCAGCAATTAATCCTCCTACCTGGTTGCCTCCTGTGGAATTCTCTCCCAGACGATGTTGTTTGAAGTTCTATGTAAAAAAAATTAAATGCGGATTTAACTTGCTGGAACATGCGCTTGAGCAAAATGGTCCAACCTTTCGGCTGCTGAGGGCTGGATTCCAGATTGCCACATACGCAATATTTTTGTGTTTCCTTCCAGAAACATAACCTTTATGAATCGTATAAAATCCTATGTTTTCAATTGTGTAACTGTTTTACTTAAATTCACATCTTAAATACAATGCATACTGTAAATATGCAATGTAAAAATTCATACAAATTTTAAAACAATAAACAAAACTCGTAGATTTGATGTAAAGTATATCACCCCCAAAGGAATGAAAATTGTCAATAAGCAAGACTGTGCAAAAGCAACATGAGTTTAAGTTACATGGGATGTACAGGATGGTTTCCAATGCCCAATTTATTCTGCAAGCAGCTAACCCCAATTCATGAGGATCAAATCCTGACCTTGACAAGCCCCCACTGCATCCTTCGACCCTGATTCTGCACCTGTTCTTGCAAAGTGCCACTGCTCCCATCCATTAATACCTTACCTAAATGATTTATTGTATTTTCTTATTGGGCAATCAAGTTGGAAATAGTTTGGGGGCCATTTTAACTCATCTCCTGAGCCACAAGTTGGACCACCATGCCTTAGACTATTGACAATCTGTTGCACCAAGTACAAATGCTCTGGGTCTGGGCTTCAATTCCTGTTGATTGCTGTAGAAGACTCCATACCAAAGTTGAAGTTGCCACTAGCTACTGCAATTTGTCATGCCACATAATATTGAAAGATATATCAATAACCAATTTATTAGGACATATACAAATTTTAAAAATGTTCTATGCTTTTGTCCAAATGTATTTGTACTCACATCGCTGAGAATGTAATTATTTTCCTTCCCCCCCTCTCCTCCCTACCCCATCGCAGCAGCTGAATGATAATACTACTTCTGTTGTTCGCACACAAATTAGGGCATTCAAATAAAACACCATTTACATTTATATGACCCCTTTCAGGTCTGCAGTACATCTCAAAATAGTTTTACTTGGATTTTTCCTTGGTCATTCATTGAATTTTACACACTTGGTATAAGGATTTTGTGATTTTTGTGGCTAGCTCCACAATGCCTACAATGGATCCGTGGAATGTATTAATATTTCATTTGTAGATATTAATAAGTAAAGGGTAGTCTGATAGAGAAGGAAGCTGGCTGGTTAGCATTATGCTTAGGATTTTCAGAAAGGCAACCTATAATACAGTGCTGACTAATTTTATTGCAAGGTTGGAATAAATCGCTTCACTTGTGGAGTTGCCACTTTGTTATACTTTAAAAATACAATTGAGGATTAAATGTAGACTATTTCCTTTCTTGAATACACACACAGGCTAGCCTTGGGGCTTCTTTGTCATTTTTGCTTAAATGAGAACTCAATCCATATCTGCCTTCATTATAAATTTAATTAAAGTGAACATCTGCTCAATGAATTTTTTTTAAATACTTTAGTGCGCAGCCACGCAACATTGGTTTGTGTGGCTAAAAGTAATGTCTTCACAATAAAGGATTTTCAATGTGCTTTAATTGCAAATCTTTTTCTACTATCCTGTTGTGAGCTGAGCAGTTTACAGCTTTTTATATAATCTATTTAAAAGCTCAAATTCAGGCAGTCAGCACAGTTAGTCAGTCAGCACAGTTCCCACCGCTCTGTGATAAAAAATTCTGATTTGGGTACAAATATTATAAGCATGTATTGTTTTGACTATACTTGGTAATAATATATGTACTGTATATATGTTGCTTGCAGTGTATGTATAGGTTACAGAACTGCTCAGAACAATGTCTGTTTAACAGACTCCTCAAAAAACCCACCATGGATCCTTCTAATCTCTCACACTATCGTCCCATTTCCAATCTACCCTTCCTTGCCAAAGTCCTGGAACGCATTGTTGCATGTCATCTTCGGTCAGAACTCTCCCTCCTCTAGCCCCCGTAGTATGGTTTTGGCCCTGCCCACAGCACAGAAAAAGTACTTGTCAAAACTGCAACCCTTTATATCTGTGATCAGTACTTCCTCTGCCTTCTTGTCCTCCAGCATCTCTGCTGCGTCCCACACAGTTGACCATGCCATACTCCTCCACCACCTCCTCCCTCATTCACCTTAGTGGGACTGCATTCGCATGGTTCGAGTCCCACTCAACAACTGCTTCCATTTTATCAAATGGTTTCTCCTCCCGCCTTCGCCTGGTCACCTGCGGTGTACCCCAGAACTCCGTACTTGGCCTTCTTCTTTTTCTTATATGCTCACTCTAGGTGATGTCATCTGCAGACATGGAGTAAACTTTCATATATATACGTATGATACACAAATCTACTTTGCCTCCTCCAGTATCAACTCCAGGTCCGCTGATGTTCTGTCAGCTTGTCTGACAGACATCAGGGCCTGGATGAGTGCGAACCTTAATGCGTTTCTCACCTCCCACCCGGATTAAACGCAAATGCACCCCTCACCAGTCTCCCCCAGCTCCACTATTCAAAAAATCCAGCTCTTTCAGAACTCTGCTGCCCACATACTTACTCAGACCGAACTCTCTGCCCATATCTAACCAGTTCTGGCCAGGCTTCACAGGCTTCCCATCACCGAATGTATCGACTTCAAGATCCTCACATTCATGTTCAAATCCCCTCACTCCGTGGGCACCTCCCTATTATGACCTACTAATCCGATATCAACCTGTCCACTCCCTCTGTTCATCACACTCTGACCTGCTCCATGTCCAGCCTGGCCCTTCCCATCATCAGCAGTTGGGCATTCAGCCTTTCTATCCCCACCTTTTGGAACTCTATCCCACAGTCCCATTGCCTTCCCTATTCCATGCCTCCTTCAAGGGATGTCTCAAGACCCTCTTCTTCGGCCATACCTTTGGTCTCCCTCCTACCCTACCTCCGCGTCTCCCCCTGATCCCAACCCCCTGCTCGGTCCAAATCCCTGCCTGTCCAGTGCCTTGGGCTGTTGTTCCTATTTTGTAGCAAAGCTGTTTTGGTCAAATTGGGTCTGAAGACAAACAATGTCAATTCTTTGTATCATAGCCAATCTGTTATCTGGGATACTCACAACACCAGACTCCTTTGATGCAGGAGGTACTTGTATCGGAAGTGTACATTGTAAAGCACAAGTGACAAATTGATACAGATTCTGATTTAACAAAAACTGAGGAAGAGTGAACTTTGAATTTTCTGTCTATTACAATATACCATTTGCATAGCATGTGAGAAACCCAAATTATGTGCATATTCTCTCAAGAACTCCAGTTTTATTCAAATCTCTTCGGTGTTTCTCTGTAAGGAGATTAATTTCTGCAATATATCTCTGAATATTGGCATTTAAGTTGGTCATCTTTCAAAAGTGACGGGCATTGTGATTTATGCAATGAAGCCTTATGATTTGGGCAGCATGCCACATCAGATTAGTCAACATATTAATTCCTTGGGAATATATTGTAGACTGCCCTTTTGGTGTCAATCGTAGCGTATTTAGTATATCCGTTCGGAGGATTTCAGTTGGAATAGAAGTCTTGAATAGAAGAGCAATGGTAGTACAACTGAGTTGCTCATTTTGGATTAGATTTGTCAATTCTTGGCGGGGATGTTGGAGCAACTCCAGCTGATTGCCAGAGTTACACAAATGCAATGTGTGTTTCACTTACTTATTTCAAAAGTAACCGTAACCCAAGGGATAGTGTAATTTTATTCTGTAGATGAATGGATGGCTTTAATGGTCTAGAAATTAGGCTAAGGATTTCTTCTTTAGTCATGAATGAAAGTAGACAAAGAGCTGCTGCATTTTGGTGCAGATTGCAGTACTATAATAATAACTTCAGCATTTGGTTAAATCACTTTGACCAAAGTTTAAATCTCTGCCACAAAAATGTTTTCTTCCAGACCAATGCCACTTTAGTTTTTAAAAATTATTTGTATGCCATAGACAGGTATTGTTTCGCTTTTCAATCACTAATATTCCAGTCCTGTCAATTAACAAAACTACGTTTTTTGTTCTTATAATAAACAGAGAAATCCACTTTTGTTGGATGCTGGTTAATCCCAGACCTCAGCTAAATTGAAGAGAACACAAGCCCAGAATTCATTTGTGTTCTTATCTGTTTTAAATATGCTTGTTAATTCAGATTAAAATCTAGTTAATCCAGCCAAAATGCTGCCGCTGAATGTACGAATTTAGTCCTTCTGTGTGTCGAGCCTTCAGCCACGAGCGACTTCTAGATGCGGATGGGAAGAGTCAAATTGCGATTGACAGCATACTCCAGCTATTCACAAGCGGCTGGAGTTGGTCTGTCAACCAGTGAGAGGACGTAGGAATGGAGAAGAACAAGGGAGGGAATGGGAGGAGTCAAATCACGATTGATTGATTGATTGATTAATAGCTGAGCCACTGAAGTCGGACAAAATGTCCGTCCCCGAGCGTCCGGCTCAGTCGGTTTCTATTTTGTATTTAAAAATATATATTTATATGAAACGTAGTCAAACCAGAAAAACACCTGTGCTAGGAACAACATTAGTACAAAAGTGTTTTGAAGGCACAACTTCTGAGCTCCTGTGGCTCAGAGGTTAGAGCACTTGTCTTGCAAGCTGGGGAGACCAAGCTGGGGAGACCTGTGTTCGAATCCAGGCAGGTCAGGGCGAAACCTTGGGCAAGTTTCCTTACTCCACATGCCTAATAATAATCCCTCCAAAAACACCACAATAATAAAATTGGTCATTTCAATCCACGACTGTGTGTGGGACACTGCTGTGCGCAATTGACTGCTGTGATTCACCCACAAATGTATACAGTCAATTCACTTCACAGTATATTCTGTGAAGCGCTTTGGGACGTTGATAAGATGTGGAAAGCGCTATATCAAATGCAAGGATTATTCTTATTATTATAACTTCTTTATAGTCCCATCATACTGCTTGTTTTCTGTGTTTGATCTGGAACTAATGCAGAAGATGTTGGTTAGAGAGTGTGCACCTCCTTTGTAATGGATTTGTTATTATATTATGACAGACTGAATAGCCTTCTACCATGCTGTAAAGTTTATGACCTGTGAGGAAAACAATGTTTAAACAAATTACCTGTTTTTTTAAGCAGGCTTTTCCATTTATATAAAAAAGGAGGAATGAACATTTTGATGCATGTCAAGAATATTAATTCTGTGGTAGCATAGAAAAATAGCTTTTTACAATTTTTGGTGGGAGATTTGGGATCATTTAATACTTTATAGAATGTAGATCATTATATGGGACATCCTCCCAACTTGAAAGGAGCTCTATAAATGTGTTGTTGTATATATAACTGCTGATCCACTCAGCATTCAAACCACTAGATTAAAATGACCTTTTTGCTGTTGAATAACCTGTGTAATTGCCCCAAAGCTTGCTTTCAAATGGATTCCATCAATCCACAGTGCTATGCTTATTATAATATAATAATAATAATCCTTACATTTATATAGCGCTTTCCACATCTTATCGATGTCTGAAAACGTTTAATTATTCATTATTAAACTGAAGCTGCACCAAGTTGATTTTGTTTTCATCTCAGTGCATTCTGCAGTTAAAGGCAGGTGACTGGACTAAAGCTGTGCTACTAATGTCAGTTTGTTACTTAGATGATGAATGGTGTTTATTGTAGCGCATAGTAGATACAGCAATTTTCTTTTCCCAGCTAAATGTACCCAGAGGGATGTGAGAGAATTGAATGAAATCCCCAAATATTTTCAGCACTGAGCATCAAGTGCCACTAAAAGTCAAACTTGTAACCATTGGAGTACAAACTGCCAATCTATTATGGTTAGTTCTTGGCTTGCTGTCAAACCTTTCCTGCCGCTTCCATTACTGCTAAGCAAAATTCTCTAGTGGTAATTGTTAAAGAAACAACCAAAAGATAGAGGCAGCTGTACCTGTGTGTTATTTCATTAATTGTTTTTGCGGGGTGGGGGAAATTCTATGATGGAGGACTAAGTGATAAAATTGGTGTGGATCTCCTTTCTAAGTGCACAACAAGAAGATTGCATTTGTATAGCGCTTTTCACATTGGGAGGAACTGTCCTTCCCTGGGGTAAGCCGGAAGGAAAGGAGGAAGCTTACTTTTACATCTTACTGTACTATAGCTGACCACTGAGTACTTGATGTTGACTGGCATTGAGTGCCTGAAACAGAAAAGTGTTCCAATCCCAGCACTATCATTGTTATTGGTTTGAATGACCAATTCATCTGGAGGTTATATTGGCCCGGTCGAGTATGTACCAGATAGTAACCTTAGCATAAACCCATACCTGAGACATTTGTGATGTGGAATTCAGCTGATGGGGAAAAAAGCAAAAAAGTTAGTATTTTTAATATACTGTAGTATGTTAGAAAAACGTTCTAGATGATAACTGTTAGATATTTCTCTTTGGTTCCCTCTCAGAGATGTTAAACTTTAATACTGACTGATTTCCAGCTCTCATTGCTTGTAACATTTTCCCCGTTACCCAGTAATTGCAATCTGTAAACTGGCAGTCTTCCATCCATCTGACCGACCGACCGACGGGGCAGGATGAAGAAGAGTAGGAAAATTGAAAGCGTTCTCCCTTAGGTTGAGGGTGTTAGTGGGAGATGGATTAGAACCTGCAGTTCATGGTGTTACATCTTTACATCTGTGGATTGATTGGTATTCAGAGAGGTAAACAGCTGCTGCTCTGCACCTCTGATCGGTGTAACTATTGTTCAATGTCTAGGGATGTATGTCTGAGCTGTGGGCAGGAATATGGTGGTAAGGCTCTCACGCATTTCATGTTGAAATGTGCTATTCGCCAGCAAGCTGACAGGGAATTCCTGAGACCTGCCAACTACCTAGTGAAGGCTTAAACAACAACAACAACAACAACAACAAAAATTACACTTGTATAGTGTCTTTCACATCAGGAGGAGGCCCCAAGGCTCTGGGCAGTCAATGTTTCAGACCTGTGCTTCTCAGATATATAATAATAATATATATTTTGCCCACAAATATACTGTAAATTTATAGTTTACAGTGTATTCTGTGAAACGCTTTGAGGTATCAATAAGATGTGAAAAGCGCTATATCAAATGCAAGGATTATTATTATTATTATAACTAACCATCCTCCCTTTATCTCTTTGGAGCTGAACTGGCTCTAAGGTGCATACATGACAATGGAATGTTGGAATTGAGTCAATCTTCTGCATAGTTTTCATTGGTTCGGTTGCTAAGACAGGTGGGTGTACAGTTCTCCAGGGCACTGACAGACCAGCCAGCATGGCTCAATGGCAGAAATTAAAAGGTAGATTGAATTGGTGCAGGGATTCTTCCCACTCAGCTCCTGCTCACCCTGCAAGCTAACTCCTGCTAACCCTGGGATGGTCCTAGTTGGACAAGCTTTGGAGAAGGTTGCCAGACAGTGCATTCATTGGGTTCTGCTGGTTAAACTCTAGCATTATCCCAACCCACATTCTGAGGTCCCTAAACTTTGACTCTTGGCAACCTGTGCCTAATTAGGTAACTAGAATTGGGTAAACCGGATGGTCCCTCCAGGAGAGAGTGTGCATTCCATTCCAAATTTCCATGTGGTAGGTGGCATGCATGGAACTCTCAGTCTAATTTGGACACTCTTAGGCATTGTGATGGGTTTTCCTTTCTTTTAAACACCCGCTGACCCCTAAAAGGTTCTGTGGAAAGCATTGGTTTCCTGAAAACCTTGTGCATCTTGTTGTTGCATTTTCCCACTTGGCAGTTTTTGTGCTTAAATTATCCATTTGGTCCTATAGAAATTATGGTGTCTAGGGATTATGAGGCAGATAGGGGATATATTTTTAATTTGCACTGCCTTTCACCCCCTTATTACTAAATAATCCAGATTAAAGCTCTGTATCCCAATATAATTGAGTGGGACTTGCTTCCTTTCTGAAGCTGAATATGGAAGTGTGCTATGTCTGCATATAGTCTGGTTTCAATAGCCATTTAAAGTAATGGAACAGTATGCTAGAAACTGAGGCTAGACAATAATCTTTCCCATTTCACCTCCTAGCTTCTTGAATGCAGTAAAGATTGTAGTCTTGTTGTAATAATAATAATCGTTGGTTTTAATATAGCACCTTATCACGTCTTGGAGACATTTCAAAGCACTTCACAGAATAGACTGTTAGGTGAAATGCACAGCAGTGTCCCACAAACATCCGTGGATTGAAGTAAACAATTTATTATTATTATCATTATTTTTTTGAAGGACTTATTACCCCTGAAAAAGCGATCTGCCAATCAACTGACAACCAGGTTCTACTTACAGCTAGGTAAACAGGGGCATGTGGGTTAAGGAAATTTGCCTGATATATAATCCTGCCAGGAAACAAATCCAGGTCTCTCATCAGCGAGGGGAGTCTTCAAACGACTGAGGTGCTGGACTCCACTGGCAAACAATGCTTTAATTAGTTGTGTGTGTGTAAGTATTTTTCCCATGTATTTGAGTGGAACATTATTGTAGGATAGGGTGTGTGAGTAGAAAATGATCTGTGGTTGTTTGAGCAGCAAAGTAAACAATTCTACATAACATTATTGAAATACAGCATTAGCCTATTCTGTGAATGTGGGAACATTTGATCAAGCTCTCCTTAATAATTCATTGTTTTAATGCATGTTTTGAATTTGAGAATTAGGAGCTTTATGTGGTTAAATGAAGCTTGAAGTATAATAATAATAATCCTTGCCTCCACAAGCTGCAGATCATGCAGAACTCTGCAGTTTGTGTCATCACCCGCACCAGGTTCCGTGACCCCATCACCCCCACCCTCAAGTGGCTCCCCATCTTTCAGAAGATAGAATTTAAGATCTTCGACTTCACTTTCAAGGCTCTCGGTGGGCTTACCCCCTCGAACCTCTCTGACCTGCTGACCCCCTACTAACCTGTCTGCTCCCCACGTTCATCAGGCAGTGGCCTGCTCCCAACCCGTTCTACCAATGGTGGCCGGTATTTCAGCTTCTTTACCCCCACCCTTTGGAGCTCCATCCCACAATCCCTTCGCCTTGCTCCCTCCCTTGCCTCCTTCAAGGCTGGTATCAAGACCCTTCTTTTCAACAGTGTCTTCAGCGCCATCCTACCTCTGCCCTCTGTCATCCCAACTCTGCGCGCCTCCCCCCTCCATGCCCCCGCTTGGGTTCTGACCCCTGACTTTTCAGTGCCTTGGGACGTCCTGCCGATGCGAAAGGTACTCTTCAAATGTAATTGTGTTGTTGTTTGTCATTTGGTATAGAATCCCAACACACATCACTTAATATACTGTAAAGTGTATTTTGTGGGTGGAGTGTGGCAACACAATTTAAACATGCTTAATAATCTGTAACTCTGGAATCTCGTGTAGTTTCATAGAATTATATAATGAAGCATAGTTCTCATGTAATATCTATGCTACGTTTTTACTTAGTTATTAGAGGTGAGCAATGGCCAATTAGTGCAAATATGGCCTAAAAGCTTCTGAATTTCACTGGATGTCTCACATACAACATGTGAATTCATGCACATGTATGTGTTTTGATTATTTTGGTGCCTTTAGCATTAGTTTAATTTTTATTTTCCTTCTGCCATTTCAGACTTGGCACAACATTAATAGTTTATCTGACCCAATTTAATTTGGCATCAGACTCAATGGATTGTAAAATTGAATCAGATGCTGAAACTCTGCTTTAGTAGTTACAGTATTTCCAAAATTATTCACCATTGACATCGTTACATGAGAACATGTAAGAAAATGCAAAGTGTAAGAAAATGCAAGGTTTTCAGGTTGCAAATAGGCTGTTGGGTTACCCAGGATCATATTATCCAGTTTTATGGTTGAGATGTGATCTGACCTTTTTCACAGGCCCATACCTATATCTCTTTGCTTTAATTGAGAATTGACCAAACAATTGCAGTTGCTACACTTGACATTGAATTTTTGGCATCTTTGACTGTGTGGAAGAATCTGCTCTTGCACATAGAGGAGAGACTTTAAGCTGTTTTGAGAGTATATGTTTTGTGGGGTTTTGCTCTCAAATTTCTGTGGAATTGGGAGGTAATCGGGTCCTCGGCTTCACACGCACTCGGGGGCTCGAGACTCTGAAGCTTTGCGTCCCCCCAGCCAACAGTACGTGCCCCCAAGGAAGGAACACCCCACAGTTTGGAAAACACTGCTTTAGAGAGTATGCTCACCCCCTCCTCCCCCCACAAAGTTTATTTTTATATAAAGGCAATTTTCATATAAATGCCACGGGGGGAAACATGAACAAAAGCTTTTGGAGCTGATCTTGATTATGTTGCTTGTCCTCTTATTATTATTATTATTATTATTATTATTATAGTAATAATCCTTGCTATCCTTGCATCTTATCATGTCATCAGATGTCTCAAAGCGCTTCACAGGGTTTACTGTAAAATATAAATTACCTAGTGGACTTGCATGGGATTTGCAAAAAATGGGTTTTCCATCTCTTGTAGCAATTACTGAAACAAATTGCACAGAACCACTCACTTTATGGCATTAAAAGAGCCAGAATTGTTTGGCTCTCCTGCTGTCAATCACAAGCTCATTTTTCATTCCTCATTTTTCACTTCCTTTAAGTGTACTGCTTTCTTAAGACCCTGTTTGGGCCCAGTGTGTTATTCATTGAAAATAAATGGGTTTCTTGTCCTCAGCATGCTGTTTGGAATCTATTTCCCATGAGGAGGATGAGACTGTTGTGCAAGGTTTTGAAGACTTTGGGCTCACAAAATGGGTCTGTCAAGATGTAAGCAGTATAAATTAATATTCACGAGGTGGCTTGACCTGTGTATTAAATCTACACAGTTGCTAAAACTAAATAGCAAGACAAAGCTAGAATAGAAAGTCCAGAGGAATGTCATGATAATTTCTTTTAAAAAAAAGCTTGTGTCTACAGTTATAAAATTAGATTAATCAGCAACCTCCACATGTTCTAAATTTATAAACATTTTATTTGGCTTTTTGTTTTAGGGTAAATTAGAAATAAATGCATCTAATCAGCATTTCATCCTTTTGTTAAGGGTTTGAAATCATGGAAAATAATTATTCTTCATAGATGCTGAATATTGGCAGGATTTCAACCATGGGGACATTACTGTTGATCTTGTTGCAGCTGTCATCCACCTGAAGTTTGTACTTGCATACTTTCCAGTGGACATCACTGGATGCTGATCAGCCATGAGAATTTGGGCTGACCTTTGTTTTGGGCCTGAGCTGCTGCATGGCTTAGCCTAAGCTCCCAGCATCTTTTAACAATCACTACTTTGAAATCATGGCTGATCTATACGTCACCCAAAATATGTTGCATATAGAATTTCTAGAAAACATTTATGGTCCTTGAAGCTTTGTTTACAGGCTGATAACAGCACCATGGCAAGCATAAATAAGACTTTATTTCTTATTAGTATCATAAATATTTATAGCACAAAAGAACAGCCTTGTTAACTTAAAATTGACCCTGGCCTGAAATGAGAGGACTTAAGTGAAAAAGACGCTATGACTTGGAGTAAAACAATGAACTTGTGTAGTATTTTTATTAGCATTGGCAGCAGCAGCATCCATGGATGCACACTCAACCTCACCAAGCCAGTCAGAAACCTGGGCATCTTGTTCGACCCTCAACTATCCTTTCTCCCCCATATCTGAATCATGACCAGCTCTGCCTTCCACCACCTCCGCAATATTGCCCGACTCCGCCACTCCCTCACCCCTCAGGCCGCCAAAACCCTCATGTCATTTATCAAGACCTCAAGGCTCGACTACGGAATATCCCTCCTTGTCAGTCTCCCAACTCTTCCCTCCACAAGCTGCATATCTTCCAAAACTCTGCAGCTCGTATCCTCTCCCACACCATGCTCTGAGACCCATCACCCCCACTCTCACCTGGTTCCCCATCCGCTCTCATTTGAAGACCCTCCCTGGCCTGCTAACCCCCTATCACCTGTCCAATCCCTCTGTTCAGCAGGCTCTGGTCTGCTTCATGTCTCCCCCAACCCACCCTACTTTCGGCAGCTGGGCTTTCAGCCTCTGCCCCCAACCCTTTGGAACTCCCATTCTCTCATATCTATAAAGATATATATACAGTATGGTGGTGGTGAGGTGGAAGGATTGAGCAGGGAATTTCAGAGGTTAGGGGCATAAAAGTAAATAATTATATTATAGAAATTTCCATAATTTTATTTTTGGCGGAAGGGGTTGAAGAAATACACATAGAATGCCTAATATGTCACCTTTGTACTGTACTTCTCTAGATGGACCTTCCTGAGGTCCTGCAGTCACAGTATGGAAAGACGGCAGCGCGATTTTAAAGTCGCGCGACTTTACTAGCTGCAAACCGAAGCCCTAGACTACTAGCGGCAAACCAAAATACTGCACCTGCGCGACAATGTGGGTTATCGGCTAGTGTTATCGGCTTGCCTCTAGTATGGCTTTAAAGTCATACATGTTCCGCTTTTTCACCCGATCCCTTTTAAAAAGAATCACTGGACCATAAACCTCAACCGCAGCCTCATGGCTTCAAGCGCAGCATCTACCAGCAAAGGTAAAAAGTGTAAGAGAGTAGTTTTAACAGTAAGTACCAATACAATATCCTGTTACTATGTTATTATTTATGCATTTACAAATGCTCCACTGCTATTGTTCCGGATAAGTTCTGGTTTATCGAATGGGGCCTTTTTTTTTGGCGTGCTGGTTATACGGAAGTGCCTGTGCATCGAGTCATGGATAAACAGGCTTCTACTGTACTTGGAGTATAGGTAGGTACAAAATCAATTGGGATGGTTCAAAAAGAAAATGTATACTTGCAAAATAAGTATTGAAGGAATATGGGGAAAGGGCAGTACACAATAAACTGATAACGAAACACTAAGCCAAGTTAGTGGCTTAACTTGCCACCATGATTTAAGTCATCATGGAGTCAGCATACTGGCCATTCGTATGTATGCATTTATACCTATGCCTGCCTCACCGGATAATTTGTCACTGAGCCCCTTTTCTCTTAGTTATCAGGAGTTTACTGTATATAGGATTAATGCTATGAACCAATAAAATGGTGGAATAATATGAATGCCCTATTGAAATGTTACTTCTGTTATCGCCTACCACCAACAACAACTTGCATTTATATAATACTCTTCAGGACAGGCATCATCAGCAAGTATCTCGATTCTTGTTTCGTCCACAAGGATATTCACTGTAATAATAATAATCATTGCATTTGATATATTTTTGGGATACAATTTTATAATATAGAAGTGCTTCGAGATGTCTTGATGTGATAAGGATCTGTGTCAAATGAAAGGTTTGTCATTATTGTCGCACCCATGTCAGAGATTATTCAGAGCCTTGGGATATCCTTTTTACATGAAAGGCGCTGTATAAATGCACTTGTTGTTGGAATGTTCCAGTGACAAAGCGAGCAAGATCGGGAACTTATTGTGCATGGGCTTCCTAGTAAGCCCATTTTACTTTGTCCAGTAAACCCGTCACTTGTAGGTCCTGCTGTCTGATAACTGCTGCTGACTGATAACTGAATGGTCTTCTTTTTCAAGCAGATATATTGGTCCTTTGGGGATTATAATACAATATGAAACTGATTGCAAGATAGTCAGATATAATATCAGCTTGTTAGTATAGCCAGCAGCTGTCGAAGTAATTTAGGTCTCATCAGCATATAACGGGAATCCTGTTCTTGAGGACAGAAACATATTGTGGGTTGAAGAACCCATGTTTGTTATTGAACCAGATCCAATTTAAACCACTGCACCATCTGCTGCCTATTAACTGGAATGCCATGAGATTACCATATAAGCATGTAGATTTTCATATTGCTTTCACCTCCTTTTTTGTTTACATTCAGTTAGATGGGTGTATGACACACATAGAAACCTATCACCATGCTTAAAAGTATTGAAATCATACTGAGAATTCCATATACAGTATGTATATAATGAAGATGTGATAAGCGCTATATCAAATGCAAGGATTATTATTATATATATATATTGTATATATCTTATATGGAACCCATGCATGGAAATTTCTTTGTGTCTGGAATGGAATATGCACAGCACTCTCCCTGGAGGGACGGAGCATTTTTATCTGATTCTAGAAAGTTATTAGGTGCAGTTTAAAGAGAGACTTGGTGTGTGTCAAGATACTGTTGAAATTTATCCATCTGAAGCTACATAGATTGCCATTGAAAGAACCATCTGACAAACTTCCTCTGCTTGTCCAGCAAGAACCACCCTACCTGTTAGGACTTTGGCTTGCACAACCAACAGGAGCCGAATGAAAAGAATCCAGCCCAGTCTGCTTGTCATGCGTTTTGTCTATGATCCAGGTTGGTTGGTCATCATCACCAGTGCCTTGTAGAGGAAGGGAACGAGAACACGGGGAGAGAAGCGGGAGAAGAGAAAGAAAGTTTAAAAAAAACCTAGCCACAGAGTGAGAGAAACAATGTACAGAAACAGATGGAGAGAAGGAGATGAAGATGCCAGCGAGTGGAACCGTTGAAAGCAGCATCTGAGCTCTGAAGATGCCCCTTGTCAAAGAAAAATGAAATATTCTATGAATGTAATAATCTTCAAAGGGTTGCAAGGATTATGTTACATGGACTGTTAAAACAACATTAGACATAATCTAAATATTATATAGTAATAATAATGTATTATTAAATAATCATTCAATCCATGACTGTGTGGGACACTGCTGTGTGCAATTGACTGGCACATTTCTCCCACAAAATGTCCACTTTACAGTATACTCTGTGAAGCGCTTTGAGACATCACGACGACGTGATGAGGCTCTGTATCAAATGCAGTGATTATTATTGCTCAGCAATATCAAGGATCTACTTAATTCTGGCATTATGTTGCCAAGCATGTCAGCTCCTCGGATATCCTGCTCCCCAAGAAAGATACAGTACAGGTAGTTGGTAACCACTGCTGCAAAATTTGCATGTGGGCTTTAAAAATTGTTTTACTAAGTAATCAATTAATAAAGCAGATGTTAGAACAGTGCTTAGAAGGCTGAATGTACACTACTGTTGTTTGATTTTCCAAAAACTCTAGATTATTAGATGTTGGTGTTTTTTATTTCTTGATCAGTTTATGGATTGGTGTGTTTCTTTTCAGTGATTTAGGATTCAATCCCTTGTTTTTCCCATACCCACTCCGCTGCACCCCTCCCCCCATACCTAATCAGGGAAATAGAAAGTGGGTGGTCTGTGCTCTACCATTCATCATGCCTGCTATATGCTGCTCACGAATGCTATAAATACCCTTGCTTGACAAGCGGTGTACTTCCTAGGGTAGGATAAATTACCAGTTCTTTCCCTATCCATTATGCCTTGCAGACATTTGAAAATCATTTATAGAAAGCATTTTCTTTTGTTTCAAAAGTACTACATTGTAGGAAATGCTTCCCTCCAACAACCAACAACACAACGAATGAAAGTTATCCACAAAACACATTTAACATCTACTAAGGAAAACACAAAGCATTCCTATTTTACCTCACATTTCAAGCCATTGATATTTGACACAGAAGGTTTTTCTTCTCATCCACTGCTGGAGTATATAGTACAGTACATGAATTAAAAAAAAGTTTAGGGACGAATGAACAGCATTTGCTTGCTTTGTTTGATTGAAACAGCATGGAGCTACTGCATAGAAAACATTCACTTCCACTAAAGAGTATACATATACAAGTAATACATGAAAATTTAAGGCACGATAAAACTATAGGCCAGAGTGGCCCGTGAGTGACAAGTTGGCTACCCCTGTTCTAATATATCTTTGTTATGACACTTCAGTAATTTTCCTTTTGTAAAACAGTTAAATTAATATTTTAATGTGAATAGCTGACCCAAACAGTCGATGCTGAAGTTTTTAACAGCTGGGGTTGGCACTAAGGGCACTATAAATGTCTGCAGTGCTGAGTTAGAGAGAGGAGGTTGATTAACCTGACACTCGTTGTCAAGGCGCACAGATGAAAAATGGCCACTTATGCAAGGAGCAATCCGTGCTCATGGAATTTTACCCGAGTGGAAGCAAAATTGAGTCAAATGCCTTCAGGGTGGAAGGAAATAAATTAATTTGGAATTTTGAAACAACCGCTACAGGAACTTTCAATGATTAAGAATTCGAGCCATCTGTTTTATTCAAAATGTTTATGGACAAAATAAAATGTGTTGCTGGAAGGCTTGCTGTTAGTATTTAATATAACATCAACACCAAAATTGTAGTATAATAATCTTAGCATTTGATATAATGCCTTATCACATCTTCAAGATGTCTCAAAGAGCATTACAGAATACACTGTAAAGTGAATTGACTGTATATTTTGTGGACGAAATGCAGCAGCCAATTGTGCAAAGCAATGTTCCACAAATAGTCGTGGATTTAGTGAGCATTTTTTTTTGTAGGAATTATTATCCCTAGAAAAGTGATCCGCCAGTCAATCAACAACAGGTTTCTACTTACTGCTGTGGAGTAAAGAAACTTATCCAACATTTCACCCAATAAAATGATCTTTTTCAGTACCATAAATCATACAAATGGGCAAATTGTGTGGACAGTACTTATCTAGATGTCTGCTAGATAAATTCTAGCTGTTTAACTTCCTGAAGTTTCGTCAACGTTGGAGAGAGTAAGAACTGCTGCTTTTATTTTTTTGAACAACATGTGCCTGCAGATTCCAGATATTAAACTGCAAAACTATATTAATGATTTAAAGTATAAAATAAAGAAATATTAAGATACAGTATTTGTGTACCTAAGAGCAGAAAACTCCATTCCTAGCTTGGTTTCCACTAAAAGTAGAGCAGTACTATCCTAGTACCTGTATTGTAATTCGTGGAACAAGATGGAAGAGTTGTAGTTTGTATGGTATGTTAATGTGGAGTGCAGTATAGAATCTAATATAATAAATTTATCAACTCTGCATTTCACTAGGTAAAATTGTGTTCTCTGTGTTTTTTGCTTGTCAATAGCACACAATTGTAACAAAACTTGCCAAAGTCCTTGACCCCGTGTAAACATTTTGCCTCAGAACCTGAGCAGAAATTCCATTGATTTCTCATAGTAGCTGCATGTTGCTTGAAGACGCTTAAGATTATGGCTTCAAATGCCTCCAGAAACATATTATGGATTGAGTGAACTGGGCAGCTTGGGACAAAACAAAGTGCATGTCTTGCATGTCTTGAGACAGGCTGAGTGGGGAAGATCTGCGTTCAGTCCATTCCGAATTTAGTGTTGTGTGTAAGTTGCCATGCAGTTGGCCATTTTGGGATGTCTCAACTGAATACTTCAAACTGAATAAAAAACATAAATCTCAATCACTAATGTATTTTTGGCCGGTTTATTTATTTTACCTTTAGTTTGCTGTTGCTTATTCCTTCATTTATTTGGTGATCTATGGTCCTGTGTAATCTTCATTTTGTAATTATTTACAAGCAGTATATTTTTGTTTCTGTTTATGTCATTTGTGAATTTTTTTTGTATAAAACTTAGGAAAAGGTGAAAAGATGAATAATCAAGTTAATACTTAAGCAAGGTGACATACACTTGGCTGACTGAAAGAGTTGGCTGTGAAGAGATAAGCGTTTTATTTTAAAACCTTTTTGTGAGGTTTCTGTTCCTCCCTATCCGATACTAGTGACAGCTGATGCTTTTTTAATCTGTTGCTTCTCTATTTACAGTTGTCAAGAACCAGCGAATCAATTCTATGCGTCTTGAAGGTTGTTAACTCTCTGATAATAATTTAATGTTCCGAAATATAGGCCATTATAGGCCACTGTCATTAATATAATAGAGTTGCAAGGAAATTGGAATATGCTTAATTGTTATAGGGAACTACTGTGAATATTTCTACATAATGCATGTCATTATGCATGAAATTCAAGCGCACCTTCAAGTGAATTTGTTTGTTTCAAAGATGTTTTGTGGATGGAATGTGCTTGCAGGATGTAGTACTGTATATAGAAATTTACGGTGCTTTCTGAGAAAACGATCTGATATCTCATTGCAGACCAAAGTAGTCCCTCCTTTTGAAGCTGCTTTCTTGTTGGCTTTTCAAGGAACATATTGCAAAAAAACTGTGCAATGATACATATTTAGCCTAAAATTGGGTTTAGTTTAGGGAATACATTTTGTACATTAACTGCTGTAGAGTTATACCAAAATCACGTACATTGTTGCAGTTAGAATAAATGTGGAGTAAAATATTATTAAAAGGTGCATTTTTTGTTGTTGCATCTGTGAAATAAATTTGTAAACGTTGTCAGAAAAGAGGATATGAAATACAGTATAAACAATAGAAATGTGTTTCAATAATCGAGCCAGAGTTTGTTTTGGGGTATTCATGTGGTTAAATGTTGCATCCAATAAATCTAATCAGATTACAGTATATAGTTTTGGTATGTTATTGTGAAAGGGTATGCTATTGCGCTCCTGCTTGAGTGGTCTGTGGGTTTGCAGCTTGTTCTTCACTTCATTTTAGTCATCTTATCCTGGAAGCCAGCATTTTGAATCTTTGACTCAGTGAAGGGATATAAAAAATATATTGGACCCTCCAGCTGTGTTTGGAATTGTATAGCATTTTGTCCCTTGCCAATTATTTCTCTAATTTCCTGAAAATATTGCACATTTTTTCCTTCTACAGTTCCATGGGTGCCAGTCAGAATTTTTATTTCAAAACAAGTGTTTATTTTCATATTTTTCTCACTTCTTCCTCTGCCTCTCTGTCTGCCTGCCTCCCTCCTTTCTTTCCCTGATGGTAACGATGAAGGCAGAGGCTTGTCAGAGAGCTGATGAGGAAACTCTGAGGCTCGGGACGACAGCTGGTGGAAGGTGTTACTTGGAGGTTGGAATTATGAATATACTTTCATATATCCAGGGCTTGGAATCCATCTTGATTGGTATGCACAGAGGTAATTAAAATATAAATTTGCCACGCATGGAAACTGAGCTGGAGACCATACAACCTTTGAAAGGGAATAGACAAATAGTTGAAGAGAAAAGTGCAAAAGCATATGGGAAAGAGCTGGGAATTAGAGTAGTTAGCTCCAATGGAGAAGCTGGCAATATTTTAGTCTAGACGGGTTAACCGCCTCCTATGCTATAATTTCTATGGTCATATTACTTATCAACAGAGCCACAGGCGAAGTTCCCCTTCAATGTGATTAACTTATTTTTAAAGATGCTATTTATTGCGCCACACATTCTAATATTTAAAGAAAACCATATAACTTTACTGGAGGGAACGGAGAGGAGGAGAATCAACAGCAGTAAAGGACAGTTCTATGAGTCATTCTCTAATTTTTATCTGAAACAATTATGCATAGCTTCACATTGTTTGCTCATGACGTTGTGGTTTCATTTATTTTCTATTTGCACAAATGCAATAAACTAATGCAACAGACTGGGATTTAAAGGTGTCGCCTCAATAGGCTTTTTTGCAATACGTTTATCTATTTGAGTGGACATGATTTGTAGAACAATTCTGCCCTTAAGTGATCTGCTTTCATCACAGATTGTATAACATTGAGTTAACTCTCGCTTTACTATAAATACCACATTGCCTAGGGTATGTGATGCCATTGAAAAGTTTTGTGAATTTGTATAACTGTTCATTTTACCACTCTAATGAACAAAATTACTCAATTGATGCTTTGATGTGCACAGATAATTTTGTTTATTAATAATCCTCATTTAATACACACAAATACAATATATTCAGCACTTCTGTCCCTCACTTGACTTCACAGCTTTTCAAAGGCCATTGTTTACACATAGCAATTGGGAAACTTTTTTCTGTGATGTAAAATATATCATTAAATCACTTTTGGAAGACAACATTTTGATTTAATTTGACATGTCTCTTCTACTGTGTCTTTTTCTCCTTCACGCATGCACATACACATATACTTTCATTATCAAGAGAGTGTTTTACCTTATAAAAATGAGTCAGTTTGGTCAGCTGCCTGGTAGGGTCCGTCGATATGGACATTTTCCGATTTAGATATATCGATGGGCTCATATCGAGATATACCGAAATATCGATATTTTCGGGTTTTTCGTACTGCGCGTGCGGCGCGCGCATTTGGAGTGCGCACGCATTCGGAGTGCGTGCGCGTTCCGGGTGCGCGCGCATTAAGGTTGCGCGCGCATTTGGGACCTATCTCCTCACGAGTTAAATATCTTTCTCTCTTTGTGTCTCTCACTCTCTCCATCTCTGTGTTTTTCTGTCTGTGTCTCTCTCACATCCCCCCCATCTCTATCTATCTGCATATTATCACATCCACCCTGTCTCTCCCCCCACCCCCACGCCGTCTCTCTGCCCCCCTCAACCCCTCCAGCCGTCTCTCTCGCCCCACCCCACCCCCGCCGTCCCTCTCCCCCCCCATCCGTCTCTTTCTCCCTCCCCCCACCCCGCCGTCTCGCTCCCACCCCACCCCCCCAGCCGTCTCTCTCCCTCCCCCCCCCGCTGTCTCTCTCCCCCCCAGCCATCTCTTTACCCCTCCCCCCCAGCCGTCTCTCCCTCCCCCCCAGCCGTCTCTCCCTCCCCCACAGCCGTCTCTCCCTCCCCCCCAGCCGTCTGTCTCCCCCCCCAGCCGTCTCTCCCCCACCCCCCCCCCCCGCCGTCCCTCTCCCCCCCAGCCGTGTCTCTCTCCCTCCCACCCCCCCGCCGTCTCTCTCCCCCCCCCCACCCCCCCCCCAGCTGTCTCTTTCCCCCTCCCCCCCAGCCGTCTCTTTCCCCCTCCCCCCCCAGCCATTTCTCTCCCCCATGAAACCCCCCAGCCGTCTCTTTCCCCCTCCCCCCCAGCCGTCTCTCTCCCCCACGACCCGCCCCAGCCGTCTCTTTCCCCCTCCCCCCCAGCCGTCTCTCTTTCCCCCCAACCCCCCCTAGCCGTCTCTCTCCTCCCGCCAGCTGTCTCTCCCCCCCCCCTCACCCCCCCGCCGTCCCTCACCCCCCCCCCCAGTCGTCTCTCTCTCCCTCCCCCCCCGCCGTCTCTCTCCCCCCCAGCCGTCTCTTTCCCCCTCCCCCCCCCAGCCGTCTCTCTACCCCCCACCCCCCTCCCAGCCGTCTCTCTCCCCCCCCCCAGCCGTCTTTCTCCCCCACACCCCCTCCCCAGCCGTCTCTCTCCCTCTCACCACTACCCCCAGCCTTCTCTCCCCCCTCCACCCCTTGCATACCTGTATATTGTATTCTAGGACAATGAATACAATATGGCGGCTTTGCACCTCGGTCTGTGCATTGTGTATAGAGATGAGCATTCTGGGTCTTGTAGTTCAGTGTGCGCGCATTCTGATTTTTTACCTCGATATATCGATTTTTCGATATATCGATATTTTTGAAATGCCTATATCGGCGTATCGATATGAAAATTATATCGGGTTTTAGCGATATATCGATATATCGCCGGACCCTACTACCTGGTTAACCCATTGATGATTTGAATGGCGATGAGTAACTTAATTTTAAGGCCGGTTACTTCTGAATGCATCTACTCCAATTGCTGTTTTGTTTTAAGAACAGAGTTGTGTTTTGATTTCTATGTAAAAAAGGATGGGAGAAGGCCATTCAGCCATCGAGCCTGCTCTGCCATATTACAAGATTAAGTCAAATTTGTGAATCCCATTTCACCATATTTAAAAATTCTTCTGAGGTATTTATCCACTGTATATTATTTTTAAACATCACAATTGATTCTGCATCTATGGCCTTTTGTGGCAGTGCATTTTACCTGCTCATAATCCTTTGTTTGATTGTGATATCTTCTGATCTCACTGCTGTTGTCTTAGCTCTAAATTTAAGTTTCTTTATTTTGCATTTCTCTACCTGAATGAAGAACATACATACTTTAGGAAATTTGGTGTATCACAGGGAGTGTATAACAACATCACAAAATAATCAATTTGTAAACAATATATAGATAATAAAACACATAGTTTCCTTTGAATTCATAGAGACTGCATTATCTCTGTATGTGGTGCTGTGGATTCTTACTGTTGCTGTGGTTTCTGATACAAGAAGATTAATTGAGTGTGGGAATCTCCTACAATCTGACCTCCAGTGTGCAGTGCAATGCAATTTAAAATCTTGAAGAGAGAGAAAATATTGTACAGGTGTGAGCAAGAAAACATTATTGTGGAGAGCTTCCAGCAAAAATAGGAAAGCTTCCCTTGGCTTCCTGCGTACGTTCCACGTACTAAATCCAAATTACAACAGGGGCTTGCACTAAATCTGCTTTACTGACTGACCTTTACAATTGTTTTGGAAATTATCTTTATGAAATGGTGCTTCCTAATGCAAGTTGATGTGTCAATTGATCGCTTCTGGGCAGGTACCCGTTGGGGCTGTTTTCTTTTTATGAACGACGCAGCAGCATTCTTGGTGACGTAGAAATCTTAAAGTGACAGTACTATGCTCTGTGCTCCTTTTCGTACAATGTTTACAATGCTGATTGCAACAATAATTGCTTTGTAAATCTTCACCTTGATTTCCATTTATTTTGGGGAAGGGAAGAGATCTCACAGAAGAGCTTTTTTTCTTGAAAGAACAATCCACTTACTCTTGTGGGACACAAGGAAATTTATAGAACAAACAAAATAAGACTGTTCCCATGGCGTTGAATAAACTAGAATATACAAATCATGTGTTATTTCACTGGGAGTCTGATGTTCCAGCATTGTTGAAAGAATCTTTACTCATTTTAAATTTTAATCAATTTTTGTGACTGCTTTTGTCTCTTTACTCTCGACTCCCAGACCATGGCTATCCTGACAGAATGTCTGTCGGACATCAATAACAATAATCCTTGCATTTGGTATAGTGCTTTTCATGTCTTCTAGAGGTCTCAAAGCATTTCAGAGAATATAGTGTAAAGTAAATGTCTGTATGTATTTGTAGGGCGAAACGCGACAGCTAGTTACGCCCAGCAGTGTCCCGCAAAAAATTGTAGATTGAAGTGACTTTATTATTGTTATTTTATGTTGAAAGATTATTACCAGGTATGTGGAGTATAGGTTTTACACTGCGGGGAATCAAACCCAAGTCCTGGACGACACCCAATTCTATTTCTCCACTTCAGTTTGCGACCCCCAGTCCCCTGATGTTCTGTCAGCCTGCCTGTCAGACATCAGGACCTGGATCAGCACAAATTTCTTGCAGCTGAATATTGATAAGACGGAGGCCATACTCTTTGGCTCTCATCAACGTCTCCCTTCGCACGGCTCTCACATTCTCCACCTTCCCGGCCTGCCCCTAAATCTCTCTGAACCTGTGCGCAACCTAAGCGTCAGGTTTGACCCCCAACTGTCCTTCCTCCCCCACATCCGGTCCTTCACCAGCACCGCCTTCTACCACCTCTGATGGATCACCCGTCTCCGGCAATACCTCACCCCAAAAGCCGCTGAAACCTTGGTCCATACCTTTGTCACCTCTTGGCTGGACTACTGCAACGCCCTCCTCGCCGTTCTCCCTGCCACCACAATCCACAAAATCCAGCTAATTCAAAACTCTGCCGCCCGTATACTCACCCGCACCAAGCTTCGCTCCCCCATTACCCCAGTCTTTGCCAGACTTCACTGGCTCCCTGTCCCTGAGAGGATCGACTTCAAGATCCTCACCCTTGTTTTCAAGTCCCTCCACTCCTCTGCAGCCCTCTACCTCTCTGATCTCCTCTCTCCCCAAACGAGCACCCGCTGCCTTCGCTCCACCGGGTCTGGCCTCCTCCATGTCCCCTGAATCCTCTGCTCTATCCTCGGCGGTCGTGCCTTCAGCCACTATGCCCCAAGGCTCTAGAACTCCCTTCCTCACTCCCTTCGCCTTGCCCCCTCTCTTCCCAGTTTCAGGTCATAGTTAAAGACTTTTCTCTTCGACCATGCCTTTGGTCATCTTTCTACGCCTACCTCTGGCTCGGTCCCGGGATCTGCTACTGTGAAGCGTTCTGAGACGCAGTCTGGCTTGGAGGGCGCTATATAAATCGTTGTTGTTGTTTTTGTATTTGATAATCTAAGCATTTGGATTTGATAATTTCATCGACAATCAACAAAAGTGATGAAGCTTCATTGAAAATAGAAAATCCTTGAACACGTGGTTGGAAAAGTTTGCTTTCAATGATGCACTAACCTCAGCTTCCAAATGCAATCAAACATAAAATGAAAAATAACAGTGCAAAATAAATATAAATTTAATATAAATTTAAAAAAGGGTCATGGAAAATATAATGGGACTAAAGGTAGATAAATTTCCAAGACTTGATGGATTCCATCCCAAGGTATTAAAAGAAGTAGGGTTGTTGTAGGTGTGGGGTGTTACAGGTGTGATAGTCATAATTTTCCAGTGATCACTATACAGGTAGACCTCGCTTAACGTTGCTGAGTTGTTACGTCGCTGATACATAGGGGAACATATATTCATTCAACGTTGCGACGTTCGCTATTATATCGTTTACATGGGAAGAAATGAACTACTTTAGGTAGCATAGATATACATAGAGGCTAAACGTCCAGTATTCTTGTTCGGGTTCACTCTTACCGTCATTTCGCTTAAGGTCACACTTTTTCGCGAACACAACTACAACATTTAGCGAGGACTAAGTGTATTCAGCAATTGTGTCCTTGGATCGGAAAATTGCAAATGTCACTCATTATTTACGAAGGAAGGAAGGGAGAGCTCAAGTAACAACAGACCTGTCATCCAAACTTCAGTTGTGTGGAAGTTACTGGAATCTCTCATTGTGGGCAGAGTGAGCACTTGAATAAGTATGAATTAATCAAAGAGAGTCAGCTTGGATTTGTAAAGGGTAGATCATGTCTGATCAATCTAATTGAATTTTTTAAGGAGGTCACAAACTTAGTGGATAAGACAGTGTCTTTAGATGTCATCCACGTGGACTTTTAGAAGGCATTTAATAAGTTTCTGCACAAGAGGTTATTAGCAAAATTGAAAGTGCATGGAATCGGGGGTAACATGGCAAAGTGGCTTGGTAATTGGTTAGGATGCAGGAAACAGAGAGAAGGGATAAAGGGAACGTTCTCTGGTTAGCAGGACGTGACACATGGTGTTCCCAAAGAGTCTGTACTGAGGCCTCAGTTTTGCACCATATACATTAATGATTTGGATGAAAGAATAGAGTTATATATCAAGATTGACAGATAACACAAAGTTAGGAGGCACGGTAAATTGTGTAGATGGGAGCTGGAAGTTACAAACAACAACAACTTGCATTTATACATTGCCCTCCACATCGGGCAGCATCTCAGAGGGCTTCACAATGGTGGAGCCGAAGCCGAGCCAGGGGGAGAGGGAAGGTGGCCTTAAGCGCAGTCAAAGAGAAACATCTTCAGGTGTGACCTGAATATGGGAAAGGAGGGGCTGAGGACAAGGGGTTGAGGGAGGGAGTTAATAATAGTCATTGCATTTGATATAGCGCTTTTACATCTTCTAGACTTCTCAAAGCGCTTTGCAGAATATACTGTAAAGTGAATTGACTGTACTGTATATTTGTGGGTAAAATACAGCAGCCAATTGCGCCCAGCAGTGTTCCACAAATAGTCGTGGACTGAAATGATCAATTTACTATAGTTACACAAATCACAAATGCACAAATCACTAAAAGCAAGTTCACAGGTTCAAAAAGTTATCAAAGAGACTGTTGAGATGTTGGCCTTTATCTCTAGAGGCCTGGAATATAAAGGAGAGGAAATGATACTTCAACTTTATAGAGCCTTGGTCAGATACCAACTCGAGTTCTGCGTTCAGTTTTGGGCATTGCACTTTTCAGGAAGAATATATTGGTATTGGAGGGGTTGCAGAGTAGTTTCACCAGAATATTATCAGGGCTTTAAAGGTTAAATTGTGATGACAGGTTACATAAATTTGGTCTGTATTCCCTTGAATTTAGAAGATTGAGAAAATTTATGCAAGCAAGATTTGGATAAACAGAAATAATAAGAAACAATAAGTTTGACTTAACCACAAATTCGATATCCTGGGAGCATGTATTCCACCTCAGAAGATAGACAGCGAGCAGTCGATTTAGATTAAATTGCACAGAGAAGAGAATATATGAAATAGACTGCACATGGAGTTAATTGAGACAACATGTGGACTAATTCAAGAATGAGGAAAAGAGAGATTTTTAACTGAAGGAATTTCTAAGTATAAGAGAGAGGGAACATCAATTTATATTCTTTGAAATTTGGGCCTTTTCTGCTGAAGCATGATGTTCTATCTGGCCCTAAACTCTTGTTTTATTTGTGTAACTAAATTTATTAGCTTTCTTGGGTATATTTCCTCTTCGTTGTTTGTTGAAGAGCGTCTGTTTTGTTTAAGATTTTAAAAAAATGCCAATACCTACAAGAGGGATGTGTTCAGTCTTTCAGGAATACTGTCCTTGATACATCAAATGCATCATTCAGACCCAAGGCTTTTTATGCATTTTCTTCCTTTTGCTTAGAGGCAAAAGAGTTGTGCTGGGGTACAGATCTATAGACATCACCAGCCTCCACCCCACCCCCCCGTCCTTCAGCCAAAACAAATTTTCTGAACTGTCAAGTCCTGGGTAGGATTTCAATCATAGATTCACCACATAACTCACACATTGAGCAAAACAAACCTAGTTCAAAACAATAAGCTGAATCTAGCACACGGGCAGCAGGGGCTGCCCTGTGTGTGATTTAGTCAAACTTGCTGTTCCACAGTTCCAATCTTCTTCAGGTGTTACATCAACTAAGTTGCATCTCCTGGTAAATAACATCAAGGAAGAAATGCTTCCTGGTAATCAGTGATCATCTGGAAGAAGAGGTTTTAGTAATGTACCTAGAAAAATGGGCATTGGCTGTTGTCGAAAAGCAGCTGGTGTGGCTCCCTTGTGGCTTAATGGGTTTATCCAGGTACTCACTGGATTACAGAACTCTGGATCATCCTCAGGCGTAGATGGTGATCTTTTACATCAGATTCCTGCTGAAGTGAAGAGAATTGATTGCCATGGATTTATCACGTATGAGCCTAGATACCCAAAACTTGTGTCTAAGCACCTCTTAGAACCTGGGATTCAAGAAAAGATAAATAAAATTAAATAAAAGAATGTTCAAGAAACTATGTAACTTAATCATCTTTTAGGAATAATTTGCTTTCTAACCAGATAGCAACACGTGGTGTTAGCACATTGCTCAATACGAGTGAGACTGTGACTGACTTTAAGACAATTTTTTATTATTTCATTACTATTTAATAAGCCATTCTAGCTGATCGGGAGGGAGCCAAGAACAATTGTATGTACATTATGTGACTATAATTCAGTTTTCTGTCTCTTCAGAATCTACTGACTTGTGTTGAGATATGGTTCCATGGGTAGTATAATAATAAATATAGTAATCCTTGCACTTGCTATAGTGCTTTTCACGTCTTTGAGACCTCTCAAAGAACTTCACAGAATATACTGTAAAGTGGATTGACTGTATTTTTGTGGGGCAAACATGGCAGCCTATTGTGCATAGCAGTGTTCCACAAACAGTCGTTGATTGAGTGATCAAATTATTGGGTTTTTCTTGAGGCACTATTATCATTTATGTGGAGTAAGGAAACTTGCACAAGGTATCGCCCTGTGAGGAATCTTAAGTTCCAGCCTTCTGTACTGCAGCCAAATGACCATTTTAATATGCATGCCTAGGTTTAGCATGAAGTTCATTCATCAGGAAGGGACATTACAGCTGAGCCTGATCCTGTTTTCTGTTGTTGTCCGAGTAAGTGCGCATTGTAGCAACAGTACTGGGTTGCGATTTGGAGAGGGATCCAGGTTTAATATATTTTTCCTGCTCCAAAGACAAGTGACACTAAGGTCATTTGGCATCCGAATTGCTACCACAGCTGAGATAGCTAACGACACAAATTGGGAATGTCACTCTCTGGTTTGCTTGACTTGTGGAACCAAATTGCCAACTTGGTATTTATATATTTTAAGAACTTTTAAGTTGCTTACGCTTGCCTATTAATTGTCTGTGTTTCCACTCTATATGAGCTTCCATGCTTCTGAATCCCTTCTCCCATACCTCTCTATTCCGTTCTCCTCCATTCTGAGAGGAAACTGCACCAACATTACCTGCTATTCTGTATAGTTGAGTAGAAACTAAACCAACATTACCTGCTATTCTGTATAGTTGAGAGGAAACTACACCAACATTACCTACTATTCTGTATAGTTGTTTTTTATGTGGATTTTTTATATCTACCTGAACCATTAAAACACACTCGGGACCTCAGTTTCTAATTGGGCATTGTCCATAATTGACATTGGTTTTACAACCATATCTCTGGAGCTCTTTGGGCATTAAGCATAAAGTGCCATATCGAATGCAAGGAATATTATTAAAGCTCTGTACATGCTATTAATTTTCAGTATTTCTTATATTGGTAATTGTAAGCTGTTTTTTCTTTGTCCTTTTATTTTAAGTATTCCTACTAGACAGCTAACTGAATTACCAAAAGGGTGGAATTAACCATTATAACTAGAAGCAGTTGCGTTTTAATGATTTAATGTGCATAGAAATAGGAATGATCTTGCTGAATGAAGCTTATAATAAAGTATGTTGTTTAGGTAACTCCTGTTAATTGCTTAACTAACTGCTTAAATGGATTCTAATGGGGCATTGTCCATAATTGACATCGGTTTTACAACCATATCAATTGAGCTCTTGGGGCATTAAAGTTCTGTGCATGCTATCAATTTTCATCATTTCTTATACTGTCTGTAGAAATGAGGGGTAATTTGAATAGTACTATATGGGGAAACCTGAAGAGCGCTATACTCATGTGAAAAAATATTTGTGGATAATGCGCTTATTTGCATTTCTTGTAATATTATCTATCTTGTGCAGAACAGGATAAAACTGACTTGACTTGAAGCTTATGCTGCTTTTCAGTGCCTTGGGACATCCTCGCAACGTGAAAAGCGCTTTACAAATGTAATTTTGTTTTTGTTGCTGTTAAGTTACACTGCTGGCTGCATTTTAAGTGGTGCCTAAATGGCAGTGTTGACATATAAATATTGCTTTTAATGCAGCCACAGCTGTGTCAATGATACAATGATGCACTACCTTTTGTGCATGTTTGAGACAATTGTGAAATCATTTTTACTGCGATCAATCAATTTCATCAGGCATAGAATTGCACCTAAATGTCAAGCAGATTTTCTTCCAGCCTATTGTTCCAATTTCACTACCATGATTTGGGCGCAAGCAATCACAGAGCAAAACCTGTCTCAAAGGCTTATGTGATGGTGATGTGCTTGTCACAGCTGAGGGTTCAGCTTCCAGTAAATGGAAGCAATTGCAACTGCGGAGAAAAAGATCCATTGGTAGAAAGGGCCCAGGTGACTGAAGGAATGTCATTGTTTTTGTTAATTACAGTTAGGCTATGATAGCAGGATTGCTGCCTTCAGTAAACCTCCAGTTTAAACTGTCTCCAATTTAAGAGCTTGGGAACTGTACCAAGTCTACCTCAATGGCAACTAATATCAGTAAGGCGCATGGAAACCTACATCATGTGTGTATAATAATAATCCTTGCTTTTGATACACCGCTTTTTACGTCTTCTAGATGTCGCAAAGCGCATCACAGAATATACTGTAATGTGAAATGTGAGCGAAACACGGCAGCCAATTGTGCACAGCAGTGTCCCACAAGCAGTCGTGGATTGAAATGATCAATTTTGTTATGAGGGATTATTATTATGCGTGTGGAGTAAGGAAACATGCCCAAGGTTTCGTCCTGCCTGGAATTGAACCCGGGTCTCTTGCAATATTCCTAGATATCACTGCTGGTATCAGACCAGCTAGCCTGGCATATCAGCAGACCGATAATTGGGATAAAGGTTCTTCCCTGTAGGCCAAAATTTTAACAGGTAATAATAATAATAATCCTTTCATTTGACATGGCGCTTTTCATATCTTATCAACGTCTCAAAGCGTTTCACAGAATATACTGTAAAGTGAATTGACTGTATAGTTGTGGGCAAAACGCGGGAGCCAATTGCGCACAGCAGTGTCCCACAAACAGTCGTGGATTGAACATGACCAATTTTTATTATTGTGGGGGATTTTTTGTATGGTAGGTTGGTGCTTGCAGTCAAGTAACAGGAAGCTTGCCTGACAGTACACCTAATGGCAATTTATTACAGTAATAACCCAATGTACAATCTGGGGTCCCAAAGGCTTTGGGACCCTAGAATTGTCTGAGCAGGGTTCTTCCCCTCCAGGAAGAGAGTGTGCATTCCATTCTAGAAACTGGGGAATGTCCATGTTTGGATGACATTACATTTGTGAATATCTGTGTCTGGTTTGGATACTCTTAAGCATGGTGATGGATTTCTACATGTGTCAGTCATCTGGATTGACCATTATTTTTTTAAAAACATATCCCTGCTGATTCATCTTTAATTGTTTCAGTCCTACCTCAGTAATTTTTGTTATTGGAAAGTTGGAGATTAAGCTATAAACCCTCAACTAAATATAAATATTATTAATATTCACTAACGTTTGTCACCGTCACCACAAAAGAACTGTTTTTGTTACTAGAAATTTCCAACAGTCTTTATTCTTCCTGTCTGTACGTATCTGATTATTATGACTTTGAAGCTAACAGGCAGCAGCAATGTTCACCCTGGTCAATGTTTCTTTTTGTAGCAATCTCCTACGATTTTTAATCAGCATTTTTAGATCCAGTAAATCTTAATGAAAAAGACATGCTTTGTACAATGCTTATCATACAAGAGCCCCAACAACAACAAATAACAATAAAATTACATTTATATAGTGCCTTTCACGTCGGGATGACGTCCCAAGGAGCTGAACAGTCAATGTTTCAGACCCGAGCTGGGGCCGGGATCAGGGAGGGAAAGGAAGGGATTTTGGGTGACCGATGGGACCATCAAAGAGGAGGGTCTTGAGGCAGGCAATCATTCTTTAAAGGATAATTACCATTTAAGAAAAAAGTACTCATTAGAATCTGCTACTGTAATTTTATGGATTTATTTTTTCATTTGTTGCTGATATAAAACAGCTACAGGTTTAGTGCTTAATGTAGCAATAGAGGACAAAAGTAGTTATAGGGGGCAGGAAAAGAAATGTGGAAATGAGAGATGCTGATGTAAGAACAGTGAGATAATGATACAGGAAAGAACAAAAAAATTAATAAAAAGGTGGTAGAGGCAAGAGTCTAACTAATATAGAATTATTAGGTTAGTTTTGGAATGCTTGTCTCACAACTACCAAATTATATTAAAAAATATTAAGTGCATTGGCATGGGATCTCCATAGTCCAACATCGCAATGAAATTCATAGGCTGAAGATTGTCTTAAAATTTAAAGCCTGTACAGAAAGGCTCAACTACATAAACTCCCTGCTTGTCAGCCTCCCCAACTCCTCCCTCTATAGGCTGCAGATCATCCAGGCCCTATCACCAGTCATCCTCACCCGACTCCACTGGCTTCCCATCATACAGAGGATACAGATCAAGATCCTGGTCCGCAATTTCAAAGCCCTCCATTGCTTTGCTCCCTCCTACCTCTGCAACCCCCTAAACCACTACTAACCTTCCCACCTGCCTTCGTTCAGTGGGCTCTGACCTCCTTTATGTCCCCAATATCGGGACAACCTCCCGAAGTGAAAGTTGCTATGCAATAGGGAACGGCGATATATCGGTATATCGCTAAAACCCGATATGATTTTCATATCGATATGCCGATATAGACATTTAAAAAATATCGATATATCGAAAAACTATATATCGAGGTAAAAAATCGGGATGCGAGCACAATCAACTACAAAACCCAGAATGCTCATCTCTGTACACAATGCACAGACCGAGGTGCAAAGCCGCCGTATTGTATTCATAGTCCTCGAATACAATATACAGGTATGCAAGGGGTGGGGGGAGAGAGACGGCTGTGGGTGGGGGGGGTGAGGGGGAGAGAGACTGATGGGGGGGGGGGGTGAAGGGGAGTGAGACGGCTGGGGGGGCGGTGAGGGGGAGAGAGACGGCTGGGGGGAGGGGGAGATAGACGGCTGGGGGGAGAGGGGGAGAGAGACGGCTGGGGGAGGAGAGGGGGAGAGAGACGGCTGGGGGGAGGGGGAGATAGACGGCTGGGGGGGGAGAGGGGGAGAGAGACGGCTGGGGGAGGAGAGGGGGAGAGAGACGGCTGGGGGGGGGAGGAGGCTGTGGGGGGGAGTTCTGGGTTTTGTAGTTGATTGTGCTCGCCGTTCCCTACTATGCAAATGTAATTTTGTTGTTGTAGAAGTCCCTCTTCGATGGTCAACCCTGCTTTCCACCCTCCCCAATCCCAAAGCCCAGCTTCGGTCTGAAACACTCAATGTTCAGTGACTTGGGATGCCTTCTCAACGTGAAAGGCGCCATACAAATGTGATTTTGTTGTTGTTTAAGCATTCTGAGACACTATCCAGCATGGAGGGTGCTATACAACTGCAAGTTGATGTTGTTGATGATATTGTTGCCATGTTTATACTGATGGTTATATTAATACATTCTTTCATATGTGTGAAATCCAACTTGACAGGCTCATGTTTGTTGGCTGTAGATTCAAGTATGACTTACTGTTAATAATAAAGTACTCTAGTTAACAGAACAAAATATTGATCAAAGAGTGCTTTCCGGTGCAGAGGAACTGGTGGATTAGGTAATCCTAACTAATTCAAAATGTATTTATTTCTAACTGTGGTTTTCTTATTGAGTACTGTATTATTAACCCACGTAACCTTCACAGTAGTTTACATACTCTGTGGGGCTGCTTTCTATCTTAAGTACAGTGCGTAAAGTATTGCTGCGGTACTTCTATTACAATGTCAAAATGTAATCAAGCAGGCCCTAAAAATAATTCTGATTGATTAAGGGAATTTGTCAAATACATTTCAAGTTTGTTTGAAGGGATTTTGACGCTTGCATTATTTATTGCTGATTGATTTTCAACTCATTACTATTTTGCTTTCAACAACAACAACAACAACAAGTTACACGTATAGAGCGCCTTTCACGTTGGGAGGACGTCCCAAGGCACTGCACAGGAGGCGTGTGACCCGAGCTGGGAGGGGAGTGTTTGGGAAGGGGTGAGACACGAAGGGGAGGTCGAAAAATTTGGGGTGGAACAAAAGGCACGGTCGAAGAGGAAAGTCTTCAAACCGGACTTGAAAGAGGAAAGGGAAGAAATGAGACGGAGGGATTGGGGGATGGTATTCCATAGGGTGGGAGCAGAGAAGCTGAAGGCCCGGCCTCCGATGGTGGGGTGGTTCGGGCGGGGGGCTTGGAGCAGGCCAAGTCCTGTTGAACGGAGGGTCCAGGTGGGCTTGTAGGGGGAAAGTAGATTGGTTAAATAGGGCGGGGCAAGGCTGTGTAAGGCCTTGAAGGTGAGGACGAGGATCTTGAACTCGATCCTCTGGAGAATGGGGAGCCAATGGAGACGGGCGAGGGTGGGGGTTATATGGTCGCGGAGGTGGGTGCGGGATAATACATGGGCTGCAGAGTTTTGGATGACCTGCAGCCTGTGAATGGAGGAACTGGGGAGGCCGACGAGGAGAGAGTTTCCATAGTCCAGCCTCGAGGTGATGTACGCGTGCACGAATGTTTTGGCAGCGCGGGGGGTAAGATAGTTGCGGAGCCTGGCAATGTTGCGCAGGTGGAAATAAGCGGTGCCGGTCAAGGCACGGATGTGGGGGAGGAAGGAAAGTTTTTGATCGAACATGATGCTGAGGTTCCTGATTGGCTTTGTGAGGTGGAGAGTGCAGCCTTGGATGTTGAGGCTGGCAGCTTTTAATAGGTAGCAAGAAATAATTGATTGTTGTGAACTATAGTGGTTCAATATTTAATTTTTACATATCACCTATGGCAAAAAGCCCTTATTTGTTTAGTTGCTGACTAGTTTTGAGTATCAAAGAACAGTATGATACAAGCTGGTGTGCCAGCTGCTGTTTTAACCATTCAGTGGAGTGCTGATTCACTCTGTTGACATATGATAAATAGCAATGGGACAACCCCAAATCATTGTTCTGTTAGTTGGTATCATACACTTCCTATCATTATGGTTTGCCATTGTTACACCTTTTAATGCAAGACTCTCAACTTTGAAGTTTGGGTATCTTGTTGCCCCCTCTTGAGTCTTCAGCTACAATGCACCCACTTACTGGAATTATTTCACAAATTAGTTCTCTTTGCCTTGGGATTACATTCCCTGATTTTTTTTGTAAATGGTAAACATTCTGAAACATCCGCACCTCTTCCTTACCCAGTGCTGCTCATTGTCAATTGAAGTGCTTTTAGACATTCATTGAATGTGAAAGGCAGTATATAACAGTATATAAGAACCAAGATATCAGCATTAACTTTAATGTAGTCAGCAAACGTGCACTGCCAAAATAACGCTGCTGTTTTTCGCCACTACCTCACTGCTCAGGCTGAAACTCTCATTCATGCCTTCCATCACATCCAGGCTCGACTATGCCAACTATGCCTTGTCGGCCTTCCCATCTCCTCCCTCCATAGGCTGCATATCAATGCAGTCTCCAGAACTCTACAGCCCATGTTCTCTCCTGCACCAAGCTCCGCATCTCCCCATTCTCGCCCGACTCCATTGGTTTCCTAAAATTCAGAGGATCAATTCAAGATCCTGGTCCTCACCTTTAAAGTCAACCATGGCCTTGCCCCACCTTACCTTTGCAACCTCCTAACCCCATACCAATCTGTCCGCTCCCTCTGCTCAGCGGGCTCTGGCCTGCTCCATTTTCACCCACTCACCCGCCCCACCATCAGGTGAGCCTTCAGCCACTCTACCCCCAACCATTGGAATTCCATCCTGCAGTCCCTCCGCCTTGCCCCCCCCCCCCTAGCCTCCTTCAAGTCCCATCTCAAGACCCTACTCTTCGACCGTGAAATCGGTCAGCCCCTACCCCTCCCTTCTCTCCACCCTCCCTGATCCTGACCCCTGTATGGGTCTGAAGCACTGGCTGTCCAGTGCCTTGGCACTGGACAGCCAGTGAATGGCACTATACAAATGTAGTTTTTATTATTGTTGTTGAATGCATTTATTACAATTTAGGATGTTTGAAGCCCTTTGAGATGTGTTGACGTGATAAGGTGCTATAATCAAATTGTATTATTTTATTAGATTTCAGGTATTTGAAGACTAACTGAGGTGTTATAAACTACTCTCTGTGCTGATAATAATCCCTCCTTAGTGGACTTGTAGACAAGTTTACATGTGACGGTCCTGATTGAGTGGGATTTGTGAATGGAATCTGTGAGTTATCTGGGTCACCAATACTTCTGGAATATTTCCCTCTTATTTGTTGGCCTGCTGTGAAACATGCAAAGTAATGAAACTTATGAAAGAGATAAACATTGTGTGATATTTTAGAAGGCTGCTTTGATTAAAAAAAACTGCTTATGTTTCAAAACTATCAGTTTAACCATAGGTTTTATTCACCCTTCAATATGGATTGTAGATGGAATAAAATCAGGGATTTTTAAACTACCATCTGTTAAGAGCCATTTGTTCAGCCGTCCAATGGTGCTAGAACTATTTCAGTGTAGGAATAATAGTACAGGTAATAAGCATTGCATTTCATGTAGCGTTTTTTATATTGGGAAGATATGAAAGTCACTATATGAAATGCAAGGATTATGATTAATAATAATCTCAAAGCACTGTAAAGTGTTGTGACTGTGAATTTTTAGGTGATCATCCACCTAGTTAGCACTGTATGTTACATGTTGGAAAAAATATATATTTTATGGTAGTGTAAATTTAAAAGTTGAAAATTCAGTGCTCCACAGTGAAGCAAAAAATTGGACAAGCTTCCTGTTTCGATCACTATCCAGCTGCTTTCACCACTTCTCCCACTCCCTTTGCTGGCCTAAAAGGTAGCTGTGTGTGGAAGTCAGATGGGGACAATTTCAGAACAGCTCCCAAGAGCTTCTTTACCCAGATGGCAACTAACTGAAACGGTTGCCAGAAAGGGTGGTTGCAACCAGGACATTTAAAAAAACCAGCTTGGTTCTGTGAGGTAAAGATGGTAGGGATGATGTTCTGGAAGGATGGGATCAAATGTCCTCTTTATTCAAACTGAACTTGTGATATATTACATCTATACAACTACAGTATATAGATGACATATATAGAGTGACAAACGGGGCCAGAGCCAGCTAAGGAGTAGTAGTGTGTAGTAGTGTGTGGAGAAAGGAGGTTGGAAAGGTAGGGAGGCACCAGGGAGAAGGGATCTGTGGACCAGTGAGAAGATCTTGAAATGGATCCGTTCTGTGATAGGGAGCCAATGAAGCCTGAGAGGATTGGTGTGATGGGGGTATGAAGTTAGTTAATAGGAGAGAATTCAAAGGTTGAGCAGCAAAGGTTGGGGATTCTTTGCCTTCTTTCCTTGGAAAAATAGTGGCCTTGTTCTGTCAAGATGAAGATTACAGTGAGGATGACTCTATGCATACATGGTTAAACGTGTTTTTTCTCTCAATCTGATGGGATTTACTTGTGTTTTTACATTCAGGATTTGGAATGCATTGACTGATAATTATGGAAATGTAATGCCTGTGGACTGGAAGACATCCCATACTCGAACCTTGCACCTGCCTACGTTGAACCTATCAGAAAAGGCAGTAAGTAATTTATTTTCTTCTGGTAACATGTTCATTTCTTGTATTTCACAAAATATAACCTCTTCATCTCAAGTTATGTTGCTTGTCTGTTGAATTGCAATAATATACTCTGCATTATTTTTGCACTGAATTTACCTTGGTGCACTTAAAATAATAATAATAATCCTTGCATTGGATATAGCGCTTTTCACTTGTTTTAGACATCTCAAAGCGCTTCAGAGAATATACCGTAAAGTGAATTGACTGTATATTTGTGGGTGAAACGCGGCAGCCGATTGCACTCAGCAGTGACCCACAAACAACAACAACAACAACAAATTACACTTATAGAGCGCCTTTCACGTCGGGAGGACGTCCCAAGGCGCTGCACAGGAGGCGTGTGACCCGAGCTGGGAGGGGAGTGTTTGGGAAGGGGTGAGACACGAAGGGGAGGTCAAAAATTTTGGGGTGGAACAAAAGGCACGGTCGAAGAGGAAAGTCTTCAAACCAGCCTTGAAAGAGGAAAGGGAAGAAACGAGACGGAGGGATTGGGGGATGGCATTCCATAGGGTGGGAGCGGAGAAACTGAAGGCCCGGCCTCCGATGGTGGGGAGGCTCGGGCGGGGGACTTGGAGCAGGCCAACTCCTGTTGAACGGAGGGTCTGGGTGGGCTTGAAGGGGGAAAGTAGATTGGTTAAATAGGGCGGGGCAAGGCCGTGTAAGGCCTTGAAGGTGAGGACGAGGATCTTAAACTCGATCCTCTGGAGAATGGGGAGCCAGTGGAGACAGGCGAGGGTGGGGTTATATGGTCGCGGAGGCGGGTGCGGGATAATACACGGGCTGCAGAGTTTTAGATGACCTGCAGCCTGTGAATGGAGGAACTGGGGAGGCCGACGAGGAGAGAGTTTCCATAGTCCAGCCTCGAGGTGATGTACGCGTGCACGAGTGTTTCGGCAGCGCGGGGGGTAAGATAGTTGCGGAGCCTGGCAATGTTGCGCAGGTGGAAATAAGCGGTGCCGGTCAAGGCACGGATGTGGGGGAGGAAGGAGAGTTTTTGATCGAACATGATGCCGAGGTTCCTGATTGGCTTTGTGAGGTGGAGAGTGCAGCCTTGGATGTTGAGGCTGGCAGCGCCCGATGTGCGAAGGCGCTGGCTTGAGCCGATCAGGAGGGCCTCGGTCTTACTCACGTTCAATTGCAGGAAGTTGTCCCTCGTCCAGGACTCAATGTCGGACAGACATGCTGTCAGAACATCGATGGTCTGGGGGTTGAGGGATGAGGCAGAAAGGTACAGCTGGGTGTCGTCCGCATACATGTGGAAATTTACCCCATGTTTGCGGATGACATCGCCCAGAGGGAGCGTGTAAAGGGTGAAAAGGAGGGGGCCGAGGACAGAGCCCTGAGGGACGCCATGAGAAACTGCGGGGGTTTGAGGAAAAACCGTTGGAAGAAACAAAATGTAAACGGTGGGTCAGGTAGGAATGGAACCAGTCAAGGACTGTGCCTTGAAGGTTGAGGTGGAGGAAAGACGTTGGAGGAGGATGGTGTGATCGACTGTGTCGAATGCAGCAGACAGGTCAAGGAGGACGAGGAGGCAGAGGGAGCCCTGTTCACAGGTGGTTAGGATGTCATTTGTAACCTTAACCAGGGCAGTTTCTGTGCTGTGAATTGGGCGGAAACCTGATTGGAGGGGTTCAAGGAGTGAGTGAGTTGAAAGGAAAGAGCGGAGCTGGGAGGCAACCACTCTTTCAAGGACCTTGGATAAAAACGGGAGGTTGGAGATGGGTCGATAACTTGCTGGTTGCGACGCATCAAGGGAGGGTTTCTTCAGGATAGGGGTGATGGTGGCTGTTTTAAGGGAGGTAGGGATGGTGCCTGAGGGGAGGGAAAGGTTGATGGTGTCAGAAATGAGCGGGGCCAAAAGGTGGAGCTGGGTGCGGAGGAGGGGGGTGGGAATGGGGTCCATTGAGCACGTGGTGGGTTTCATGGAGGTAATTATTTTTGTGACTGAAAACGGGGTGGTGGGGTTGAAAGTGTGAAATGGGGGGTGAGTTAACTGATGAGGGCGCGGAGGTGGAGGAGTGGTGGGGGGAGGAAACCGCAGTCATGGATTGAAATGACAATTTATTATTGTTTGTTTTAAGGGATTAGTATTAGGTGTGTGGAGTAAGGAAACTTGCCCAAGGTTTCGCCCTGCATAGAATTGAACCCAGTCTCTCACTTGTAAGGAGTGTGCTCCAACCTCTGAGCTACAACAACAAAATTACACTTGTATAGTGCCTTTCACATGAAGGGGACATCCCAAGGCGCTGGACGGTGAATGTTTCAGACCCGAGCTGCTTTTGAGGTCGTGGAGGGAGAGGGGGTATTTGGGATGATCGATGGGGCCGTCGAAGAGGAGGGTCTTGAGGTGGGACTTGAAGGAGGCTAGGGAGGGGACGAGCCAGAGGGACTGCGGGATGGAGTTCCAGAGATTAGGGGCAGAGTGACTGAAAGTTTGCTTGCCGATGGGGTGGGTGGGTCAGGAGACATGGAGTAGGCTGGAGCTGCTGAGTGGAGGGGGCAGACGGCTTGGTAGGGGATCAGGAGGTCGCAGATGTAGGGTGGGCGCGGCCATGGAGGGCTTTGAATGTGGGGACCAGGATCTTGAATTGAATCCTCTGCGTGACAGGGAGCCAATGGAGTCGGGTGAGAATGGGGGAGATGGGGTCACGAAGCTTGGAGCTGTAGAGGACATGGGCCACAGAGTTCTGGATTATCTGCAGTTTATAGAGGAAGGCATTGGGAAGGCCGACAGCAGGACTCCCAATTAATATTCCCTGTCATCTGTGCATATGCTGTGACATCAAGAGGGGCTCCTTCCAGTTTGCACATGAACACCAAATGATCAGAGATACAACATACCTGAACATTCTCTCCTGCAAGACATTAGAGCGACTTGTGATGGAGCCACAGATTAGAGCATTACAATAACAAAATTACATTTGCACAGTGCCTTTAAAGTCGAGAGGACATCCCAAGGCGCTGTGTTAACCATGGTAGATGCTCTTTTGTTTTAAAACAATATATCCTTCACTGATCTCAAAATTTTAATTTTAAGGAAGGAACATGGCTATATCTTTGATCAATTCACTCGTGGATGCTGTGACAGGTTTCACAAGAATATTGTGAAAATCCAAAGTATCATGTTTCACTATAAATCGGAATGGACTAGTAATAACTGTGCACCATTCTTCTGACAGTGGCAGAAATTTGCAGTGTTCCACCTGCACTGGTTTGCCAGCAGCAACAACAACAGCAGCATAAATAATGCCTGTATTATGCATTACACTAAATGCAACTTGGCAAACTATAAGATTAAGTAGTCGATTTTCTTTGTTTAAAATGTTTTGAAATTGTTATTTGGTTGTCTTTTCTTCTAACACGAGTGTGTGGATGTTGGGTCTCTTTTCCACCATCTCCGTTGGTCGGAGTACCCATGAGGAGAACATAATTCAAGTTACTGATTGATTTGCTCAAATTGCTGCACCCCTCCCACTCAATGAAAAGGTACTGTTACCTTTTATTCCCAAATTGTTCTCTGATCTTTTGCTGAGTAATGCTGCTCAGAATTTGCCGATTAATGCTGACCTTCAAGGTCTCTCCCAGTAAAAGCATTATTTTGTTCCATAAGACCAGACCAAGTAGTGATATATGAAGTACTACACTTGGCAATAACTCTTCCATTTGTTGTTTTAAACATTCTGGTAGCTTGCTTGATTTATCAGGTTGTTTAAAAACATGTTTTAGATTGTTCAATTTATCTGTGAGTTTGACAGAATATGCTGTATTTATGCGGCTGGTCTTATCAAACTTTTATTAGGAGCATGTGAACCTTTAATTTACCTATCCTGGCAATTGACTACTTTTTAACTCATTGTTTTGTGCTCTATATTGTAGGTGGTGGTAATCTGTTTGTAATTTAGGCACAGTATGTGTTTCAGAGCATTATTGATCTTCAAATGTGAGATATTAAACCAAAGTCCCATCTGTCTGTTTAGGTGGAAGATAAACATCCCATGGTACCATTCAAAAAGAGAAGAGTTTCTCCTGTTGTCCTGGCCAACAATCTCCCATATGAAATTGCTCATTTACTTCATAGCTGCATGTGTGGCATTGCAGTGTTCGCCTACAAATTACAATCACTACACATTATATTTGAGATATTCTCCTACTGTGAACAAACACAGATTATTGGCTTATTATATATTTTCCACCTGCATTTAAAGTTCCCAATGGTAATCATTGTAATTCAACAAGGGTATAGACTTCACTTGATTCCTGTTTTTATTATTACATAATATACTTGAAACCAGCCCATGGTATCTTGGGAATTGTGCCATTTTCCTAAGGTTCAGGCTGAAAATTGCCTCACCACGGTTTTTTCTTAAAATTTGAAACCATTTGGATTTTGGCACGTTAAATTCAGTATTAACTTCGAAGTCAGCTTTCTTTAATTCCTTTAATGAAATGCAGAAAGATGGTTCCCAAATTTAGACTGGACTGAATTTATATTGAACTTGATTTACTGTTGGAAAGTTGCAATAATTAGGTAAAATTTGTAAAATTTCATAATGCATCTAAGTGATAATTCTGTAAAGGAATAATTTATTTTCATCTCCACACACACATCTACCTTCAAATTGACTCAAACATTAAGATTATATTTTAAAAAGTGCATGCTTTGAAATGTAGTTCCATATAAACCTGGGTGGAATTTTCTCCCCAACGGTTTGTTGTTCAGGAATATTTGTCTTGCCTCGTCCTTCAGCACAATACCTATGATTTGTTTATGTGATGAAAGAAAAAGTAGATTAAAGTGAATCTAATAAAAGATAAATACAGCAGTCATCCTGAGGCTGGACGATCAGTCTGGTGCAAGCCACTGAAAGATTTGTGAATTCTCTGCTTCTAATTATTCCCAGGGTACAATTTTAGCATTTGACTCAGAATAGGCAAAATTTGATTCATACATTTTTGTTTGGGAATTACTTGTTGCCAGCACTATTTTACCACTGTGATTGCTACCATGTTCAGTTCTGCAGTAGAGTTTTCAGGATGTCCTGACATGAAAGGCTCTCTATAAATGTAATTTTGTTGTTGATGTGTTCAAAAAGTAAAGTAAACTGAATTGAATTTGCTCTGCTTCTCAATCCACTTGAGGATTGAGTGCACTTATCTTGTCGGTACCTCACCTCTGCTATTATGCTATGATCTCTTCTTTAGCTTGCAATTCTGATGGTTAGTGGCGCAGTGTAGCTTTGTCCACAATGCGGAACGTCGGAGATGATCTTTCAACAAGCTAATCTTGTTCAGTTATTAGTGATGACAATGATTTGAAATGTTTAGAAATTGGTGTTTCTAAATATTCATCTTAAAAAGACAAGTACTGTAGCAGAATGATTCCAAGTTCATAAGAAACGATTATGCTTTTTTGTTTGATCCAAATAATAATCCTTGCATTTGATATAGTGCCTTATCACATCTTTGAGACATCTCAAAGCACTTTCCAGAATATGCTATAAAGTGTAGTAACTGTGTTTTGTGGGTGTAACATGGCAGCCAATTGCGCACATCAGTGTCCCATAACCAATCATAGATTGAGTGACCAAATTATTATTAATATTAACCAGAATATGCAAGTCTTTACAAATCGTGCTTTTCAAGATCCTGTTTAACAACAACAACAACAAAATTACATTTATAGAGCACCTTTCACGTCGGAAGGATGTCCCAAGGCGCTGAACAGTTAGGTTGGGACTCGATCAGGGAGGGAAGGGGGGGGGGGACAGGGAGTAGGAAAGGGGAGAGAGTTAGGAAGGCAGCAGAAAGCATGGTCGAAGAAGAAGGTCTTGAGACTGACCTTGAAGGAAGAAAGGGAGGAAATGAGGCAAAGGGATTGCGGGATGGAGTTCCAGAGTGTGGGGGCAGAGAGGCTGAAAGCCCGAACACCGACGGTCCAGACGGGGGACATGGAGCAGGCCAGAGCATACTAAATGGAGGGAATGATAGGGAGACAGCAGGTTGGAGAGATATGCGGGGGCAAGGACGTGAATGACCTTGAAAGTGAGGACGATGACCTTGAGTTCGATCCTCTGGGGGATGGGGAGCCAGTGAAAACGGGCGAGGGTGGGAGTGATGTGGTTGCGGAGTCTAATAGATTCATAGAATTTTACGGCACAAAAGGAGGCCATTCGGCCCATCTAGTCTGTGCCGGCTCTTTGAAAACAGCGATTCAATCCCACTGCCCTGCCCGCTCCCCATAGCCTAATAGACCTGTTCTCCCTAAATAAAGATCTAATTCCCTTTTAAAAGTTGTTATTGAATCAGCCTCCACCACCTTTTCAGGCAATGCATTCCAGATTCAAACAACTCGCTGAGTTAAAAAATTTCTCCTCAGCTCCCCTCTACTTCGCCTTGAAACTATTTTAAATCTGTGACCACGAGTCACAGATTCGCCCACGAGTGGAAATAGTTTTTCTCTATTTGCCCTGTCGAAACCCCTCATGATCTTATAAACCTCTATCAGGTCTCCCCTCAATCTTCTCTGCTCCAGAGAGAATAACCCTAGCTTATCTAGCCTCTCCTCATAGCTGAAGTCCCTCAATCCTGGCACCATCCTAGTAAATCTTTCCAATGTCTTCACATCCTTTCTGTAGTGTGGTGACCAGAATTGAACACAGTATTCCAGCTGAGGCCTCACCAAAGTTTTATAGAGGTTAGTCAGCACTTCCTGACTTTTGTACTCCATACCCCTATTTATAAAGCCTAGTATCCCATATGCCTTCTTAACAGCCTTGTCTACCTGTCCTGCCACCTTCAACGAGTCACTAACACAAATCCCCAGGTCTCTCTGTTCCTTCACACCATTTAAAATTGTACTATCTAGCCTATATTGCCTCCCTTCATTTCTTCTCCCAAAATGCATCACCTCACATTTCTCTGCATTAAACTTCATCTGCCATGTGTCTGCCCACTTTACCAATTTGTCTATATCCTCTTGCAGATGGCTACTATCCTCCTCACTATTTACTATTCTCCCTAACTTAGTGTCATCTGCAAACTTGGAAACTGTACTCCCTACACCCAAGTCCAGATCATTGATGTAGATTACAAAGAGCAGTGGTCCCAAAACCGATCCCTGTGGCACACCACTGCTCACTTCCCTCCAGTCTGAAAAACAGCCGCTCACTACAACTCTCTGCTTTCTGTCTCGCAGCCAGTTGTGGATCCACTCTGCCACTGTCCCTTTTACGCCGTGGGCCTTTAATTTCCTAATAAGTCTCTCATGTGGCACTTTGTCAAATGCCTTTTGAAAGTCCATGTAAACTACATCAACTGCGCTACCATTATCCACCCATTCCATTACCTCATCAGAAAATTCTATCAGATTTGTAAGGCAAGATTTGCCTTTAACAAATCCATGTTGACTGTCCTTTATTAGCCTATATCTTTCTAAGTGAAGATCTATCTTGTCCCTGATTATGGACTCTAGAAGTTTGCACACCACCGACGTTAGACTGACTGGTCTGTAGTTACCAGGCTTGTCCTTCTGCCCCTTTTTATACAAGGGAGTAACATTAGCTCTCCTCCAGTCCTCTAGCACGACCCCTGTGTCCAAGGAAGATTGAAAGATCATGGCCAGAGTCTCTGCTATTTGCTCCCGTGCCTCCCTTAGTAACCTAGGGTGCATCCCATCCGGACCAGGTGACTTATCCACCTTGAGCGACGTCAACCTTTTTAGAACTTCCTCTCTGGTTATAATTATTCTATCCATTTCTCCTACCCTCTCCTCCAATACTATGGCATTGGCTGTATCCTTTTCTTTTGTGAAGACAGAGGTGAAGTACTCATTCAGTACATCAGCCATGCCCTCTGCCTCCACAATGAGATTTGCTCCTAGGTCCCTAATTGGCCCCACCCTATCCTTGACCAACCTTTTACTCTTAATATATTGGTAAAAAACCTTAGGGTTCCCCTTAATCTTATTCGCTAATTGTTTCTCATGCAGTCTCTTTGCCCCTCTAACTTCCTTTTTTAGTTCTATCCTACACTTCCTATATTCTGCTTGGTTCCCTTCTGAATTTTGAGCCTGACACTTATCATAAGCCTCTTTTTTTTGGTTTATTTTGGCCCCGATTTCCTTAGTCATCCAGGGAGGTTTGGATGCCTTGCATTTCACCTTTGTGGGGATGCTTTTGACCTGTGCCTGAACTATCTCCTCTTTGAACACTGCCCACTGCTCGTTAGTTGTCTTACCTGCCAATTTTTCTTTCCAATCCACCTTGGCTAGGTCCCACCTCAACTCATTGAAATTAGCCCTTTTCCAGTTGAGTGTCCTCACCTTCTTGCATCAGGCGCTGGCTGCATCTACCTCCATGTTTGCGTACTCAACCTCACCAAGCCAGTCAGGAATCTAGGTGTCTTGTTTGACCCTCAACTGTCTTTCCTCCCTCACATCCAAGGAATGACTCGTTCTGCCTTTACCCACCTCCGCAACATTTCCCGACTCCACCATTACCTCACCCGCTGAAACCTCACCCATTTCAGCCACTGAAACCAAAATTCCACACCTTCATTACATCCCGGCTCGATTATGCAAATGCCTTGCTGGTCAGCCGTCCCAATTCCTCCCTCTACAGGCTGCAGATAATACAGAACTCTGCGACCCATGACCTCTACCGTTCCAAACTCTGTGATCCTATCTCCCCAATCCTTGCCTGACTCCATTGGCTCCCCATCATCCAGAAGATCCAATTCAAGATCCTGGTCCTCACATTTAAAGCCCTCCACAACCTCGCCCTACCTTACATCCATGACCTCCTATCCTCTTAACAACCTGCCCGCCCCCTCCGTTCAGCAGGCTCTGGCCTGCTCCACGTCCCCCGACCCACCCGCCGAACCATTGCCTGGCGAGCCTTCAGCCTCTCTGCCCCCAACCTCTGGAATTCCATCCCGAAGTCCCTCCGCCTCGCCCCCTCCCTAGCCTCCTTTAAGTCTCATCTCAAAACTCTCCTCTTCGATGGACCCATCGGCAACTCCTCCCCCCACCACCCCCACCCTTTCATCAGCTTGGGTCTGAATCAGTAACTTTCCAGCGCCTTGGGACATCCTCCTGACGTGAAAGGCACTATACAAATGTAAGTTTGTTGTTGTTGTTGTTGCATGAGCATAGACTAGAAAAGTAAAAGAAAGATGTTGAACCTTACATGAGCTTGGTTTGATGGGAAGTCCTCCCGACGTGAAAGGCGCTGTATCAATGTAATTTTGTTGTTGTTTAATGCTGGGGACGCATTATATTGCAAATAAGGAGTCAAAGACTCCTGAATGTAGGTCTGGGTGCTGAGCTATCATATTCTGTAATAAAGAACATTCACTGAACGTTTGTAAAAATTACAAATCATATTAAACACTTTCTGTATACTGTTGTATGACTTTTTTGACATTTTAAATTTCAATTAATTACTTCTCCAAATACAGTAGTTGGTTTATTTCAGCATAAAATTAATGAAAAAGGCAATGAGGCGATGGGGGCAAATATCCCACTGAGAGAAAAGTGATTTGTCATTCTGTTATTAGGTAATCGTCAAACCTGAACAGCAGTAGCTAATGCCATTTCTGCACTGGTTTGAAAAACTACTGTGATTGGATTTGTGTAATCCTGGAATTACGATAAGCTTATATTGTTACTATTACTTTTAATACTGCTAGATGTGCAGTTATGTCATTTCACCACTATTACCAATGTCTGATAATAATCCTTTTGAAGCTTGAACTAAAGGTATAACTTTAGGACTGAGAACCGCATTGAATTGGCTTTAATCTGCTTGATTCACAAGCAAAAGAATACCATTATTGTAAAATATTACTAAAGGATAATGTATTTCTGAAATAAACATAAAGAAAAGCTACATTTTCAACTTGTGTGAACATGGGATTTTGTTTGTACTGTAGTACAAAAATCCTTGTTTTATTAACAAATTGAATACAAACTGGTTCATCACTTTATACCACTACTTGCAAGGGCAGTGTACTCTATAGTGAAGCAGTCATCTGCAGTTATTGAAAGCTGTGTATAATGTACCAATGTTTCAACAAATGTTCAGAGTGAGGCATAGAGGAATACTACTGCTTCTTTATCAAGCGAACTTTGAAACCAAATGTGTACTAAAATGTTAGTTTGATTTAAAATGTGCTCTTTAATTTATAGCTGAACGACAACCTTAACCTTGATCTCTCGGATGATGAGGAGCTTCGGGAGCAGCTGGACATGCATTCCATCATTGTTTCCTGTATAAATGACGAGCCTCTCTTTACGGCTGAGCAGGTAAATGTGATCCAAGCATGCGATCTGTATATTGGCAGCCAACACTACAGAAGGCAGCCAAGTTTAATTATATTTTAAAGTGCAATTAAATAAATAGTTAGAACTGAGATTTCGGCAACACGATGGCAGCAGTTTACTGGTCGAAGTGTTAACCTAGCACCAAGATTTCAGTTGCCAGATTATTAAGCCTAAAACTGTACATTTGAGTTTGTTTTGCTTTAATATCAGCAGTCTTCTGTAAATCTTAGCCTCTGGGAGGCTAAGGTCAGACTACCTGAGTGAACAACTATCACTGTGTCTCCTCAGCACCTGGACACTTGTGTTCTTAATTCCCTGTGTTTGAATTTTAGAGATTGTAAGCAATTTCCTTTATTTTTGTGTTTGGGGGATGGAATTTGTGAAAATAATGGTCTGAACTGTGTTTATGGATGAGTGTTTATTTTGAGGATAATGCATGAATACATGGACCTATTTATGGGTATAAACAACAGTATACGTATGCAAAACTTGTGTGGCAAACAGTTACTATACTAGGTAAGTTTCCCTTTGTTTTTCTAAAAGACAATTAAATAAGATGTGTATTTACCCTTCACTAAAAGTCTATTTCAAAGCAGCTGTTTTGTTTCTTTACAAGGTGATTGAGGAAATTGAGGAAATGATGCAAGAGTCTCCAGACCCTGAGGAAGATGACACCCCCACGCAGTCCGATCGCCTCTCCATCCTCTCCCAGGAAATTCAGACACTTAAGAGGTCTAACACGAGTAACAGTTATGAAGAACGTAAGTGTTTTGAAACATGTACTGAAAGCTTCAATTTGCATAATTGGAACATTGATTTTGAAAGCATTCGAACAATGAGCTTCACTCTCTCTCCCTCCCCCATCTCCTCCTCTCCCCACCTCCTCCTCCCCCACCCCCAATTTCTTTCTCTTTCTCCCTACCCTGATTTTAGTTTTGAAAGCTGATATTGCAAACTGTAGATATATCCATAGTTGAATGCTTCAGTTAAAACTTCAATTTTGAGCTACTGGGCATACCTAACACTTAATCTGTTTGTGAATGCCAGACACTCTCTGTCTGTCAGTAGTTTCCTCAGGACCTGGTGAGACCATGTGCTGATGTTGAAATTAAATGTGTGGTGGGGCTTGGTGTAAGTGAAGAAGCGTGCACTGAATTGATTCTGGGTCAGAGGTTTCAAATATCTTGAATATTTTAAATATGTTTCAATACCTAATCTCAACAATGTGATACAGCACTATATCAAATGCAAGGATTATTATTAAAGATAACTTATGAATGAATGGATGGGAATCTTTTCTCAGCTACAGAAATGAGTTTCAGCAATCTCATCCATCAATGTGGGGAATAAAGATTTTCCTACTTTCTCTTCCCCCATCCCCTATTTGTATGGCCCCTTTCACGTCGGGAGGATTTCTCAAGGCTAGACAATACTACTGTCCAACCTTATTTTTGTGTGATTGCCCTTTCTCCCCTCCTATTTTCTACTCATAGAAGGTAGTACATAATAGAAGAGTGGAACAATTTGACAGTAAACTGTTGTGCGCTTAATGAATAGCAACTGGCTAGAGGGTATTTGTTCCTCGAAAGAAGGTATCAGCCTATCTTTCTTGGTAATATTTAATTGATTTTGTTCAACAATGACACCTGGCCATTATGGTAAATATTTTTAATTTTAAAATCTGCTATTAGGGAGGAAATATTTCAACTATTGAGATTTGCAGTGCGGTGTGTAAGAGATTAATTGTGTTAAATCTCCTGGACAGAATGGAGCTGCTGTTGATGCATGCAGCAAGTCTCATTGTCATTGCATGTAGCAATGATTGGCATACTTCCCATTCCAGCTAACCATCCAGAGTTTCATGGTCAATATAAAGTTCAAGCTGATACTGTAGTGGACTGTGCTGAAGGCTTTACAAAATGTCTCTCGGCCCCTGCAAACCAACAAGGGAGTACTGGGATACCATACAAAATCAGTCTTTTGATGTCTTCTGCATCATTTTCTCTGTTCTTTACAGCTAAAATTAAAAAGGGGGTAATTTATAATCTGGGCTTGTTTATGTTTGTTATAGTTTGAAGTACAATTAATCTCTCCTTGTATTGATTTGGCAATCTGCATAATTTTAAGCTTCACTGCACCATGATGTGTCTAAATGCTATCAATTGCATGCAGATTACAGTAAATACATTTAAAATGTTAACATATTTCTTGTTGCTACATCTAGTATCTCCCTGGGGGGAACTGTTGCAAATACGTCCTTAAGTTTCCCACTTTAAAATTTTGTTCCTGGTTTGAAACCTTCAACAGTATATGTTATAATTCTTCCCTGCTGCCTACCAAATGGAGCTACCATAAGCTTTCTTGTGGAAAGCTGCCAGATGATGACAAAATTATTCAGCGTACATCTAATAGGTTCCAAAACAGCTCCAAGTATGGAATAGTGCCAAAAATATTTGTTCAACACGAAAGGTGACGTTTAGACTACTAATTGGTTTTACAGTTAATTTTATGCTACATATGTTTTAGTGGAGTTTTAATAAGCCAGTGATTATTTATTTTTTACCTACGTTGTTACTAAAACTACTTGCTTCACGAGGAAGGCACTACTCTTTTAATAGAGTAAATGTATCCCACATTCATCAAATCAAAAATTCAGGGATTCTATTTGAATGATATTTTTGCACTGTGTCACCTCTACTGGTTTGGGAAACGGCCAAAGTTATGATAACAGGTTGGATTATTATAAATTCATCCTTTCGAAACAATGAAAGAAAGAAAAAGTAATTTTATAGTAGGATTTTTTTATTGAGACATATAAAAACATAAGAATTAGGAGCAGGAGTAGGCCATTCGGCCCTTTGAGCCTGCTCCGCCATTCAATAAGATCATGGCTGATCTTCTCACCTAACTCTGATTACCTGCCCTATCCCCATATCCCCTAATCCCTCTATTTTTCAAAAATCTATCAGTCTCAGTCTTGGAAGTGTTCAAGGACTGAGCATCTACAGCCTTCTGGGGTGGTGAATTCCATAAATTCACTACCCACTGAGTGAAGAAATGTTTCCTCAACTCTGTTCTAAAAGGCTGAACCTTAATTTTAAGACTGTAACCCCTGATTATAGATTCTCCTACCAGGGGAAACAGTCCCTCAGTGTCTACTTTATCTAGCCCTTTAAGAACCTTATATGTTTCAATAAGATCCCCCCTAATTCTTCTGTACTCTAGAGAATACAGCCCTAGTTTATTCAACCCATCCTCATAGGTCAGTCCCTCATCCCAGGAACTAACCTAGTGAATGTACGCTGCACCCCCTCTAAGGCAAGTATGTCCTTTTTTAAATAAGGAGACCAAAACTGCACACAATACTCTAGGTGTGGTCTCACCAGAGCCCTACACAGTTGCAGCAAGACTTCCCTACTCTTATACTCTAAACCTTTTGAAATATCACTTTAAAAAGGTCTCAAAGTTTTTTTTTAAATGGCTGTCAAGTGTAATGACTCTATGAATGGCTTAGAGGTGGAAAGAACTGAAAGAGTGCAAAGCTGGCTTTTAATGCTGCAAAAAATTATTAAATTCAAATGGATTTTAATACGTTATTGCCAACAAGATAAATTTGTTCCAAACGTTTGAATAAGAAGAAAGGAAGATATTTTTGGCATGTGAATTGTGGGGAATGAAGCAGGTAATCAGCCAATAAGCAAATGATATTAACCATATCAGACACAAAATGTGTCATAATGGCTGGTGGGTTGGTGAAAGCCTTTAGAAGTTGATCCTTTTCACAGTTGGAAAAAGATAAGTTTTTGAGGCCTGCCTCACTTCCTAAAAATATAATTTGATTGAAGAGATAACCCTGAGGCACTGAGAAAATGTGAGCCCGAAATTAAAGAGATCCTGAAAGACCCATCTTTTAAGAAGCATATTTAAACTATCCAATCCTCCCACTTAGCTCCTGTTAATTAACCCTGCAAGCCAAAGCCCTAACTGTGGTCTTAGCTGGACAAGCAGTGGGAAAACTTTCAAAGCTCAAATTCCTTTCCTTACTTGCAAAGCTTGAATTCACGGAAATCTCAGTTTGGTTTGAATATTCTTAAGCATGGTGATGGGTTTCCGCATGTGTCAGAGACATGGCTGACCAAAACTTTAAAAAAAATTCTATATAAGCTCGTTGACAAACCTCTGGAGTATCAGAATAGGAACTAAATGTTCAACTTGGTTCTACTGAAAGAACGCATATTGTATGATGTATATTAAAACCCAAATAAAGATTTGAAGCAAATAGAAAAGCTGCATGATCATCAATAACCAGGTAGGATTCACGCGGTGCGGATAATGAATTATAGAAACGAACAACAACAACAACAGCAAATGACATTTGCATAGAGCATTTCACATTGGAAGGATGTTAAGAACAGTTAAGGCTTTGGACACGATCTGGGGGTTGGCATCATATGAGGTAGAGGGCAGGGAGAGTAGGGATAGGACACAATAAGAGGCCATTCTTTATAATTTTCTTATCAGATTGCCACATACCCTCTAATACCCTTCTTTTACTAATTCTCTCTTAAAATGTCCCCAATTGACTCTGCTCTAAAAGCCTGGCAAATACTCTGATAACCCACTGGGAGAAGAAATTCTTTCAAATCTCCTTTTATTACCCTGGTGATCATCTTGAATTTGTGCCATCTTCTCCTCAAATCCACTGAAAAGTATTTTCCACAAATAATTATCTGAAACCCATTCATTATCTTAAACACCACCAACCGCCTTTACTGCAACAGATAGTCCTAACCACCCTAACCTCTCCTTATAGCTATATCCTTGCAGTCCCAGCATTATCCTGGTGTTGCATCCTCTCCTAAGCTCTAATACAGTACACTTTTATAGGATCTGTTTATGGCATGGAGGAAATTCACACTTTGTCTAATCTGTTTAACCACTTATAACAGATTGCGTTTATAACAGCGCCTTTCATGTCTGGAGGAAGTCCTAGGGCATTGAATCACTATACAGTTGGTATTCTGGCTGGATGAAATTGAATGGGCTGAAGGGCCTCTTCACCCGAACAGATCTTGTGAACTGTGGGAGTCTTCTGCAATGTGTGCATCATGCATTAGTAACCATTCTTCATCAGTTTTAATAAACAGACAGTATTGCTGACCAATCTACAGGAATCTGTTCCTGAAATAAACGCTCCTGGGTGCAACCAAAAAGGTACAGGAATTTAGCAGGTTACAAGATAAACTGGGAAAGGGCCAATAGCTGATGGCTGTTTCACAATCTGTTACTATAAGAAGCAGTCCTACTTTCCATTTGGCTGAATATCAAAGCAAGAACAGTTACAGTGTGTTCTGAGTATGTGGCGCTTTGAGGTGGGTTCTTTGTAAATTAAACTTGTTCTGGGGACATTGACAAATTACAACTCCCCCCACCCCACCACCTCTCTAAGACTGTATTTCTCAGATCTACAAATGTTTTGATGATTTTATGGACCTATACTGAAGTGAGTTGAATGAATATTATTCCTTCTGTTTTAACTGTATTATATCTATCTAGTTTCTTCAAATCTATATTGCTCTTTGGAAACCAAAGGACCAAAATGAACTCTTTTTTAATCTATTAAAGGAAGAGAAAGAAAGTTGTTTTGGTGAGTTTCACAACCAGTACTATAATCACCTGGCCTCCAAAGCAAGGACATGGTTAACACTGGAGAAAAGCTTATTATTATTATAAATGTACCTTCACATTTTGCTGGAATTCCCAGTGTTACCATTATTAGCCTTGGTTTGTCTAATTAGTGTAATCACTGGGACTGTAAATTGTTACAGAAGAAGGCTCTGTGGTAAAACCGCAGCCTGAAATTAAAGATAAGAAGGTCATATTCTAATAGTCAGTGGGATAGGGTGCCTGCTCAATTTACGACTGGTTTCACAGCAGGCTCTTTGTATTGTCTGACAAATTTAATGTCTCTCCTTGTTCTAATATTTACATTTTAAATTCATCCTGCAGAAATGGGGAAGGAATCTGCATTCGCTGGGAAAAACAGCTCATCCATTTGCACATATATCAATATATTCTGGTGGATTTTATCTCTGTATATTAGTAAAGCTAGGGAAGGGGAAGAAGAAGGAGCCATTTCCTGGTGTAAACTGGGATCTGGAATAGGTTATTATTTGACAATCACCAGAAAGGTTGACGTTGCTCAAGGTGGATAAGTCACCTGGTCCGGATGGGATGCACCCTAGGTTACTAAGTGAGGCACGGGAGCAAATAGCAGGGACTCTGGCCACGATCTTTCAATCTTCCTTGGACACAGGGGTCATGCCAGAGGACTGGAGGATAGCTAATGTTACTCCCTTGTATAAAAAGGGGCAGAAGGACAAGCCTGGTAACTACAGACCAGTCAGTCTAACGTCGGTAGTGGGCAAACTTCTAGAGTCCATAATCAGGGACAAGGTAGATCTTCACTTAGAAAGATATAGGCTAATAAAGGACAGTCAACATGGATTTGTTAAAGGCAAATCTTGCCTTACAAATCTGATAGAATTTTTTGATGAGGTAACGGAATGGGTGGATAATGGTAGCGCAGTTGATGTAGTTTACATGGACTTTCAAAAGGCATTTGACAAAGTGCCTCATGAGAGACTTATTAGGAAATTAAAGGCCCATGGCGTAAAAGGGACAGTGGCAGCGTGGATCCACAACTGGCTGCGAGACAGAAAGCAGAGAGTTGTAGTGAGCGGCTGTTTTTCAGATTGGAGGGAAGTGAGCAGTGGTGTGCCACAGGGATCAGTTTGGGGCCATTGCTGTTTGTAATCTACATCAATGATCTGGACTTGGGTGTACGGAGTACAGTTTCCAAGTTTGCAGATGACACTACGTTAGGGAGAATAGTAAATAGTGAGGAGGATAGTAGCCATCTGCAAGAGGATATAGACAAATTGGTAAAGTGGGCAGACACATGGCAGATGAAGTTTAATGCAGAGAAGTGTGAGGTGATGCATTTTGGGAGAAGAAATGAAGGGAGGCAATATAGGCTAGATAGTACAATTTTAAATGGTGTGAAGGAACAGAGAGACCTGGGGATTTGTGTTAGTGACTCGTTGAAGGTGGCAGGACAGGTAGACAAGGCTGTTAAGAAGGCATATGGGATACTAGGCTTTATAAATAGGGGTATAGAGTACAAAAGTCAGGAAGTGCTGACTAACCTCTATAAGACTTTGGTGAGGCCTCAGCTGGAATACTGTGTTCAATTCTGGTCACCACACTACAGAAAGGATGTGAAGACATTGGAAATGGTACAACGAAGATTTACTAGGATGGTGCCAGGATTGAGGGATTTCAGCTATGAGGAGAGGCTAGATAGGCTAGGGTTATTCTCTCTGGAGCAGAGAAGATTGAGGGGAGACCTAATAGAGGTTTATAAGATCATGAGGGGTTTCGACAGGGCAAATAGAGAAAAACTATTTCCACTCGTGGGTGAATCTGTGACTCGTGGTCGATTTAAAATAGTTTCAAGGCGAAGTAGAGGGGAGCTGAGGAGAAATTTTTTCACTCAGCGAGTTGTTCGAATCTGGAATGCATTGCCTGAAAAGGTGGTGGAGGCTGATTCGATAACAACTTTTAAAAGGGAATTAGATCTTTATTTAGGGAGAACAGGTCTATTAGGCTATGGGGAGCGGGCAGGGCAATGGGATTGAATCGCTCTTTTCAAAGAGCCGGCACAGACTAGATGGGCCGAATGGCCTCCTTTTGTGCCGTAAAATTCTATGAATCTATGAATCTATGAAAAGGTAATTTCTCCAGTGCTTTAACTGAAAGTGTTCATTTTAAAATGCTGGATGCGATAAACAACACGTGTTAAAAAACATGTTCATGTCCAAAAACGCAAAATACTTCAGATGCTGGAAATCGTGGAGTCCTGTAGCTCAGTGGTCCTGTAGCTCGTCTTACAAGCATGAGACTTGGATTAGATTCCAGGCAGGTCAGGGTGAAACCTTGGGCAAGTTTCCTTACTCCACAAGCCTAATAATAATCCCTCCAAAAAAAATTAATTGGTCATTTCAATCCATGACTGTTTGTGGGATACTGCTGTTCGCAATTGGCTGCTGCATTTCACCCACAAATATACAGTCAATTCACTTTACCCTGTGAAGCGCTTTGAGATGTCTACTAGATGTAAAAAGCGCTATTTTGAATGCAAGGATTACCATTATTTGAAACAAAACAGCAACCAGCGGGAACACTCAGCAGGTCAGGCAGCATCTATGGAGAAAGGTCCACGATCCTTTGTCAATTCTGCTGAAGGGTCATGGAACCGAAATGTTGACTTGCTTTCCTTTCTCCATGGATGCTGCCTGACCTGTTGAGTGTTCCCAGCAATTTCTGTTATAGTCGTCTCCAAGACATGCTAAAATTCCAAATAAACCCTAGGACCCCAATCTAACCCAAGTGTTTACAACTTCCTATTATTGGTTCTCGTTTGAAGTATGCATGAGCCCATGGCATGAAATCGTTACATATTGAAATTGGATTGAAGACTAGATTGAAATTGGATGTATGGTAAATAATGCCTGTATTGACATGTAATATATGTTTAATATAACTTACCATGTATATTTTTTAATTTAATCAAACTTGATGTATCAACTTATCTTGATACACTTGTAACTTTGGATTTATATTTTTGTGGTCAGCTGGGTGTTTTGTAGAAACCCATCGCCTGCTTAAGATTATCCAAACTAAGAGTTCCATGCATGCCACTTACAGCTGGAAATTCCTGTATTTGGATTTCCCTGGAGGGATGCATTCTGATTAACTAATTCGGAGAGCATTAAGCTCTGGTTGGCAAGAGCTAATGCTTGAGGACCCAGAATGTCCCAGTTGGGATACTGCTAGCGTCTAAAACTGCATAGTTTGCGATTGAAAGCACTGTCTGGCAAGTCTCCACTGTCCAGCTAGGACCACCCTACCTTGACTTCATCTTGCAGGGTTAACAAGAGCTGTGTGGGAAGAATCTCTGTCCCTGGGTGATTTGATTTGTATGCCTCAGCAGTTATATCAGGTATGCCTATGATATCTGTGTAAGAAATTGTTTTGTGAATTGATTGGAAATTGAAGCCTTTTTTCAGCAGTAACACTGTGAAAATTAGACTTGACTTGTTTTGAAATAATTGTCCAGTCATAGATTTCAACCTGACGAAAACACATAGTAAAGTGTGCATTTCACCAGTGAATTAATTGTTCAGAATTATATGTGCAATTCTGCAAATGACTTAAGGCCACCACACTCATTTCCCTTGGGTCTACAGAGGTATCCTTGTTTTCTCTGCAATCCTTTCAGTAGGCTTTTGTTCAGTGTAAGTATTGTATGGATGAGATCATTACAATTCCACTTGGATCCTAGATTTTCATAACAATTAAGAGCATCCCGAATTTGACAAGCATTGAATTCAGGCTTAACTTTGAAGCTAGTTTTCTGTACATTAGTTCTGAAAAGAAAAACTTCAAAATTAAAACTGTGTTTAAGAATAACCTTAATGTGTAGCTGGGAGTGATTCTTCTTTCTTTGTAAGAGTCAGATACTGAGTACAGGTAGATCCCGCTTAACGAAGGGGTTAGCAGAGCTGCCAACCAGTACGTTTTTGCTGTATTTGGTACGGTAAATTGCAGTAAATACAGCAGTACGATTTTTCTTGGTAAAATAAGTTTTTGGGAAAATCCGAAATGTTCCATGCTCTCTGTCTGTCTGTCTGTCTGTCTGTCTGTCTGCTGTCTGTCTGTCTGTCTGTCTGTCTGTCTGTCTGTCTGTCTGTCTGTCTGTCTGTCTGTCTGTCTGTCTGTCTGTCTGTCTGTCTGTCTGTCTGTCTGTCCTTCTCTCTGTCTCTCTTTCTCAGTCTCTTTGTCTCTCTCTCTCTCCCTCTGTGTCTCTTTCCCTCTCTCTCTGTCTTTCCGTGTCTCTTTCCCTCTCTCTGTCTGTCTCGGTCGCGCTCTCTCTCTTTCTCTCTCTCTGTCTCTCTCTTTTTCTGTGTCTCTCTCTCTCTCTGAGTCTCTCGCTGTCACAATCTCACTCATAGTCTCTCTCTCTCTCTCTCTCTCTCTCTGTCTCAGTCTCTTTAACTCTCTCTCCCTGCCTTCAATAGCAGTGCTACCTACCTGATGCCGTCGCTGATACACTGTAAATGTTAGCGCTAGGCTAGGCGCAAGGCATTACTGAGAACAACTTTTTTCATATATGGAAACACAGTAGGGACCTCCTGCTTAATGCAATTTTTGCTTAATGAGGGGTGTTGAAGTCCCATTTTACTTGGCATGTTTTCGCGCTGTAATTTTTTCGTTAAGTACTGATAAGTTCTGGGGAAAATACTTTTTTTACTACAAAATACTGTTTTTAGCTTTCAGAAGTACTTTTTTTGTTAAAAAAAAGGTTGGCAGCTCTGGGTTAGGGACTTTAAAACCCTTTGTTAAGCAAAAATTTCGTTAAGCGAGAGTTTAACTGTATTACTGTATTTGGCCACAGCCAAAATGCCACCCCGACCCAAGCCTCCCCGCTAAAATCAGTTTAGTTCCTAGCAGTTCCTAGCGCTAACATTTTCAGTGTACAGGCTGAGCAGCCAAAAGTCCAGAGTTCCGGAATCCGGAATGTGACAAAAATTGCAAGAATAAAAACGCCAATCCTATCTGCTCCAGGCCAGGTCTGCACAGTCACCGCTCTAAAATATCGCAACCTGAGCATTTCCAGACACATGACACGCTTCTTTCTCCCTCCTCCTCCTCTCTATCTCTCTATACCCCACCCCCCTCTCTTTCTCCCTACCTCCCCCTCCTTTCTCTCTACCCCCCCCCCCCCAACACCGTCCTCTCTTTCTCTCTACCACCCCCTCCTATATTTTTCTCTATCCCATCCCCTTCTCTCTTTCTCTCTTACCCCCACTCCTCTCTATCTCTCTATGCCCCTCCTCTCTATCCCACCTCTCCTCTATACCCCCTCCCCTTCCTCTCTATCCCCCCACCCCATCTCTCTATCCCCTCTCCTCTCTGTCACCCCCCTAGCTCTCTATCACTCCCCCCCCATATCTCTCTATCCCCCATATCTCTCTATCCCCCATATCTCTCTATCCCTCCCCCCATCTCGACTTACTATTATTGAAGCCATGAAGCATCCTGCCGCTTAAGCTCCTCCCATATGGGAGGGGCTGCGCTGCACTGCTTAACTGAGGCACGCTAAAGACTGATTGTGCGTTGCTGGGGCAACCAGAGAGAAGCTGCGCAGGAGACGCCCACGAGATTTAAAGTGTGTATAAACTAGGGTCCGTCGATATGGAAAATTTTCCGATTAGATATATCGATGGGCTCATATCGAGATATACCGAAATATCGATATTTTCAGTTTTTTCGTACTGCGCATGCGCGCGCGCATTCGGAGTGCGCGCGCACCCGGGATGCGCGCGCATTCGGGGCCTATCTTCTCAGGAGGTGAATATCTTTCTCTGAATATCTTTCTCTCTCTGTGTCTCTCACTCTCTCCATCTCTGTGTTTTTCTGTCTGTGTGTCTCTCTCCTTCTCTCCCTCTCTCCTCTCTCACATCCCCCCCATCTCTATCTATCTGTATATTATCACATCCACCCCGTCTCTCCCCCCCCCCCCCCCCCCCCCGCCGTCCCTCTCTCGCACCCCCCACCCCCGTCGTCTCTCTCCCCCACCACCCCCCAGTCGTCTCTTTCTCCCTCCCCCCCCCCCGCCGTCTCTCTCTCCCTCCCCCCCCAGCCGTCTCTCTCACACCCCCAGCCGTCTTTCTTCCCCCAACTGTCTCTCTCCCCCTCCCCCCAGCCATCTCTCTTCCCCTCTCCCCCCCCAGCCGCCTATCTCCCCCTCCCCCCAGCCGTCTCTCTCCCCCTCCCCCCAGCCGTCCCTCTCCCCCGCTCCTCCCCCCCAGCCGTCTCTCTCTCGCACCCCCCACCCCCGTCGTCTCTCTCCCCCACCACCCCCCCAGCCGTCTCTTTCTCCCTCCCCCCCCCATCATTTTCCCCCTCCCCCCAGCCGTCTCTCTACCCCTCTCCCCCCCAGCCGTCTCTCCCCCTCCCCCCAGCCGTCTCTCTCCCCCTCCCCCCAGCCGTCTCTCTCCCCCTCCACCCAGCCGTCTCTCTCCCCCTCTCCTCCGCCCCCAGCCGTCTCTCCCCCTCCCCCCAGCCGTCTCTCTCCCCCTCTCCACCCCAGCCGTCTCTCTCCCCCTCTCCCCACCCCCCAGCCGTCTCTCTCCCCCTCTCACCAGCCGTCTCTCTCCCCCTCTCCTCCGCCCCCAGCCGTCTCTCTCCCCCTCCCCCCAGCCGTCTCTCTCCCCCTCTCCACCCCAGCCGTCTCTCTCCCCCTCTCCCCAGCCGTCTCTCCCCCTCCCCCCAGCCGTCTCTCTCCCCCTCTCCCCCCCCATGCGTCTCTCTCCCCCTCTCCCCCCCCACCTAGCCGTCTCTCTCCCCCTCTCATCCCCCCCCAGCCGTCTATCTCCCCCTCACCCCCCCCCAGCAGTCTCTCTCCCCCTCACCCCCCCACCCCCAGCCGTCTCTCTCACCCCCCAGCCCTTGCATACCTGTATATTGTATTCGAGGACTGTGAATACAATATGGCGGCTTTGCAACTCGGTCTGTGCATTGTGTATAGAGATGAGCATTCTGGGTCTTGTAGTTCAGTGTGCTTGCATCCCGATTTTTTACCTCGATATATAGTTTTTTCGATATATCGATATTTTTAAAATGTCTATATCGGCATATCGATATGAAAATTATATCGGGTTTTATCGATATATCGATATATCGCCGGACCCTAGTATAAACATTCATTATAGCGAAAGCAGCCTTTGTTAAGCAGGGAAGTGGTACAAATAGAAACCCTTGTTATAGTGAAGGTTCAGTAACCGGGCGTTTGGTAAGCGGGGGTCTACCTGTACTGTAGTTTAATAACGGTTGCAGATTATGTTGTCAACATCAGTGCTCAAACACAATATTTGGATTTCCTTGCTTCAGAACATCTTCTTGCATCTTCGTAAATTTCACCAGGATTTGTTTTGGGGCATGTTTTTTCAGGTGTGAAGCGATTGTCCATGGCTGAATTAAATGAGCTCCTGGAGGAAATTGAGACTGCAATAAAAGACTACTCTGAGGAACTGATCCAGCAACTAGCACTGCGTGATGAGCTGGAATTTGAGAAGGAGGTGAAGAACAGTTTCATCTCTATACTCATTGAGGTCCAAAACAAACAGAAAGAGCACAGGGAAACCATGAAGAAGAAAAAGAAACAAAAGAATAGCAGCCCACAGAACGGCAAGCAGGAGAAAAGTCACATGCCAGGAACGGTGAGTTGCAGTTAAATTACTTTGATTGATGTGGATTGGGTGAAATGCTTTAGATTTAGTAGTCGAGTTATTTGGGGGAGAAAGAAGCAATCATTTCCTTTCTGTTTGTGGAAGGAATGTTATTAAGGAGTAAAATTAAAGGACGGGTGTGATTAATCATATCCCGGGTCCTGTTAAAAAACACAACAGTACTGTGGGCTTGTTAGAGGATCTTTCATTTTTAGAGCGTGACAACAATCCTCTGGGGGTGGAGTGGGGAGCAGCAATCATTTAGAATTTTTGTGATAGTAGAAGTGTTTGATCTTGTGACAGGAGCGGGTGTTATCCTATTACTTGACTGCTAGCTGTCAGAGATGTGTTTTCTAGGATAGGCTACCAGAATGATAATAAGAAGAGGAAACCATGAATGTAACACATTTTAATGCTCTAGAATTTGTTATTGGAAATTGTTTTCTACTGCATTTTAACGTTCGGAAATGGCTGACTAATTCTATCAGATGTGGCTCTTGTATCAAATATTCCAAATTTGTCAATGGACGCAGACTGATCACTGAGAAATCTTTATTTACAGAATTAAGATAATAATGTGCTATTATGTTCATGATGACCAAGACAGAAGTATTCTGATGTTTGAAACATATTGTGGAGTATATATATATTACAGTATATAGTTACAACAGTAAAATCTTGATACCCCGGCAGAATTGGCCCCACTCACCTCCCAGATTTCGTAATTTGCGGTATTTAGAACCTACCGTAGAAGTGGCTGGGGAGGCCCTGCCCCATACACCACCTGAGCTGTCAGCACAGCCTGAAGCCAAACAATGGCCGGGCTCCACCCACAGCGCCGGGTGACAGAGCGTCTACACCGGGAGCCACTTGCAGCTGTTCCAAACTTTGGGAGATTTGCTGGACATCAGAACAAAATGAATACTGTTTGTATTTTGAAATCTTGCCAGTTTTAAAGAGTTGCGAATTTCAGAATGCTGGATTGTCGAGGTTTTACTGTATTAGTACTTGTTTTCATTTCCATTTAAATTTGTTCCTTTCTGCTTTGCGGATGACTATTGGTGCTGAATACCTCTGAGAGGCTGAGATTTATGTGTTGCACTTACTGAGCATAATTATTTATTGCTGTTGTTTTTTCAGTCATGTACATTGTTGTGTACAGGGGCCTGGGACTGACCAGGTAGACTGTAAAGATTGTTTTTTCAGTTGTGTACATTGTTGTGTTCTTATGTAATTTTTTCTGACTTGTACAACATTTTTCCTAGGTTTGTGATCTCAAATTGCAATGTAACAAATGCTCATGTTTATTTGTAATTACAGCTACTGATTTTCATTTTTAATAAACCGCCGCCTCCCACCCCCGATACAAAAAAAACTTGAAATTGGTGTTTATTTGATAAGCACTAATAAAACACTGCAAATGATTACCTTGTGGAGCTCCTGTGGCTCAGTGGTTAGAGCACTTGTTTTGCAAGCTGGGGAGACCTGTGTTCGAATCCAGCAGGCCAGGGCGAAACCTTGGGCAAGTTTCCTTACACCACATGCCTAATAATAACCCGTCCCCCCAAAAAACCCACAATAATAAAATTGGTCATTTCAATCCATGACTGTTTGTGGGACACTGCTGTGTGTGCAATTGGCTGCCGCGATTCACCCACAAATATATACAGTCAATTCACTTTACAGTATATTCTGTGAAGCGCTTTGGGACGTCAATAAGATGTGAAAAAGCGCCATATCAAATGCAAGGATTATTATTATTATTTATTACCTATCCTGTTGTCAACTATGCATTTGTTACTCACTCGGCGGAAGTTTGTCAAAAACGAAAATCAGTCTAGGCACGTCTGAATCTTTTTCTTACAGAAAATGAAAGCCCCCCCCAAAAAACAACATTGTTATTTTTAGAACTCCAAACACAGAGCCTATTTATAATATAAATAAGGATGTGTGTAGAGAACCCAGACTCTTTGCTGAAGTTACAGAATTGCTTCTAAAATGGTTCTGTAATATGAACTTGCCATTGATGAATTAAGTGTAGCATTAGCGTGTGGTATAAGGTTAGCATGAGGGAAAATAATATTACTACATCAATGCTTCTATTCAAATTCAGTCTGCTGCAGTGCCCAATTCATTTTGTATTGCTCCACTACTTATTTTCGACAGTGATAAATTGACCTGCATCACAAAGATTCAGTTGTGCCTTTTAGCTGATTTTTCAACATTAAGTGATTTTGTTTTACATTAGGACTCTATAGACAAACTCACATTCATTAATAAGTGAACATGCCTTCATTAATAAGTTACTTGAGGTGCATTATGGTTTGGTTCTTTGTAAGGTTTGAAAAACAAAAGCCTGTTAACATCTCAATGCAAAAAAATGCTTCCTTCAGTCCCTTGTTGAAAGAAAAAAGGAATTGGACCATAGTGATGATGATCAGGTCTTCCACCCTCCTCCCCCCTCTCCCCCACTAAGCCTTCCATACAAATTTAAATTGTATTTCCCCCAGAGATGGAGCCCCAGTTGTGACTCATCTCCAGTCTAGCTGAGAATTGACAAAGCTCGTTCAACCAAAGCAAGCAGGTTTGATTGACGGACAGCCCTGAGACTGCTATCTGCGAATGTCTAATTGGAAGTTTAGGTTTGAATCACTTGGGAGTTGTTTTTGCAATCCACTTACTTAAAGCATCTGCTGTCCATTTTATTTGATGATTATGGACAATACCCACCCTTCTATACAAGTAGCAATAAGCATCTTCAAGCCAATAGTGTCTTGCATAATAATAATATAATAATATGACAAAGGAGTGATCCTTTTAAATGGTTATGAAACTCGCACCAACAGTAATCAAAATCTGAATTGACCAGCACTGTGATGGGTCAGAATCACAAAACCAGACATACATGGATACTACCCGTTTATCACGAGCTGCTATAGTTTTCCATTGGAAAAAAATGCATAAATGTATTGTTGTAACTGTTACTTAGAGTTCTGCATTTTAAATGGGAGTATATAATTCTTTTCCCCCTAATTTCAGATTTTTATCTGATTCTGAGAATTTTTGGTGGGGAGAGAGGGTATATTTTATTTCTTCAAAATGTTTGCTGTACAATCTTCAGCATTCCCTTTTATATCCCGAGCAGTTTGATCAGTATCCCTTCCTTTTATAAAAACCTTTGCTTGCATCCTGGAATATCTTCATTTAGAAAGAAATAACTTCCCACAGCTTTGAAGTAATTACATTTTTACCAATGCTGCAAAATGCATGGATTATTAAAATAATAAAAATAACATTAATCCTTGCATTTGATACAGTACTTTTCACGTCTTCTATACGTCTTAAGGCGCTTCACAGAATAAACTATAAAGTGAATTGGCTGTATATTTTTGGGCGATTATGATTTATGGTTGTGGGAAGTATTCAGAATTAAGCTTGCGTGTATTCTGTACTGATACAACTGATGTGTCTAAGGCGCTTCTAGCTATAAATTATGAGATGTTGCACTTTAGTAGGCTCATAACAGGAAAGGGAAGAAAAATTGTTTTTATGTCGCTATGCCATGTCTATCAAAATGATCTGTTTCGAGGCATTTCTATGTAACTGTTATAAAAGTTCTATATTTGTAAAAATTGCAAACTTACATATTTTTACAAACTTACACAAAAAATGACATATGTCAAGTTTTTCCTGAAGGAATTTTCTCTGTGGTTTGATTACACAATATCATTTTTGGTTAAGAGTGAATCTAATCTCAATCTAATGCTCTTGTATTTCAATGTTTGTCTTGGTAGTATTTGTACCTCCTTGTCTGTTCTCCCTGTTGTGCAGTGTTGGTAGTGAGCCTGTGATTTTCATAGCTCTTTCTCTGTCCTTTTCTGCTTTCTGCTGCTTCAGCGTTTCAGCATGGAGGGACTTTCCAATGTTATTCAGAATGGCTTTCGCCAGACATTTGGAAGCTCGGGTGGTGAAAAACAGGTGCCTTTTTAAACAAATTCCCTCCCCTTAGTCGCCTCCCTATTCATGAATTTATTGCTTGCTGCATTTGTGGTTTTGTGTTGAGTAGGTGGTGTGCTTATTTTGTGACTCTCATCGCTGTATTTTAGTCAAATAAAACTGCCTGTTCCAAAAGTTAGGTTGAGCATTCACAGGAGTGAAATTTTCACTTTTCATAATCGATGCATCAAATGTTATTAATGAAGATTCCAATGCATCATCATAAGATAGTGCATTGTGTCATTGTGATCAACATCTCTTTAATTATTCATCATTGAATATTCAAGTAATACGATCTTGCCGTTGGCAGGTAATGGCTGCACACGTTTTACCTAATTACTTACCTGTGGCCCTCCCGATGTGAAAAGCACCATATAAATGTTCATTTGTGTTGTGTTTTGGATAAATCTGCATTTTTGTGTTGTGGCTGACATATTTCTATACATTATAACAAACCAGCCATTGTTGTTGTGAACAAGTTATGTAGAAATTATATAGGAACTAAAACTACAATCGTAATTGAGGTGTATCTCGACCATTTAAAAGTAGGTGAGAAACGTGTTTTGGTAGTGGTCACTTGCAGGATTGGGGGGTTTGAAATGGTGCCACCTAGTGACACACAAAGAGATGTGTACAGTACAGTACTGTACATTTTGTTTCTGAAGCAAAAAATATCAATTTATTTTAAGAGGCTAGTTGATGCATACATGAGGGAAAGGATAATAAAGGGGTATGGAAGTGGGGAATAGGTGGATTAGAGACTTGTGTGGAGTATAATTTCAGAACAATTCCAGCAACACAGGCCTGTCATATTCAAATGGGCACAACTTTGGAAGACCTACCTACTTTTATGATGCGCCTGATGAAATGGACATCAGCAGATTTTATGGGAGATGTGCACAATTCAGTGGAGGCAGCTGCAATCACGGGAATTTTTGTGAGCCTGGAGAAAACTTCAATCCAAATTTTGCGGAGTGTGGAGAGTAACGTAGCTGGAATAAACTTATTTTAGGAAAGACATCTTACACCTCTTTTATTGGGCATTCTCAAGGGTTTTTGGATCCCTGTAATGAAGTTTCCTGTTTCAAAAATGTCGGAGACCTGCTAAAGGTTTGCACTTTTGCAATGGACAACGTGAACAGAACTGTGTTCCATTCCTCAAAGTCCAACCTGGATGAATATAGTGATTATATGATCGATCAATCAATCAATCAATCCATTTATATAGTGCCTTTCACGTCGGGAGGCCGTCCGAAGGCACTGAACAATCATGTAGGGACCAGAGCGGGGGGGTGGGGGTCGGGGTAGGGGGAAGGAGAGTCGGAAAATAGATTGTATATTTGTGGGTGAAATTATGCCATGTTCCTGCAAAATCAAAGCAACAGCTATCCTACTACTGCTCTTTACCCAGTAGGGACCCGTGGATACAGTCACAATAAAGAAAACACAAGCGACAGACAGAAAGATACTAGTTGTACCTGATTGTAAAAGACGATCTTTCTGCAAATCCAGTGTCTTTTCTGATAACACAGGTCAGGTGAAATTTGATGGGACTGCATGGTATTTTACTACTCTAATCTTATGTGGAGTCCTATAGCTCAGTGACTAGAGCCTTCGCCTCGCAAGAAGAGACCTGGGTTTGATTCCTAGCAGACAAAAAGTTTTGTTAACTCTACATGGCTCTGTTTAACTTGCAGTAAGTAGGAACATGGTTGTTGATTGGTAGATCGCTTTTCCGGGGGTAATAATTCCTTCCAAAACAAACAATAAATTGGTCAGTTGTATCCACAACTGTTTGTGGGACACTGCCGTGCGCAATTGGCTGGCGCCACAAAACACACAGTCACACTTTCCCGTATATTCCGTGAAGCGCTTTGAGATATCTCGGAAGACATGTTAAGGAGCTATATCAAATGCAAAGATTATTATTATTATCATGTTTTTGTTAACCTTACGATCGCAGGCGTCTAAAAGCAATTTTATTTACCAAACAGTAGTTGGAACTAGGTGCAATGTATTCACTGGTTTTGCAGAATCTGTTTAGTGAATATGTATAGGCTTGAGTTATATAGCATGTATTGCAAACTGCAACTCAGATAAGTTTAATGACTATAGCAGGTTTGTGATAGGATGGGTCAGTTTTTGAAGAACTTGTAATATTCAGTGGGGTTTGTAAAATTATTAGATGGTAACATCCACATTCTTATTGTATTCTTTTGAGATTCAGTGCTATCATTCCATAAAAATAACCCCTGATACCTGTGGTTATTTGTACTGTATACATAAATTGTGACAGTATTCTATGTGTGAAAACAAAATCTATAGATCTATAGTTGCTTACAATACAGCTTTTTTAAAATTGGGAAATCTAGGTTTAGGTCCAACAAACTAACATTCATAACACCACAAATGCTCAAAAGATTAGGGATAAAATCAGTTTCAATTAAGATCATGAAGTCACATTAAAATGCCACTAAGCTTGGGTTTTATCATTCTCATCGCTCTAAGACGTTACCCCCATGTGAAGAGCACTGTGTGCATGAAAGTGGAATCCTATAGCTCCGTGGTTAGAACACTTGCCTTGCAAACAAGAGACCTGGTTTGAATCCTTGAGCAAGTTTCCTTACTCCGCACGCCTGATAATAATCCCTCAAGAAAATAAATAATTTGGTCACAAAATTACTGTTTGTTGGACACTGCTGTGCGCAATCGGCTGCTGCGTTTCACCAATTCACTTTACAGGATACGGTATTCTGTGAAGTGCTTTGAGACGTCTAGAAGACATGAAAAGCGCTATATCAAATGCAAGGATTATTATTATTATTATTATAAACTCTGGCACCAGCTAGGCTGGTTGGTCTTAATAATCTGTTTCCATGCATATCATTCAATTTAATGTTGCCAAGATCGGCAATTCATCAATGTAAGGGTGAATGAAACCTGTATCTTTCCTCACTCCCACTCTGTTAAACTGTGCTAGCTAGTATCATTGTTTCCAGTTAAAGTATTGTTTCCATTAGGAATTAGATCTTAAAAGTCCAGGCGGTGTTTCCTAATGTGCTGAGTGTGAAATTAGCCAATGGAGTCCAAGTCCTCTGAAAATCCAGCAAACCTTTCTGCCATGGGATTTTGGACCTCCTGTTAATGTCGAGGAGTCAACCACCAGCAAAATTTATGGATGAAGATTGTTGATCATTCTTTCTAGAAGTACTTTAACATCATCGTCTTTAAAATACAGAACCTCTAAAGCTACTGTCAAGAAAGGGGACTTGTTCTGTACAGCACTAAAATTGGAAGTGCTGACTTTGAAAAGGATTTCTGCATTTGGGATATCTTGTTGACCATAATTTACGATTTACAGTTTGGGGATTTGCCTAGGACCGAAAGTTCCTTTGAGTCTGTGGACAGAAACCAGATTGCATCACATATATTAGATCTTTGAAGCCTATATAGATTGCATTCCCAGCAGTTTCATTTGGATGTAAACATCAGCAAAAATCATGTTGTATATTCATAGGAGCTGGAGGAGGGAGAGAGAGAGATTAGGTTTCTGTTTCCCTGGAGGATCCCATAGTTTATTTTGTTTTTCCTGTGCGGATGCCTCCAGCCAGTGACACATCCAATATCAGATGCATGTTCTTTTGGGGATTTAAGTCTGGAATGACTGCATTAATTTCTGGTGATGCACAACTTTTTTCTTTTTCACATGACAGTGTTAGAACTAATGTCCTTGTCTTTTAAGGTTAGGTAAGACATTATTCAGCATGAATAATAGTGAAAACATTGACACTATAAAACGCTGTGCTTTGATCATGATTTCGACATAATGGTAATGAGTGTGAAGTGATCCAGTAAATCAGAAACGTGGGTTTCAATGGTATTGTGTTCCATCAGGTGTGCTCCAGGAGACTTACAACAACAACAAGTGAGTTAGGCATTCTTAACCAGTCATTTTCCTGTTCATATGATACAATTAGAAATGCTAGATAATGCGTCATCCTAGCTGTCTTGTAAATTTCCCCACTGCTGGTTCGGATTTGTTGGCTAGGGCCTGGGAGCATGTTTCAACTCTACCAACCAGTCATTCCCTTTGCTCAGCGAACATTAGCGTGCTTCATGGCCTGTGCCCTATTCCACCCACAATCTACGGGTGGACTTTCAGCCTTACAGTACCCACTCTCTGGAATTCCGACTCAGTGTCCCTCTGACTTGCTGTCTCCCTCCCCTCTTCCAGGCTACGTCTCAAAATCTTAACTTTTTGACCACACATTCGGTCATTTGACCCCTCTACTGGCTCCCAGCTCAGGAGCCTATCCAGCACTGTAAATACGATTTGGGGCATCCTCCCAATCGGAAAGGCACTAAATAATTTGTTTTGTATAAGGCAGACCAGTCATGGGAGAGGTCAAACTGAGAGAAAATAATTCAAAGTATCTCCAGAGTTGCTTGTCTTCCACAAAAATAACCTACTACTATAGTACATCTATATTTAATGTACTTTGTCCTGACTTTTACTTTATAACTCTTTTTGTTAAAATAGAAACACACAGTCAATGTTTTATGAAAAGCTATACTGATTTAAGTGAGTTAATATTTCAGATCGATGATGAGAGGTCATTGACCTGAACAGTTAACTAATTTTCCTCTCTCCGTAGTTGCTGCCTGACCTGCTGTGTGTTCCCAACGACTTCAGTTTTTATTTCAGATTTCCAGCATCTGCAGGATTTTGCCTTTAGTGATTTATATGTTTCTGCTATGTTTTTGAGTGGCATCCTCTCAGATATTTCTTTGTCATTTGTAAACTGATGTCTGGCAAATTCATCAAATTTTCAATAAGTGTTGGCATAAATTGAATCCGGGCAGAATTTACTGAAAAGATGTGCTATGTTACCTAAAAACGACATTGATGCAGCGCTGTTGGAAAGTATAACCTGTCAGGCAAATTTTGTTGCAGGTTTTGTGAAGTAACAATGTGACATTCTGCTGATAATGACTTATTCCATTATTGCTAGCCTTGGCTGTGTTATTAAATAAAACTAGTCACCTTTTTGACATCGCAGTTAATTAATGTGATGTCAATGGACTCAGAGTTCAAATAGTTCTTAAGTATTCTAGTTAATCTTATCTGACAACACGTTCAATTGGTTTATTCTTCAGAAATTTCATTAAACTGTTGCAATTCGTTTTTTCTTTAATCTCGAGGGTAACTACAATAAAACCTTGATTTCCCGATTTTTCTTACAACAAATATCCAATATAGTAATAATATATTGTGCGATTTAAACCAATTTTAGTAAAGCTTCCCCAGTGAGTCAGTTTGTATAAAACCTTATCTGGTATGTTGGTCAGAAAAAAAAGATTAATCTCCAATGTAGCTCATCATGGCAACATGCAAATGTTAAAGAAGACCATTTGTAAACCTTGACCATTCTCTTTGTTTTGGGCTTGCTTCAGATGTGAGGTGTTATGGGATGAGTGTTAAATCTATAAAGCTCTTCTGGTAAAACTATAGTGGTTACACTTGGTTTTTTTCCTTGAGTAGGTGGGGTGGGTGATAATTTGACATTGCACTGGCGTTAGAGTAAAGCATTCAAGTCACTCATGTGCCTTCAGTGATCTTTACTAGGAGGTTTGCGGGGCTCCTCCTAGTCAAATTGGCCGTAGGAAACAGTTTATAATAAAGCAGCCTTAACTTCATATTACCCAACTGGGAATTAATCTCCTGAAGGCAGTAATCAGTGTTACCTTTCTCTTTCTATGACAGTTAAACTTTGTTCTCTTTCCGTGACAGTATTTGACAACAGTCATTCCATATGAGAGGAAAGGTGGCCCTCCATCTGTAGAAGATCTTCAGATCTTGACTAAAAGTAAGTATCAACCATTTTGGAAACTGATTTTAGTTTTGTTCTAAAATGTGAAGTCATCCTTAACTGAGGAAAGCAGAGGAATGGGATTAGAGTGGATCACTCCAGGAGGGGAGTCAATGGAACATGGCACAAGTTTCTTGAATCCACAGGCTGCCTTAATTCCCAAATTAATTTTTGTTGCATTTTTTTGTTCACTTCTGATGGACAGTAAGACAGACATTAATTTAAACAATGACTGACCTTTTCATCATACTATCCAGATTATTCATCTGAAATCAGAAGATTGTACTATTTGGAAAATTGTATCTTTCGCAATTTAGCAACATGCCTCTATTGTTTTTTAAATCTCATATAGTCATTAATTGTGAGATCCTAAGAAAAAATTACTTTGGGAAATGTGAGACCTGAATGCCAATTGATGATTCATTATTGCATTACTGGTTAAAAGGATAGTTTTCTTCTCAGCAGCTGTTGTATTAATTTGGGAGTAGCTTTCTAGCATTTTGATGTGTCCTCGTAATCTGAGCAGTGTGGAGATTACACAATCAAACTATTTCCTGATTTTTTATTCATTGGAATTACTCCACGCCATTATCTCCTGCAGTCCTACCTGCTCGTTCCCTCACAAACTCTCCCTAATTCCCTCCACCTTGCATCCTCTCTTTCCGCTTTCAAAAAGTGAAATTTAATTTGAAACTCGTACCCTTCTTCAACTTGAAAAGCACTATTTAATATAAGTTGATGATGAGTTTATAGAAACCTTTTCATCTCCCATAAGTGATGTTTATCAAGCAATTTAAAACATTCCTTCCTCCCAGCCTGGGGAAAAAAGATCATTCAGTTCATGCGCTTATTATGAAACATATTACACTTGGTTTGTGTCTCCTTTGTTTTCAATTTGGTGCTTCCAATCTTTGATCTGTGCTGCACTGATATTCATCAAAAACCACGAAAATATGCAATGACTGTAGCTGGGACTGGGTGGCTGTAATCACTCGTCTTTTAAAAGTGGCCAAGTATCTCCCAGAATATTAACCAGTGATTCATTATATTCAGTTTGTTTATGTTCCTAGAGAAATGACTGCAAAGTTATTATTAATTTGTCCTTCCTTTTCATCACCACTTCCAAACACTTCAGTTACAGATTGTGATTTTAGTCATTCTGCATTTCTTCTTTAGTTAGATTAGTTTCTTCTTTCCTGTACTGTAAATAATTAAAGTTTATAAATGAACCTTTTGATAAATATCAACTATAGAAGAGGAAATGGTTGCTATTAACTCATTATCAATTTACATTAAATATCATTTTTCAAGTTGGAAAAGAGAAATAATTTTCAAATAAAATTCCAAATCTCAGGATTAAACCAAAGGCCAAACATACATCTCAATGTGCTTCAATTAATTAATAAACTGTAAAGACATACTCCATATCCCCCAACCAACCTGCCGCAATATCAGCGGTTGGGCTTTCATCTTTTCTACTCCCAACCTTCGGAACTCTATCCCACAGTCACTTTGCCTCGTCTGTCCCTTGCCTCCTTCAAGGCCTATCTCACAGTCTTTGACCATGGCTTTGGTCACCCTCCTAACTCAACAGCTCCAGATCCCACCCCCCACCTCTAACTGTCCAGCACCTTGGGACGTCTTCCTGATGCGATAGGTGCTATACAAATGGAATTTGTTGTTGTAAAAGCATTTTTCTTAATTTCCAAACTCTAATTTACTCCAAATCAATTCAGTCCTTCAGGCAATGAGGGAAGATAGTGAGAAAGTGCCAAGTTTGCTGACAGACTACATTCTGAAGGGTGAGTGCAAAATTACTTTCCAATTGAACATTTATTCGCTGGTTCATTAATAAATGCTGATGTACATTTTGCTTTACTTTGGCTTGTTTTAATGCTTTGCTGGATTGCTGCCTATAATAGAATCCTGCTGATTCATATTTTGTTAGATTGTTAGCTTTTATGGTGGTTATTTGCCGATTATTCACTCACTTTCACAGTCTCAGCTGGTATAGAATTGAGATAATGTACAGTGACAACTGCTGATGAATACCTCAACTAATATTGGCTATTTTTTGGCTATGTTGCTTCTTCCAACTACAGACATAATATCCATGGGAATACATCTGTCACTGAGTGAGAGCTTTTGTGTTTGTGTTTTTGTATTTGTCAACAGTGACTTCCATCTTTGGCAGAATTTGTTTTCTCCAAAATTTCTTTTTTAAAATCATCACCTTTTAGAATGTTTTGATGAGAACCACTACACACTTCATTTCACCTCAAGAGCACTTTGGTTAAACTCCAGTCCAATGGATAGCATGAATGCCTTTAATTGGAATGGATTTCATTTAAACTCCATTCATATTATTGCACATAAAGCCTACGCAAAATGATCCTTGCTACTTAGAGAGTGCAAGGATGACTGGCATGTAAAGTGGAATCATCACATTGATGTAGTGGGTTAATATCTGATGTTGCAGTTAAACATTTTGCTGGGAAGTTGGGAGAGGATGCTTTACTCTGCAATCGTTAAATGATGCTGAAATTAGGTACAAAAAGTGGTTTATTTTTTAATGAATCTGAATTGAAAGCTGTACAAAAGAACATGTGTCTGTCTATGTGGATACATGTGTGTGTAGTTTATCTAAAGCCAGTTGCTAAATACAGATATTCTAGCTGGAAATCACTCTATATTGTGGACCAGCACAGTGTTTGTAAAGTGAATTTAATGCATGAAGTATAAGTCATATTGTACATGCCTACAATTATTAGCTCTGCTGAAATTAAACCATTCTAAAATCTAGTTTTCCTAAAACATTCAAAGTAAGCCTTGCACCACATAATTAATTTTAACGAAGCAGAATTTTTTAATATAATGTAATTGTACAGTATGTGACCAAGTGCATCAGGTGCATAGTGTTGTGTCCTTCTGACCCTGTATTGTGAACAAATCCTAGCAAGTTGTAAGCATATAATATGTGGCCACATAAAATTTCTTCATTTTTTTAATGATTGAACTGTACTTAATGGCGGTTTATCTTGGTTTTGTGGAAAAATCAGTGTATAGGATTTGTAAACATAGTGAGTTGCTGCAATATTGAAAATTGAAAGTTTTGCATTTTATACCAACATTCAGCTCTTCTGTCGGGAGCTCCTTTAGCTCAGTGGTTAGAGCACTCGCCTTAAAAGCATGAGACCTGTGTTCGAATCCAGACAGATCAGGGCGAAACCTTAGGCAAGTTTCCTCACTTCACACGCCTAATAATAATCTGTAAAAAGAAAAAAAAAAAATAATTGGTCATTCCAATCCACAACTGTTTGTGGGACACTGCTGTGCGCAATTGGCTGCCATGTTTTGCCCACAAATATACAGTCAATTCACTTTACAGTATATTCTGTGAGGCGCTTTGAGACATCGATAAGATGTGAAAAGCACTGTGTCAAATGCAAGGATTATTATTATTATATTATTTACAAGAATTTACCTGCTTCAAACTAAAATATTTTAGGTTTTTTCAAATTCTGGATTAGTATGTTAATGGAATATATCTAAGCCAGGTGACATTTTATCCCTTTAAAACAAAACTCAACAATGTCTCATTCTTTCTAGCTGTGGAAGAAATAATTCTTCTTCAGCAGTATGGCATTTAATTTCCCTGTGCCTCTCTTTACCCATTGCTGAGGACAGGCTTCCATTGTAATCTCCTGTTCACTGGGGAACCCTTGGTTAACACCATCAAAGTCATTTTAATTGCTGTCAGAGAGCACAGGGTACCATGCTGGTCATAATAATGATGGATCTTTATCCAGCCACTCTTCCAGTGATACTCTCCAGTTAACTCCTGTTATAAAACCTAAACTGAACATTCTGATGGCTCTAGTAAAGATGTAGGAGCAAGGCGCATATTACAGCTATAGAATAGTTACATTCATATAGTTATAGAGGCACGGAATTCAGGGAAATCTGAATCATACAAATCTGTGCTGAATTTTTTTTGATTCATGAAACCATGTGTAATGCGTTGTAAATCACATCATCAACTTGCTTGTAAGTGGCAACATCATGTTAGAAAACCCTTGTTTCAGGCAAAAAAAGGCTTGTTAAACACTATATCATCAAGGCTGTGCTTCTTTCAAACAAAGTCACTTATTTCCTTTCAAAGTGACAAGACTGCAAAGGAGATGTTTAATTTGATCATTTCCATAATGCTACTTCAAGTGCAAATTCTTTTCCTGTACCCTTCATGCAGAATGAGATTTTTTTGGAAGCTCTAATGCGTTGCTCGGCAACTGTGACTCCTTGTCGCTGTGAAACAAAAAAAGCTATGATTTCACTGCTAGCTTACTCAATGTAAATATACCTTTGAGCAGTTACAGAAAGCAAGGCCTAAATATTAAAATGCCCATCAGAGAAGATAAAAGGAAATGGTAAATTAAAACAGCAGAGTAAGTGATGAGAGGCATTTTATTTGAAACCCACTCTGCAGACGGAGATTTATTTTTCTTGTTGCTATGGATATGTAGGAGTAGATTATTTAATCACTAACCAGCTCTATTTATTCAGCTGGTCCCTGGAAATATTCCAGAACTACATAATTATACACTGGTACTTCTAGCATCTGGAGTGTGCAATATGGATTCATTAGATTCATAAAATATACTGATTCCTTTGATGAAAAGAATTGCCTCATTCTTTACTTTTGTTGGCTTTTTTAATCTATGTTTGTTGTAAACTAATAGTACCAAGGATATGTGAGATCACCTGGCTTGTGAATGTCTTGCCTCACCAGTGGGTATGAATAGCGCTGAATGCCAATATAAAGTATTGTACTAAGTATTCAAATAAATTATTATCCTTTTTAACGCCATGAAACTTGTATGTTGATCATATGTAAGTTTCAGTATTGATAAATGAAAATATTGACCTGCATATTCACAAATGGTGTTGGTGCAAACGCAAATGCGATGGAATGACCCAATATTCCCACTGGTGCCTGCTGTCTAGACCAGCGGTTCTCAATCAGATGTACATGAACCCCAGGGGGTACAAAATTACTTCCAGGGGGTACAGGTGGCAGTACATTGATTTATTTAGCTCTCTTATTTAGCATTTTATAGCCTTCCATATTGTACATTTAATTGTTATTAAACTCGTTTTGTATGTGCTAGTTATTTTGTTATACCTGTATAAGAAAAGCTTGGTCATAAAATGTAAGTGGAATGAGGGGGGTGGTGAGTGTGTGTGTGTGTACGTGGTTGGGTGGGGGTACACGATAATGTTGAAAATTGACAAGGGGTACATTGCTGAGAAAAGTTGAGAACCACTGGTCTAAATGATCTTATGCTGGATCAGGTCGAGTTTCTTAATTTGCATATGATCTGGGCCAATAGAAAAGTTTGGCAATATTTGCCTAAATTGCGGGACATTTGCCAAATTTTGCCGAGAATTTTGCAAGAAATTGCAGAGGGATGGCAGTGCTATTAAGAGACTTATTTTGTGTAACAACTCAAGATTAAAACTATAAGCATATATATCCTGAATATGTAGAAACATGGTTAAAACACTGAAAAATGTTAATTTGAATAGCACATCACTTACCAAGAATTGGTGGCAGGAGCTCGGTTTAGGTCAGGCACTGGGCGAAGCCGATTTCCCACTCGCGCTGCTTCTACAATCGCAAGTCTCCCTAGGCTGCGCATGTATGACTGGAACAGCTGCATCCAAAGTAGCAAAGTCAACCAAACAGCGCAAAGAGGTCCGTGGCCCAGCACACAGTGGTTATAGATTCGTGGTGGAAGAGCGAGATCGTAGCGAATTCCACAGAAAAAAATACAGCCGGCACTTTTCCATTGGCCCATTTATAACTAATTTAATTGCCAGTGTGATTGTCTCATTATCTAAAATGTTAATCAGATTTAACTGGATTATTAAAGTTTCAAATGTGTGAGAATTCAGAATGCATTGCACAGTTCAGTTGATGCAGGAGCCTCATTTCACTCTAATTACTTTTATTCTTTGGAAAAGGACAAACTAACTGCATTGAGGCATACCAGCACCAGAGGGAAATAATGGGCTAATAGATCTTGACGTTGAGTCTTGTGCTATGTATGCTGCTGATATGCTGATATTCTGAAACAGCACTGCATAGAATTCTGATCTGTTTTATTTAATCCTCTCCAGGTTTTTGTTGTGTTTCTTGATTTTTGTTTCTTTCTGTTGAATTTACATTTTCTTTCCTTCGGTCTTTCACCTGACTTTTCTTTGTTTGCTTTTATGTTGTGCTAGCACTCGTATAAAGGCTGGATTTCTCTGAGGTTTGTGTTTATCGTATGAAAACAAAGGGGCTCCGGGATATTTGATTCAACTAGCGTTCCTATGTGTCTAGTTATTGAGAGGTTATGTTACGTTGAGGTTGATTGTGGCTCTTAGTTGAAGAGAATTGTTTCAGTCACAATCACTCATTTTTCCATTTCCCCGCCCCACTCCCTGTTTGTGGACAAATTTTAAAAGGAATATCTTTATTGGCACCCCTTCACCCAAAAGTGTCCTTGCATTTGCAGTATTCATTAGGCATAAAATACAAATTTACATTCATATAATGCCTTTCACATCTGGAGGATGTCCCAAGGCTGGGCAGTAAGCATGAGTATGGTTTAATGGGTGGATAGCTGCAGAAAGCGGTGCTTTTCTGACCTATTAATATCACCTCCTGATCTCATCTCTTGGATATAACAAAATGTACAAAACTGCCCTCTGAAGTTAGCATTGTGACTTGATATTTGGATCAGATAAATCTGATCTTGGTTTTCCCAGCTAAGATCTTCATACCCTAATGTTTAGCTAATAGTCTCACAGAACATGCTTCACCCCAAATCATCAATTATGTAACCAATAAACATTTCCCCCAGTTGGATCTGGGTTAATTAACAATAACCTGGATTTATATAGTGCCCTTCATGCAGAGTAGCCTCTCAAGAGTGTTTTCAAACCCCCGCACAGTTTCTCACGGCATTCCTCAGGGCTCTGTTTTAGGCCCCCTCCTTTTCACCCTTTACACGCTCCCTCTGGGCGACGTCATCCGCAAACATGGGGTAAATTTCCACATGTATGCGGACGACACCCAGTTGTACCTTTCTGCCTCATCCCTCAACCCCCAGACGATCGATGTTCTGACAGCATGTCTGTCCGACATCGAGTCCTGGACGAGGGACAACTTTTTGCAATTGAACGTGAGTAAGACCGAGGCCCTCCTGATTGGCTCAAGCCTGCGCCTCCGCACATCGGGCGCTGCCAGCCTCAATATCCAAGGCTGCACTCTCCACCTCACAAAGCCAGTCAGGAACCTCGGCATCATGTTCGATCAAAAACTTTCCTTCCTCCCCCACATCCGCGCCTTGACCGGCACCGCTTATTTCCACCTGCGCAACATTGCCAGGCTCCGCAACTATCTTACCCCCCCGCGCTGCTGAAACACTCGTGCACGCGTACATCACCTCACGGCTGGATGACGGAAACTCTCTCCTCGTCGGCCTCCCCTGTTCCTCCATTCACAGGCTGCAGGTCATCCAAAACTCTGCAGCCCGTGTACTATCCCGCACCCGCCTCCGCGACCACATAACCCCCACCCTCGCCCGTCTCCACTGGCTCCCCATCCTCCAGAGGATCGAGTTCAAGATCCTCGTCCTCACCTACAAGGCCTTACACGGCCTTGCCCCATCCTACCTAACCGATCTACTCTCCCCCTACACGCCCACCCGGACCCTCCGTTCAACAGGACTTGGCCTGCTGCAAGCCCCCCGCCCGAACTGCCCCACCATCGGAGGCCGGGCCTTCAGTTTCTCCGCTCCTACCCTATGGAATGCCATCCCTCAATCCCTCCGTTTCGTTTCTTCCCTTTCCTCTTTCAAGGCCGGTTTGAAGACTTTCCTCTTCGATCGTGCCTTTTGTTCCACCCCGAACTCTTTTACCTCCCCTTCGTGTTTCACCCCTTCCCAAACACTCCCCTCTCAGCTCGGGTCACACGCCTCCTGTGCAGCGCCTTGGGACGTCCTCCCGACGTGAAAGGCGCTCTATAAATGTAATTTGTTGTTGTTGTTGTTTGAAAGTGACAGAGCCTGATGCTGAGTCAGGAGGAGGGGGAAAGTGATCGTAGGCAAGGTAGAAGAGAAGGTCTTGAGGTTTTCAGATTCCCAATACAGGTATTCCCTGTATTGTACTTCAATCTCAAACTTCAATCTCAAACTGTCCAGTTTTCTGAATGGCCAAAGAGAGTGTATATATTAATATCTACAATAATAACAGGAGCTTTTCACCAATTTTGGAAATCCTAGCCAAATACAGAACAAGGCCGTTTGTATCCAAAGGGCTGGCAACCAAAATTAGTTGCTCACTGTCACAATTTAAAATGAGTCGATATACAAAAAAGGCAGTACAGTATATAGAACGCGAATTTCAGGGAATCTTAACAAGATACAAGAACCAAGTACAGAACTGTACTGTACTTAGCTCATAACACTGTCCCACGTTCTGTGTCCTTTGTGTGATTATAGTGTTGTTTCACTGGACCCTGTGCCATTCCTGCACAAGACCTTTGTGGTAATTGGAGCATGGGGAATTATTCAGACAGCAGCCTATCTACAGTATCGCTTTCCTTCCATTATTACTATTAATATTATACTAGCTATACCCGTTGCATCTTTGCTTGCAGCCAAAGGGTCCAATATGGAATGTAGATTTCAGTATTATTATACCTTATAGTATTATACTTTATATTAATGTTTTATATTAGATTATTATATACTTTATATATAATTATAAAAGATCCCAAAAAATATGCCCATGGTTATCTCTGTTGCTATTTTGTTATTAAACGCTCTGAGACGCCGTCCGGCATGGAGGGCGCTATATAAATCAAAGTTGTTGTTGTTGTTATTGAATATATGAGTACAGATATATTTCTAGTACACAGTGTGACTTTCTCTGTCACTACGTTGTTGCAAAATGCAATGCACACCTCATATTTTAGGGCTTAATTAAAGCATTTTTTAAATATAGCTCGTCAACAATAGGAGATTCCAGGATAAAATATGCCCACGACACTCGCACACGCAGGATCGTTACAGTGCAAGAACTTTCCGATAAATTACACCTCAATTTATCCATGTCTAGATTATTATTCACAGATTGGGAAGATATCTGCATTTTGTTTACCTTCACATCATTAATTATACAGTCTATACAACAGTTTAGAAAGAATCTATGCCCTCATTGTGACTATTGCACTCCTATACCGGTTGTAAAATACTATGTAGGCTGAGATTCCTGTGGATGTATGCACATGTTACACATGGACATTTCCCCATGTTTGGAATGTGCACTTCTCTCTGGGAAGGATTAGGTGCAGATTGAATAGATGTAGTTTTGTGACCCCCATCCCACCCCTTCCTCTCCCTACAGATTGTCTATGGTATGGTAACATGACTGGAGTTTAACCAGTTGAAACTGCAGAGAGTGGCACTGAGAACACTGAGGATAGTTATTAGATGAATGTTACACTTCACGGATGTAACCTTGTGAAGCAGTTGAAAATTTTAAATCACCGACTGTATCCACAACGACACAGTTAATGGGGTTATTAACCAATTGTGAAACGTTAGAAAGAGGCTCTGTATAAGGTATTGAGGTAATCTCTGTTCAAAATCAGACCTTGTGCTATTAATAGAACAGTTACTGTGGGCATCAGACATATCTTACCCTTGCTGACAGCTTTATTCACTCTTCCATCCCGTTTCTTCCCTCAACCCTCCCCCCCCCAACACACATACATAAACAAACACACACACTAATTTATTGCTCCCTTTTTCAGACCTTTCATCTTGCAACTGCAGCTGATGCAAGAACTGTGCTTTAATTAAAATAAATTTCAGTAACTTTGTCTCCACTGCTGAGTACCATTTGCGGGAAGGGTACCTTTTACTTTCACTTGTTTTTATAAATCTGAACGTCAATGCAGAAGAGTGACTAGAGTAGGTTTGTGCAGATGTTTCCAATATAATCTTATCGCTGTGATTGTCTGAAGGTACACGCAGACCCAAATCAAAGCTGAAGAATGCAACATTCTCATTCCCCAAGATTTAAACATTTTATTCTTATTATTTATACATTTTACTGACCTTTGCAGATTTAGGCTTATCTTTTACAAAACTAGATCAAGTAAATTCCATCTTTTTTAGTTTGCCTGTTTTCAGTGTAAGTTTATAATTCTCATATTTGGTATTAAAGCCTTTTCTTTTGTAGAACTTTCTTTTAAAAATATATATGTATGTATATTAATATCAATAATGGTGTGAGTATGGTCACAAATATATTGTTGATTTTCTTGCAGTGCTGTGCCCAACCTAAAGTCAGCCTTAGGTCTTCGTGACAGAAGGACATTGAGACCATGTCTGCTAATGAACACGAAGAAGAAATCATCTTTGTTCCTCCATGGATCCTAGTGAACTAACTTCTCTTCTAGAGCGTATTGCTTAGCTTGTCTTCATTTAATCCCACTAGCACTTGGAGAGTAGTTCTGTCGCGTGGCTGTGAAGATTTTGTCTCTTGTTTCCTTTCGTGGCAGACTGCATCAGGTGCAAGTGTTAACGTGCTCCAATGCAATCTAACCTGGTCATTTTAAACTGAGTGTAGAACAAAGGAACAGTTGTACAGTTTCAACCATGAGTATTGTTTTAGCTGCGTAATATCTATTTTTACAATGTGTAGCATCTAGAGAAGTAACCTTTTTAACATAAGGAGAACACTGTTGAAGCAACAGTGGATGTAAATAGGCTCAGCGGTTTTAACCAGCCAACAAGCAACAACCTGTATTATTTTATTATTTATTTCAGCTATAATAGTTTTGAAAAAGGGAACAAATTGTTTCACTGCACTAATGAGGCATTCTGTTGCAGAAAGGCTATCATCACAAGACTCACAAATAGCCTTGGGAGGGGGTGGAGGGAGCTAAGTACCGTAATAGCAATGTTTGAAGATGTGAAAAGCACAAATCTACAGCTCTTACAGGACTGCAAATTTATTAGAACTTTGCAAATGTCATAATAGTTTTCAGATAAACCATTGCAGGGAAGAACTCTGTCATTAACAACAGTATAAAACCTCTTGACATTCGAGCCTGTCGTTGGTCTACGCAACATTAGTTTGAGCATTTTAAATTGAGATAAAATTCCTGATGCTGGCCCGCAAAGACTGATATCTAATTTTCCTCTTCTCAAAAAATACCATTTGCATTAAAACTCAAGTGTTTTTTTTACTATATTTTCATAGCTACAGAAATAGGCCTTTTTTTGTTGCTTCCGTGTTTTTTAAAAAAAGTACTTCATTTTTTAAAAGGCAAGTACTGTAGTCTGATTACTTTCATCAGTGGTTATGCTGATAAAAATGGAGAAGATTCTTTCTGCCTCTCAACTGAGATCAAGTATTAATTTACTGTACACAGGACAAGCATGTCTACCACACTAGAGCAAACATATTTGACATTCATATTTCAGTATTGAATCAGGACAGTGTGACGCAAAATGGTGGATTATATTTCCCCTGCCCCCCCCACCCCCAACCCACCACCAACTTGGGTGTAAACCCTGGAGTGTCCAGCACATGGGACATCCTCCTCATGTGAAAGGCACTGTATAAATGCAATTTGTTGTTGTATAAAACGCATGTAATTTCAGGCAGAGAAACAGGAATAAGCAATAGTCACGTGATCTTAAAAATCCTAATTTTCCACCCAAAGTGCAAGGTCTAATGAGTTTCCGCCTCACTGAGGATTTTTCCCCAAAAACCTTTTTAATCGCTTTTAAAGGTGATGGGTTTCAATTTTTTAAACCCATTACTCCATTGACCTTCATGTGACATACTCATATCTACATTCCTGGAGGGCTACCGCTTAGACAGAGCTCTTGCAGACCTACATCCCTGAGTCCACAGCGTGTTAAACACTCATTTTTGCACCTACTAGGACTCAACAGAAAAGATTTGAACTGGGCTGGCTGAGTACGCAGGTTTCTGTTTGATGGAATGTGATGTGATTAATAGTATGTCTGACCTGAATTCATCAAGCCACACAAATTAATGCTAATCATGTGCAATGAATGTTATAGGTTTATCATTAAGAATAGTATTTCTTCTTTGTACAAGTACGAGTTTGTTATTGTGAGTGTTTTTTAGCCCATATGTGTATCTAGGCAGCATGCTAACCATTATTGTAAACCGTGTATGTACTGTGGTTGCAGCAAGACAGAAAATAGGATTTTTTTTAATGTTGTAGATTTTTTCGGTCCTTTTTTCATTCATTTTTGCCATCTTGTAACACACTGCCAAGTTCATGCTGACAAACATTGAAATCTGATTGAGCTCATGCGCTCTGCAGTAGTCTCTAGTTCACGCCACAGCTCCTTGGAACACGTTTTCCATTGAAGTGCAGCTTAAAGAGAGTAAAATTAGCTTTGCAGGTTTGTCCCAAAATGCTATTAACTGTGTGAAAAGCAAAGCACTGTACAGTCATAGGGAGCGAATAACAAATATAGGCCTCCACAAAACACACACGTTGAAGCTTTCAATGCTTAAATTACTAGATAGACTGCATGAGCAATAATTTCTCGTACTTAATCAAAACATATCGCCTTTAACAGTACCTGCAGAATCTGTTAAACCAAGCATGCCTGTGTATTCACTATAATAATAATGGTCCTGTAGTAAAGAATGGCTTCACTTTACTGTTGGGAAATAACTGGCCCTGTGGGGAGAGATTTTTTCTTTTTAATTTTTAGGTTAATTTTTTTTAAAGCTGCAGTAGTCTTAATTTATTATTTCTGTAAGTTTGGCAAATTGTAATGTTTGTGGCAGTAATTTTATTTTGTAACCAAACCCTTTGGTTTAAAAAAAATCAAATAAACTTGATTTACATATTGATGTTGTGAAGAGTGTGCATTATGAACAACAGCAAACAACAACAGTGTCATCGTATAGCAACGATGGCTTGTGATACGTCACCTAAATGTCAAATATCTGAGAAGCTGCAGCCTAGGGGATCTTTCAGACGTATAGTCAGGCTGTATTTTGTATGTGCTAAGATTTTTGTTTCTCCAGAGTAAATATGGAAAATTAAATTCCTTGGCTTGATGCTGACATTAATAATCCTTGCATTCCCATTTTGCAAGCTTCCAAATGACACTAATCAGAAGATTAAAAACCCAGAGCAAAAGCTTTACTCAGTTTGACAAGACTCTGTGTGTATATACCTCTATTATTAATGAAAGCAATCTTGCTGTCAGAACCTCTTACAAAGAAAATGAAGCAGCTTCCCTTTGTGATTTCTGTCGCCTCCCGTTGATTGTAATGTTTTAATCTGAACCTTGTGGTGAGAGCAACAGCTGCTGAAGAAAGTCCTGTGGCTTAAAGGTGAAGAAGACTGTTCAGTTTAGGCAGCGGATGTTGGCTGTACAATTGACACGGAAGATTTTAGACCAGGCTCTCGATAATGATCATAGGTGTGCTTACTAATTGGGGAGATGTCCTGTAGCTCAGTGAGCACTCACGAAAAGATGGGCAAGTTTCCTTACTCCACACACACACACACACACACACACACACACACACACACACACCTCTGTTAATCAAGCAGTTAGTAGGAATCTGGTAATTAGTCGATTCACGGATTGCTTTTCCGGCTGTGATGGACCCTTCAAAAAAAATAATGATTTGTTCACTCAAATCCACAACTGTTCGTGGGGACACTGCTGTGCGCAATCGGCTGCCACCTTTCGATGACAAAATATACAGTCAATTCATTTTAGTTTATTCTGTGAAGCTCTTCGAGACGTCTGGTAGACGTGACAAGGTGCTGAATCAAATGCAAGGATTATTATTACAGTTCAGTGCCCCCCGCACCCCCATAAAAAGTATTTATGTAGATATTCAATAAGAACACAATAAGTGCCACCCTCGATATAACTTGCCAACACCAACAGTCGAGCCCAGTCCAGGCTAACACTCCAGTTTGGTATAGAGGAGCATTATACGGTAAGACCTTTGTTTTCTGGCACCTTCGGGACCTGATCAATGCCGGTTAATCAAATATGCCGGATATTCGAGCGGCAAGTTGCCGAAAATCCTACACAAAAAATTAGCTTGTCCACCTGAACATGGGCATTTCGTCATCAGCGGCCATGGGAGAGGTGAACTCGATCGATGGCCACGTCTCCGGGCGGTTCCCCTGCGAGACCTTTCACCTGGTCCGGTGCTGCAAGCGGTGGATCATCTCGTCGCGGGAGATCCGGACGGCGATTGGGCGGCTGTTGCTGCTGTTACTGTGCGAACTGGCCGGACACGCCGTGTCCGAGGCACCAGGGCCGTCACCAAGTCACCGGGTACACCGGCTGAGGAGCCGGTCGGTTTTGGGGCCTATCGCCCACTGGGCCCTGTTTCCCGCCGTTTTGAAGATGGTCCAGGCGGGCGGCAGGGAGAAGGCGCGGTTGCTGGACTATTGTTAGTTGTTGATTGTTATTGTTTTTATTGTTAATATTGTTGCTTTTGTTGTTTATTGTTGTTTGATTCCCTCTTCCCTTCCCCCCCCCCCCCCCCTCACCCCGTAGCCTTTTCCCACCCTCTTCTTCCCTCACTCCCTTTCCCCACTTTCTCTTCCTCCTTTTCCCCTTCTCTCCCTCTTCCCTCTTGCCCCCCTTTCTCCCTGATTTTGCCCCCACCAACCTTTTGCTCCCTCTCCTTTGCCCTTACTTTCTCCCCCCTCTTCCTCCCTGACCTTGCTCTAACCACCTTTCCCTCCCTCTCCCACCTTGCCCTCTTTTCCCCCCTTTCTCCCCTGGCCCCATTTCCGCGACTGTTTGTGGGACACCAGGGCCGTATGCAGGATTTTTAATGGGGGGATGCGAATCGCTAGTGATGGGACCAACAATGGCCGGGGGCTTGCGGGCTGCCCCCGAAGCCTCCTCGAGGCTCCGACGTTTTACACAGTTTGAGGTCTTATTTAATCGGTTTAGAAGATCCAATATGAAAGGTAAATGTTTCATGCCCTTGGTGTTTAAGAGCATCATTATTTAGTCAGTGTTTTTATTTTCCCCGGTAGTCCGTGTCTAAATTTTTTGGGAAGGTCGAATGTGTTCGCCGATAAAAGCAAACACGATTGCTGACTCGATGATGAACGGAATGTGAACGATAAAGTAAATTAAAATCCAATTCAAACAGTACAATGACGAATGCTTGATAAATGTATGCGTATAGAGAAAATGATCATAAACTACAGATTGACAGCAATTAATAAGTTGTTCTCCATTGTTATCCTAAGACTCAATTTCGGACTGTAATGAACAATAATGTAAGAGTAAAGTATGAATTATGTGCTCAGATATTCCAGCAAAGCAAATTTTATAAAAGACAAGAAAATATACAGAAACTGAAAATCAGTGTAAAACAGTTAATTCACACGTGTTACAAGCCTGTTATCAGCATTATCCTGAAAATATCGTTGAACTGTGAGCAATAGTGTAGTTAGTTTTTATTTATTTATTTAGAATAAAAATTAAAGGAAGTGACCCATCAAGCAATACTGATCTGACGAAAAAATACTTGAAAAAATAAGGGAGGGGAAATTAATTATTTAATAGCGTTCCATATTCGAGACGCCTTGGTCGCTTTGAAGCGAATACGTCAACCGCTCTACCAATATCGATTTCCATATTATAATGAATGTGCATTAACGCGAGGGCTGAAAGTCGCTCCTATATGGAGCAGAATGCTGGATACTTACGCAAACCTTGACCAGGAGATTAGGTGACTCATGAGGTATATACCAGGCTTCTAAGAGACGCCCTGAACGTTTACTGGCGACAGCATCTGACAAATAGTGAGCTATATGGTACACTACCACACTGGTATCACAGACATTACTGCAGAGGTGTCTTAGGTTTAGCGGACATAGCTGGAGAAGCCGGGAGGAAACTGTCCATAGTGCTACTATCCTATGGGAACCATTGCACGGTCACAGAACACGAGGTAGACCGACCCTAACCTACATCGATACTCTGGAGCGCGATTGGGGTATTGGCAGGCGGGAGTTTTCAGGCTGCATGGAGAGAAGGGATCAGTGGAGAAGTGTGGTTGTCAATGCCCGAGTTCGCTCGATCAGATGATGGTGAAACTATTTTTATGCCAAATTCGTGCGACATTGATGTTTTTTCACTCTGGGTACAAAACTGAATGTGAAATAAAGTAGCACTGTTTATCTTTGCGGTCATATTATTTTTGCATGCCAGTGGACGTCTCTAAAAGCAATTTTTAATTACAGGAATACATTTTTAATAATATAAATCAAATGTGATAATCAAGACAAAACAAGAAACATGATATTTCAGAAACACACCTATCAAAACTTAAGTCATTTTTACTTACATTTATCAGATTAAAATACGATTTCAGTTTCCACAAAGTGGTGCTACCTTTTTATGTAGTGACTGTATACGGGATGATTTCCGATTGACACACCACGTAGAATAGGCGCTAAATACGTCCATGAGTATTTCTTTTAAAGATAGGCATTTCCGTCCAGACACATATAACTTTTTTGTTGGGTTCTCAAAAGCTTTAATTTCTCAGAAGCTTGTAAACATGTTGTCATTGTTTGCTAGCATTACAGTCACACCTCTCAAAACTGGAGCAATTTTTACTTACGGTGATCAGATTAAAAGATGATTTTAGCTTCCAGTAGTGGTGCTACCTTTGTGGCTGTATGATTTCCAAACGAGGATGGATTTGAGTCTTGGCGCGCGCCTATGTTTATCCAGTCACGAGTCACAGACTCGCCGCGGCATTGACTCGTCTATCGACGCGGTATGTTTTGGGGAGACGGCGATTCTGGTGTGCGACTCGATAATTTTATATTAATCCTAAAACATTGAAAGATGTCTGTTTATAATTTATACATAGTTTTGAAGAAATGATTGTTACACAAATGCTCAATAAATTTACTTTACTTGGTATTTAAATTTGATAAAAAATACAATTCTCCACCCCGGAAAATGTGGACCTTTTATAATTTGGGGGGGTGCGTACGCACCCGTCGCACACCCCCCTGCGTACGGGCCTGGACACTTCTGTGCACAATTTGGCCGACGTGTTCCGCCCACAAATATACAGTCAGTTTTCCTACTATTTTTCATCCTGCCCCTCCCCCACCTGCTCTTGTCCCTATCTAACTGTACATTGCCTTGGGACGTCTTCTCAACGTGAAAGGCGCTATATAAATGTAAGTATATAATGTAAAATATACTATATAAATAATAGCTAAATAATAACAGAATATTGTGTTGGATACTTACCAATAAAGCAGATATAAATAGTACAGTCAACCCTTGCCGAACGCGGGGGTTGGTTATGTTCCTGGAAAACAGCGTACTCAGTAAAATCCCGTTCAGTAACTTTAATAAGTGAGCATACGCGTGGGGAAAACCGTGTATGCTCAAATTTTACTTGTATTTGGAGATACCGGTTGGTTGAGCGTGCTGGTTGGTTGGTTGCCGGATAACCAAGCTTTTACTGTATTGTCAGAGATGCCAAATTTCAGATCAGACATCAATCCTGTCTCTTCTGCCTGTTCAGGTAGATGTTATGGCATTATCTGAAAGAGGAGGGAGTTGTCCCAGCTAACATTCTTCACAATACATTGTTTATCTACTTCAAAACTGTGAGTTTGTGAGAAATTGCAATGTGGAGATTGGTTATTGCAATTGCTCTTGATAGTATGTGGCTTTAGGTATATTTCCTCTGTTTATATAGCATTAAGTAGGAAGCTGTAGTTCGTCAACAATATTTATCTTGACACATTTGCGTTTATCTGTACAGGTAAACCTCTATTTACGAAGGGGTTGCGTTCCTGAAAAACTGTATGTATATCGAAACGTCCTGAATCGAAACGCAATGTCCCATGCAGTCCCATTTTATAACCAGAGATGCGTTCTTTTCACAAAACGTTCGGACCTTAAACCCACTAAATAACACAAAACCACACAATATAACACACAAATTAACAGTAGGGTCTGTCGATATGGAAATTTTCCGATTTAGATATATCGATAGGCTCATATCGAGATATACCGAAATATCGATATTTTCGGGTTTTCCATACTCCGCATGTGCGCGCGGCGCGCGCATTCGGGGTGTGCGCATTCCAGGTGCGCTTGCATTCTGGGTGTGCGCGCATTCGGGGCCTATTGCCTCAGCAGGTAAATATCTTTCTCTGTGTCTCTCACTCTCTCCATCTCTGTGTTTTTCTGTCTGTGTCTCTCTCCTCTCTCACATCCCCCCCATCTCTATCTATCTGTATATTATCACATCCACCCCGTCTCTCTCCCCCCGCCACCCCCTCACCGCTGTCCCTCTCTCCTCCCGCCGCCGTCCCTCTCTCGCACCCCCCACCCCCGTCGTCTCTCTCCCCCCCCAGCCGTCTCTTTCCCCCTCCCCCTGCCGCCGTCTCTCTCTCCCTCCCCCCCGCCCGTCTCTCTCTCCCTCTCCCCCCCCCCCCCGTCTCTCTCTCCCTCACCCCCCCAGCCGTCTCTCTCCCTCTTCCCCAGCCGTTTCTCTCCCCGCCCCCCCCAGCCGTCTGTCTCCTCCTCCCCCCAGCCGTCTCTCTCCCATCTCCCCAGCCATCTCTCTCCCCCTCACCCCCCCCCCCCCAGCCGTCTCTCCCCCCCCCCCCCCACCCCTTGCATACCTGTATATTGTATTCTAGGACTATGAATACAATATGGCGGCTTTGCACCTCGGTCTGTGCATTGTGTATAGAGATGAGCATTCTGGGTCTTGTAGTTCAGTGTGCGGCATTCCGATTTTTTTACCTCAATATATCGAAAAATCGATATTTTTGAAATGCCTATATCGGCGTATCGATATGAAAATCATATCGGGTTTTAGCGATATATCCACATATCGCCGGACCCTAATTAACAGACATAGGCAAGAAGAGGTACTTGCGGTCATTTTATGGTATATTACGCTGGTTCTGATCCCCAATCCAGACACTCAGCATTCTTTCCATGTTTTCCATCACATCACACCTATGTTTTGCTAACATTGCAGAAAACAATCAGGCAGATCTCTTCCCCTCACCTCCCCTCCCACCCTCCACTTTCTCTGTTCTTGTTGTGATGTTCTGACCCTTGGCTGATGTCCTTCTGAAGTGGAAGGCACTGTACAAATGTAATGTTGTTGAGTTAAAATTGACTGTCACACCCCTGAACCTTGCCCTACTCCCTTCGTGCAGTGTACACTTATATATGCGCCCTCCACTCAGGGTGGCGTCTCGGAGCACTTAACAGTGGGGGAGCCTGGCTCTGAACCAGAGGGTGGGGGATCTTGTATAACTCCTAGATGAGAAAAATGACAAGAGTGAGGAAGCAGACAAGTGAAATGAATTAGTGAAGTGGCAGAGCGAGAGAATAGAATGAATACATCACTAAACCACCCATCAGAGCTACAGATAATGGGCTTTTGAGTTCTAGACTGATCAAATTAGAACCAAATAGTTTTTGGGGTGCGGTGGGGTGAGCGGGGGATGGGTAGGTACTAAGCTTTTGGATCTGAACAGATATAGAGGAATGGAGATTTATGCGAAGAGCAGATAAGCTGGTATAATATGCCAAGCTGGATCTACCGTGCTCAGTGGCACAGTTTATAAAATAGACATTCTAGCTATTGAAGGGGTCTTCTCATGTGTCACAGTGATTTTATGTGGTTTTGTTCAAAATGGTCTGCTATTAATAGCATGCATTCGCACAAAGTAATATTTAAGTATTATTGCTTTCCCTCGTGCTCCTGGCTTTCATGAAGGCTTCTCTTATTGATTTTGCTCTAATATGTTACTTTTGTCCTTGAGTGGTCAGATACTGCTTGCACTTACCTTGGGCCCTCCATGCAGGCTAGCATCTCAGAGTGCTTGGTAGAGCTGGTGAATAGGATGAATACATAACTAATCCACCCAGCAGAGCGTCAGATAACGGTGGCTTTTGAATTGTAGAGAGATGGGATTAGACCTTGTTTCCACAAACAGCTTCTCATCAAGTTCTGACAAAGGGTCGTGGACCCGAAACATTAACTCACTTTTGTTTCTCCATAGATGCTGCCTGACCTGCTGAGTGTTCCCAGCGAATTCTGTTTTTGTTTTCTCCTCCGGTCTCCCACATACACATGTGCGGTGTCCCTCAGGCTCTGTCCTGGAGGAGGATCTCCTCCTCTTCAACAGATACATGCTCTCTCTTGGTGACATCACTCGCAGACATGAGGTTAACTTCCACACGTACACAGATGACATCCAACTATATCTACCTCCACTCTCAACTTCAGGACCACCTAATGTCTAACACTATCAGACATTAAGTCCTGAAATGAGAGCTAAATTCCTACAATTGAATGTCACCAAGACCGAGACCCTCCTGATTCCACCTCAATGAGCCAGTCTGAAACCTTGGCATCTTGTTTGCCCCTCAACTGTCCTTTCTACCCCAAACCTGTACCATGACCTACTCTACTTTCCCCCACCTCCACACCATCGCCCAGCTCCACCACTGCCTCACCGTTTCAGGCCAGTGAAACCCTCAGCCACTTATTCATGACATCTAGGCTTGAATATGCCAACTCCCTGCTTTTTGACCTTCCCAAACCTCTCTTTCACAAGATCATCTAGAACCCACGCCATCACCTCACTAAGCTCCACTGGCTCCATCCTCAAGTAGATTTCAAAATTCCTGTCCTCACCTTCAAGGCCTTCTATGGCCTTGCTCCTTCCTACATCTGACCTGCTAACCCCATATCAACCTCTCCATTCATCAGGCTACAGCCTGCTTCACCATCATTGGCATTCAGCCGCTCTACCTCCACCCTTTGGAACTCTACCCCACAGTCGCCTCCCTCCCTTACCTCCTTCAAGGCATGTCTCAAGATCCTCCTCTTTGACTATGCCTTTGGCAGCCACCCTCCTACCCTGCCCTTCACCCACCCTGATCCCAACCCCCTGCTCAAATGCCTGACTGTCCAGCACCTTGGGATGTGAAGGGAGCCATACAAATGTAATTTCATATTGTTCCAGGTGAATACTTGAACTACTCAGACAGATATAATGTTATAGATAGATTCCTCATACTTCAGCATGTTTGTTTCTGTTGCTGTTGCTAAGTGCAGCTTATGATTGGCACAGTTTATGGTCTAACATTTGTTTTTCGAGTGGGAAAAGCAACATGGACGGGGTGGGGGTGGGGGGGTGGGGGTTTGGGGGTGGAATGTAGAACCACTAAAACCACAAGACTGATAACTGGCATCTGTTGCAGAGCACTAAGTCAAGGTGAGGACACAAGACACTGCATTTGGCAGAGTTTGCGGGGAATTGTAATGTGATAACTGTGGGATATTAAAATATCCTGAGGTGAAGTCAACAGACCAGAGACAACAGGCCCCGATAGTACAGAGCACAGTGTCCTTGAAATACAAGTGACAGCTTGTTAACATGACATCCGAGGTCAAGGAAAACCTAGAGTTCCAATGGAAAGTGCTTTAGAAGTTGCAATGTGGCTACCTGGAGGCTTGGTAATACAGCATTCAGTGCAGCACTGAGCAACCGGCTTAGGTTCAATATTTAATCTGTAATGAATTAGCTGATGACTAGGCAAGGGTTGGGCTAAAGTTACCTTTAGTGTCCCCATGCCACAGAAACAAAAAAATTATGTTTCCTGATCACTATCCAGTGACCAGTGCTGACAGTCCCTTCGCCTCGCTCCCTCCCTTGCCTCCTTCAAGGCCAGTCTCAAGACCCTCCTCATCGACCGTGCCTTCTGTTGTTCTCCCAACTCTCTCCCTCCCCTCCTAACTCTCTCTCACCCCTCCTAACTCTCTCCCACCCCTCCTCATTGCCCTGCCCCTTTACCTTGCTCGGGTCCCATCCTGACTCTTCAGCCCCTTGGGACTTCCTCCCGACGTGAAATGGGGCTCTATAAATGTAATTTTGTTGTTGTTGTTGTTGTTTGTGAGTGTGTGGGCATGGGTCTGTGCATCTGTCAGGGTCAAGTGAAGACTGGATCAGACTAGATTGAATATTCTTCCAACACATATTATTTGAGATCACCGACAAAGACTGGTCCTTCGGGTGAGGGAATGGAGAGCAGCTACTGGGCAATTCTGGAGCCCATCAAAATGTAATTCAGAAAAGAGGCAGAGACTGGGAAAAGGGCAAAGCCACTTTGCTACACTATCTAATCTCCGTGTTGCACAAGTTCCTTTTTTTTAACTAAATCGAGCCCAATTAAACTTTTGCGGGAATGATACCATTTGCAATTCATCACAAGTTGTCGATGAAAGGTCTGCGTTGACGACTCAGGCGCTGAATTATTCCAGTTCAATTAAAAATTTCGGCGAACTTCAATTAAAAATGCTGCGTGGCAGCCACTACTGGGCTCAGGCAACTGGCAGATGGTGAGCTGAGTGCAGCTGCAGCACTTCTCCCGCCTGAGTCAAGTGAGGAACCAGTGAGATCACTTTAGATGTACTGTATAATTATCTGGTTGACTTAAAGGCACTCTCCTTTTCAATATCACCAGAAAATCCTAGCGCTTCAAATTTCTGTTCCAGAGAATCGTACAATTTCTCAATTTCTAAAGGCCCATCGTGTCTGTGCCAGCTCTTTGAAAAGGAGCTATTCAAAGTCAATCCCACTCCCCCCGGCTCTCTCTCTCCCCATAACCCCGGAAACCCGCCCTCCCCAAGTGCAACTGGGGAAAGAAATGCAACACAAAATGCGTCCTTCTTGTTAAACTCCAGGCAGATCAGGGCAAAACCTTGGGCAAGTTTCCTTACTCCACATGCCTAATAATAATCCGTCCCCAAAACACCTATAATAAAATGGTCATTTCAATCCACAACTGTTTGTGGGGACGGTGCTGTGCACAATTAGCTGCCACGTTTCGTCCACAAATACACAGTCAATTCACTTGACAGTATATTCTGTGAAGCACTTTGAGACACGGTGACGTGAAAAGCGCTTTATGAAATGCAAGGATTATTAAATGCTTTATGTGAATTTTAGGCTTTGACCAATGGAATGTTTGTGTATGTATGTTGGTGTGCAATCGGGTAAGAGCTGGATCAAGCTTGACTACAATGATTGAATTGTCTGTCAACACATATTATTCAAGCTCATAGACAAAGACTGACCACTTGGCTGAGGGACTGGTGATTGGCTCCTGGACAACTCTGGAAACCATACTGTTGATGCTGGGGTGTAGGGGGTGGTTCAAGTGGGGAATTAGCTCTTGAATTTCCTTGTTTAAGTCCATGGTAGTATTTGCAAATAATTGTTGTGTAGGCCACCTTGACATGTTACCTCAGGCCTGAAATTCCACCTAGTGTTAGCTTGTAAGATCATTTTGTCTTAAAATCTAACATAATAATAATCCTTGCATTTTGATATTGCGCTTTTCACATCTTATTGATATCTCAAAGCGCTTCACAAAATATACTGTAAAGTGAATTGACTGTACACTTGTGGGCGAAACGCGGCAGCCAATTGCGCACAGCAGAATACAGAATTGTGGAAAATTCTTCAAACCTAACTTAGAAAGTCAGATTTATCCAGTTTTTTTAAAAAAATGTTGTATGTGAAGATTGAACGTTAAGAATTTTCTACATTTTTGAAGCGCTCTGAGACGCCATCCGGCATGGAGGGCACTATATAAATCAAAGTTGTTGTTGTTGTATTTAAATTTTATAAACCAAGACTAGATGGAATTTCAAGTGTTAAAAACATGAAACAGGCTACAATCATTGCAGCCCATTGTAAATAAAGATTAATGTGGGAATTTTGCAAGTGGTCAGGACAGCTGAGCGGAACACTGAAACGCAGTTGGAGCTGGGACACGAGGAGAAAGGCTCTGAGATGTTCTCTGCTTCAGTTTTCTGTCTGTCTGTCTTGAGTTTTTTGCTCGTAGCCAAATGTGAGGAACCTCAACAGTCTGCAGTCCCCAAAGAGGATGCGTTTCTGGATGTGTTTCACAACCAAAGTATTATCACCGATCATTAGTAAGTCTGTCATATTAAACAAGCACACATATCCACATAACATAAACACTTGACCAAGCTCTTTGTTGTGTTAAATATGGATAAATGCAAGGATGATTATTATTATTATCTTCTGGATTCCTTTGTTAACTCAGTGGGTAAATACACTCTACTGTGTGGAACTGAGTCGTAAAACAATAGGAATCCTTGCATTTAGTGTTGCACACAGACTGGGGGAAAGAAAGAAATCAACTCACGTTCCCACTCGTGATTCCAATGATGGAATCTGCTCAGGCATATGACTGAATTGGGCATGATTGAGCTGACGGATTGAAAAAAACCCGCAATGGCAGGAATTCAACATACAATATTTCATGACTCACTGAGGTGGGACTCTGTGCTGTGCGCAATTGGCTGCACCCGTTTCCCCCTTGTCTGAACAAACACCAAATGGGCAAATAAACATCCAAGTTTATTTATCCAAGTGCTGTCTTAAGCAATATGTAATATTTAGTTAATTTTCATATATTATTTCGTATTTCACCCACAAATATAGTCGATTCACTTTACAGTATTTTCTGTGAGGCACTTTGAGATGTCTATAAGATGTGAAAAGCGCTATATCAAAATGCATAGACTATTATTATTATCATTATTATTAACGTAACATTTATTTTCCTAGTCATCTTCAAGAGGAGTTGAAACACCACCTAGGAGATGTAGATTTGAGTCAATTGTCAGTGGCGGAGCTGGAATTTTACTATTTCACGTAAGTCTGAGGCAGCTCCAGTTTTGTTCTTGAAAGATTTCAAATTGTTTGGATAACTTTGTCACGTTAGCTGAAGGCAGTTTGTATTGCATCAAAAACTCTAGCACCTTTCAATGTCCGAGGGGAACGTTGAACAGAACTGTGACCTTTTCCTTAAGGCAAAGTATTAGCCCAGTCTTCACTATCAGTGCAGGCATAATGTGACTGCTTCATGGTGCATCCTAATTAAAGTACACCTGAATTTATACAATTTGTTATACAATGTTTGTGTGTTCTCAGCTTGTTGGTTTGGATACTCTGTTAAATGCGGTAATGGGTAATTTGGTATTTGCAGGTTTCAGATACCAAAACACAAATGTAATATTCAGTTAAATAGAAACAGAATTTGCTGGGAACACTCAGGCAGTCAGGCAGCATCTATAGTAATAATAATGATGATAATAATCCTTGCATTTGATATTTGATTTTCATGACTTCTAGATGTCTCAAAGCGCTTCACAGAACATACTGTAAAGTGAATTGACTGTATATCTGTGGGTGAAATGCGGCAGCCAATTGCGTACAGCAGTGTCCTGCAAACAGTCATGGATCGAAATGACCAGTTCATTTCTTTTGTATTATTATTGGGCATTTGGAGTACGGAAGAGGAAAGTGAGTTATCATTTTTTTTAAAAACCACAATAATAATTTGGTCACTGTTCACATCTGTTTATGGGACACTGCTGTGTGCAAAATGGCTGCTGCATTTTGCCCACAAATATACAGCCAATTCACCTTTACGGTATATTCTGTGGAGCGCTTTGAGACGTCTAGAAAATGTGAAAAGCACTTTATCAAATGCAAGGATTATTATTATTATAGATAGAATGTTAGGGAGACTTGTCTGAAGCATTTCATACCTAATTGGTTTAAAATTATATTACGAACACTTTAATTAGTGCATCAACATCTCTCTGACTCTGTAGCCTGCATGATTTTGACAAGAATACTCTCCTGGATGGTTTGGAAATAATGACTGCTTTGGAAGAGTCCCTTGAAGAACACCTTGCTGCGTTTTCAAAAGATATGACACAATTATTAATAGGTAATTATTTTTGTTTGTTTGTCTGCCGACGTGTATTGAATGTCCCCTCCAAGATATCTTCTCTCAAGAATTAAGTGCCTCAGCTTGTTCAATTGATTCTTATAGCTCACTCCACTAACAGTGGGAATCATACTTGTTGCTGTCCTCTCTGCACCACCCCTTGAAGAGGAGTTTGACCAGAGCTTCATATAGATCAAATATGAGGTCTGAGGATCAATATCTCGCCTTCATTCGTATATAAAAAAAGCAAAGTTCAAAATCTTAGAATTAGCAGTAAGGCTATCCCAGAACAGTAACTGGTTATTCTGTAGCTCCTGTAGCTCAGTGGTTAGAGCACTTGCCTTACAAGCGTCAGACCTGTTTTCGAATTCAGGCAGATCAGGGCAAAACCTTGGGCAAGTTTCCTTACTCCGCACGCCTAATAATAATCCATCCCCAAAAAAGAAAAAGTTGGTCATTTCAATCCACGACTGTTTGTGGGACACTGCTGTGTGCAATTGGCTGCCGCGTTTCGCCCACAAATATAGTCAATTCACTTTACAGTATATTCTGTGAAGAGCTTTGATTCGTCGATAAGATGTGAAAAGCGCTATATCAAATGCAAGGATTATTATTTTTATTCAGTTCACCCTTCTATGCACAAGATGCTGGTGGAGATTGCGTTTAATGATATTAGAAATGTACAATTTGCCATTTCCTGTCCCAAACAAATGCCTTTTTTAACTGCTAGTCGACTGTAATTCTACATGATTTTTAAATTGTCCCAACGTCAATAGAAACATCTATTGCGACCTGAACATCCTAGAGGGCCATTCGTTACTGTCCAATAAATTGGTCAACCTCAGCTTGCTTATCTTAATATTCTTTGAAACCCAATGTTCTCCCCTCTTCTGAACACACTGTCTCTGACTGGGATAGCCTCAACAGAGCTGAGGAACTGACTCAGGAATAGAAATCCTGCTGGAATTTCCTGCTCATTGGGAGGACCAGTGCTTTGGAGGCCAAATGTCTCCTCTCTTCCTGCCCTGCACATCACCTAACTCAACACAGATCACAACCCGAACAAAGAAGAATAAGTGGGACTCATAGAGGAAAAAGAGTAAATGACAGAATTTCAGCCTTGCCTTCTGCTGCTCACTGGACAAAGGGATCCCAAGGCAAGCCTATTTCAAAGCCCCCACTCCTCAGTGACATGTGCAGTATTTAAGTACTTGGATTGTATAACAGAAAGCTGTTCTGACAGCTGTTTCCCTTCTATAAAAAGTTGCCCCTTGCCTTATGTGGGCATTTCATGGAAAGATGCTCAGGGGACATAAGAGCTGACCACGTTTATAAACAGAAAAACAGTACCATTCATTTCTCCAGTCTTAGAATCATAGAATCATAGAATTTTACGGCACAAAAGGAGGCCATTCGGCCCATCTAGTCTGTGCCGGCTCTTTGAAAAGAGCGATTCAATCCCACTGCCCTGCCCGCTCCCCATAGCCTAATAGACCCGTTCTCCCTAAATAAAGATCTAATTCCCTTTTAAAAGTTGTTATCGAATCAGCCTCCACCACCTTTTCAGGCAATGCATTCCAGATTCGAACAACTCGCTGAGTGAAAAAATTTCTCCTCAGCTCCCCTCTACTGCGCCTTGAAACTATTTTAAATCTGTGACCACGAGTCACAGATTCACCCACGAGTGGAAATAGTTTTTCTCTATTTGCCCTGTCGAAACCCCTCATGATCTTATAAACCTCTATTAGGTCTCCCCTCAATCTTCTCTGCTCCAGAGAGAATAACCCTAGCCTATCTAGCCTCTCCTCATAGCTGAAGTCCCTCAATCCTGGCACCATCCTAGTAAATCTTCGTTGTACCCTTTCCAATGCCTTCACATCCTTTCTGTAGTGTGGTGACCAGAATTGAACACAGTATTCCAGCTGAGGCCTCACCAAAGTCCTATAGAGGTTAGTCAGCACTTCCTGACTTTTGTACTCTATACCCCTATTTATAAAGCCTAGTATCCCATATGCCTTCTTAACAGCCTTGTCTACCTGTCCTGCCACCTTCAACGAGTCACTAACACAAATCCCCAGGTCTCTCTGTTCCTTTACACCATTTAAAATTGTACTATCTAGCCTATATTGCCTCCCTTCATTTCTTCTCCCAAAATGCATCACCTCACACTTCTCTGCATTAAACTTCATCTGCCATGTGTCTGCCCACTTTACCAATTTGTCTATATCCTCTTGCAGATGGCTGCTATGTACTTCACAAGGTCAGGCGTATACTTCGGGCCCTTCATCGATAATTGGAGGAGTTAACATCGCAAATGTCCCAAATAACCACTGTCCCTCATTGCCATCTGAGATGGCAAAGTGGAATAAGTCAGCTGCCTCTTCCATCTCCTTGGAGGCCACTTTCGCAACATTCACACACACACATTTCCTATTTAGTTGCTAAGCAAATTCACTGCAGAAGGAGTCTGTCAGATTACGATTGCCGGCAGCTCAAATATTATAAAGAAAAATACCTGTTTAGGATATCAGTTTACTGTACAAGTAAGTCAGTAGGATTAACGCTTTCTCGGATCGAAATTGCAACTCTGCATACTTTGTGGTTCAATCAAGATTGCTGGTATTTTCTAAGATTTGTGTTGTGTAAACGGAGGCTGCAGCCTGTTTAAAAAAACCTCAGGCACTTCACAAAATCTTTATTCACAAACTGAATAGCCAAGAATTCTCCTGTTGTTTTCAGTACTATGGCAGCTATTATGTCCAGCAGTGATTCTTGTTCTTGTCAGAAGTTCAGTACCTTCTTGCCACACTCACATTTACACAAATAAATTAAAAAAAACAGCGAAGTTCAGATAGTCTGAATGATTACCATTTTACAGTATTTACTCTCACCCAAATCTCACGCTCTTTCCTTTGGCCACAAACCATTGGCTATAGTACTAAGCATTAGCTTTGCCTTGGGCGTTGCCGCTGAATGATGAGCCGTGTTTCTCTTGGCCTGTTTTCTGTAATTTACTATGATTATTCGTCTGGTGGCTACATTCATTCCGGGCCAATGCTGCATTCCACGCAGTGTCATTGCACCAAAATATGGTGGTATCCAGGGTTTTGTTGTCAAAGCTCAGATTATTGTGCATTTGGCTTAAATTCACTGTCACCAGGAGCTTTCAATGTCTAGACCAAAAATTACGATATTTGCTCATCGCTTAGGTCATTTATTTTCCCTTAATTACTGTATATTGTTTTGCAGAAATGACCGATGAAGTTCTAGAAAAAGATGATGTAGACCAAGATGGGTACTTATCATACTTTGAGTATGTTCACTCACAGAACAGGACAGCAAGTCCAACTACAATCTTGGATAAAAGTGCAAAGGATACCTCGAAGAGTCTCCCAACAGCAGATAACTAATTAAGCGCTCCCAAGAACATCCAATAAAATGTCAAAATTCAGGCATTATAATGTGCTGCAATGCGGAAGTAGTTATTTGGATTTCCTATTATTCATTCCATAGCCTCGTTCAGGATTTAATCCTTGCTTTAACAATCTGTAGCACTGTAGTGGTCTCAACTCCAAACTCCATAGGCCAAGTGGATAAGGCTGACATTTATTATTTTTAAATCACTCTTCCTGCTACGCCATCCACCCTCACCTTGTACAGCCCACCTTGCTTCCCATTCCCCCAGCGGATTGAGTTCAAGATCCTTGTTCTCATATTTAATTATTTAATAATCCCTATATTAAAAAAACCCACAATAAAATTGGTCATTTCAATCCACGACTGTTTGTGGGGGCATTACAATTCACTTTACAGTATATTCTGTGAAGCACTTTGAGACGTCTAGAAGACGTGAAAAGCGCTATATCAAATGCAAGGATTATTATTATTATTTTCCTGCTTAAAGCTCAAATAGGAAGTGGTTCAATTCCTCTTGCAATATGCTTGTCTTTGTTGTTTAATATAAAACGGGTTAAATTCCTTGAATTTAATTTCACCGTAACCTGCAATGTTAATTCAACATCATGGAATAGATGAGCCCGGGAAAAGAGAAAGTCTGTAACTAGGTTTCAATGATTATTGAAAAGTTTAATTAAGTTCATAGGGTTAACCCACATGCACATTTTTAGAATTTAATTCTTCACTCTTAACAAAAAATTTGGCATCGACTGAAGATTAATCAGCCTTGCACTTATACATGGGTTACATTCTCTTCCTCATTGTAACCTACCCCGGATGCTGTCTGTGTATTGTGTTTTCATCATGCAGATTTATGACGACTACAAAACCTGGGATTTATTGTGACAGTCATTTGTTTTGTGTACAAACTTAGCTTTACACGGATAAACAGAGACACCATGTTTACAGAATGACTAATAGTCTGCGGTGATGAAACTTGCATCCTTCCAGTATTCACTTGACTGAACTGTGAGCCCAAGGGAGAAAAGCACACCAAACTGGCAGGCACACGCACACCTCCCATATATTTTCAGCCCAGGCATTAGATTGTGAATATTGTACTTGTCTTCTAAAGCTCACTTCTACATTAATTCTCTTGACAATTATTGTAAATTGAATTTTTGTTTATGGGAATATCTTGTGCAGGTTTCACACCACGTGATGACTGCACTGCATACACCTCCCATTCAATAAATTCAAGTTGACGTCCACAAACATCTCACTCTATTCAATTACCACAACGACCGATGAATCCAATGGTAAAATAAGGCAGTCGATTCCAGTCAGTAGATGGCGTGTTAGCAAGAGGTTTGGTTTTAGGCACCACTTGATTTCTGCTGTATTTAAATCATTTGGGAGATAATATTTCAATGGTACAATTTATAAAAATGTTTTGAATCTGTGATAATCTGGAGTATGTACAATATGAAAATCTACATTCATCTGAAATGGACTATAGTCCAATATACAGCAGTTCATTGGTTCTCTGGTATTCCCACAAGTGGCTTCTTTGTGATCACCAATCCTCTTTCAAACAGGGCAGCAGATAAGGAGAGCTGTAGAAAACAGGAAAGCGGAGACGTTTAGCGCGGTTTTAAGTGGAAATTTCTCTCTCTTTAGGTAATAGTCAGTTGACCCACCAAACAATGAAAGTCAAGTTCACTTCCAAAGAATAATTTTCATAAATAACATACACTAAATGTGCACTATATTATTATAAGTTGTTGAACTTCCCAATTCATATATTTGAAAACAAAAATCTGCATAAGATTGATGCATTAAAAATGCATCCACGTTCAGCCTAAATTCTTGCAGACAGGCACCATGGAGGCTCGTACATGAAGAATGACTCCTTGACCGAGCCATCAGTGTGGCCAGATAATTGACATACCTTTTCCTCCAGGTCTGCACAGGGAATGCTATCGATGGTTTTAAATTCTGGAAATGCACAAAGCAAATACTCCATTCCATCAGCGAGCTGGAAGAGAAATGTTAAGAGAAAATCAGACAATTGCATAACCGACCGATTTAATCCTTTTTTAAAAAAAAGCATGTCTTGCGTCACACAAGCGTTCTGCGTCCGCATTACACCTGTTATTGCAGAGGTACAGGTTATCCACTGTGCCAGTCTGCTCTGTCCTAATTCCCTGGTCACACTCTGCGATAACCAAATGCAGCAAGTACATATTTCAATTTCCTAAAATGTTTATGCAAACAGAAAATAACACGTCTCACCTCCAGATCTATTTCTATAGACTGTAGCTCCCCCCCGTGGTAAACTCTGGAATTATCTGTTGAGTAAATCAATAATATTTTGTTGTCCTCGCTGATTAGCCTATGGGGAGAATAAGTATTTTTTTAGGGGACACTTTTTAAAACATCAAAGTGAAAAATACTTTTCTAATAAATGCAAAGCTCTAATTTGATAACCAGAACCATAGAGACAATCATAATACTAATATTCCTTGCATTTGATATAGCACTTTTCACATCTTATCGACCTCTCAAAAGCGCTTCACAAAATATACTGTAAAGTGAATTGACTGCATATTTGTGGGTGAAACGCGACAGCCGATTGCTCACAGCAACGTCACACAAACAGTCATGGATTATGTAACACCTCTTGACATGCATAAGATGTATGACTTAAGAGGCTATTTAAGCCCCTTGTGCTTGTGGTATCTCTCCTTAGGAACTCATCATTTAGTCCCAATCCCCTGCTTTTCCCCACATTATTTAATATTTCTGCTTTTCAGATATTTATCCAATTATCCTTTAAAAGCTAATTTGTGCATCAGCCTGGAAAGAGCCCATGGCATTATTCAATAACAGCAACAACAACAACAAAATTACAGTTATAGAGCGCCTTTCATGTCGGGAGGACATCCCAAGGGACAGGGAATGAGAAAGGAGTTTCTACCAGCTTCCTGGTCAACAATTTCCCCAAATAAAATTGGTCGTTCATTTCATTGCTGTTTTTGGCAGTCACTACTGTGCACCAAATGACTGCCATGACCAGACACAAGCTACACCAAATGCAAGGATTATTATAACATGGAGTTTGCTTAAGTGAAACTGATTACAAACAACAACAACATAATTACATTTATAGAGCGCTTTTCACGTCAGGACGACATCCCAAGTCACTGAACAGTCAGGGATTGGGAGGGGTAGGGAGAGAGGTGGGAGGGCGGCAGAAGGCACAATCGGAAAGGAAGTTGATACAACTGATACAGGAAGCTGATACAGCCTGTTAACTACTAAATAAATGCAATTGGTTAAAAGACCTGGCGATATTGCTGCGAAGCATTCGGATTTCAGTATCGGCTTTCATATTCAGTACCACATCACGTGGTTGACCATTTTTCCATCGCGTTGGTGCACCATGTACACTACAAGCAATTTCATCTAGGAAGGAAAGATGCAATCACTATTAAATTGGCTGTTAAGGTGTGGCTTTATATAGAGCTCATCTGGAGCATTGTGTTCAGTCCTGGATGCTCAATTTTAGGAAAGATATTAGTCCTGGAAAGTATCCAATGAAAGCTCAGGTTCATGCTTAAGGTGAAGGGGCCTAGGATGAGAGAATGGATGGACTGGGGTTAGGTTCCTTAGAGCAGAGAAGTTTAAGCAGTGATTTGATTACGGTATTTAAAATAATGAAAGAAATTGCAATAGAAAACTCTGCCTTTGGGTAGAGAGATCCACCACAAAGTGGTACAGCTTTAAAATCACAAGGTCAGAATCAAGATTGTTAGAACTTAGGACAGGAAGCAATTCTGCCCCCCAAAAGTTATCAAATCATAATCAATCGGGATGTTTAAAAGACAAATAGCTAGATTACACAGGGAGACGTATTAACAGATAAGGTGAAATGGTCCATTGGTATATTAAAATACTTGAAATATAATTAAACAAAGTACCTTTTGAAAGTACAGGGGGCAGACAATCGTGTATAAATTCTTTAGCTTTCTGATCAACGGCTGCGTCGATTCCTGCATACATTTGTAGCTTTCCAATTAAACTATTAATCTTTTTAATGAACTGCTTCCTTTGGCGGTCCATCTGAAAAAAAATGTAGATACTGTTAGTGGGATATAACTATAACACATTAAACCTGTGAAATTACTGGCAACATACATCGTGATCAACAGCAATGTCTTTTCTGCCTATTTTTCAGACTGTAAAATGCAAAACATCTTTGATACTTGTTGGATTCGGAAGAAATGGGAGTTTTCTCAAAGGAACGATCTTCAGTCATCATAGAGTTTTATGATCTTTTTATTCAGTACTACATCCCAGTTATAGTACAGGCACTCCTCTTGTGATTCGAATAGTTACTTGTTAGTTCGAACCGTTGAATCTTGGAGGATTCAACACATATATACTCAGTTTGCTTTCTTTGTCCTACAGGACCCAATCAGTTAAGACAGTATTGCCCAACCAACATGCCCATATTAGGAGCGTTATCCAATGGTCACACACACTTTGTTATCTTTCTACACTACAAAGGTATCTGATCCAATGGTCACACACACTTGTTATCTTTCTGCACTACAAAGTTATCTGATCCAATGGTCACACACACTTGTTATATTTCTACAATACATAGTTATCTGGTCTAAATCAGTCTAAACTGCCAGATAAACACAAACGTGTTGTTACAGAGTCACACACAAAACTGCTACATTCCAACAATCCCCCCTTTTGTGACTCTGTCACAACAATCTAAACATAATACTGTTGATGTTGCTTATGTAAAAGCGACAACGAAACACCTGGTGCAACAGAAGCCCAAACGATTAAGGCAAACCTTTATACATTGTATTATTACACAAAAGATTAATAACAATGCTATCACAATAACTAGCACGTGCATGAACCAGGCTCCCCATCCCTCCAACCAGGCTTTCCACCAGGCCGGAAGGGGATCGCCGTATCTAAGCCTATTTACTTCTCTATGCATGTGAGATACTAGATTGGTAATATTTTCAGACTCATCGGGGATATAGGTTGTTACAGAGTCACACCCAAAACTGCTACATTCCCACAATCCCCTCTTTTGTGACTCTGTCACAACAATCTAAACATAATACTGTTGAGATAAAGGGGGAAGGGCTTGGTGAAGTATCCTTATAGTCCGGGTGATACCATCCCGAAAACTGAGTCGAGGAATAACCAGCTGATTCCAGCTGTTTGGGCAAAACTGGCCCATTCGTGTCCATTTCCAATTCAGTAACATTACCAATATTGTTTTGAGACAATAACCACTGTAACATCATTGTGACATTAAAAGGAACAACCCTTATTGGAAAACCTTCCTTTGTACTATGGGGAATCTTACAAACCCAACATTTTGTACGATTTGTGGCAATGGAGGTTTTAAGTGTCATTAACAAATAGGTATTAACTGCCACATTGTGCTTATCGATAGCGTGGGCTTCTCCCTGTTGGGACGTGGTTACCGTTACCATCCCTATTCATATTGACAGAAATGAAAGTATTCTAATTTTTTTTAAAAAAAATTATCAACACACAGTGGCTTAAACAATACAAGTTCTTAAACAGTGGAGCGTTTCACATGTGCCGCGTGAATCCAAGCCTTCCTTCCTCCCACTTTTACTGCAGCAGGAGTTGTCAGCAACACCATGTAGGGACCTTCCCACTTAGCACCTAACGGATTTTTATGTATCTTCTTGATATACACTCGTTCTCCCGGGACCAAATCGTGTCCTCCCTTTGGTGAATCTCCCCAAGCCGTCGACACCTGTCGAGAAGCAGGACCTACAGCATTTGTTAATTTCTTCAGCGGCATTCAACAGGGCTCGCTGCATTCGAGAGGAAAGACTTTCAAAACGCTCCCGATTTGATCGAGGTTTATGTATCTCATCACAGTCATCATCCTGATTTTGCTTATTTGAAAACGCTTTAAAGTTGCCGCCATTCCCATTCATTCGAACACGGCACGTTTTAGCCCAGTGACCTTCTTTACCACATCTGCGGCATTTGCCAGGTTTATGTCCAAAGGATGACTGTCCCGCTGAAGTTCTCTCTCCTCGTTGAAATGCTCGTAGTTGTACCCCTTGGTCCCTATCGACTTGGATACAGCGTGCAACCAACTGACCGAACGTTACTCCTTGTTCTTCCCACAGGGGCAACGTTAATTTTACCAATTTTGATATTTCCCCTTTGAGTCCGGCCATGAAAGATGGTTTCAAAGGACCCTCCTCGTTAGCATCTAAGTCTGCATTTTCCATGTCGTTAGCCAGTCCCGAATGTTCAATCCACACAGCCCTGAAGCGCTCATCAAACTGAGCAACCGTTTCGGTCGGTTCTTGGGTACAGCCCGATATTTTCTTCCAGTCCACCCGGGCCGGACCTTGATTTCTCAGCCATTGTCTGATCGCTCCCCATCCAGCGTTCAAATTATTTCCATTTTCGCCCAATGCGGTATAAACTTGTTGTTGCAATTCTTGGGTGTTTCGACCGGTTGCCATTACTGACAAAACTTGCACACCATCTTGAGGATGCAGCCGATAGATGGTACGTATTCGGTTAAGCTCTTCCCATGTCTTCAATGACCCTTTCTTTGGGTCTGGCAATGCTTTTGACCATTTGTCGATTCTGTCCGGATCGGCAGGTTGGTGTTCATGAAAAGGTACCCAAACAGCTCCGAATGCCTGAGCCCCGTGCACCGGATCTACGTTCGCCTCTTCTTCGGGTCTTGCTGCCGGCGGACCTGCTGGTCCCTGTCCGCGCCGGGCACGATATCGGGTGACCATAGGTCTCAATTGCGGTGGACGGTTATCATCCCCCCCCCAAGGGTCCGGTAGACAAGTCGACGGGTCCCAAGGATCACACTCATAACCACTGGCATACTCAGGAGGTAAAGATGGAATAGATGCATGTAACACATTTAAATATGGATATACTGATTGATACGGTACCGATGGAGCGCTCGATATTTTTACGCCCTTCTCCTTTTGCTTAAACAGTTCAGTTTTAAGCTTTTCAACTTCAGCTTGCTTTTTACTCAATTGTTCTGCCATTGCATTTAATTGTTCCTTTGCTTTCTTCATATCTGTATCGTACTGGGTATTACGCATAATTTCACTCCGTTGTCGTAGCTGACTCATGACAATCATCGCCAACCTTGTCTGGTCGTTCCCCTTTGAGCGGGTAGTTTTTCCCCATAATTTTTGTATATTGGGTAAAGACCACTGTCCCGTTCCCATGTTATATTTATTTTCCAAAGTCTGCTGGAGCTTAAGTAAGTTCATATTTTTCTGGAAGATTTGTGTTAGTTCGCACAACATTTCGGTTTCAGACACATCCGGAGGTGCCTGCCCTCCTTTGTGTAAAGTGGTTTTTTCACTTTTCTTTTGGTATACCATTTTCACCAATTTTTCTTGAGGCCGTAGGCAATTTCAACGCCGATAGAGGATTACACCCCGAGGATCTGAATGGGCTTCTCAAACTTGGTAATTTTCTAAAACCTAAAACCCGCTTGTATAACGTCTCCTAAGGATCCAAACTCAAACAAAAGAGATATTTCTTACGTCGAGATTACGTCTGACCGCACTTTGTTTTCTTGTCTTCTGCAAATCCGGTTCTTTCTTTAAGAATCACGAGAAGGTTCAAACAGCTCCACACGTGCCGAGGAATTTTAACAAATATTCCGTAACTTTATCTGGGGTAGACTGTGTTCCGCCCTTATCAATCAAGTCGTACACCTTTACCGTTTCTGGGGTAGCCCGTGTTCCGCCCTTATCAATCGAGCCGTACACCTTTACCGATTCGCCTTAGGCAATCCGTGTTCAATGTCTGTCCTTGTTACCTTCTGTGATCCTGCCGACTACGCCAAATTGTTGGATTCGGAAGAAATGGGAGTTTTCTCAAAGGAACGATCTTCAGTCATCATAGAGTTTTATGATCTTTTTATTCAGTACTACATCCCAGTTATAGTACAGGCACTCCTCTTGTGATTCGAATAGTTACTTGTTAGTTCGAACCGTTGAATCTTGGAGGATTCAACACATATATACTCAGTTTGCTTTCTTTGTCCTACAGGACCCAATCAGTTAAGACAGTATTGCCCAACCAACATGCCCATATTAGGAGCGTTATCCAATGGTCACACACACTTTGTTATCTTTCTACACTACAAAGGTATCTGATCCAATGGTCACACACACTTGTTATCTTTCTGCACTACAAAGTTATCTGATCCAATGGTCACACACACTTGTTATATTTCTACAATACATAGTTATCTGGTCTAAATCAGTCTAAACTGCCAGATAAACACAAACGTGTTGTTACAGAGTCACACACAAAACTGCTACATTCCAACAATACTTGATATCATTGATATCAATGATACTGCATACTTGCACCCTGAGACACTGCCCTGCATGGAAGGATCTATATAAGTGCATGTTGTTGTGGTTGTTGAATGACTATACTGGCAGGTGTCAGTACAAAAAGATTAAAACACATTAAAAAAAACTTTAAAATTGATGCTGAAACAAAAATATACTGCTGGTATAAGAGAATACAACAACAATAACAACAACAAGATTATACTTGTATAGTGCCTTTCATATCAGAACTGAAATAATATACAATTGTAATATAATATGCCAGATAGTAGGATGGTGGTTTGGATGGTAATTAACACTCAACCTTTGCTTGTAGTTTATGATGTCAACACTAACCCCTTGTTCAGATCACTACATTACAATATTCACCAATCAGCACCCTGGTTGGAGAATATTAATTTTCTTCCTTGCTGAATGAATAGTTCTTCAGAAACAAATAAAACAAATAACAATCTCAATATTCTGAATACTCTACCCTGCAGTAACAACATAAGGAGTGATCACGCTGTTGTTAGAATAATTATAACAATCATTGTTTAACACAACTCTTTAGCTCCAATCCAGTAGTCAAGCTCACACGGATATTTTATGTCAATTATGTCTGTATATTTTTTGTCAGACATTGCCTGTATGATAGTCACATTCCTCCGCAATCTCATTTGCACCACTACTTAACTCGGATGATGGGGGTTCCCAGAAAATCCAATCACTGTTTAAAAACAAGATGAGAAACCTTGATCATACAATTGATCCTGTCAAGGAGCAGTTTTTTTTTAAGCCACCGCTAAAATCAGTTTACCCAAGTAGAGGATGTGCACCTTTAGTGTGTTTAAATGGTTCCAAAGCTCCTTATTCTTTCAGTGCCAAACACCTTCTAGGATTCCATGAGGCTTTAAGGGAATTAAATGTATTGTGGCATAGACCAAAGAAAGAAAATACTTGAGTCACTCAAGGGACCTTTTCCATGTGTTTGGATACCAACTTGTCACTTTCTAGACAAACACATAAAGAACTGGCATTTGTAGAAGTTTCCAGTGAGCAGAACCTGATACAGTACTGTAAGAACAACAAGTTGCATTCACTTTTAACAACTTGAATGCTCCCAATATTTCAAGTGGTGAAAGAGAAACACAAAATAAATATTTTCATATTTAATTACAACTGCTTCCATCGCTCTGCAGCAGGATAAACTGGTCTATGTAGCAAATTGTGCCTTTTTGCAGTTCAGGTAAACACTGCCACTGGTGACACTTCATGTGTCATGGATATTGATTTCACCCACAAATATACAGTCATTACTTTACAGTATATTCTAAGCGCTTTGAGACGTCTAGAAGACGTGAAATTTACATCAAAATACAAGGATTATTATGATTTTCGCCTTCAATATAACACATGGGCATTCCTCACTGTTGCCTTTTCATATACAATGGGCCCAGATTGCTGGGTGAGAAGATTTTTTCTAAAGGAACTTCTCGTATCAATTACTATTTTCCATACTATACTAAATAGTCTTTCACATTAAGTGTTTCTATGGTGGATTAAACATAAATTGTACAAGTTTGGAAAGAGAATCTTGCTTGGCCATTTACTTCCTGGGTCATTCATTTCAGATATTTTGTGGCTAAACTCATCAATTCTCAGTGCTGTCATATTTAGGAAGTGAATCACAGGCTTTATAATCCCTAAATTCAGAAAGCAATCAATGCATTCGTTCGTTGCACACTGATCACAACAGGAAATCAATCATCACCTTTTTATCTTAGAAAGACGATGATAAATTGACTGGTGGGATTAACAAAAGTCAGGGTCTTAAGTACAGGGCCTTGTAAAGGCACTTCGGAGCCTCTTAGCTCAGTGGTTAGAGCACTCGCCTCGCAAGTGAGAGATCTGGGTTTGATTCCCTGTAGGGTGAAATATTGGGCAAGTTTCCTTACTCCATACGATTGTGTATCTAGCAGTAAGTAGTACCTGGTTGTTAGTTGATTGGTAGATCGCTTTGCTGGGGGTAACTATTCCTTCAAACAAAAAATTGGTCACTTAAATCCACGACTGTTTGTAGGATACCGCTGTGCGCAATTGGCTGCCGCATTTCGCCCACAAATATACAACCAAAGTGGAAATGTTAGCCCTTTTGCAGAAGTTGGTACTGTGCCCACTAAGAATCTTTAAATTGATAAAAGTCTTTTCCCAACTATTTTCAGATGGATAAAGCCGCCACACCATACAATAACAAAAAACTACGTCTTTGAACGCATGAAATGGCTGGGTTGTGTTCCAGCCTTGTGAGGTTCTCGCATGCTAGTGCACAGCTCAGTTACATGTTCAAGCGGGAAGAAACTGGGCTGCATGAAAGAATGTGCCAGCCTTGTGAGAATCAGGCCATTGTGTGCATTCACATAGATCAGCCGTTGTGGGTCGGTGAGTTTTGGAAGTGCAAATAGAACAGTCCTGCGCCATCGGGACTGTTGGGGAGTATGGATTTATGTAGCGACCTTTGTGCAAGGTTGTATCTCGGAGAGCTTAAAGCAGTCGTTACATCTGTACTGTATTCTAGAGAGATACCAAAATCAGTTGTCCCACTTTTCTGCCGTCCCACTTTTCTGCCTCTCAAAACTGACAATAAATGCGTGCGGTGCTGACATTAGGAAACTTGTATTTTGTTACTAAAGTGTCATACTGACCATGAAAGAGAAAACAAGCAAGGATTTAATTCCTTTCCACATGGAATGTTTCTCAGCTCAAGCATGACTAAGGACTGCAGTGTCCTTGCCTCTCAGCTGGCTGCATTATGAAAATGGAGATTCATTAAGTGGGCTTCACGAGAATGGCAGGTTGGGAGTTCCTGGAGCAGAGCTGACAGTGATGACTGGGTTGACTTTATGGAAGGGGTGGAGGGAGGAGTGGGAGGAGAAGCTGCAATGATTAAGACAGAAGCTGGTAATGCAATGCATAGCTATTTCTTCCAGAAGGGTTCAAAAACAGGTATTGGGGAGCTTACAAAGGTTGGTAAAGTATTCTTACCAACAGCTGAAAACGCCCACTCTCCAGCCTCACATATAAATTGGAAAAAAGGAACCCTAGTCAGCACTATTTTAATTATTATTTTTACGTGAATACCTGCGATTTGACCTTATCTAAGTAAAATGAAACAACATCACAAGTATCCACTTAGAATGTGTTTTCCATTATGAAACCCATGGGAGAGAAAGAAATATCAAACACAGGTTTGTAAAAGATTGCTTACCTTCTCACAAAACTGTACTCCAGAATATTCTAGGTAATTCAGAGGCAAGCCTTGACGAAACTCTGCATCATCTTGAATAGCGACCTCCAAAGCAGCTGGAACAATCTGCAAACAGAAATAAGAAGGTATATTTTAGGGCAGATTCTTATAAAATGAAGGATAGACCTACAAAGTAAATGCCAGAATGCTCATTCAGATTCAGAAATGACACAGAATATAAAGTTTTACGTTTCTTACATACAAATAAATAACATCTACACATAGACTCTCAAACTTTCAACAAATTGCCTGGATGAAACACTAAAATACAGAACGTTAAACGATAATTGCTTTAGCTCCGGAATTACTTTTCAACCATGAATAAAAAAAAAGGACCCTGGAACCAATATTATTGTTTAAATGTCACATAGGATAGGGCTTTTTTGCAAGTCTTCAAAAATCAAATCAAGCCTGAATATTCTATTGAACCGTGGTTGAAGATCTAGCTGACAGAATCTGGTCGTCTAAAACAGCAAGGAGGATTGAAAATGAGCAGCCAAGATCCAGTGGCAGTACTCACTTGTTGACACTAGAGGTTGCTGTTGTGTTTCTAGATTCACCCTGGGCTGCCTTTGACAAGACAGAACCAATATTGATTTGAGCAGTTTTATCATTTGATGGCAACCTTTTGACAATAGGGTTGGTGTGACAAGATTTCAGACTTACAATTAGTGTATTAAATAACACAACCTTATGAACATAGACAAATCCCACGCGACATTTATCTAGGCTTTTAAAGTCATTTTTAAAATAGGATGACAGATGATTGGGAGAGTGTATTAGGCTTGCATCGTACCTCACCAGAGGACTGGGATACAGGTTTGCCATTCTGTTCATCACACCGTTAATATCTGATTTTAGTCATGCTGCCTTCACACACTGGAAGCCACAGCCTGAATTTTATCCAGAGTGCAAAAAAGGTGAAACAGTAGGACCTGCTCCGTCCATGTCATAGACACATGCAAAATTGAAGGATTTTGGCAGTGTAAAATTAGGGAGAAATTATTTCCGCTGGTAGTGGAATCAGGACATAGATAGTCACAGATGTAGGGAATTGTTTGTGGGGAAAAATTACAACATTTTGCACACACCAGATGACTCATTATTTTCCACAGGCCTGCTATAACTCAGGGTCTAATATTTTCGATCTGGGATATTCCCTTTATCACAGGGACACTCCATCTCCCCTTGGCTCATGCCATCCCTGTGCGTCTGCATGCTGAAATACCTAGAAATCACAATTTGTGAACTTGGGCCTCATTTATGCAACCCTGACGTCCAGCACCTTGGGACGTGAAAGGCACTCAAAAATGTAATTTTGTTGTTGTTGTTGTATATCCCTTTTTGCAAGAATCTCATATTCTTGAATGCAGTATTCTGGAAAAAAATACCTGGAAAAAGTCCATCCACCTACCTTTTGTAACAAGTTTCCCCAACTGTTCGTCTGATAGGTTGAAATGGTGACATGAAGTGAGTGAGTGTCGGGCAAGCTGTTCGCTTGGTGGATGAAGCCCCTAGGAAAATATAGGAGATCTCCGGCTTCAAGCACAACCTCCAATATAGGTTCGCCTATTTCATCCTCAGTGAAGTTAGCTGGTGTGGACAGAAAATTACTTCAGCTGAAGGCATTCTTTATACCACTGAAACCATCCCATATAACACAAACAGTTGGCTGACATTGTGATACTTGCGCTTTGATAAGATGTGAAAAGATGTGAAAAGCGCTATATCAAATGCAAGAATTATTATTATTATACTTACTGCTGGACATCTGTGGAAGTACTTCATCCTCTATTCTATGAATGAAGCAAATCATTTAATTATAAGATAACAAAGACAAATTCATACATTGGAAGAATTGTATTAAAAAAAACTATACCTAAATAAAAGAAATAAATTAAGCATTACTGCCTCAAGTGTTATGGAGATTCCCCAATTCTCCTCATTCCCAAAAGCACTGAATGTTACCGACATACAAATCCTCAGGTAATCCCGGGAGAGAAACCTAGTTGTTTTTTTCTATCCCTAGTCTAGGGCGCAGCGGGGAACGGAAATGCCTTAACTGCTGATAATTGGCAAACTCAGTACAGATAAGGTTAAAGCAAAGGCCATTCCCCAACATACATAGAGGACCAGTATCCGCATCTCTATAAGAATTCCACAGTTTAGAAGATCAGGGAGAAAATGGAGTAGGTAGGACCTTTATGATCCCAGAAGCTCATTTAATATTTTACATCATAATTGATTTTATTCCCCTGTGATACAGTGAATTCTTTCGCTAGATGGGGCGGCAATGATCCGTACAGACAAGAAATAGGAGATTTGTCTACAAGGCTCAATCATGTAAAAATCATGTGCATTTCTTGGCTATCAAAGGGAGAGAAATCAGTTAGGGTTCCCACGTGATTGCTATTGTGTGATCACTATTTGAATATAGACCCAGGAAGACAGGAATGAAGAAAAGTGGACAGGAAATATATGATAATTCTCACAATGCAACAATTTGCCAAAACTCACTGACTAGATTTGCACAAGAATAATTTCACAAGACACCATATCCAGTAAAGATAAAATCATTGTAAAATTCAGTTCACAACAGCAACAAATTACACTTGAACAGCACACATCATGTCGGAAAGACATCCCAGGGTGCTGGATAGTCAGGGGGTTATTGATTTAATGGGTTTTCTTCACTGAAAATCACTCATAAACAGAAGGTCAAGCAAATCACTATAAACCAAGTTCCTCTAAAGTGTCTCAGTTGTATATAATGAATACTTCAGTGCAGATTTTCAAGAACTTTTAACCTTTATATCATTCCAGTAATTTTAGGTCAATCTTTTGAGACTGTCACTTTTAATGAAACATACATTCGGTGGGAACCAAATATAGCACAAGAATATGTTATGGGGGGAAAGAGTCATTTTGCTTTACCGCTGCATATCAGTTTCACACAGATGCACAAGCCTTGAAGCAGACCACCCACAAAGTGAACTAAATAAAGTGAAGACATTGCTTATATGAAAACTTCCGGTTTTCCCTACCAAGTTTGTGTCATGGTCATACACTTAAAGAGTAGTTAGCATAAAAACGGATTTGTTGTCCAGTTCCCATAAACATCCAGTTTTGATAACAAAATGGTTAATCGTGTGAAGTGCAAGCCACTCAATCATCAAATGGGTTTATTACATGGGTTGGGCACGCTGCGCTTTAGAAAGGTTTCAATCAAAGGATTTGATGTATTGATTCAGGATAGTTCCTTAACTGACAACGTATTACATACCTCGGTTTGTAGACACGCCAGTATTTTCTGCCTTCCAGCTGAAGTACAAACGCTTCAATGTCATCATAGTGAGGTGCAAAGCCCTGGGTCCCAGGAGGCGTCAGATAACTTACATAAAAATTCAAAAGCATAACAATATAAAATGTTTTCTTGACAGCTCATGAGCCGACAAGTTGTTCATTCAGTCTGGATGTGTCAGTTTGAAAATTCCCATCTGAGAGGAATATTTCCATCAATGAGAACGGAATAAAAAAGAACTTGGCAGCACTTCCAAAGTCAGTGTTGTGACTCAGTTTAATAATAATAATAATCCTTGCATTTGAGATAGAGCCTTACCATGTATTTGAGATCTCAAAGTGCTTCACAGAATACACTGTAAAGTGAATTGACTGTATATTTTGTGAGAGTAACACAGCAGCCAATCGCGCACAGCAGGGTCCCCAAAACAGTCGTGGATTGAGTGACCAAATAATTTTTTTAAAAGGAATTATTACCATTGGAAAAGCGATTCTCTAATCGACTAACAAACTCGTTCCTACCTACTGCTTGTAAACAGAGGCGAGTGCACTAATCACTGAGCTACAAAACTCCAGTTTAATGCACTAAAAAAACTATTCCAGCCCCTTGGGACAAACTCCCAACGTGAAAGGCGCTCTATAAATGTAGTTTTGTTGTAGTTGTTGTATTCTATATGGAAGCAAGATAAATGCTAACGAAAAATATTTGGAACTTATTCCAGGCACAAGAGTAATCTCGTTTTGTACAGAATGGAAGGAAAAAAGCTAGTCTTAAAAATATTGCAGGATAAGTCCATTAAAACATACCTTGCCAAGACATCATTCGATTGTGAACTCAACATTTTCCCACACAGAAATATAAACTGTACTGCTCATATCTCATCATCATAAACAAATTACCAATTTCCTGATTGCAGGTGATCGCTAATGTTACTTGCTGTGTTTTGCACAGGAAGTCAAGTAATTATTAACCTGACAACGTGAAAGTTGGCCATTTTATCAAGACTTTTTAATAACGTGGGGCCTAAAACATTGGACCCTGAAAAACACATTATCAATGGGTAGCTTAGGCTAGGAATCAATGCATTTTCACTGGATTTACTGGTCAAAATATTACATTGAAAGGATTAGTTAGCATTTGACTTCTGGGACCAGTTAAAATCCGACCAATAACTAATTACATTTTCCTGTGCCTATAGGCATTCCTGGAGATCAAAGGATCCCAAGCCAGAACAATCCACTCTTGATAACAATTTGGAAATTAAATTCAGCTAGTAGGGATGAACTCACTGTGCTGGCTGCCTAGTTCAGGTTAGGGTTGAGTGGCAATAACAGTCCTATTACCAGCTACAAGCAAAAACAAATAACATATTTTGTGCTAACACCAATGACTGCCTTATGTGTTGGTAGCTTCCAGCCCTGCAGTTGCCATTAAGCTATTATGGTCTTAGCATCTACAGAGCCCCAAGTCAGATGCCACCTTCAGCCTCCACTCAGTCCATTTAGCTGGTAGAGCTAAACAGTTATGATGTCTAAGAGTATCCGCTAAAGCAGCTGATACTGCTGATACTGAGTGGCTCTTCATTGCTTTAGTTGAAACTGTAGTTCAGTGTTCAGAGCACTCGACTTACAAGCGAGACCTGGGTTCAATTCCAGATAGGGTGAAACCTTGGCCAAGTTTCTTTACTCCACACACACAATAATAATCCCTAAAAAAAACAATAAATTGGTCATTTCAAATCTACAACTGTTTGTGGGACACTGCTGGGTGCAATCAGCTGCTGGGTTTCGTCCACAAATATACAGTCAATTTACTTTACAGTATATTCTCTGAAGCGCCTTGAGCTGTCTAGAAGACATGAAAAGTGCTTAGCAAATGCAAGGATTATTATTATTATTTTTAGAGGCAATGAGCACAGCATATGACTGCCATGTTCTCTGGCTTGGAGCACTGGAGGTATCAGACTCCCTTTCACACCTGCATTCTTCGGAGATCAGAGGGCCCCCAAGCCTGAACAATCCCATTATATACACTATCAGGAATTCTGCTGTGTAAATCTCAGGCTACTTTTGTTCTCCAGCATTTAAGATAAAAGCAGTTAAAGCAACTTCAAACAGAACCGGTATCCCAAGATTGGGCTTGATGAATTATCCCAAATCATAGTGACAACACCAACCCGAAGAAAACAGACTTACATATTGGCCCCGACCATGCTTCCAAAATACTCCTGGAGAATGGACAACGTCTTCCACAAGTTATAGGAAAAGGCTTGAGGATTCAGCATCCTTAAAGAACAACCGTTCTGTCAACAAATAAACATGTTTGTTTTAACAAAAATGTCAACGGACATTTTGAGTATCCTTCAAAAACAGTACAACAATGTGATTTTTAGTTTGAAGTTAAACAATCCACCTTTTGCCCTTTTATTCCTACTCTATCCAGTTCTGCATTCACATGTAGCTCTGAGCAGTACAGTTTGTGAGGAATTTGCATAATTTCCCCCCAGCTTATTCCACGTTTGTCTTATCCTTCACTACTAAGAGCAAAGTGGAGCGATTGACAGCACTATTCTTCATTGGTGATCTTTTACTGCTTCTAGATTTCAGCACTAGGGTACCCCTATTTCAGCACTAGGGTACCCCTATGTAAACAATTGGGTGTTTATCCTGTCTCTATCAAAGTTAGGCAGTAAAATCCTTGTATGTAAAATAAATCCTAAAATCCTAAAATAAATCCTAAAATGTTTTAAATTTAAAAATTGTAAAATCCTCCACATGCTAGAAATTGTAGAATAGCAAACGCTTTATAGCAGAGCAACTCTGCTCTTTCTCAATAAGAGGTATAAGATAAATAATAATAATAATATGGTATGTTCAGGCTGTGCAAAAGACTAGTGATGGTGGTTTATCATTTCATATATGCAAATACAAAGTAACATAACACAACTGAACATGTTTGGAATCCTCCACATTGTTTTTCCTGATCAACAGTTGCCTAAACGGCACAGAGAAGGAAGAAAAAGTTGAGAGAAGAGCTGTCTGACACAGCAATGTCAGTCCCACATACAGTCATGGATTGAAATGACCAATTTTAAAACATTTTTTTTTAGGGATTATTATTAGAGGTTGTGGAACAAGGAACCTTACCCAAGGTTTCGCCCTGACCTGCCTGGATTCAAACACAGGTCCCATGCTTATACAGTACTTGTCTTGATATTCCAATGGAGGCCAAGGACAGCCACATTATAAGCACAATTAGATAAACAATAAATCCCAACTGAGAGACCAATGTCCTGACCTTTGCTCTTGATGCTGTTGAACAATTTCCTTCCCACCAATAAACAAAGATTTTCAACTTAGCTACCACTTACCTTATAAAAGTCCCACACCACAACGGGATATGCTCTGCCAGGAATATTATGGTTTTCTCTTTTTCCATCGACATAACTGGTTACATCCACGTTTACGTTAAATAGTACATGTTCCTTTTGAAATGACAAAATCAACTTGTAAAGGTGTGTTTGTAATAGATGCGGTTTCATTTCTCTGATATCCAACAACATTAACTTGGAAACGTCTCGAATTAAAAAGTGATTGCCGTTGTGTACCAGTCCAAATCCATGTGCCACTTTCTATGTGAAATATAAATTCACAGAATTGCTAATGTGGAATCTGGTTTTTTTTTGAATGGAATGATTTTAAAAATCTCATTTGCACCTAGATTATGAGCATAATTTATATTCAAAAGCAATTATCCTTGTTTGCTCAAGATGAACAATTTAAAAATAAGTAGAATAGATCAGTGATTATTTTTATGAAACTATATTCTTACTAAGCAGTACAATTATTACTATAAAGGCAAGAATAATATGGGGGAGTGGGGGGGATAATGAGAAAAATGGGATCTCCCCTAGATTGAACTAATCCTAAAATGCATTCATGACAAACGATCTGCAGTAAGGCAACAGATGGTTGATAGTCCTGAGGCTTGTGAGCTTGAGCTAAAGCCCTAACAGGTAGCTTGATCCCAGATGGACAAGCACTGCACACTGCATTTATGCTTTGTACTGGTACACTACATGGATGCAAAGGCACAAAAATGTTATTTATTAATAGAGAAAATTTACATAACCTATGCTACAAAGTATTTTAGCACAGAAGTATTGCAATCATAGAATAGTTTTTTTCTTGAAATATTGGCATGAGTAAACAATTATGGTAAACAATTATGTGTTTACCTTCAACTAAAGTTCAGATAAGAACACTTCAATATTCAACAACTATATTGTGAAAGTGCTGTGCTTACATCACAATTATATTGTAGGAATGAGTGTGAAGTGATCTGGTAACTTAGAAACTGAAGTTTAAAAATACAGTTCTAAGTGAGAGACCAATGTTTTGAGCTCAAAAATTTGAGCAATGCCCCTCCCCACAATCTAAAAACATTTTCAACTTTCAACTTCTCTTATAAAGTAAGATACCAGATTTTTGTGGCAATAGTCCATTATTTAATACGGATTGATTTAGTTCACTCGGAGCTGTGAAATAAAGAGAGTACGTGTTAAGGGTTTTTACCTCTCTCAGAATCCTGTCAAACTCTTCTGCGGAGAACAATATGTTGTAGTAATCTGCCGCGGACCGGTTAATTACAACTGGCTTCTTTTCCCATATTTTACTGAAATTTGAGAAATCCATACATTTTGAAACAAATCAAGTCTTTGATCCACAAACACATTTTTTAAGAATCCCAAACAAAGGACAAAAGGCATTCTTTAATCTATTTGGTTTTGCCATAGCTTTCAGTTACCAGCTACCGCATTAGCAACCAAGTTACTTGTCCAAATTAACCAAGTCAAAACACAGGTCCTTCAAATCCAAATACAGTAAAAGTCCGTTTATCCGGCACCTGTGGGACCTGGCCAATGCCGGTTAAACGACATGTCGGATATTCGGGTGGATCCGATACCCAACACAAAAAAATTAACTTATTTTAACACATACCATATTAATAATAGACTAAATAGTGACAGATAATAACAGGCCTTTGTTATTCACCTACAAATTCATCTAAAAATCACCTTTGCTGGTAGATGCCTGGTTTGAAGCCATGATGCTGGGGTAGAGGTGCACAGTCTATCTTCTACAATGGTCGACGCAAGCAAACAAAAAATGGCAGTACGACTTCAGGCTGTACTAGTGGCAAGCCAAAATACCGATGCAAGGGGAAAAAAACGGCAGTGCCACCTTCAAGAACTAGTAGCAGCATCGAAAAATATCGATATGAGGGGACAAAAATGCACCACCGCGATTGTGCCGGATAAGATCTGCTTATTCGAATGCAGACCTTTTTTTTGAAGTGCCAGTTATATGGAAATTAAGGTTGATCGGGTCACGGATAAACGGGCTTTTACTGTAATATCATCTTCAAGCATTTGTTTCAAAAAAGTAGAAATACAGTGGAAGCCGCTTAAGGCAGACAGGTAGGGACCAAACATTTTGTCTGGTTTAAGTGGCTTCCAAAGTTAACTAAAGTTCCCTTACTTCTTCCCGCGAACATCTCCTCATTCCCACTGGACAGGAAGGGGAATACAGTAAAAGCCCGTTTATCCGTGATCCAATCAACCGTAACTTCCATATAACCGGCACCTCAAAAAAAAGGTCCTCATTCGAATAACCGGATCTTATCCGGCACAATCACGGTGGCGCATTTTATGAGTCGATTGTCGCACGAGAGTACAGTACGATTAGTTCTGAATGCTGCTGGCAGTGGCACTTCCGGGTTTTCATCTTAAAGGGGAACTGTTTTTCTTCTCCCTCCTTTTTCTCTCTCCCTCTTTTTGTTTCTCTCTCCTTCTTTCCTCTCTATCTCTCCCTCTCTCTCCCTCTCTCTTTCTATTCCTTCCTTCCTTCCTTCCTTCCTTCCTTCCTTCCTTCCTTCCTTCCTTCCTTCCTTCCTTCCTTCCTTCCTTCCTTCCTTCCTTCCTTCCTTCCTTCCTTCCTTCCTTCCTTCCTTCCTTCCTTCCTTCCTTCCTTCCTTCCTTCCTTCCTTCCTTCCTTCCTTCCTTCCTTCCTTCCTTCCTTCCTTCCTTCCTTCCTTCCTTCCTTCCTTCCTTCCTTTCTCTCTCTCTCTCTCTCTCTCCTCTCTCTGATGGATACTACATTGCCTGTGTAGCCCGACGGTATCATGGGTTTATACACTGTTTTTGTGGGGGTGGGGTGTTACAAGGAGAGGGTGGGGGGGAAAGAGAGGGAATGAGGGGGGGTGTGGGGAGAAAGAGAGAGGAGTGGGAGGGGGAGAGAGAGAGAGAGGAGTGGGAGGAGGAGAGAGAGGTGGGGGAGAGGAGGAGGGGGTGATTAATTTAGATGGAAAATGAGAGGAGTGGAGGGGGATTGGGTTTGGAGCCATTGAGATGCCAGACTGACTGAGTGTGTGTGTGAAAGAGAGAGAGAGAAAGGGAGGAGGGAAGGAAAGAAACAGAGGAAAAATCGACAGTACCGTTTTAAGACAGTACCGTCGCTGTTGTAGAAGTTTGCTTTGTGATTGTGTGCTGTGTTTATAGACTATAATCAATATTTATTGCTTTATTGGTATGTATTCATACAATATTTTGTTATTATTCAGTCTATTATTAATATGGTATGTTTAATAAATAAATAAATTTGTGCTGGGTTTTCAGCAGGTTGCTGCCCGAATATCCGGCACGTGGTTTAACCAACATTGGCCAGGTCCTGAGGGTGCCGGATAAACGGGCTTTTACTGTAATTAGTTGGCTTTGAGGTGATTGGGCTCCGAAGTGATCCAACCATTCAAAAGCGCCTCCAGCTGTCAATCAGTCACGATTTAACGCAACCCATTTGCTCCCCATTTTTTTCTCTATTCAGTTTAAGTGGCTTCTATTGTACTACCAACATATTGCTAACAAAATCTAGTATTTCTTACCTCTCTGTCCTCTTAAGATTAATCTGGTACTAAAGGTCATTTATGTACAAGAGGGCAGGCAATCAACTATCTTCCTGACCTTTACAAATGCTGTTCTGTAAATGTGCACTGTCTCCAAAACGATTTTTTAAATATACTTTGCACTGAATCTAAAATATGCAAAATTATATAGATTCATAGATTCATAGAATTTTACGGCACAAAAGGAGGCCATTCGGCCCATCTAGTCTGTGCCGGCTCTTTGAAAAGAGCGATTCAATCCCACTGCCCTGCCCGCTCCCCATAGCCTAATAGACCTGTTCTCCCTAAATAAAGATCTAATTCCCTTTTAAAAGTTGTTATCAAATCAGCCTCCACCACCTTTTCAGGCAATGCATTCCAGATTCGAACAACTCGCTGAGTGAAAAAATTTCTCCTCAGCTCCCCTCTACTTCGCCTTGAAACTATTTTAAATCTGTGACCACGAGTCACAGATTCACCCACGAGTGGAAATAGTTTTTCTCTATTTGCCCTGTCGAAACCCCTCATGATCTTATAAACCTCTATTAGCCAATTAATATCTGCCAATTAAGTCTAAATCAGCTCAGTGAGGTTGAAAGGAGTTATTCTGGGCTGGTCACTTTAAACATAGAACACTTCACATGGTAATAATTCATAATTAACCACAACTCCCTCTTCCTACCTGAAAAATTCATTGGTGGTCACAGGTCCTATGAGCCACTCAAAGACTCTGCTTGCTCTCTCCTTACTGTTGCTTATTTTCTCCAAACTCTCAAGTAGTGATGAAAATCCACGTCCGGACGTAGATGACGACGAAGTTACTTCTTCTGACTTTAAATACCAAAACAAATCATGAAAAGATTAAGGTCATGCCTCTAATACCAAGTCAAGTGTTTTTTTTAATTCTAGCAGTAAAGGACATTTACACTTGAACAAATTCATTTTCCCCAAATTGTTGTTGAATGGAAAATACTGCTTTGTGCAGCATTACCAGATTACCAGCATTGGCCAGATCCCAAGGGTGCTGGATAAACAGGCTTTTATCGTATTTACGATAGATAGATGGTAGATATTGAAGAATATCTACCAATAATTAGCATGTTTGCAAACCTAGTGTGTCCACATTACGCTGTACATTAGTTTAAATAGATTGCTTTATCTCATTTTGGAAGCAATTACTCCCACATGTCTTAACCTCTCCTAGCAATTGAGTGGACTGCTGTTTCTGTGTGCTTTAACCCCAAGCTCTGAATAGAATTATTATTTCTGCCTTTCCTAAATCAACCATTCTAATGATCCAGGCAAATAAGGTTGCCAATCCTTGCTGAATTACAAACAATTTTATTTTACATTTAGAGACATTTTCAGATTATACAAAAGTTATTTCACCTACAACTCTTTGTGACAGCCATAAAAAATCTCTTTTGTCTGGATCCAAAGATAAGTCTGAGAGCTACCAATTACCGATATTGGTATCTATTCTGTACTTATAAACTTTGTAAATCACAAAAGTTATAGAGTAGGATGTGAAGGGCTTGAAACAATTTTTCTAAAAGTTAAAATGGGATCCTTTCTTCCAACATCTCACCAGCGGGGTGGGGGTGGGGGAGTCATCTGTTCCGATGTGAAAGGCAGGTACTATACAAGCACAATTTGTTGTTACCTATCTCTTGTATTGATTTTAATAGTTCCAGTTTTTTTTATTAATCTAACAATTTGTTATCTAAAAAGGGCTATCTAGGGATAAGGTGTACTCAAAAGTAAACAGTGACCATGGAAAATTTACTTGACCTGTGCCCTCAGCAAGATTTACAACTAACTTGAGGTAATATACAATTCTTTACTGTCAAAATACAGTAAAACACACGGAAGTCGTATTAGTTGGGACCATTTAATGACTTGGGTGAAATCCAAGTTACAGGCAAACCTGGTTAAATCGTATTAATTAATTTCACTACAGATGTGTAATTCAATGCGGCCAGTAAATGCCCAGGTGGTATTTTTGTCAAAGCGGTTGGTAAATTCACCCGAGGCTGCATTGTATCGCAGGAAATGAGGTTCTGACCGACTGCTGCGTGCACACTTGTCAGCAACAATTGGATCATTAGAAATGCAATTCTGCGAATGCAGCAAAGAGTCAAGACTATGTTTCCTGTGATTTAATACGGCTGGCCGGTAAGTGAGTGTGTTAGGGGTCAGGACATAATTTTCCATGATTCATTGCCTGTAATTGCGGGAGTAACCTCACACATTAGTTTATTTAGCAGTAGGTAGGAACAGTTTATTATGTCGATTGGGCAGATCACTTTTCTGAGAGAAATAATTCCTTAAAAAATTAATTATAAAAAATAAATTGGTCACTCAAACCTCGACTGTTCGTGAGACTGTTTGTGTGGCAATTTGGGCCGCATTTCGCCCAAAAGTCAATTCACTTTACAGTATATTCCGTGAAACACTTTGAGGTGTCTTAAAGACGTGATGAGACGCTATATTAAATGCAAGGATTATTATTAAGACTTATGTGAATTTTACTGAATTTATGAAAGAAAGAAATCGTGCCAAAATAGCCGATGTTTACTTTCAATAGAGCTGTCTCAGCTTTGATCTATATCGACAAGAACAGTGGGATCAATCATTTAGATCAAGTCTCATTTTAGCCTATTCTGGCAAAAGTATTCAATGATAATCGTAGACAGAGAGTAGATTCTGTTAAATAAGCCCCAATCACAATTTTGCAGACACAAAATACTCTTGTAATAATTGTTACATTGGTTATAGTGGCTTACTCATACACGCCTTCATTACATCTAGGCTAGATCTCCTCGTCGGCCTTCCCAGATCCTCCCTTCACAAGATGCAGATTATTCAGAACTCTGCAGCTCGTGTACTCTCCCGCACTAGGCTCCGTGACCGCATCACTCCCACCCTCGCCTGTCTCCACTGGCTCTCCATCCTCCAGAGGATCAAATTCAAGATCCTCGTCCTCACCTTCAAGACCATTCACGGCCTTGTCTCGCCTATCTCTCCGATCTGCTGTCTCCCTATCAGCCCGCCCGTCCCCTCCGCTCACAGGCTCTGGCCTGTTCCATGTCCACCGCCCTAACCGCCCCATCATCAGTAGCTGGGCTTTCAGCCTCTCCACTCCCACACTGTAGATCTCCATCCCGCAATCCCTTCGCCTCACTTCCGCTCTTTCCTCCTTCAAGATCGGTCTCAAGACCTTCCTCTTCGACTGTGCCTTCTGCTCCCCTCCTAACTCTTCCCCTTTCCCACTCTCCTTCCCTGACCCTTCCCCCCGTGCTCTGGTGCCGTACTGATTGTTCAGCGATTTGGGACATCCTCCTGACGTGAAAGGCCCTCTATAAATGTAATTTTGTTGTTGTTGTTGTACGTTGAAACTCTTCTAAATATTCATAGTCAAGTGTAATGTACTGCATAATTGCAAGGAAGCAATGTTCCACGAATAGACATGAATTAAATGACTACTGTGTTTTATCTGGGGAATTGTTGCTAGGACATGAAGAAACTCACTTTTGGAATAGTACCATAGGATCTTTAACATCCACCTGAATGGTAGAAGATTGATTGTAATGGTCCATCTGAAGGACAGCACTGTGCCAGTAGCAACACACTCGCAACATTGCATTCATATGTCAGCCTTGAAGTGGTTGCTTTTGAGAGCCCCAGTGATGTCTCCTTTAAATTCTTAACCTATCCCTTCCACTAGGGAACGGCGATATATCGGTAAAACCCGATATGATTTCATATCGGTATGCCGATATAGACATTTTAAAAATACCGATATATCGAAAAACGGTATATCGAGGTAAAAAATCGGGACGCGAGCACAATCAACTACAAGACCCAGAATGCTCATCTCTATACACAATGCACAGACCGAGGTGCAAAGCCGCCATCTTGTATTCATAGTCCTCGAATACATAATACAGGTCTGCAACGGGTGGGGAAAGAGAGACGGCTGTGGGTGGGGGGGGTGAGGCGGAGAGAGACTGCTGTGGGTGGGGGGTGAGGGGGAGAGAGACTGCTGGGGGGGGGGTGAGGGGGAGAGAGACGGCTGGGGGAGGGGGAGATAGACGGCTGGGGGGGGGAGAGGGGGAGAGAGACGGCTGGGGGGGGGGAGAGGGGGAGAGAGACGGCTGGGGGGGGGGGGGGAGGAGAGGGGGAGAGAGACGGCTGGGGGGAGGAGGAGAGGGGGAGAGACGGCTGGGGGGGGAGGGGGGAGATAGATGGCTCGGGGGGGGGGGAGAGGGGAGAGAGACGGCTAGGGGGGGGAGAGGGGAGAGAGACGGCTGGGGGGGGGAGAGGGGAGAGAGACGGCTGGGGGGGGGGAGAGGGGGAGAGTGACGGCTGTTGGGGGAGAGGGGAGAGAGATGGCTGGGGGGGAGAGGGGAGAGAGACGGCTAGGGGGAGAGTGGGAGAGAGACGGCTGGGGGGGGGGGAGAGGGGGAGAGAGACGGCTGGGGGGGGGGGAGAGGGGGAGAGAGACGGCTGGGGGTGGGGGGAGGAGAGGGGGAGAGAGACGGCTGGGGGGGGTAGGAGTGGGGGAGAGAGACGGCTGGGGGGAGGGGGGAGAGAGACGGCTGGGGGGGGGAGGGGGAGAGAGACGGCTGGGGGGGGAGGGAGAGAGAGACGGCGGGGGGGGGGGGGGGAGAGAGACGGCTGGGGGGAGGAGGAGAGAGACGGCTGGGGGGAGGAGGAGAGAGACGGCTGGGGGGAGGGAGAGAGAGACGGCGGGGGGGGTGGTGGGGAGAGAGACGACGGGGGTGGGGGGTGCGAGAGAGAGGGACGGCGGGGGGGGGGGGGGCGGAGAGACGGGGTGGATGTGATAATATACAGATAGATAGAGATGGGGGGGGATGTGAGAGAGGAGAGAGGGAGAGAGACATAGAGAGACACAGACAGAAAAACACAGAGATGGAGAGAGTGAGAGACACAGAGAGAGAAAGATATTTACCTCCTGAGAAGATAGGCCCCGAATGCGCGCGCACCCGGAATGCGCGCGCACCCCGAATGGGACCAATGGGACCAAAACTCTGAGCCACTTCGGCAAATGGGGAAATGCTTCCCTAATGTTTGAACTAACTTCATTACTTACTGCCATCTGAGTGGATCTTAAAATTGGTTAACAACCAAAGGCCTTCCAATAATCCTCCGTGATATCTAGTACATTAAATTGAGAAGTGACAGCCTGGGCGACATGGAATTATGTTTTGTGCATGACGATCGGATTAATTGTCGGATATGCTTCAGTCCCATCGGATTGATGTGTCTTTTTCACAAATGTCACTGCTCGGATCAGGTGACCAGACCTGCCCCCCTTGCCTCTTCTCTCCACAAGTCCAGATTACGACTAAATTAAACGAGCCAGTGAAGCACGAGCCGGGGGATGGCAAACAACATGCGGACGGGGGCTCGGGGACAGGGGGCTCAGGCATGGGGGTTCAGGGACGAGGGGATTGGGAAGGGTGTGCTCAGGGTTGGGGTTCTCAGGTAGGCTGGATTCGGAGATGGGGGTCCCAGGGAGGTTGGGTTCGGGGATGGGGGGCTCAGGGAGGGGGGGCGGTTCGGGGATGGGGGCCTCAGGGAGGGGGGGGGGTTCGGGGATGGGGGGCTCAGGGAGGGGGGGGGGGTTCGGGATGGGGGCTCAGGGAGGGGGGGGGGGGTTCGGGGATGGGGGGCTCAGGGAGGGGGGGGGGGGCTCGGGGAGGATGGGTTCGGGGATGGGGGTGCTCGGGGAGGGGAGGCTTGGGGAGGGTGGGCTCGGGACAAGGGGGCTCAGGGACGAGGGGCTTGGGGAGGGTGCGATCAGGAATGGGGAGGAAATCAAACCCAAGCAATACTACCCACAATGCTCTGCACTACAAAGGCTCCTTGTTCCCGCAGCAACTGATCAAACGCAGCACCCCCCACAACAACCCCCCCCCCCACAACAACCCCCCCCCCCCCACAAACAACCCCCCCCCCACCCCCACAACAACCCCCCCACCCCCACAACAAACCCCCCACCA